>OZ059826.1:27746702-28451188 GCA_964057195.1 Orthosia cruda
CCCGACGCCAATCGATTCTATATTTGGTAAATAATAACAATTCAATTGATACTCGAACAACAAATCAATATTATTCAGGAATTACCCAGGCAGCATGTAGTAATGATTGTATTGGGTAGTTCCGCTCTTCCCTAGAATCAATATACATATTTTTAGGTAACTAATTAACTAAACTATTTTAAGTAAATTTTACAAACAAGAACAAAATGAATGTAAAGACAAAGATACTGGTACGATTCTTTGTGTATGTGTTGTGTACTGTCAATTTTTACGCTTTGGATACGGTATTTTAGGTAATCAGTTTAGAGTTTTAGTGGTGTACCCCTAATGCCTATATACTCCATCTTTTTCATAAGAGTCGGGACAGAAACAGTGTCGAAAGCTTTTTGAAATCTAAGTAGACTGTCAGAAACTTTTCTCCACGGTCTAAATACTGAGTTATGGTTATTGTTTTTGTTTTGTTTGGGCAGAAATCACAGAGTTTTTAATAGGGAAATCTTGAATTGAAATTTTAACACCGTGTCTACCGCCACCCCTCCAATGGCATCTCGTAAATTACTGGAGTATTAGTTGTGAATTTTGGATACTAATTTAATCTTGCAGGGTAATAATTTTCTATGTAGGTTTGAGGAAAGCGACAGGGTCCTCAAACTTGGATTCAACATTCAAAATCGTGGTCCCGCTGAACGAGCAAGCGAAAGTTATAATCATTGATTTCTCGGTATATGCAAATGTTTCAGTTATCTTTATTTTACGAAAGATTCACATTTATGGGTAGTAATTATTTATATACTTAGAATAGCTGTAGCATGCCCCCTTTTTTCGGCGCTCACGGTGGTCCTGCTGAATGGAGCGTGAATACTGCAGGAGCAGGACCACCTTCAAAGGCGATTTTCTCGAAAACTACTAAGGATCCAATTTTGTTGTTCGAGTACCAATTGAGTTATTATTATTTACCAAATATAGAAGCGATTGGCGCCGGGTCCGGCAGTAATCACGGACATCTCGTATTGCTATGGAAAAAAATTCAAAATTTGTTTTCTTGATTTTCTCGTTAATTAGTCGTCGTATAGACAGATTATATTTTTATGAGGTACTTTGAAGGTACATTCCTCTAGTAAATATTAGGTAACCATAAGATATCTATTACATTCATATCAGTATTCAACCGCCATTCTGACTGTCAGGACTGCGGCTCACTTTAAAATTGTAATTATTCTTGTTTCATGGAGGTACATTGAATTTAATTAAAGGTACATTCAATTACATTGCTGGTACATTCCTTTCATATATAAAATATTCAAAACGACTTGGATGTTAAAAAATATTTATATACAGAAAAATTGATGGCTGGAATTACTTCATACCTAACATAGCATATGTAAATCAAATATTATTTTGCAAACAAAACTGTTCAAAAGGAGGTTCAATTTTGATATTTTGGCACCGAGCGGGCGCACGGCCAGTACTGCGTTACATTGGTGCGTATATATCACCTTAAGAAAGTGACCAAACACTGCTTTTCCAAATTTTGAGTTTTCATAAAATTTGACAAGTAATAAATACATGTCAAACTTGCAATAGATGTAAGTCATTGTGGACCCCCAAGAAAATAAAATTTAGTATAAAAGATACATTTTTTAGTCCGTAAGCTTTCAGCTACGATAGCGTAGCAATTCGGCTACGCCGTAGCAACCGCGTAGCTACTTTCAAAGTTTTTCTTAGAATCCTTTCTTTATCATGTAGACCTTTGTTGTTATTTCAAAGGAGTCACGTACCGCTATTGAGTCAAAGCCTAAAACACTATACTGTGGCCGCGTTCGGATCCCTTAAGTACCTACATAACCATAAAGAAAGATCTTCCATATATTTTTAGTTATTTTCAATATTATTCTTTATGTCCAATAAGTTATAAAAGGTAAACGATGGACATTGTATGCGGCAGATGGAGCATCAAATGGCCCAAGACATATGCTGTTAAATTTTGTGACACGTTGCCGATATTACTAAGATGGGCTTTTGATTTGACGAAAGTTATGGTCTTGAATAAAATAAAATTCAAGTTAGGAGGGACCAGATGACGAGGGACTGTCTTTTGATATTAATGTTATAGCGGGACTGAAATACAACAAAAATTTTTTTCTATAGCCAAAAAGTGAAAAATTTTTGGCTATAGAAAAAAAATGTCAACAAATCGCACAGTCAGTCAAATCGAGTAAGTACCCATGTTTCTAGAACTATTCTGCGTATAACATGCTTCAACGTCCAGTACAAGACAATGCAATGATTGCATAAGGTTAAAGTTATTGCACAGACAATGTTGGATAATGACGTGACTGACTTAGCATAAACACAACATCACGCCTGTTTTCCCCGAATAGTTAACCGAACACTCATCATAAGCCACTATTTTTATGTTGTCCTAGTAATTCTTTCATGCTTCTAAGGGCACTTTCAATTTAGACGTTTCGTATCAGAGTGCTTCGGCGCCGTAGCGGTGCGGGTGTCGTACTTCGCACGACTAGTTGTTTTTTCCATACAATTTATGCAAACAGTGCATACATTGTATGGAATGTATGCAGTCAAGCTTGCGCGGCACCAGCGCCGCACTGCGCTCTTGGTGTATAAATTGTATGGAAAGAAACAACTGGCTGTGCACATTACAACACTCGCACCACTGCGGTGCCGCAGCAGTCCGACACGAAATGTATAAACTGAAGGAGTCCTTACTACGATAATCATACAAGTTTGATATACATGCAAGCCAGCCAAAGAGATATTTCATAAAAGCATACAAATATCTACAAGTTTGCGAAAACATTAAAATCTTCTCGTAAACGAATTTCCGAATTCAGAGTTGCAAGTTTAAAGTTCTTAGCAAAAGACTTTTAATACTTCCCTTAGTTTTCGTCTTCAAAGACAAGAAAATGTCCGCCATAGATATTTTACGACTAGGATGAATAACAATAAAACTTTATATTTGTCTGTGAATCGGGACAAACCGTTCAGATTGATGTTTGTACATTTACCAGTGTTGCTGGCACTTTCTTATCTGAACCTCTTTTGTGTTAAACAGAGAATTTTCTATGAAAACATAATTATCTTCTTCTAAAGATTCTTGCAAAGCGTTTTTTACAAAAAGTTTAAAGACTAAACGATTGCAGTAACCTGCATCCCAATATTTGAAGACTGTTCCATTTATTTACCTCGGCAAACTCATGGCTAATGATTATACTTAAAGTGCTCGGTTTTGGGACAGTCAATAAATCATCTGACGTAAGATAATTCATGTCAACACATTCATTGATCTGATTTAATTAAGCTTTTTAGTACCATAGGTTAGTAGATCATCCTTAAATGTAAACAATGCCAAGTTATTGCTATATGAAAGTGCAGTTTCATTTAAAGTATTCCAAATTAATATTTTATTCTGTTACGGCTTCCAGGAACCATTTGGTTTAACATCATTTTTATCCCTCGTAAATTCTTTCGTAAAGATAATTACAGATAATAAATTTTAATTCCATGAATATCATAATTCGGGATCGTCGTCGCCAACCCCAAATTTTATATACTTGAGGGAATCGAGGTCACCTAGATTTATTTGTGAATTCGTAACGTTGCGACAAAAACAGTGTAGTTATGACTTGCTAGTGTATATGATGAGGGACAACGGAGAATTTGAGAACTATGAAGACAAAATTAGAGCCGGAAGGTACACCCATATGTAACGCGGTGAACGTGTTCCGAGAAAGAGGGTATGTTAAACAAAAAAAGCTAAAATGTTAAAATGTGCGGCATATTGGAATGTAGCGACAAATTGTCCATTCGGGATTAATTTTTACTTTCATGATTTACCTTACCTTCTGCCTCAGGTGAGCGACGATGCGAAGCGATGCTATAATGTTAACAATAGCGAGAGGTTGTTTGTGATAAAATACCTTATATATATATAATTTAATGTATGAGATCGTACAAGACAGAGAAGTTTAGAAGGAGAAAGGGAAGGCCCTTGTCCAGAAGTGGGACTCAAATTGTGCTAGAAAATCAAAATCATTTTTTTTATTTCACATAGGCCTATATGGGCACTTATAAAACGTCGACAAAAGGTGCACGGTTCGGGTTGGTCGTTTCCTATGGAGAAGAACCGGCAAGAAACTCCATGGTTACTCTTTTAAAAATGCTTTGGTTTTACAATATTTCCATATTACAGCATTAGTACTTAGACATGTGGGGACAACGTAGGCCCGACTTATGACAATAAGTCGTAAGAAACTAAAAAAATAAAATAAAAAGATTATATATTATATAAAAAAAGTTAACAAATGTTAACTAGCATCTAGAAGGCCTACAATGTTCACACATTCACAAAACAATCGGTAAAAGAATCTATACAAAGGAAAAAAATAAAAATAAGTATAACAAGATTAAATTTAACATGTGACAAATTTTGTTATCAGTGCTGTAACTATTCTTAGCAAAGGGCAATAGAGATGATTGAAAACCATTGTAAAAAGTCTAATTAAAAGAAGGAAAGAAAAATGAGATTGAGAATAGTTAGAGACATCCACATATTCGTGCCGTTTACAAGTTACCAGGGAAGCTGCATGCGCAGAAGGAGCTAAGGCCAAATGTTTTTATCTTCAACGTAGTCCTTGATTTTATAATATGCTTTTTTAACAAGGATACGTTTGATGTAGTTTTTGAACCTTCCATCGGTCAGTTCTATAACTGACTTTGGCAACTTGTTATAAAAGCGTATACTGTTTATAAGAAAAGACTTGCTAGTTTTCGTTAATCTGAATTTGGGTATTACAATTTCGTGCTTACTGCGTGTATTTAAATTATGGAAGTCGCTTCTAGTTTTGAAAAGCCCTCGATTTTTACGGACATACAAAATACATTCCAAAATATAAAGTGAAGGTAGAGTCAGTATATCGATCTCTTTAAATTTTTCTCTGAGGGACTCGCGAGGACCCATTTTAGAGATTGCGCGGATTGCCCTCTTTTGTAGGATGAAAATTGAGTCAACGTCTGCTGCTGATCCCCACAGCAGAATGCCATAAGACATAATACTGTGGAAATAAGCATAGTACACTAACCTAGCTGTAGCTACATCGGTTAGCTGCCTTATTTTCCTTACTGCATATGCAGCCGAACTTAACCTACCCGGAAGAGTTCTAATGTGCGCGCCCCACTGCAATTTTGAATCCATAGTAATCCCTAAGAATACAGTTGCCATTATAACTTCAAGATTTTTGCCGTCAAGATTTAAGTTTAGGTCATGTTGTGGTACATTTGGTAAAGAGAACTTTAGACTTTTTGTTTTTTTCGCATTCAGTAAAAGATTGGTAGCTGCGAACCATTTTGAGAGAACAATTAGACTTTCGTTGACATTTAAGACATCCGTATCTTGCCTATCTATTTTAAAAATTAGCGAAGTATCATCAGCAAATAGAATTATATCCGATAATTTGACCATCATAAAAGGGAGATCATTAATATAAACAAGAAAAAGGAAAGGGCCGAGAATTGAACCTTGGGGCACGCCCATCGTCGCCCCATTAACATTTACTTTTTGCTGTCTGTTTGATAAATAGGAAAGCACGACATCAGCAGATTTTCCACGAATTCCGTAGTGGTGTAATTTACAGATCAGTGTGTTGTGGTCGACGCAGTCGAAAGCTTTTGAGAGATCACAGAAAATGCCAATGGCATCCTGGGACCTCTCCCAAGCCTCCAAGGTGTGGCTGATGAGTTTTACTCCCGCGTCCGTTGTCGACCTACCTTTCGTGACACCAAACTGTTGACTATGCAGGATCCCATTTGAATTGAAGTGAGACAACATCTGTTCCAGCATGTTTTTTTTATAGATTTTACTCAATGCAATAAAAAATATTATAGTCTCTTTGAACGTCATTCTGTGACTTATTCTTTCACAAAAGATAGGTTACAAGATAAATAACACAAATTTTGTTTAGTTGTAAAGAAACACGGGCTCAATTTGAAGGTCCCACGATAGAGTGATAAGGATGCCTCATAAAATGACGTCATAGACTGTCATTGATCGGCCCTATTATCTGTCCCGTCCCGTATAACGGAAGGCCACTAGAGCCTACCTGCCAATTTATGTTATATTGCGCAGACAATGATTGATTACTTCATTTAGCACCGAGTTAATTAAAACATGGTTCTGACGGTATATTCTTTCAATTACTCTTCACTGGTATAGTTACGAATACATAGATTGTGAATGAAGAGCATGTGGCTTAAGTGCCTTTTCACATGCCTCGATTTCCGGGTAGGCGGTGCCGGGTAACCGGTGGCGAATGTATAACCATGTACGCCGGTACGTGGCAAAGCTAGTATACAAGGCTATACAATTCGCCGCCGGTTACCCGGTAGCGACTAACTGGCAACCGGAGCGTGTGAAAAGGAACTAACAGTCTCTCGGGTTGATCGCTACGGTTAAGCAAAGTTTGCCTAGGTCAGTTCGTGGATGGGTTACCATCCATTAAAAATCCAGACTCGTCCATTTTTCAGAAAGCTCATAAAGCTGTAGATCCCGGCTGTCATTTTAAAATCTTTGACAGTAATTACGGATAGTCAGATGCCAGATCATCTGTTACCCAGTTTCTGGGTTGTGGAGGTCAGATAGGTAGTCGCTCCATGTAAAATATTGGTGTTCAGCTGCATTCGGTAGACTGGAAGCCGTACTTAACATAATTGGAAAAAGGGTAGTTTGATTTGACACAGATAGTAGATGACCTAAACAGTTTTGTGGTTATACTGGTCATCCTGTAAATGCAGTGCGGATAAGTTCCTTGAAGGATCTTCTATCTATCTTTAGAACCTATCTAATATTTAGGTTATTATTCTGTAGTGTCAAATATTCCGAAGTACTAGAAAAACAAAATGTTATAACTTGCAAGCGCCTTCTGTCGTTTGAAACTAATAGGGCAACAAAAAGAAAGCGGATATATAATCAAAACTTCAAACAATGTATTCAAATTAAAAATTCTATTACTGCAATGGTTGTTGGTGGTATAAACAAAGCTAGTTAATGGCCGTCAAATAGTGCGGAGCAATTGGGCTTGTTGATTGTTTAACACTCAATGTGCTGCGTCTATTGTGTTTGCGAGTGGTGCCGCCACCTATCTACTTCCCATGGCGTCACTGATGGAGGGGATCATTCTTTGAGGACTGAAACAATATATATAATGATGAATTAGTTAACGTTTTGGCTTGTTAGAGTTTCATTATACATATTTATTTCACACATTTGTTAAAACGGTTTTAAATCATGGTATATATTTTTTATAAATTTTATGCTATGATATTTTAATAACTTATAATATAATTATAAATTTTCTTTAAATATTGTTTTCATGATATTGTTCAGAACTATATAGACACATCTCAGAAATAATTCTGCCAAAACTATTGAAAGGAACTTAATCTTGCTTTAACGATGCCAATCTAGTCAGTTTCAATGCTGCTAAGACCCAGGCGTGTCTTTTTTCCGCAAAAAAGAGCCAATTCCACCCGGCTCCATCCTTCCGTGGTGTAACCGTGCCGATAACGGACCATCTCGAACTTCTTGGTGTTACGTTAACATCGACCCTCAATTTTGGTCCATTCATTGAGGCAAAGGCTCAATTGGCTGCAAAAAAGTTGGGGATCCTTGCGAAGGTGAGACGGTACTTCACGCCTGAACAGCTGCTCAACTTGTATAAAGCGCAAGTTCGGTCATGCATGGAGTACTGCTCTCACCTCTGGGATGGATCTGCCAAATACCAGCTTGATGCACTTGAGTCGATTGACAGACGGGCCAAAAGGCTTATTGGCAACGATGCACTGGTCGCCTCAAAGCTACAGAGCCTCGAACATCGACGCCGAGTTGCCAGCCTGTCGGTTTTTTATCGGTTACATTTCGGGGAGTGCGCGACGGAACTGCACAATTTGATTCCGCCAAGCCCTTTCCATCATCGGACCACAAGACGTACGGCAATGTGCCATCGGTACATGGTGGATATCCCACCCATACGCACAAAGCGTTTTGAAAATACTTTCATTGTGCGTACAGCTAAGGAGTGGAACTCCCTGCCGGCGTCCTTGTTTCCTGATAGCTACAACCTGGGGGTCTTCAAGTCAAGAGTGAATAGGTTACTTCTAGGCAAGCGTGCTCCACCTTCGACCATATCATCGCTTAACATCAGGCGAGATAGTGGTCAAACGCGAGGCTATAAAGAAAAAAAAAAAAAAAAAACGATTATTTTATTTTAAAGCATAAGTATTATTTGATCAGAACATAAAGAGTACTAATAAAGTTTAAGGCAATACCATAAATTGCTACTCAAATGCCCCAGTTTATAAAATTATATACTTGAAAAATCCATCCGCAAAAGCACAGAAAAGCGGAAGACTAAATTCACCTAATATCCGTCCGGTTATTCGTTCATCTGCTTATATAACATACATATTATTAAAGTATGTTTTTGACGTTAAAACTGTACCAACTCGAGAAGCAGCTATAACATGAACATATATTTTATTTACAACCTTCTGATGTTCGGTCGCTGCTCGGGCGATGTTTGGTCCGAGCAAAATCAACACATTACACCTCCGGCGCTTTGGTTGACGCAGCACAAGCAGCTGGTACAACTACACATTAACTCTGTATCTGTATTAGCTACCAGCCAGTTACCTGCTATAACGGCCAATAAAAGTGTATGTGAATTTTGACTTAAAAGTTTCAAGACAAATATTTTCTTCGATGTAGGTCATGAAATTTTCATATTGCTTGAATGTATTAAAAGTGCGGCAAGAAGAAAATTACTAAGGTAGAGGTACTTACAAGCCTTTATTGTTAATTGTTTAAAGAATGTAGTCACCTATTTTTTTATGTATGTACGAAGCTTTTATCAAATATGGACAAAGATATGTACTTCGATTCTTTTAACTATTATGGACAGTGTTTCGTCCTGAAACGGTCCGTTACTATTTTTGATAATTTAATACTAGATTGCAACTCCATGTCCGTTAGCTTGTAACAATTGATATTTGTATGCCATATATAAGCGAAATTTTGTGCCAAACACGATAACCAGCTTGGGTGTGTCACCAGTTGATCATGTTTTGACACTAGATGGCGTTGGTATCTGGATGGTATTAATAAGTGTTCATTATAAAATATATTAGTTATTGTATGTATTAATTTAATTCAACAATCACACAATTCTACACATAATCAATAATAATAACTTATTTTAGCAAAAAATTAAGAAATACATAGTTTCATGTTACATTACTACAATAATATTATGGCATATTTCTGCTCAATCTTGTGAATATTGGCCCCGATGCTGGGAAAATCCTGTGTTATAGGGGCCAACCATTCGTCCGTTATGGTTATTTTAAAAAACGTGTAACAATAAAGTATTAATTTCTTATAAAATTTATTGCATAAAGAAACCATAGATATAATGCGGCTAGTGGTTTATAAACGCTCAAGGTCTATGGTTGTGAAAAGTGACAATTCTTTTATACGAGTGCACGTGAGCTGAGTAACACCTAAATATTTTTCTAACCAAGAAAAGTTAAAATTAAAGCTTATTGATGATAAGAGGATAGTGGGTGGCTAGCGTCAAGATGAAGGATCAATTCCTTATGAATCAATGATTCATTAAGCGCTGTGAGTATTAAATTTGAAATAGATATTGGGTCTGCGGTAACTGTAGTTTCGGAGGACTTTTACAAAAGTAATTTTAAAGTTGTGCCGTTATTAAGTACACGTAAACAGTTGATAACCTATAACGGTATGTTATCTTTATAAATGTTTTGTTCTGTAATTATTTAAGTGGTGTACAATAAAGTATATAATAAATAATAAATAAATAAATAAAACGGTGGTAAACTGGTTTGTTTAGGAATGTTGGTGTTACCAATAAGCTATGCGGGTATGACAAATATTATGAAATTATATGTGATCCGCGGCGGCGGGCTTCCCATTCTTGGTCGGGATTTCTTATCATTGTTTAGATTACAGTTGATGCCGGTCAACTATTGCGAAACAACAGATATAACCGTCAAGGAATTGCAACTACAATACCCAAGTTTATTTTCGGATGAGTACAAATACTACTTTTAACAAATACAAAATAAAACTATTCTTGAAAGAAGGTACAACGGTTTTTTTTTGTAAAGCACGTCCCGTAGCGTTTGCGTTACGAGATAAAGTTGAGAAAGAAATAGATAGATTGGTTGACTTAGGTATACTTGAACCTTGGGGTGCGGGTCAGGTAACCTCCACGTTGGCCTAGTTGGTAGCTGGTCTCTTTCGGATACGTCCGGGGGGAAGAGCAACCCGCTGGGCTGGTGCACCCCGGGCACCGTCAATAACTTCCCATTCGTGGGTTCTTGTTGGCGGTGGCGAATACCTGACAGGGGGGGATGTCGCTCTGGGTGTTCCCCTGATTAGCAGGGGACACTCCAGATGCGACATAGGGGGGCTAGGTTGGGTAGGCTAGTTTGGGTAGGTAGGTTAAATTAGGTTGGGTAGGTAGGTAGGTGGTGATGACTTGTCGTTGCCGGCCCTCCTTTGGCGTGGGATGGTCGGCAGGGACAAGTCGATGGAAGGAGGAGGCGGCGGAGCGTCGGTCTCGACGCACCGCCGCACACGCGGAGGGCGGCATCTGTCCTTCGCGGGCCAGATGCCGCACCAGAGGGGACCGTTAGGTCCAGTGCGGTGGAGGGCACGGCGCAGCACACCGTCTAGGTGTGCCCAGCGGGGGCGTAGCTGCGCCATGCCCTGAGGAGTTGTCGGGCGGGACCTCTCGCTTCCCGGTGTGGTGAATTCCATGCTGGGGGGTGGGGGGTCCTGTGCGGCGGTTGCCCTCTTTTGCGAGGACGCCATGTCGCGAAAGGGGGTGGCGGAGAGGGGGTGGAAGGGGGCGGTCGTACGATCGTTTCCTCCCACCTCCTGGTGGTGACTAGCGGGCGACGGGCGTGGGGGCCGCCTTAGCCTGCATTGCACTAGTCACCACCCTTGCGGGCGGGAACGGCCGAGCACTCGCGGCCGTTCCCGCCCGCAAGGGCCCCTCCACTGAGGGAGGGGCGTGAAGGGCCTGCCCTAAAAGGCGGGCGGTCGTCGGCGGAGGACTGGACGTAAAGGCTGTGCCGGTTTCCCAGTCCTCCTCCATTCAGACGATGCGGGAGTGCCGCTGGGTTATTTTAGTGGGTATACCGGGCTGGGGGGCCCGGGAAGTCCCACATAGGCCCCCATTCCCCCAATGGGTGGGTATGCGTAATGCATTTTTTTCCCAGCGTGATCAAAAAAAAAAAAAAAAGGTATACTTGAACCTTGGGGGATCCCCTCACAGCGCATACGTCCACGTCGTTTCCCCCGGTAACGCCCCAGTTCTGACCACCGTAACGGAGTGGCAGACTGGGTGCGGCTAAAGTGTGCTGTGCATCGTAGCGAATTTTATTTTATTGCCTTGTTGCTGCGATATTGAATTGAGACCATGTCTACCCCTGCGCGTAACGCCCTCGGGCACTTTTTAAAAAAACCCAAAGGCTCTTCTCAGGGCCAACCCAAAGGCCCTTCTCAGGGCCAACCAAAAGGCCCTTGTCTGGGCCAACGCGACACTTCTGTGTCGACAGAAGGCGGAGCCTTCTACGGCGGAAAAGCAGACGAGTCAGACTCCGACAACGAGTCCGTTATGTCGGGTGCCGGACCGATGGTGTTCGAGGATCCTCGATCACGATCGCGTTCGCGGAAGCGAGCCTTCCTTAAGGATGGGTCCGACGGCTCCTCGGGTTCGGCGAAGGAGACCGCAAGGAAGGCTAAGCCCAAAAAGACAACCAAGACGGCAGCGGATACCCACGACGTGGGTCTGGCAGATGCCCAGCGCAAGTTGGACTTGACCCGGCGGGAGCAGCTCCAGCAGGAGTTGGAGGAGCGGGTGGCTGCCAAGGAGCAGCAGACGCGCATCGCCCGGGCCAAGTCAGGATACGGCGCGTCCCTCGTCCTGTACGCGGACCACTCACTGGTCGAGCTGCAGAGGATGGCCGAAGAGGACGAAGAGGGGATCGTCGAGGTCGCCACCAAGTCTTCACACCTGAAGGGGACCTTCCAAAAGGCCCTCAAATGCTGGGCCGTGAGCATGCGCGGTATCGTCGGGGAGCTGGTGCAGCGCCAGGCGACCGACGAGACGCGGCAACTGCAGGCGAGGGTTGATCGCCTGCAGAAGGAGGTCAGCCAGCTGCATCAGAAGCTGGCTTAAGCCACAGCCCGGCCAACCACAGCCGACCCCAGACCTGCGGCAGAGTGCCCCGCCTCCTTCGACCTTGAGGACACCATCCGCAAGGTCATGATGGAGGAGCGGGACTTCGTCCGAGCCTGCCTGGCAGGAATAGAGGACCGGCTCTTGCCCGAAAAGAGTAACCGGCTGCCTCTTGCGGCGGACAAGAGGAGGGGTGAGCCGGGGCCAACCTCACAGAGGGAGGAGGACCCTCTACTGCCTGCCACCACCCCGACAAACCAGCAGGGCTGGACGAAGGTCGCTAGCAAGGGGAAGGGCAAGGCTAAGGGCAAGGGTGCATCAGCGGTCGTCCCAGCCATCCGCACCACCACCGCTCCTCCCAGCCAGCCAGGCAAGGGCAAGGGAAAGGGGAAAAGCTCCCCTCCAGCCGCCCCCACCACCGGGAAGGCACCAAAGGGGAAGAGTTCGCCCCCAGCCGGCAAGAGGAACCTGGTTCCTCCCAAGACCGCGGCCGTTGTGGTGACGCTCACCACGGAGGCTGCGGAACGGGGAGAAACGTACGCGTCCATACTGCTGCGGGTGCGTGCCAGTGCCGACCCCGTCCAACTGGGGATCGGAAAGGTTTCTTGCCGGCGGACCCAAGCCGGGGCTCGAATCTTCGAGTTCCCGGGGGTGGAGGGCAGTGCTCACGCGGACCTCTTCGCAGCAAAGCTGCAGGAGGTCATCGCGGACTCGGCCAAGGTGGCCCGGCCAGTCAAAACGGTCGCCATCGAGGTAAACGACCTCGATGACACCGTCACCAAGGAGGAGGTGGTGGCTGCGGTCGCAGCCATTGGGGGCTGCGGCGTCGCAGCGGTAAGAGGCCGGGACATCAGGCCCGGTCGTGGCGGCATGGGCACCATCCGCCTGGAGTGCCCAGTCGCCGCTGCCAAAGCCGTCCTTGAAAAAGGAAGGCTTCACGTCGGCTTCAGCTCGGGTTCGGTCCGGGCACTTGCGGCACAGCCATTGCGGTGCTACAGGTGCTTCGGGATCGGGCACACCCGGGCCCTCTGTCCGTCCACGGTGGACCGGACAGAGAGCTGCTACCGCTGCGGCAAGGAGGGCCACAAAGCCGCCGAGTCCAAGGCCGCCGCGCCGCACTGCGCTGTTTGTGCCGCCAGTGGCCGCCCCGCAGGCCACATAATGCAGGGGAGGATGTGTAATCCTCCCCCTAAGAAGGGAAAAGCGCAGGCGCCGAGCAAGCCTGCCACTACCGCCGCTGAGCGCGAAGTTGGGCTTTCGGCTGCTGCGGCTGAGGAGGGGGGTGCGATGTCCCATTAAATGTCTAGAGTCGAACACCGCATCCTCCAGGCGAACACCAACCACTGCAGGGCGGCCCAGGATCTGCTGATGCAGATCATGGCCGAGTGGTTGGTGGACGTGGCGGTGGTTGCCGAGCCTTACTCGGTCCCCAGTACCTGGCTGGGCGATCGGGACGGCTTGGTGGCGTTGGTGGCGCGGTCTTCCACGGACTCTCCTCCCCTCTCGCTTTTAGAGAGGGGACCGGGATACGTGGCCGCCGCGTGGGGGGGGGATACGGCCCTGGTGGGGGTCTATTTCTCCCCAAACCGCCCTCTAAGGGATTTCGAGAACTTTCTCGAAGTTCTCACGGCAGTCGCCGGGAGGGCGGCACCACGCCAGGTCGCCGTGATAGGCGACCTGAACGCCAAGTCGGAGGCTTGCGGCAACCCGGCTGCCTCCTGTAATGTCCGGGGACGCGCTACCGTGTTTTGGGCGGCCTCATGCGGCGTGTCCCTCCTCAACAGGGGGGCGGTCCACACGTGTTTGCGGCAACGGGGAGGGTCGGTGGTAGACGTGTCGTTTGCCACCCCCACCCTAGCCGCCCGCGTAGTGAACTGGCGGGTGGAGACGGTGGAGACCATGTCGGACCACCGATACGTGCGGTTCGACATCTCCACCGGCCCCCGGGGGGGGACGGCCTGCTCCGTCCAATCTCCCTTCCCGCGGTGGGCTCTCACCCGCCTGGACCGGGAGGCAGCCAAGGAGGCGGCCTTTCTCCAGGACTGGCTATCGCCCCCTATCGAGCCTGTCCTGGACCCGCGCGGCGGTCCAGCTCAAAAGGTCACTGACCGAGGTGTGCAACGCCAGCATGCCTCGGTCACGACGTCCGCCTCCTCGTCGCGCCGTGTATTGGTGGTCGGAGGAGCTTGCAGGGCTCCGGGCCACCTGCGTGGAGGCCAGGAGGGCCTACACGCGGAGTCGGCGGCGCACTACCCGATCTCAGGCCGGGGGGGACCGCCTCTACGCCTCTTACCTAGAGGCAAAGACGGTCCTCAAGTCGGCTATGTGCGCCGCCAAGGACTCGGCGAGGGCCGAGATGCTGGAGGGCCTCGACAGGGATCCGTATGGGAGGCCATATAAGGCGGCGCGGAACCAACTGCGCCCCTTTGGTCCCCCAGTTACGGAGACCCTGGAGCCGGCGTTGTTGGATGGGGTGATCCGGTCCCTGTTTCCGCGCAGGACCGACTTCACCCCACCAACGATGAACCCCCCACTGGGGGGGGTGGTGGCTTCGCCGGAGGAAGAGGTCCCTCCAGTAACGGCGGAGGAATTTCGCGCGAAGGTTCTGACCCTTCGCGAGAAGAAGACGGCCCCTGGACCGGACGGCGGGACGGCTCATGGAGGGCAGGTTTCGGGACCTCTTCAGCGCGTGTCTTACGGCTGGGAGGTTCCCGAAACAGTGGAAGGAGGGGCAATTGTGCCTCCTCCGGAAGGAGGGACGACCGGTGGACTCCCCCTCGGCATACCGGCCCATCGTTCTGCTCGATGAGGTCGGTAAATTGTTCAAGGGGATCATCGCCACCCGGCTAAATAGCTACTTGCGGGAGGTAGGGCCAGACCTGTCGGAGACCCAGTTCGGTTTCCGACGGGAGCGTTCGACGATCGACGCTTTGGCCCTACTCAGGGGCCAGGTCAAGGAGGCGGTCGAGGCTGGGGACGGAGTGTTGGCGGTGTCGTTTGACATCGCCAACGCCTTCAATTCCGTGCCCCACTCGACCATATTGGAGGCACTCCGGTATCACGGAGTGCCCCCATATTTGCGGGCGATCCTGGCCAGCTACTTGGAGGACAGAGAGGTTCTCCTCGTGGACAAGACGGCCAGGATCAGGCGTTACGGCGCGGAGTCCGGTGTTCCACAGGGGTCGGTGCTAGGGCCCCCCTTGTGGAACATCGGATTCGACTGGCTCCTGCGGGGCACCCTCCTCACGGGCACGAGTGTCTCTCCTCACTGCCCGGGGGAGGGGCTTTGGAGAGGCGGCCTGTCTGGCCTCTGCTGGCGGATCCTTAGTGGCAGGTAGGATCCGCCAGCTTGGATTGAGGGTGGCGCTGAACAAGACCGAGGCCGTGTTCTTTCACGGGCCTCGGCAGCGCTACCCTCCTGCCGCCCACGTTGTCGTGGAGGGCGTCCGAATTGAGGTGAAGGCCCAGATGAAATATCTGGGCCTAGTGCTGGACAGCAGGTGGCGCTTCGGCCCGTACTTCAGCGGGCTGTCGACGCGCCTGCTGAAAGCCGCGGACGCCCTCTCATGGCTCATGCCGAACCTGGGGGGGCCTAGTGCACGTTGCCGGCGATTGTATGCCGGCACCATGCGGAGCATGGCCCTCTACGCGGGGCACACTGTGTATGTAAATGTTGTAAAATTAAGTTTTATTTGTACCTACATTGTGTGTATATGTGTGTGCCAAATAAACTAGTTTTCTTTCTTTCTTTTCTTTCTTTCTACGTCGCACCCATCTGGGCGGACTCCCTCCACAGGAGGGAGAATGCAACCGCCATCCGCAGGCCCCAAAGGGCCATTGCACAGCGGGTGGCGAGGGCCTACCGCTCGGTGGGCCTTTCGGCGGCGTACACTCTGGCCGGCACCCCTCCCTGGGAGCTGGAGGCATGGGTGCTCTCCAGAGTGTACGAGTGGGTGGCAAGGCGGAAGGCGCTTGGAGAGCGCCCCGCCAAGGAAGAGCGGGAGGCCGTGTGGCGGGAGGCGAGGGACGCTATCGTCGTCCATTGGACGGAGGACCTCGCCTCCGCCGCCTTTGACCGTCGGACGTTGGACGCGGTCGGTCCAGTCTTGCAAAGCTGGCTCGAGTGGCCCCACGGTTTCCTCTCGTTTCGTCTAGTGCAGGTGTTGTCCGGACATGGGTGTTTCGGAACGCACCTGCACCGGATCCGGAGGGAGGAAACCCCGGGGTGCCACGATTGTGGCGCTGCGGAGGACACGGCGCAGCACACCCTTGAGGTGTGCCCAGCCTGGGCAGAGCTGCGCCGTGTCCTAATAAATGTGATCGGGCGGGACCTCTCACTTCCCGGCGTGGTCAACTCCATGCTGGGGAGTGAGGAGGCCTGGGCGGCAGTTGCCTCCTTTTGCGAGCAAGTTATGTCGCAAAAGGAGGCGGCGGAGCGAGCGCGGGAGGACGATCCACTCGCGCCGCCGCTCCGCAGGCGGAGAAGGGGTGGGCGAAGGCGGTAGTACGATCCTCTCCTCCCACCTCCTAGTGGTGCTCTCGTCTGCATTGCACAATCACCACCCTCGGGCGGGAACGGCCGAGTACTCACGGTCGTTCCCGGGCTCCTCCACTGAAGGAGGGGCGTGAAGGGCCTGCCCTAAAAGGCGGGCGGTCGTGGGCGGAGGACTGGACGTAAAGACTGTGCCAGTTTCCCAGTCCTCCTCCATTCAGACGATGCGGGAGTGCCGCTGGGTTATTTTAGTGGGTATACCGGGCTTGCCAAGGGAGTCCCACATAGCCCGCCCATTCCCCCAATGGGCGGGTATGCGTAATGCATTTTTTTCCAGCGAGATCAAAAAAAAAAAAAAAAGGTATGATACCACTGGTATTGAGAATTATGGGTAAAATATATCCTATCTGCAAGTAAGTTTTGTGTATCTTATAACATCAAGAAACTATGATGACGGACTGTATGCTAAGTTAATTAAATTAGTTGAACAAACTATGCGACTTTTACTTCTGTCAACCATCATGCGAAACCATCCCTGCAACTGTCTCGTGTTGATCACCTACCCCTGAGTTAGCTGGTAAGTAGGGTAAAAATTCTACCTTACAAGCTGTCAGTGATTTTGACAGTTTTTGATTGACAGCTGACACTAGACACGAGTCGAAAATAAAATATGTGTTCGCGCACACCGAAAAAATCGGGTTCTCGTTTTGATTCTATTGTAATCGTTAAATAATCAACCCAGCTGCATCGTAATTGCATCCGCGATATGCGGATCTGTATGGCTGTATGGCGGTCTGTATGGCGTCTGTGCAAATGGTTTAAGTGTATATTTCACGCGCAGCGAAGTGCTTTTCCCGGGAACGCGTGCTGGTAGCTGGACCCTGGCTCAGAACGCGATTGTGTCCCTTTCAAATCCTCATCCATCATTATCGTTGGATATTATATGTATGCTTTTCTCTCCCAACGCACGGCACGGGATTGAACGAGGAACAGAAGATCACCACGGGAGCCTCAGGTAAGAGGAATCATATTGTACCACTTTACACCCGTAGTAGGAACCATTCCTTTTAAATAACAAGCCCCTAGCTTTCCACTGCCATGTACCGTGTTTTCGTGGGTACAGATCTGATAGTATCCAGGAGTGTAACTAAATATAATCCTAAAATGTAATCCGAACAAATTTATTATCACAGAGATAAGAGTATCAGCAGTGTGAGCGATTATGAATTAAGACTGATTACGTGATATGTAGGGATAATAGCTCCAAATAATAATATTCAATTTTCTACCTAGCAATGGAACCTAAAAATTCAAGGGCTTTACAAATTCGCGCGCAGACGGAATACGAAAAATGCGCGTTCCAATGTTCTTTGGTACTGGCGCACCGAGAACAGCGCATGAGAAGGTTCTCACCGGATTTTGCTGAATGTGCAATATGCTTTCCTCTCCCAACGCACGGCACGGGATTGAACGAGGAACAGAAGATCACCACGGGAGCCTCAGGTAAGAGGAATCATATTGTACCACTTTAGACCCGTAGTAGGAACCATTCCTTTTAAATAACAAGCTCCTAGCTGTCCACTGCCATGGACCGTGTTTTCGTGGGTACAGATCTGATAGTATCCAGGAGTGTAACTAAATATAATCCCAAAATGTAATCCGAACCAATTTATTATCACAGAGATAAGAGTATCAGCAGTGTGAGCGATTATGCATTAAGACTGATTACGTGATATGTAGGGATAATAGCTCCAAATAATAATATTCAAATTTCTACCTAGCAATGGAACCTAAAAATTCAAGGGCTTTACAAATTCGCGCGCAAACGGAATACGAAAAATGCGCGTTCGAATGTTCTTTAGTACTGGCGCACCGAGAACAGCGCATGAGAAGGTTCTCACCGGATTTTGCTGAATGTGCAAGATGTGCTGAAGAAACGGTAAAATATTTACAAAGCTATTGAAAACTTATAAAGCAGTTCTGGGAAACTAAAAAAGTTGAACATGGTCCATTTTATTTTTGGGTGATTAATTAATTTCACATAAAAGGTATATTCTATAGATACAACGGAGTTAATTAATTATTTTGAGCAATGATTCGAATCTTAATCTGCAGCCATGTAGAGAAGTCGACACTTATCATAGCAAATCACTTACTATGTGACTTGTTGTGTCTTTGAATCTTGTTTCATTCATAAGTAACACAAGTTAAACATTGAATCAGTAATCTAAAATTCAAATCTGCATTTAGTGGAAACATTTCAAAAACCAATTTTAAATCGTCCGATAACATTATCTAGAGGCGTCCCGCTTTCAATTTGTTTTCAGTAAAAAGTCCGAGAGAGTCGCTTAGAGTCGTATAAAAAATATCCACCTTTTCACGCCATTCAGCTATCTTCTAATGGAATGTTTTCACACAACGTCGAAACGCAAATTTTCCAAAAAAAATTGTTAACCGCTTGGCCTACTCTTTTGAGCGAACAAAAACTTTTGAGACGGTACGGTGTTATGACTATTCAAAAGTGCTGGTAATGATCTACTTTAATGTAGATAAGTAGGTATGAAGATATAACCTAATATAGAACACTGTTTGTAAATAGTTTTATTTTAACTAACTTGTGTTTAGTTTTATTTGAGAAAGTTTTGAGGGTATGTCAAAACTTTACAGGAATACAGTCATGTTGATATGTATACCTACATGAATGATTATTTTAGAGAAATATTTTTTTTGTTTGTGTAAAGGACTATTTCAACTCTCACTCCTCATGAGCTTATATTCTTTGCCATTGAAAGTCCAGCTAGCTTAGCGGATACCTACTCAACATTTTGCACTCAGTCCATCTGTCAAGTTAAGAAACTTAACACGTACCACCACCCGTATCATTTAGTTCATGACACGTGACAATTTAATATGAAGCTACAGTGTCTCACATTTATTTTGCAAATGTTGTTATGTGCGAGAATGTACCGGCGAGACGGCGAGCAAAGTTTTCCAAACAGCTGTGAAGTTGCTTAGCAACGAGGAGATTAAGAGGGAGTCCAAAGACGAAGGTGCTCCTAAAGTCCCACTGCATCGTGGACTTATGCAACCGCAGAAGGAATAAGAGGTTCGTCACTTTACTCATATTTTATACCAGCTGCGAGTTTAATGACCAAAGTACGACTAAGTACTTTGTTTTTTTTTTATGCTAGATAATATTCAGTATGATAAATGGTGCTCGGTTGTTGTTGTTGTGTAGTTGCGTGAATTCGAGCAATTAAAAGTCAATATTAGAAAGTTGAAGACATCTGCGAACATAATGTTTATTTTTTTCTAAAATACAGCAGCAGTAGTTGGGATACTTATGGAGAGGTATTTTATGAAAGATTTATTTGACTACTCTCCTGTAAATAACGTCTATGTCTCGTTTACTAAAGTGCAGATACGTCTTTGTTTACAACGAGAAATAAATAAATGTTGGCAATAACCGTTATTCTAGGTCCAAGAAATATCCCACGCGGAAAACTATTAAGAGCCGAACAAATCTCCCGTTCAATTGGCTTCGAAATATTTGGCGCGAATGGCACATGACAAATATTTCTTAAGGGCGCGGCGAACAAAGCTCGCAAATGCATTTGCGAGGCGAGCGAGAAATTCGTTCGGAGTATTGCTATCTCGGTTTGCACGCACACGCGGTGCGCCGTGCGTAGCCGTGTGTGTGTGTGTGTGTGAGCAGATAGATATCACTACCTAATCATCCTATCGACTCGAAAGCCGGCAAACGCGAACGGCGGCGCCCGCGTTCTTTTGTCTTATTTATGTAGGTATTCCTTTTACTAAACCTCAAACATGTGTTGTTATAATAAATAATGAATGCAAGTAATATATTACAAGTGTTACTTAGGCAAAGTATTAATAAAAGACAAATATTCCAATAAGGTATGCCTATTTACGCATATAAGTAGATACAGATAAATAAAAGCGCTCTGAGCTAAGAATATCTATACCAATATTATAAAGAGGAAAGATTTTTTTGTTTGATTATTTGTTTATTTGTACCGAATAGGCTCCAAAACTACTGGACCGATTTCTAAAATTCTTTCACCGTTGGGAAGCTACTCTATCCCCGGGTGACATAGGCTTTTTATCTACAGAAATAAAAAGTAGCCTATGTCACCCGGAGATAGATCTTCCCACGGGAACGGGAACTACGCGGGTGAAACCGTGAGGCGTCCTCTAGTTAAAAATAAAAACAAGGATCTTGAATAAAAAAATATCATCATTCATCTGTTTAAAAATATAAATCGAAACTTGATAAAGTCGTGTAGGGTGACCATAATTATATTATCGACTAAACGAAAAACAAAAAATACAATAATAGTAATCAGAAAACATAGTGTCAAAGATCCACACTAAACACGCTTATTTTCTTTCTTTCTAGTGTTTCTTTATGAAAACTGATGGCCAAAGTCGTTTTTTCCTTGATCGTCGTGGCTCTGTAAATATTTTTGCAGTTTATTATGAGGTCGATTAGCCAGCCAGTTATCAAAGTCTATTAGAACCTCTCCAGGGTAAGGGTCACCGAAGTCCAGATAAAAATCCCAGAATAATTAAATAAACTAGAACGAATTTGGATTTTTAGTTTTTTGTAACAGGAATTTTTCAAAAAAGTCCAGCAAAATCTGGACCGAGGGTATAAAACCGCGCTTGTGCATGCAAGTCCAATCGCATGGTCACCCTACCCTGGGTGAGCCGTAACGTCACAGTAAGTATAGAGGAGCAATGTAGATAAGTCTTAGCGGTGTCCTTGAGATAATTACCTACGCCCGCTTTGTCTCATGACATGAATAAACAAACAAAAAAAAATAAAGCTTCGTAAGTTGATGGATAGGTAGGTAGGTAAATACTAATTTATACAAAACTAGCTGTCCCCCGCGGCTTCGCTCCCGTCAACTGGCTACCTAACCTAATCCACATATCTATCTACCTACCCTACCCTGCCCTATCTACATACCTAATCTATACTTCATACATGATCGTACGCAACGCACGTGTTAGTATTGGAAGTACGTGTGACGTCATTGAATCATGAATTTCCACTTTATAAGCACAATGGTCTGCTACAAAATACAAACTGTCGTATTTATTAAGCATCTACCGACAAATATCGAAGTACCTACCTAAATTATTATTGTATTGTCAAATACCTACAATTGTTATAGTACCCACCTGAGTAAATATTGTTGTGTACAGGAAAGAACTCTAAACTTACATTTAAGCCATAGTGATGATATTCCTATAAAATATTACGTAATTTGTAATGATCATTGTGATGTATTCTAGATTTTATATTACCATTTTAGTATTATAAGTTCTTTGAGACAATTAGTACAAGACAGTCGGTTAGTATCAATATTCTTTTGAATATTGATTAAGAATGACTAAATAAGCGATATTCAATTCCTTAATTGTCTTGATACGTTTTAAAAAGGTTTCATTACTCAAGAAATGATTATTGACCTAATTGTGAGATTATTTATAGAAATGTAGAAAATGGTGGGAACATTTGACAGGTCGACTCATTACTATAAATAGTGTGTAATTCGTAAGTTGATTTACTTTGTTGTGAGCTACAAACCAGTACGGACCAGATAGTGATATTGCTTTCCTGAATTGTTATATTTGTGAAAGATGGAAAGATGGACTACACAAGCTTCACGTAAGTTATTTGATATTATAACTTGCTTATTGCTAATGGTTGCGTTGAAACACTATTTCATATTGTGGCCTTTATTCATAATGATATTAAATTGGTTTAAGGGCTAGTCATGTTATTTGCCTTATCCTTATTGTTTAGAAATATTCATCATATAATGGCCATAATAGAATCAGATCTTTATTGTGATAAACGATGTGTAATATGGTTGTGAAAGATATCTATGAATACTTTTACAACCATAGTTGTTTCCATGGAGTTTCTTGCCCTTCTTCTCCACGAGAACTAGGTCTAGCGAACGGGCGGTAAGCTCTCTGAGCCTCAATATAAATTGATTGACAAGCCTTATTGAAATAAATACCTAGTCTTGTCTTTTTGTGCTTTTCTTCATAAAACCTTTCCCTTATACACCACATACATAGGAACTCTGATACATAGTAAATAACCATTTTGACATATATTGATACTTTTATATGGAGTTTCTTCATGATTCTACACACGCAACAAAAGCTCTCAAAAAGGAATATTTTGCCCGTTTTTGCAACATTTTTCATTTATGCTCCGCTCCTACTGGTTGTAACGTGAAGTTTTAACCTATATCCTTCCTCAATAAATGGACTATCCAACGCAAAAATATGTTTTCAATTCCAACCAGTAGTTCCTGAGAATAGTGCGTTCAAACAAACTCTTCAGCTTGATAATATTAGTATAGATATACTAAGGTACCTATTAATTTAACTTATTGTATTATGTCATTGGGAAATAGGTACTTCCTGTGAGAAACATCCCAACGTTCGGAGACCATGTCGGCAACCGAACCATATAGTAAATAATAACAAAGTCCGTAAACAACGCAAAGTTCGTAAAAAAGTACCAAAGTTCAAATCACAAGGCAAATCTAAATCCAAGTTCAAAGCATTATTCAATATTGTCAGAAATATTAAAATAAGTACAATTTATAAAATAAATAAACGCGCACATAAAGCATAGTAAAGTAATCATGTAATAATGACAACAAACAATCCACAGAACAGTAGAACAAAAAACAGTGAAACACACACGAACTATACACAACCGTGAGCAGTGCGGCCACGCACACATTGACATTTGCTTGACGCGACAGCAATACTAGCTATTGGAAATGTGTGATTAATTTGATGTGTTCCGTAATACCAAAAAATATGAATGAAAACTTAAAGTTTAAAAAAAAAAACGATTATTTGTAATTTGATAATATGAGCTATGTTCCTGGTACGATATTAATAAAGATATTGTTTTTTTATAATACAGAAATATCAAAAAGAAAACATGTCATTTACGCTGTAAAAATATACAAAATGGAATTCGCTAAAACTTCATTTTAGGTGAGTATTTAGAAAAAAAGAAGACGTAGGAACCTTAGGAATCCTCTATACTTACTGTGACGTTAGTTCGGCCAGTTCGGCTCACCCAGGGTAGGGTGACCATGCGATTGGACTTGCATGCACAAGCGCGGTTTTATACCCTCGGTCCAGATTTTGCTGGACTTTTTTGTAAAATTCCTGTTACAAAAAACTAAAAATCCAAATTCGTTCTAGTTTATTTAATTATTCTGGGATTTTTATCTTGTCTTCGGTGACCCTTACCCTGGAGAGGTTCTAATAGACTTTGATAACTGGCTGGCTAATCGACCTCATAATAAACTGCAAAAATATTTACAGAGCCACGACGATCAAGGAAAAAACGACTTTGGCCATCAGTTTTCATAAAGAAACACTAGAAAGAAAGAAAATAAGCGTGTTTAGTGTGGATCTTTGACACTATGTTTTCTGATTACTATTATTGTATTTTTTGTTTTTCGTTTAGTCGATAATATAATTATGGTCACCCTACACGACTTTATCAAGTTTCGATTTATATTTTTTAAACAGATGAATGATGATATTTTTTTATTCAAGATCCTTGTTTTTATTTTTAACTAGAGGACGCCTCACGGTTTCACCCGCGTAGTTCCCGTTCCCGTGGGAAGATCTATCTCCGGGTGACATAGGCTACTTTTTATATGTCACCCGGGGATAGAGTAGCTTCCCAACGGTGAAAGAATTTTAGAAATCGGTCCAGTAGTTTTGGAGCCTATTCGGTACAAACAAACAAAGAATCAAACAAAAAAATCTTTCCTCTTTATAATATTGGTATAGATATTCTTAGCTCAGAGCGCTTTTATTTATCTGACTTGATTATTCAGATTAAATAGCTAATTTTTGACCTGGTTAAGTGTACGGGCATCCGGTGAGTGCAACGCACAGGACTGGTCGATGTGGCGACACTTGGGAGAGGATTCTGATCAGCAGTGGACGTCTTTCAGCTGAAATGATGATGATGATGATCAATATTTTTTATTTTCAGTGATGAGACAGGTCAATTAGTTAAAACACAAAAAGTTTTTTTGCGAAACTTGTACATCTTGGTTGTTCTTCTCAAGTCTCATCTTGATCCTTTTAAGTAAAATATATTCATGTGCTAGGAGGACCCGCTTTTCAATGACGAATTAAGAAATGGTAAAAGTTATGTTAAAAGGAAAACAGAATCCAAACAAAAAAATACAAGCAACATCTCAAATTAAACAAGATGAGACTTGACTTGTTGCTTTTTAAACTGGCACAATCTAAAAAAAATACCATTGGGTACATTTTTGTAAGTGTCTTCACAAAAAATTTGTTTAGCTGTCTGCGAAAATATCCATCAAATGTCTTGAATGAATTCCTTTTTTGTAAAGAATTCAATAATAAAGATCGTTGGGAAATGGCTTAGCGTGGCAATGAACTGTAGCAATGAACCCTACAGAGCAGGTAGCTATGTCGTATTTTTTAACAACAAAGTAGAAAATTAATTGACTTAGCCAACCACGCTCCGCAAGACTGGTCGGCCCCAACCCCGAACTAAATACGTTGTTACCAAGTGGCTAACAGACTCAAGCCCATTTTAAATCTGTTGTTACCAAATGGCTATGAAATCTAAAACTATAGTTTGTCCTCAGGGTTCGCCTTCGCACCCTGGAACGTTCACTCACGATGAGCACACGAGCTTCAGAACGCTGTTACTTGTTGCACGAACTGGCTCGTCTCAATGTTGACACTAAGCAACCTTTAAAAGCCAGAGTCTACGCCTCCAAATGTCAAACCAGTAAGACACTTTCAATAGAACGGAATTTATTACTTTGTTAGCACTAAAATACTCGTGCGCCACGAATTTATAGCCCAGTGAACGGGTCATTGATTCGAGGAAATAAATTAGCCTCCCTTCAACGAATGAATGTCTTTTTAATCTTAAATTGTTTGATTTCCTTCGAAAATATTGACTCAAAGGCACCTCCGTACCTGCAGTCGCTTTCTCTTTATTATTTTTACTTTCAAGTATAGTAGATTATAAAGTCGTGTTAGCTTAGACGAGAGTTCGAAAGTACGGGAATCGTGGTAACATAGGTACGTAAAGCCCATTCGCATACAGTAAGTAGATGAAACGCAGCTGTTGCCTGAAATCGAAGGTACACTGAGGCTACACTGAGGGCATTAAAGTAATGAATAATCTTCACAACGTTATACACACAAGAATACGAGATATTTATTTATTTTTAATATGTTTTACGAGTTTTATTTATAACTGATACGGTACACATGCGCAAAGAGCACAAAGTGTATTTGGTATGTTTAATTCGAAGAAAGAATCGCAGACACACAAAAAGGTGAATCAATTAAATAATTAATTATTCAATCCAATGATTTGCTGTATTCTGAGCTTTCAGACAACATCGTGATAAGTATTGCTTATTCCTACTACGAGTGGCCTGTCACAACTTTGTCCCTTCGATTCTATACTGACTGCAGTGGGTAGTACAAATTTAGAGGACGCTCCGTGACTTTGAATTGATTCATGAGCTTTGATTTTGAGATACACCCTTCAGATAGTATTTGGTTTGAATACAACGTAGTTCGTCGGAGGAGATGAATGCTTGGCTTCTATACATCTGTTATACAATTTACAGTAGTGAATTCGTGGCTCCAACGATAGCATAGACAGCTCATACATGCTTGGTAGGAAGATTCTTGTGCGAAAATATAAAAAAATAGCTTCACCTTGCACTGCCTCTCGAGTCTTATGATTAAGTCAAGTCTCTCCTTTGAAATCGTCTATTAGGTTTAATATTATGCTTTTGATATATAGCTAAGTACCTAAAAAAAATCTAAAACATTTCAAAATGTTTCTAGTTACCCACTTTAGGGAACCGTGAAATTTTTTCCCAATACATTAAGATTTATCTATACTATTATTACTTACAGGACACCGTCCAGACTCAAGGCTCGAGACAAGTATCATTTGACGAAAGCGATGGCGACGACGCGACGGTCGAAATTCCGAAATTAAAGGGATTGATCACGTGACATTGCGATAGCGTTTGACATTCCCATATAGTTTAAGCATTTTGCCTATCGCTATCGCCACGGTTTCTGCTGCTATTGAGAAATTCCTGATGGAAAATCTCAATAAATTTTCCTCGACATGGGAATCGAACCCACACTCTGCACTGACATTTCACACCGACATTCTATCAACGAAAGCGATTGGAAAAATGTGAAAACTGTATGGAATTGTCAAGCACTATCATAATTTCACGTAATCAAACCTTTAAAGTTTTGGTATTTCGATCATTGTTATCGCAGACATCGCATGACACTTATATAGAGCCTCAGGACTTCATACTCAGCAGTATCTTTTGCGACCACTAGACTAACCAGGCAGTATTATGTTATTAGCCAGTTCTATATTCAGCAGAGGCTCGCTCATCCAACTAGCGGTCTTGTTAGAAGCAGCTGGCCTCACTCGTTCCTATGGCTACCGCATGCATGCTATCGCATGAATTTGTCGACTTCTATGACACAGTAAGCTCCTTAAAACTTTGAGCATATTGTTTTAATTTGAAATTTGATAGCGTAGAGAATATTGTTGGACGTTTAAGCCAGTTAGACGGCTGTTTTGCAATGGTTTCTAAGCTAAACTATATTGCATTGTGGATCTTGAAGCATCCCTAAATTTACTTTTTTTTAAGGACTGGCTGACGTTGCTTCGTTTTAAAGATTCTAAGAAACCTTTTAATATAATGGCCCAGACTTTTTGAAGTTAAAATCTGTCGTACTCATCGAAATAGACTCTAAAATAAAATAAATTCAATACTAATACACCTGAAAGACAGCAAAAAGGTCAAACAATATTTAACTAAAATCCCTTTAAATTAGCTTTTTATAAGCTAAGTGCTACATGGCGGACCTAAGCCGGGCAAGTCTGAAAGTATCAGAAAATAAAAGAAAACGGTTAATTTTTTTTAAACTTCTAGCTAATTTCTGTCCAGTGAGATTTATACTCCTATTTTTATTAACCCCCGACGGAAAAAGAGGGGTGTTATAAGTATGTTTGTGGATTTGTGTATCCGTCCGTGGCATAATAGCTCCTAAACGGATGAACCGATTTTTTTTTTCGTTTGACTTTATAAAGAGTGTTTTTAGCTATGTTTGATGAAAATCGGTTCACCTGTTCAAAAGTTTTGGGTGTTTTAATATTTTAATCGGGTTGTTTTCGCAAGAGATCTTGCCATAATTACGTGTTCAATAGATTGTCTATCGAAGCGTGTCTACTACTAGATAAATATTATGAAGCATGAACTAAAAATGTGTCGGGGTTTTTTTAAATTTTACTTGTTGTATATGAAATACTTTTTCCGACGAAAATAATTATAATGTGCGATTTTGAACTCAGTTTTGGTTAGACATATTTTATTATCACAAATAGCCGGTTTATTAGGAGGTTTTATTTTCGGCCAAATACAGGTTTAAATAAATAAGGGTATCTCAGGAGTAAATTTATTTTGGAGACTGTTTTAATCGCTAATCATCATTCATACATATTGAAATAGATACAGTACTTTTAAAGAGTATAAGTGCCACGGAAAAACCAGACACATCTGACATTTAGCCTCAGTGTGTTTTAGGGCGGCTGTCGTCAAAATTTCAAGTATATTTTACAAAATTCCACCAGTATAACCATCATTTAGTACTTAGCTAATCAACAACCTAAATTAAACTTTACCATTACAAAAATATATCACAAAATGTACTTCACACGATTGGCATCTGCGTTCGTCTAACAATCTTCTGTTGCTTTGTCCTTCTCATACTTCTGATTTTATTGAATTTTCCTTTCATATTCAGTCCATTCTTCTCTGGAATGCGCTACCTCTCAATATCAAGACGGCCACCAGTCAATAAGCATTTAAGCGGAAGTTACGGCATTATTTTCCACACCAGTAGCAGAGTCGTCTCAATCACCTTTCTATTACTTTATATATGTATATACAGATATTTATTATAGGAAATATATAAGTATGTTTATTTTAAATTATTATATTTTTAAATTTTACTTCATATTTTTTTTTTTATGCACCTGCCATTTTATCTCTCCATCACCCTTGGTTGATTGGTAGAGAATGCCTCAGGCATTATAGCCGCATAATATGTACTGTATGTTGCATGAAGTTTAATAAATACACAAAATCAAATACTCAATCAATTTTATACCAGTGTGTGAACGTATCATTGGAAGGCGAAGTTCTTGCTGCAACTGCTCCTCTGGAGAAACGCGAGAAGGTCCTGGTCAGCTTGATGCAAGACGATGACCTACGATCAGCTGCCCAACATCTCTTTAAACGGATGCCTCTCATAATATAGTCAATATTCTTTACTTATTGCTGCGAAAGGGAATTTGTAAACTTTCAAATTAAATAATCAATAACATGTGTGAAACACAGTCCGGTTCTTATAAACCTAAGCTTTCTCCATGGTCTGTTAAACAGATAAATTTAAAATAGTAATCTTTTCGAACGATATTTATAACTAGGTAAAATTAAGGAAGATTATGTTATTTATATTTCTAACTGAACACACTAAACACAGACATACCGGTACTATTTGTAACACCTACGTGCTACCTTCTACCTGTGTACAAAAATAAAATATATTTGAATTTCGTTGATTTGATTATTTCCTAAGCTAGGTACAGAAATAGCATATTTTCATGTATCCCATCCTATAATATGTTATTGGAATAATCCTTTGATTTCATTGTAACCACGTTCATTCATCATTACTTCAAATCAAAAGACAAACGAATATCTACGCCCCTAAATCACCGATCAAGTCGTTACCACTAATTGACAATCATCGGCCTAATAAACACGCGAACTGTTCTCAGTAACATGAGACTGGCCTCATACATAGTACATGACAGCATTTCAACCCAAAACAGATGGGTACAGAAGGTCGGCTACATACAACGTGTGAAAACGTTGGTGCATTTCACGATTGCAAGCGCACTTATGAGTGTCTTGCTACCATGTATGGTACGCTTCGCCGGAGAGGTCCAATGTGGAGATGTCATTGTGTAAGGGTTCCTATGAGAGCGTGATTGAATGGACCTCTGCAGTTCCTGAAATATGCTGTACGTATTCGACCTGAGTTGTGCGTTGCGTTTACGCATTCATCGCTCCCTCCTCAATGCGTCGGTGCTTTTCTTTTGGATCATAGTGGTGAAAAGTGTAGAGGGCTTGTTTCAAAAACCAAAAAATTAGTTGTTATGGGCATTCTCACCTGTACTAGTGCACCCCTCCGGAAGACCAACGTGTCTAAAACTTACATTTGGGGTACCTTAAGATTTCTGTAGTACGACTACGTACGACGCGTCTGTGTGACCTTCTGTTCTCATCCATTCTGTGCCCTAGACCAATTAATCTTATCTGGTGTTGATTACAGGCATTTCTCAATAATGCCGGGTGCTCGGGTTGAAGACAGTGCACGAAGCTCGGCCCGAGGTGCCATTAACGGATAGCTATCATGCCGATGCAATATCCTTTGGGCTTCCAGGATTTAGTTTTTGATTCATGTTTATAAAAGATTCACCAATAAGGCATCTGATTCACCGGCGTATTAAAAGTTCTTGAAAGTGAATAACTATTCAAAATATCACAGTTTTATAGGTGCTTACACGAATATTAAAAAAAATATTAATCTGTGGACTAGCGAAACTTTTATTTTAAACTGCTCAACAGCAAGGGATTATTATAACCACTAGTTTTAATAAGACAAACACGCCTCTCAATTATATCGATACCGGGAATTTCAATTGTCGTAAAGGACAAAACACGAGTTTTCAGTAGAGCCAAAAAACAAAAAATATTTTTTGTCTAATATATTTTTTCATACAAAGTACAATATTCATGATGTCAAAAGAAACCCTAACAATTTTTTCGAGTTCTATAAATTTAAAAAAATAAACCAAACTTAATTATTGACGAAAATAAGAGTCCTTTACAGCCCAAAAACAATTTGAAATATATGTGTAAAACAACGTGTAGCTAGTAATTCGGTTTATACGGAACGGCGATGACACCATTCCCGTGACAGGCCATCGACAAGAACGATCATAAACAATAAGTAGGTTACCATACATTACACCTTCACCCTTAATCTAGATCCCTTTACATTTTAACAATCAATTAAAGGCTTTCAGAGCTTTAAAACTTAACTCATAAAAACAAAAGAAACTTAATATGACTTCATAACCTTCACCATAAATTATACCTAGCTGGCTTATCAATTCGACATTGACGAATGGGACGAGACTGGGGCGGCTTAGGAGAAGGCAAGGAAGGCTGTGTTGTGCTCTGAACCGGCTGTTCTACGCAGTCTTCAAAAGATTCTCCATCTCCGTCATCCTGATGTGTGGTCGCCGCGGTCGAGTCTTCGCTCTGTGGACCGCCCGGACTGGGCGCTCCCTGTTCTTGCGTTACCACAACCGTCTTGGAATTCTCACTGATCGGGCTAGAGGGAGAAGGACAGATTAGTGAACTCTGTATCCGTGGCTTCAGCTGATCTACATGTTTGTGGGATTCTCTACCTAAAGGATCTACTACCTTATAATCAGTGGTCCCCATCTTTTCTGCAACCTTTCCAGTTACCCATTTATCCTGTCCACGATATTGACGCAGCCAGACCTCATCCCCCGGGCGTAGTTGACGCAACCCATTTGCGCCGTATTTTTGTTGACGCTCCTGAGCATCTCTAACTCTACTGTCCCTACTTGGTCTTAGGGCGTCGAATTTTGTACGTAACCTACGGCCAAACATGAGCGACGCCGGTGTTTCGCCTGTAGTACAGTGTTCTGTATTCCTATAATATAGAAGGAAATTATTTAAAAATAAATTTATGTTTAAGTTCTCTCTAATTGCCTTTTTAATCGCTCTTTTAATTGTATGAACTGCGTTCTCTGCTGCCCCGTTTGAGGCGGGATGATATGGCGCTGAAAATATATGTTCGATCCCGTTTGTACCGAGAAATTGAGAAAACTCATGGCTTGTAAAGGGCGGCCCGTTATCAGATACTATTTGTCTGGGTAATCCAAAACGTGCAAACACGTCACTTAAAACGCTGATCGTGTGACTAGCCGCTGTACTAGGTACTTGACTAACTTCTAACCATTTGGTCCTGGCATCAACCATTACTAAAAATATCCGCCCCGTGATAGGGCCTAAGAAATCAACATGTACACGGGCCCATGGTCTATCTGGCCAAACCCATGGGCAGGGCATATGTCGAGGCGGTGCCTCGCTCTCTGCAGCACAGACACTGCAACCACGGCACGTTTTTTCAATCTCTTCGTCCATACCCGGCCACCAGACATAGCTCCTAGCGAAAGCTTTAGTTTTTACTATGCCCATATGTGCCTCATGTAAATCCATTAAAACCTTATTCCTACACTCACCCGGTACGACCACCCTATGGCCCCATGGTCTATCTGGCCAAACCCATGGGCAGGGCATATGTCGAGGCGGTGCCTCGCTCTCTGCAGCACAGACACTGCAACCACGGCACGTTTTTTCAATCTCTTCGTCCATACCCGGCCACCAGACATAGCTCCTAGCGAAAGCTTTAGTTTTTACTATGCCCATATGTGCCTCATGTAAATCCATTAAAACCTTATTCCTACACTCACCCGGTACGACCACCCTATGGCCCCACATCACACAACCTAACTCCTCGTATAGTTCTTTTTAACGATTAAAATAAGGTTGGAGCGATTTAATTTCGTTATCAGACGGCCATTCGTCGCGAAGATATGTTAGAACTCAGCCTAGCAACTGGTCTCGGCTCGTCTGTCTTTTAATCTCATTATAATCCAATAACATGGCATTTTGGGCGAAATGTAAATATGATTGATCCGGAACTTTAATAGGTTGTTTAACATCAGAAAGAGCTGGCAACCGCGATAACCCATCTGCCCCATTCTGCTTTGAAGTAACATACTCAATGTCGTACGTATAGGCTGACAACTTAATAGCCCACCTTTGTAATCGGCTCGCAGCCATTGATGGTATACCCTGTTTAGGCCCAAAAATAGTGACCAGTGGCTTGTGGTCCGTACGTAGTGTAAAACGTCGCCCATATAAATACTGGTGCAATTTTTCTAAGCAAAACACAATAGCCAAAGCCTCCCGCTCGATTTGTGAATAATGCTTTTCAGCTGCGTTAAGCGCGCGCGACACATACACAACAGGACGCTCATGCTGTCCGTCTGTGCTACTATCATTGAGTTCACCCATCTGACTTAATACGCCTCCTATTCCTCTCGCGCTCGCGTCACAAGTTAAAAACAAGGGTTTGTTTGGTTCGTAATGAGCAAGGACGTCGGCACTAATCAAAATATTTTTAATTCTCTTAAAAGCTGACTCACACTCATCATTCCATGTCCAAGTAACTCCCTTCTTTAGTAACCTGTACAAAGGTGCCAATATATTGCTCAAGTTTTTAACAAATTTCGCATAATACATGATTGTTCCTAAAAAGGCTCTCAAATCGGTAATATTTTCTGGGCGGGGTATGTTTAATATACCTTCCACCTTTTCAGGGTCCACCTTAATTCCCTCGGCAGAGATAATAAAACCTAAATATTTAACCTCATTAGTCAAGAACATGCACTTTTTTTGATTCAGTTTCATTCCATTATGATGTAACCGCTCTAAAACTCTCTCTAAAATAACTAAATGCTCCCTAATATTGGGTGATCCAATAATAATATCATCGAGAAATACTTCTACGTTTGGAAAATCGTTCAGAAGATTCGCCATAATTCGTTGGAATATACCAGGGCTTGACGATAAACCGAAGACCAATCTTTTATACTTAAAAAGGCCCTTGTGAGTATTAATAACCGTACAATTATCAGGGTCATCCAATTCTATCTGACTATATGCTTGCGTTAAATCAATTTTTGTAAATATCTTAGAACCATTTAATTTAACCAGCAAGTCGTTTATAAGTGGTAAGGGATATTTGTCCACCAATAGTACTGGATTTAATGTTATTTTGTAATCAGCACAGATACGGAGTCCACCATCAGTCTTACGAACCGGTACAAGTGGAGTAGCCCAATCAGCGCACTCCACAGGCTCGATGACCCCGGCGCGCAGCATGCCTTCCAGCTCAGCCTCGACGCGCTCGCGGAGCGCGTACGGCACAGGACGTGCGCGACAGAAAACCGGCGTTGCTCCCTCGCGTAATCGTAACCGAGCCTTGCCTCCCGTGAACCGGCCCAGTCCCTCCGAAAACAAATCCTTAAATCTGTGAAGTAATAATGTTAATTGATCATTACATGAAACATTGCTATTTCTTTTGTTTGTGCTCAGTGTGATCATATTTTGGTACAAAGGTATTTTAATGCCTAGTTCAGTAAGCCATTGTCGACCTAATAGCGCGGTGGTGCCACCCTCTATTACAAACAATTCCATTTGCTTGGACTTATTTCCATACTTAACCATTGGCCTAATCACCCCTATAGGTTTTGTAATAGTACCATCACAGAATCTAAATACTAAATTAGAATTATCTAAAGGTCTATGGCTAAACAGTTGATCATACTTTTCCCTACTAATACATGATACTAAAGACCCTGTATCAATCTCCATAGACAATTGGGTTTGATCTACATAAATAGTTAAGCTCACCGGTTTGTAGCTATTCAAACTAAGTTGATGCAAATCTTCTACTACCCAATCCTCCTCGTCTGTCAAAGGAGGCTCATCCTCCCCTGCTTGGCTCCAGAGGTTTGACTGATTGGCTACCCCGCCTGCTGCTTGAACATGCGCCACCATGTTATTGGTGTCACATCGGTCCTTCGGCTGTCTTCCACCAGAACGCACCGGACAAACCCGACGTAGATGTCCTTTCTGTCTACATATACCGCAGATAAACCGACTGTATCTACATCGCTCCCTCTGATGATCCGAAGCTCCGCAAGCAGAACAATTGTTTTTCGAATCATCGGCGGTGACCTTCCGTGCCGCCGGCAGCCCGCGTGATCCATCACGCCCTCGGCGGCCCCCGCTGCCCGACGCCACCACCGTATGCACCGCTCCAGCCGCGTTATCACCGCTACCGCCCGAGTCGCAATTTTCCCGACTGTTTGTTCCACTGCCGCTGCATCCCTCTCCGCCGATTCCATAGCGCATGAAATCTTAACGGCATTTGCATATTTTCTTCCGTAAACAATCGTTGCCTAATCGACTCGCTTCGCAACCCGCATACTAACTGATCACGTAAATTCTCTTCCAATACGGACGTAAATTCGCAAAATTTGGACATTTTCTTCAGTTCTGAAATATATTGTAAAATGGATTCACCCGCATTTTGTCTTCGTTGTCGGAAACGGTACCTCTCTGCCATAAATGACGGCTTTGGTTGCAAGTGATCCGTCATAACCTTCACCACCTCCACATAGGTTTTTGCACTCGGTTTGCCCGGACTTGTTAAGTTGCTTAAAAGTTCATAAGCTTTGTCACCCATCGCCGCAATCAATGTGGGTAACCAAAATTCCTCCTTAACATTGTTGACCTTGAAGAACATTTCCATGCGTTCCACATACATTGTCCAATTGCCCGATCTTACATTAAACTCGGTTAGTTTTCCGATTGACATTTTGGATTAAATTTTTAATTAGCACGCTTCTAATTTTTATCCTCGTCGCCACTGAAATATATGAGTAAAACAACGTGTAGCTAGTAATTCGGTTTATACGGAACGGCGATGACACACCATTCCCGTGACAGGCCATCGACAAGAACGATCATAAACAATAAGTAGGTTACCATACATTACACAATTCACTGAAGAACTTTACAGCCACAAAAAATGGGTTATGATAAAGTCAGATGTGTCGTAAAGGACTAATCTTGATCTTCAATGGGCGGTACAAGTCAATTAAGGTAGTAAAAGGAACAAAAAAACTAAAGTTCTAAATATAAATACCTACAATAGGTAGTAAAACTAAGTGAAATAAAAGATTTTTATTTATTATTCAAAATATTTAGTAAAAAAATAACAAAATTGTTATTCTAATAGGAACTCAAAAAATAAACAAAATGTGTTGCTATATTTTTATTTATAACGCAAGTAATCGTAAAACAACTAGATTTTAGAATAATCAGCTAATAAACTAATCTAATCATTTTTTTTTATTTGGTTATTAAACTAAAACAAAATTTATCAAAACAGTCTTAAACTTAATAATATAATTAAAATAACAAATAACAAATTGATGATAGCATTATTTAGTAATTAGCTTAGATCTTTTATACATTATTCAGTTTGTTATTCTCGTATTAAATTTATTTAATTTTAAGGGACCTTTATTATTTTCATATTTTCTTTATATTAAACTAACTTCAAACGTAACATTTTATTTGAAGTAACTTGGGTAAACATTTTTAAAATATATTCATCATTGGTAGATGTATCTTAAAATGATTGTTCCTTGTATTAAGTGTCAGTATAGTTTTCTTGTATAGCGCATTGGTGGCCCAGTAATAACGGCCGCGTTTTACAAGTTTTAGGACGTGGGCCCAGGTAGGCACTTTTGTGTAAATTATTTTATCACTACTGCTCTCAAAACGGTGAAGGAAAACATCGTTAGGAAACCGGAATGTCCTAGAATCAAAAATTTGAAGACATGTGATATGTGGTGGTTTACGGCATATTCCCTCTCACAGAGAGGAGGCCTGTGTCCCAGCAGTGGGAACATTAAAAGGCGGATGATGATAGTTTTCTTTTATTTAGAAAAAAAAGCGCGAGTTTCTCCTGCTTGTATGTTTACAAACACAAATCTCATATAAGTTCCAACTATTATTTCAGTTGTTCTTCAAAGCTAAACCTCTCTGCTAGACCGTAACGTGTTCGAATTGCTTCATCGCTTTCAGAAAACACCTCTGCTGTCCGGAATACACTTGACTGGGTACTGTTTTTGAAAAACTGTTCTTATATCTTATGCGTTGTGATTTTATTGCGTGGTTGTTTTATTTATTTTTTAGTTACATAACATTTGAAGGAATATTAATTAATCTATGGATTGATCCGTCTTTTAGAAACCAGAGGCTGCATCATTACGTGTCAAAACTACATGGTGGGACCACGAAAAACGGCCAGAGCAATTTGTTTTGTATAGCTACGTCTTTCACTCACAGTGGAACCATGATAGTTTTGACAGGTCATAGTAAAGCTCCTGGTCCTATAAACCAGTATTATATTTAGACACTAGCTGTCCCACGCGGCTTCGCTCCCGTCAACTGGCTACCTACCTACCCATCAACCCTACCTACTCTACATACATGATTGTTGTGTAATTAAACCGTTTACGCAGCGCACGCAACGGAAGCTCTCAAAAAGGAATAATTTTGCCCGTTTTTGCAACATTTTTCATTTATGCTCTGCTCCTGTTGGTCGTAGCGTGATGTTATATAGCCTATAACCTTCCTCAATAAATGGACTATCCAACACAAAAAGAATTTTTCAATTCCAACCAGTAGTTTCTGAGATTAGCGCGTTCAAACAAACAAACAAACAAACAAACAAACAAACAAACTCTTCAGCTTTATAATATTAGTATAGATTATCTTTGACTCGTGAATGCTGTCACTGTCTTAACTAATCAGCACACAAACAAACTTTTAACAGCGATCACAAAATCATGTGCGTATAATCAGTTCTGCATTAAATAAACAACATACATTAGGCAGCACTTTAATTGATTGACATTCGATTTAGCGTCACGTCGTGTCGATAGAGCCAGACAGCGGGAGTAGGGACATTGAAAGTCTCATTTAAATCAGCTGGTATGCAACGGGTTAGCTTTGAAATACAACTACACCTTGATTTAGAGCGCTTGGATTAGGTAGTGAGAATGCAGTTAGATAAAAGTAGGTGTGGGGGTGGTGCAGATTGATTTAAAGTTTTCTTTAAGGTTTTGTCTCATCGATCGGAACGCTGCGGATACGGTGTTGCACATCTATATCTATACTAATATATTATTAAAAAAAACTTTTTGCAATAAAATACTACCGACTTCCAAATACAAAACTACAAAGTGAAAAATAACTTAAAATTTTGAAGTCGGTGTCTTTCGTAGGTACCAATTTTTTGCGTTATGGACACCGACTTCAAAAAATTAAGTTATTTTTCACTTTGTAGTTTTGTATTTGGAAGTCGGTAGTATTTTTTTGCAAAAAGTTTTTTTTATTTTTCATTTTTTAGTTGTAGGCAAGTTAGTAAGGGAACTATTTCGCCAGAATAGATTTCATGAAACTTGAACATAACCGGTGAAATGAGGGATCTGCTTACCCCTTAAGAGCGAACTGGCGTGATGTTATGTTATGAAATGTTAAAAAAAAACAAACAGACATGCGATTGCAGCAATCCCGAGAGATTTGCCGTTATTTATTGAAGAGTTCTGTTGTATATCTCCGAAGTTCTTCATCAGATCTTCACCAAATTAAAATGGGACCAATTTCGGAACATACTTTTTCAAACAAATAAAGAATTTTTAAAATCGGTCCACAATTGACGGAGATATCGGTGAACATACAGAAAAAAAAAAAAAAAATACAACCATAAAGTCAGTCGAACGTAGAACCTCCTCCTTTTTGGGAAGTCGGTTAAAAATAGGAAAGATTTGTATTTTTGTATGTTTGTGTTTTTGTATGAAACAAAAAAAAATTAAAAAATACTGCACCGACTTCAAAAATTATTTCACCTTTGGGAACCTACACTATGCCCGAGTTACATAGGCTACTTTTATCCCTGTATTCCCACGGAAACGGGAACTACGTGGGTGCAACCGTGAGGCGTCCGCTAGTAATCGTATAAAAAGATCTAGAATACCTGTCTGAGGATCTAGACGTCATAAACTTGGCGACAGCGATTGGTAGAAAAGTAAGAAAATGCATGGGAATATCAAACACTCAAAACGTATCGAAATGTCATCTTATCCATCCCTTATATTTTGGCATTTTGACCATCGCTATCAGCAATGGCGATGGTCAATCGCCAGCGTCGCTTTTGTTCCGTTACAGTATGCGTCAGCGGTGAAATATTAAATGTATTTGGGACCGCATACTGTATCTCTTCTTATTTGTTGTCTACATTTCTAAAGGTCGTGCCCGTCTTGCATTGCCTTAACGGAGTTACTGACCAGCTGCTTCCACGCTGCTGTCTCGGCTCTTCTCAGGGCAGTGGTCACCGTGAGTCCTGTAATCGCTCTTATCTGGTCTGACCAGCGAGTAGGTAAACTTTCGCGAGGTCTTTTACCATCCACCTTTTCTACCACAACCAATTTTACGAGGTTGTCTGGCTGTCTCTGAGCGATATTATTAAAGTAAGTCAGGACTCTCTAGTATGCTACCATTCTATCTTCATAATTATCATCTCTATCTCGTATCTGGATTTGATAATTAGTTGACTACAAACACACTGACGACACACCACTACTACACCGCTGATTAAACTTTCGTTAAGGGTTTAGTTTAAGCAAAATATACTTCTACTGTTTTTGTACTTGTAAATTGCTAATGTTTGTATGTCGTTATGTGGCAATTAAATATTTTTGCTTTTTTTCTTTTCTTCTGTTTAGCTGGTCGAGGATTGACTTGCATACTTCATACCACAGCATTTTGCGTCCCGATCATTAGACCAAACCTTTACTAAAACTAATTTTAGCAACTTCTTTTGTATATACCTACTTGTAACAGTTAACTAATTTATTAATTTTTGTTTTTTGGTGGTACAATAATGTTTACTTAGTTTATTTAAGTATCCAAATAATATTCTTCAAATCAAGACACAATTGATTACTTCATTGTTTATCAGAAACTAATGTAACAATCCAAGAGTTTGATATGACTACATTGCTTCCAGTTAAAATAAGAGTTATCCGATTTCTTTGCTAACTGCAGCCAACTAAGTGTATGACTACTCGGATCATCTCATTTAAACCTATAGCAAGTTATATTGTCAAAACAACTTTACATCTTGCAGCAAACATATGACACAGAGTAACTTGGTATGTAAATATTAATAGATTTAATCACTAAGTGCGTTTTATGTGGAACACGTATATTTTGATCTAAGGGGATAGAAAAATGGAAATGTGCATTGTGCAAGTTTTTGAAACATTACTGTGGTAAAATACATCCAACTGAAAGCAAAAAAGTACTATTGTTCTATGAATAGCAAGGGGCATATAAGGAACACAATAACTGACGTTAAGTTAATCATGCTTAGATATATTTATATACCTACGCAAAAATATTATTCTTCCCAACAAGATTAAACGCAAGTCAAGATATATTATGCGATTGGTTATTGAAAATTCATTCAATAAATCAGCAAATAACGCACTATTTATCATTTGGCAAATTTATTTTGCGATAGATTTCGTTTCAGAAAATGTGACTTGCTAAAACTTTCTTTAAAATAAGTACTATAGCACCCATTTCCTTTATATAAAAGCTAAAGAAATTGTATTTAAGTCCATAGAATAATATTGTATTTACTGTGCCTAAACTTTGTCATTTCAGCGGTTTCAGCGAAGCGATTGTGATTGTAACCGCGAATACATTTTTATCTCATCCCGCAAACATCGCTCGTACATAATCACGGATGTATGTAAAGCCTCCGCGTCTTATCTCCATTATTTCTATGATCTGAGGCTTGAAACATCCCAAACCCGTGGCTTGACAACGAACACGCAATTAACTTCCGGGTACAATCACAGTTATGTCGCGAGCTTTTGTTTCTCATGAAGAACTTATATATACGAGTAAAACCCCTATGACCCTTATGACATGGTAACAATGATCAAAATCCAAAGTTGTCAAATGTAATTAGCTGTTTTGAGCTTTGAAACATTGTGAAGGGTTTTAATATTCAACCGGCGGTAGGTATGTCTTATCTGATGACGTAATGCTTGATTCGTGTTAGGATTTATGTTTTACAATAATATGACGTTTCATATACAGAGTGGATATTTCAGTGTGGGATTGTGTATGGGGATTATACTTCGGTCTTTTGTTATGTAATATTTGTAAATCGTGAACGAGTTTTATTATTTAACTAAAATAAGAATTTTACTCGCAATTTGACGATAGGCGAGTTGCTCCCGCAGATAACAAAATTTTCCTCCTTTTGACAACAGTTCATTATTATAGCGTTATCAGCTTTTTTAGGCAGGTAATTGGCAACTTTTCTGGAGAGTCCGTAAAAGGTGTTACACATGTTTGCATGTGTTTAATAGCCTAGAATAAGTATGTTTTAGTACAAGTACCATAGCCAGTCTCCTCCTCCTGCAATCTTCCTGGTCATTACTGCTCAGTGACATGACAATATCATATTATTTTTCAAACAAACCTGCTCGTCAGACCACTTGGATATTAATGCCGGAGTCCCTCAGGGGTCGGTACTCTCAGCAACTTTATTCTTGCTGCACATTAATGATCGGCTAAAACCTACTTTGGAACCATACCTTTGGGTATGCAGTCGACAGCACTGTTGCTCAGCAATACTTGTCCAATGCTCGTGCTACCGGGCCTCAAATCCAGTCTCTCCGGGAGGCCATGGTGGAGCGCTTAAACCTGTCATTGCAGGCAGTCTCCGAATGGGGCAATGCCAATCTGGTCAGTTTTAATGCTGCTAAAACCCAGGCGTATCTTTTTTCGGTTAAAAAGAGTCAAATTCACCCGGGTCCAACTTTCCGAGATGTGACCTTGCCAATAACTGACCATCTTGAGCTTCTTGGCGTTACGTTGACATCGACTCTCAATTTTAGCCCATACATTGAGGCAAAGGCTCAGCTGGCTGCCAAAAAGCTGGGGATCCTTGCAGAGGTGAGAAGGTACTTCGAGCCAGAACAGCTGCTTAGCTTGTATCAAGTGCAAGTTCGATCATGCATGGAGTACTGTTCTCATCTCTGGGACGGATCTGCCAAATACCAGCTTGATGCACTAGAGTCTATCGAAAAGCGGGCCAAAGAGGCTCATCAGCGATGAGGCACTGGTTAAATCAAAGCTCCAGAGCCTTGCACATCGTAGCCGAGTTGCCAGCTTGTCGGTTTTTTATCGGTTACATTTCGGGGAGTGTGCGATGGAATTGCATGATTTATTTCCACCCAGCCCGTTCCATCATCGGACTACCAGACGTACGGCGATGCGTCATCGGTACATGGTTGACACCCCACCCATACGCACTTAACGTTTTGAGAATACTTTTATTATGCGGACAGCTAAGGAGTGGAATTCCCTGCCGGAGTCTGTGTTTCCCAATAGCTACAATCTAGGGGTACTTAAGTCAAGAGTGAATAGGTTACTTCTAGGCAAGCGTGCTCCACCGTTAACCACATCATCGCTTACTATCAGGTGAGACAGTGGTCAAGCGCGAGTCCATATTAGATTTAAAAAAAACACCGATTTTTTTACTTTACTTTTTGTCAATCTGTACTTTAGCCTGGAAACCTGTCAAAATTTGGCATTTTGGGTTTGGTGTGTTTTTAATTGTGAATGCTCAATTCTGAAACCCGCCCTCAAACTAGTAGGATTTGGTAAAAATGATTTCCTCATACAAATGTACATAAAGTCATAATGCTTACAAATGTGAACTTGGTAGGTTGCTCTGCCTGGCGCGCGTCTTTAATCCTTCTGTCAGCTTATACACTAAGCACAGGGATGCTGGAGAGTCGCCTTCATCAGACGCGGCGTTATAGTAAAACCTGGCTTTGGCGCTAACGTAATTTGTATAACTTGTCTTAAACGAGAGTATAAGTAATGGATCCTTTATTAATGAAGAAATAATCCTATGTTTATTGGATTTGTAATGAGATATATTGAGAATAAAATAACACCTTACTCGAATTTGGGGAAAGAAAAAGGGATGAATGGGAACATAAAATAACTCAGTCTGCAGATAGTTGTACCAGGTGTGCCTCTTTGTGTATGCGAGTATATATATATGTTTGTAACAAACATCCACGAGATATTCCTAGGGTTTGGTTTATAAAATAAACTTTTAAGGTTTATTGACTGCCAAGTACGTAATATAATTAAATGAAGAGATCAATATTTATTGGCACATTTTAGAAAGTAAAATCTTTTTTGTGGCAATAAAAGCATATTATAGTCATGAAATTATTCACAATTTATCCTCCCATCTCTAATGACGATAAACGACTTTAGTTGACCAATCAAATGGAGCATGGCAATTATAACGAAACAAAGAGCATTTCCTCGTTCAATATTCATTGAATTTAAATGAAGTAATAACAAAAAGATGGTTTTATTCGCGTATTTATTCGGGTTAACGTTCTCGACGCTAATAGGCTATTAGCATGACATATGAGCCGTTACCCGGAGTCACTCAATGATGAATACACCCACCAGAGGAATTTATTGGGAAATGAACAAACAGCATTAACTTGTCGTAATAACGTATCAGCTATCATTCAAATCACTGACGCGCTTGTAGTTATATGTTTATTGAATCATTTAATTTAACTATTTTAATCTGCATTCGGCGATTATAAATGGATATTTAATTGGACAACGATTTACAAAGCATGAGCCTAAATTGAATGCTGAAGGCAAAGTCTAAAACAAATAAAATAATATATTTAACGAAACGCTATTAAAACAATTTGCATGTTCAATGTATCATATTATGCAGAATATTTATATAGTAGTTTTATTATTCGCAAGGTTTCAACTAATACCAAGAATATTCTGGCACGCAGACAGCGAAAAATTATGACAATGAGTTTTCATCAGAGCGTATTTTGATATTACGATTATATGTTTATGTAAATGAATGCTTCGTAGACACGATGCGGCAACATTGGCAGCCATATTGCAGGGTTAGCCAATGGCGTGATAAACAAGTCGGTTAAAAAATGACCGCACTCCATAATTACTTGTTTCAGGATGGGTTCATTAATTATTGCCCGCGCCGCATCGCCAACCGTGGCATGACAAATTTGTAACGTTACACCGTATGATTAATGTGCAATTTGAAATTTCCTTTATTGTTGTCATATAACATTGGGCCCTTCCGGGGATGAATTAATCTGTCCTATGTTCATTTGGAATAAAGAGATGTGTATTTGCAAAAGAACATTAATCATTGTTTAAACTAATGCGGCGGATTAAGAAACATGACAAATCCATTCCTTATTAGTTATCTTGGGAAGTTGACGTTTCCTCATTAGAAAGCGCAGGACCAAAGCAGATTACGAGATTACATTAACTTTATACTCGCTGTCGTCCAACCGACTACTTATATAAATCCCTTAGTTGCTTCTTACGACACCCTTAGAAATAGGCCACATATTCTTAGCTAGCGTCACCTTGTTCTTAATAATACTCGCATATGTGCCTACCTTACTTTTAAAGTATTTCTCCAATAGTCGACTCAATTAAACGTGTGTTAGACAAAAACTGTACCAACAATTGAGGAAAAAGTTCTTCATAAAAAGAGCACTTACCTACCCGTAGTTATTTCGTTAAAAACGAATCACAAGTATAATACTCACCCGTTCAGAGCAATATTTTAATATTCATGATAAAACCTTAGGGCAAACAAAAAAAATCTGTCGTCACTTTTTTAGAATCCTGACTTAGTGAATATTAAAAAAAAAAAGATACTCGGTGCCGCGTGCGGTTGAATTCCTGGGGGGTGACCACAAGCTCTTAGAGTAAGGTTATTTTGATATCGAGTAAGTGACAGATGTATACATGTCATATACATCTGTCCCTTACTCGATCTCAAAATAACCTTACTCTAAGAGCTTGTGGTCACCCCCCTGGACTTTAATTTCCTGTCGACAAACTCTAAGACGGGATTTGCTGTTTACCACCCTTGATTCGGAACGCGATATTATGCGCAAAACACGTGTATAGTGTACCGCATAGGTACGTGTAGTCACGAGACGAAACGAAATTGCCAAAGGAATTGTCTCTGTAGTAAACATAAAAATTACATACGTTTACACGTTACCGAAGAAAAATTTGTTTTACGTTTGCATGCCTGAACATCTAAATCAATTTCGATGAAATTTGGCTTAGGTTTTATCCTGGAGGTACGGTAAGTACCTGGATACTACTGGTACTTACTGGGGATTATTCTGACATTCAGGCAGGCGAAGCCGTTGGCGAAAGCTGATTACGAGAGCTGAAGAAAAAAAGGACCTAAATGTCCTGTTTTTGTCCTCAAAAACCATTTCATGTAGAAAAGGATTGATCTAGACAGTATAAGTGCGCAAAAAGGTTTGAAAGAAGAAAATACATTTTGTTGTTTAAATTTCTCCTACGACATACCCTCTAATGGATACGAATAATATAGAATTTCTCTCAAGTGCGTAGTAAATGCTCGTAGAAAGGCCTGAGGTCTTAGCCATTGGGTTGACTGGATTGGAGTGGGATGGTAATAAAAGCTTTTGGACAAAGAAAATTGACAAAGCAAAAAAAACAACCTCTAGATACGTCTAATCCGCATTCTTATTTTATGTTGTATTGGTACTTTTGGAGAAGCTCGAGACTTAAGCCGCACGGATCGAATAACACTTGCTGTTGTCGGTCCGTGGATGGGTGACCATCTTAGCACACTGAGATTTCTCCGTGCCTTGAAAAGCACTTAAAACTGTGATTCCAACTACCATTTGTCATGGACTGTTGTTACGGGTAGTACAAAGCCAGGAAATAAGAAACAGCTCTTGCCTAGGGCTTTCTATTTAACCAGTTATTGGGTTGTGGAGGTAAGATAGGTAGGTGCGTAAAATACTGGTATCCAACTAAATCCCTGACCTAACATACTCGTAGTTGGGAAAATGCTAGATCGTGTGATTGGTACTTCGTGCTCTTTTATTTGAGTATTTTTGCTAGTTTCCACTCTGATATTCATCGCTATAATAATGCTTCAGGTAGATTTATGACATATTTATTTAAACATCATTCAAATAGGCACAAGGGCGGACTTAGGGGGATCTTTAACTTAAATATCCTTATTTCATCTATATCTTCTATTTCAAGTGCCAAATTATTTAAAAAATACTCAATTAACTGTAACTAGATCAATAGAAAAAAATTAACACACAAAACCTCACTTACAACACCAAAAACCTTATTCATTTTATTAGCACCTAAGTCAGTGTATTTTAAAATATGTACCCGAACGCGAGTACCAAAAATACCAGTGGCGAACCGCCACGTTCGCTGAGTCCATAAAGTGATTTTTGAGGATGTCAAGGCGTCCACTCTTAAGGGTCGAGGGGCTTACTTCGCACTCTTAATTGCCAAAACGACCACGCGTGGTAATAATTTCCAACAAAAAAAGACTGCGTTGGTGATTAAACTACTTAGCTTACTGTACCCTAAAAATCATAATTTATGTTTTAGGAAGGTTCAGCAACACTGCCGAGTTACTGTGCATGTTTAGGTTTTTAGGCCTTGTACAAAATTATTAGGTCTCGAAATTATTTTATAGAACAAGTGTTTTGGTCGACCGTTCAAGAATGCTCAAGGACAAAACTAATGCTCAATGAAGAAACTCATTGAAATTCGAAAAGTGTCACCAGTATCTCCCTCCCCTCCCTGACGTTCTCACGCCCCCAGCCACCGCAGGAGACGTGTCGGGCGTCGGGCGTCGCAAGACGATTTCCGGCCACCGTAGGCGCGGGCTTGTGGACGGCGAGCAGCGGGTAGCTCGCCGTCCGATAAGGACCAGGCCCGAGTCGACGGCGCGTAGTGTTCCACGCGTGCCTCAAAGAGATGTCAGCAAAACTGACGGGGTCCGCTAGGGCCGATGCCTGTCAGGGTCGCGGATAAATTTGAAAAATAGCTACCGCGGCCCTGGCTCAAGCAACTGAAGGAACACGGGTGAGTTTTAGTCAGTAAAAGTCTGACACGCCCTCCCGCTTCACCCAGAGCGGGAGAAGTCACTGGATGATTTCCAAAAAAAAAAAAAACAATGTATCTTAACAAAGTGACGTTCCAGGCGCGATAACGATTGTCAAATAGTCCAAAACGAATTTTGAACTATGATTCGAATTTTATGTCATCACTTAAATGAGTTGCGAAGTAAACTTGTACAGAATTCTACTCAACATCTTTCTAGCATAGGTACAAACCATAAACTCAATAGCAATATACGATACCAACACTACATTCAAAAGTTCTCCTAAATCATAATATAAGCTAGTCAAACTGAACAAGACAAAGCAAATGGCACACTACGAGTAGCATAAAACGAAGGCCTTACCGCACGTGTGAAAGCGTTTCCAGCTTACAGTACTAGTTGTAAAGTAATTTGGTTAATTGTAGTTTGTAACGGAGTTCAATAATTGACTCCGACATAATTGTTACTTTCTTGTGTTCAGTTTACAGGGAGCGGTTGTCGGGATCGTAAATTATATAGAATTATTTACTTGTAACAATTAGATCTTCCCTGAAAGACTTGAAGTAAGTTAACTCCTTTTTTTAAGAACTGAATGTTGTTGTAACTATAAAGTATCTCTTTGAATAAATACTTAATTAGTATCGTTATAAAATCTAAAACTGTGACTTTACCTACAAAAAATATACGATTCCTGAAAGTTTCTTAGCTTTTGCAAATCGTTTCTTTCTTTGTAGAGGAAGTTCAGTTCTACTTCCCATGGCGTCACTGATGGAGGCGGTCATTCTTTGAGGACTGAAACAATATATATAATGATGAATTAGTTAACGTTTTGGCTAGTTAGAGTTTCATTATACATATTTATTTCACACATTTGTTAAAACGGTTTTAAATCATGGCATATATTTTTTAGAAATTTTATGCTATGATATTTTTATAACTTATAATATAATTATAAATTTTCTTTAAATATTGTTTTCATGATATTGTTCAGAACTAGGTAGACACATCTCAGAAATAATTCTGCCAAAAGTATTGAAAGGAACTTAATCTTCCTTTAACGTTTATTTTATTTTAAAGCATGAGTATTATTTGATCAGAACATAAAGAGTACTAATAAAGTTCAAGGCAATACCATAAATTACTACTCAAATGCCACAGTTTATAAAATTATATCCTTGAAATATCCATCCGCAAAAGCACAGAAAATCGGAAGACTAAAGTCACCTAATATCCGTCCGGTTATTCGTTCATCTGCATATATAACATACATAATATTGAAGTATGTTATTGACGTTAAAACTGTACCCACTCGAGAAGCAGCTATAACATGAACATATATTTTATTTACAGCCTTCTGATGTTCGGTCGCTGCTCGGGCGAAGTTTGGTACGAGCGAAACCAACACATTACACCGACGCTTTGGTTGACGCGGCACAAGCAGCTGGTACAACTACACATTAACTCTGTATCTCTATTAGCTACCAGCCAGTTACCTGCTATAACGGCCAATAAAAGTGTATGTGAATTTTGACTTAAAAGTTTCAAGACAAAGGTTTTCTTCGATGTAGGTCATGAAATTTTCATATTGCTTGAAAGTTTTAAAAGTGCGGCAAGAAGAAAATTACTAAAGTAGAGGTACTTACAAGCCTTTATTGTTCATTGTTTAAAGAATGTAGTCCACTATTTTTATGTATGTACGAAGCTTTTATCACATATGGACATAGATAATTATGTACTTCGATTCTTTCAACTATTGTGGATAGTGTTTCGTCCTGAAACGGTCCTTATTATTTTTGATACTTTGTTGCAACTCCATGTCAGTTAGCTTGTAACAATTGATTTTTGAATGCCATATATAAGCGACATGTTGTGCCAAACACGTTAACCAGCTTGGGTGTGTCACCAGTTGATCGTGTTTTGACACTAGATGGCGTTGGTATCTGGATGGTATTAATAAGTGTTCATTATAAAATATATTAGATATTGTATGTATTAATTTAATTCATCAATCACAAAATTCTACACATAATCAATAAAGTATTAATTTCTTATAAAATTTATTACATAAAAAAAACCATAGATGTAATGCGGCTATTGGTTTATAAACGCTCAAGGTCTATGGTTGTGAAGAGTGACAATTCTTTTATACGAGTGCACGTGAGCTGAGTAACACCTTATTTTTTTTCTAACCAAGAAAAGTTAAAATTAAAACTTATTGATGATACGAGGAAAGAGGGTGGCTAGCGTCAAAATGAAGGATCAATTCCTTATGAATCAATGATTCAGTAAGTGCTGTGAGTATTGGTTGAATTAGTCTAACTTTCCATGCTTGTGAAACCTGTGCATATATGATGCTCATCGTGCATTTTTTCCATTGGCAGAGCACCTTAGGATAAGTTATTAAATAATATAAATAAAATGAGTTAATGGTCAACTCAATGGAAGAGCGACAGCAGCAGTTTTCAACAACAAGTTCCGAATGCCCATGATATTTTGACCGTCAAGAAGCTGGATGGCAACTGCACAGGTTAACGATGCTAATTGAGGTATGATACCACTGGTATTAAGAATTAAGGGTAAAATATATCCTATCTGCAAGTAAGTTTTGTGTATTTTATAACATCAAAAAAGTATGATGACGGACTGTATGCTAAGTTAATTAAATTAGTTGAACAAACTATGCGACTTTTACTTCTGTCAACCATCATGCGAAACCATCCCTGCAACTGTCTCATGCTGATCACCTACCCCTGAGTTAGCTGGTAAGTAGGGTAAAAATTCTACCTTACAAGCTGTCAGTGATTTTGACAGTTTTTGATTGACAGCTGACACTTGACACGAGTCGAAAAGAAAATATGTGTTCGCGCACACCGAAAAAATCGGGTTCTCGTTTTGATTCTATTGTAATCTTTAAATAATCAACCCAGCTGCATCGTAATTGCATCCGCGATTTGCTGATCTGTATGGCCGTATGGCGGTCTGTATGGCGTCTGTGCAAATGGTTTTAGTGTATATTTCACGCGCAGCGAAGTGCTTTTCCCGGGAACGCGTGCTGGTAGCTGGACCCTGGCTCAGAACGCATTTGTGTCCCTTTCAAATCCTCATCCATCATTGTCCTTGGATATTATATGTATGCTTTCCTCTCCCAACGCACGGCACGGGATTGAACGAGGAACAGAAGATCACCACGGGAGCCTCAGGTAAGAGGAATAATATTGTACCACTTTACACCCCTAGTAGGAACCATTCCTTTAAAATAACAAGCCCCTAGCTGTCCACTGCCATGGACCTTGTTTTCGTGGGTACAGATCTGATAGTATCCAGGAGTGTAACTAAATATAATCCTAAAATGTAATCCGAACCAATTTATTATCACAGAGATAAGAGTATCAGCAGTGTAAGCGATTATGCATTAAGACTGATTACGTGATATGTAGGGATAATAGCTCCAAATAATAATATTCAATTTTCTACCTAGCAATGGAACTTAAAAATTCAAGGGCGTTACAAATTCGCGCGCAGACGGAATACGAAAAATGCGCGTTCGAATGTTCTTTGGTACTGGCGCACCGAGGACAGCGCATGAGAAGGTTCTCACCGGATTTTGCTGAATGTGCAAGATTTGCTGAAGAAACGGTAAAATGTTTACAAAGCTATTGAAAACTTATAAAGCAGTTCTGGGAAACTAAAAAAGTTGAACATGGTCCATTTTATTTTTGGGTGATTAATTAATTTCACCTAAAAGGTATATATATTCTATAGATACAACGGAGTTAATTAATTATTTTGAGCAATGATTCGAATCTTAATCTGCAGCCATGTAGAAAAGTCGACACATATCATAGCAAATCACTTACTATGTGACTTGTTGTGTCTTTGAATCTTGTTTCATTCATAAGTAACACAAGTTAAACATTGAATCAGTAATCTAAAATTCAAATCTGCATTTAGTGGAAACATTTCAAAAACCAATTTTAAATCGTCCGATAACATTATCTAGAGGCGTCCCGCTTTCAATTTGTTTTCAGTAAAAAGTCCGAGAGAGTCGCTTAGAGTCGTATAAAAAATATCCACCTTTTCACGCCATTCAGCTATCTTCTAATGGAATGTTTTCACACAACGTCGAAACGCAAATTTTTCAAAAAAATAAGTTAACCGCTTTGCCTACTCTTTTGAGCGAACAAAAACTTTTTGCGACGGTACGGTGTTATGACTATACAAAAGTACTGGTAATGATCTACTTTAATGTAGATAAGTAGGTATGAAGATAGTACCTAATATAGAAGACTGTTTGTAAATAGTTTTATTTTATTTATTAATTTATTTATTCATTTACACATACAATTATTTTTACAGGTAGAACCCAAGGTTATAAAAGTAGTCATACAATGCGAAAACAAAAATAAAAATACGACACCCAGAGACGCACCCCGAAATCTGACCGCACCTACTCGCGTCCATGATTGACCAGCCCTGGAGTAACAGCTCCGGGTGCCGGCACAAGTTACATGAAGGACAATACACTAAGTATCACCCTCTGGAATTCCGCCAAAGAGCAGGAAAAAATGTCCAACCGCTGAGAGATGCTATTAATAATCGTAATTGCCCGACACACGGGAGCAAACTTTAATATATTTGTACGGGCAACTGGAGTTTCAAACAGACTCTTCTCTTTTAACTAACTTGTGTTTAGTTTTATTTGAGAAAGTTTTGAGGGTATGTCAAAACTTTACAGGAATACAGACATGTTGATATGTCTACCTACATGAATGATTATTTTAGAGAAATATTTTTTTTGTTTGTGTAAAGGACTATTTCAACTCTCACTCCTCATGAGCTTATATTCTTTGCCATTGAAAGTCCAGCTAGCTTAGCGGATACCTACTCAACATTTTGCACTCAGTCCATCTGTCAACTTAACAAACTTAACACGTACCACCACCTGTATCATTTAGTTCATGACACGAGACAATTTAATATGAAGCTACAGTGTCTCACATTTATTTTGCAAATGTTGTTATGTGACGGCGAGCAAAGTATTGCAAACAGCTGTGAAGTTGCTTAGCAACGAGGAGATTAAAAGGGAGTCCAAAGACGAAGATGCTCCTAAAGTCCCACTGCATCGTGGACTTATGCAACCGCAGAAGGAACAAGAGGTTCGTCACTTTACTCATATTTTATACCAGCTGCGAGTTTAATGACCAAAGTACGACTAAGTACTTTGTTTTTTGCTAGATAATATTTAGTATGATAAATGCTGCTCGGTTGTTGTTGTTGTGTAGTTGCGTGAATTCGAGCGATTAAAAGTCAATATTAGAAAGTTGAAGACGTACTTTAGCATCTGCGAAAATAATGTTTATTTTTTTCTAAAATACAGCAGCAGTAGTTGGGATACTTATGGAGAGGTATTTTATCAAACATTTATTTTACTACTCTCCTGTAAATAACGTCTATGTCTCGTTTACTAAAGTGCAGATACGTCTTTGTTTACAACGAGAAATAAATAAATGTTGGCAATAACCGTTATTCTAGGTCCAAGAAATATCCCACGCGGAAAACTAAGAGCCGAACAAATCGCCCGTTTAATTGGCTTCGAAATATTTGGCGCGAATGGCACATGACAAATATTTCTTAACTGCCTTATGTAAGGACGAACGATTGCTCTTTGCCAATAAACAAGGATCACTAAAACTGCAAGAACTGGTCAATAAAGCTCTAGCCGATGTGGAGAAACGACAAGTACGCTCACACTATCTAACTTAATAAAATTGACCCGCTGACCCTTAAAATATAATATGTTGCACGCCACCATTCTATAAAAATGGCCGCTAAATTGAAATTTATAGTACTTGTACAGATTGTAATCTAACCCTGTTATTGATTCGATGTTCACAAAATTCACGGCATAGCTTTAAGCTTAATTGGATACAACGGTATATTTTTGAACAAAATATGGAACGAGAGCTGAGTATTATATTCCAGCATTATTTACAAGATTTTTTGTGTTGTCTGTGTTTTCGTCTAGTCCATTTTTATAGACAGATATTATCATTTAAATTGCGTGAGCTTGTCACGTCATCAAACAATCAAAAAAATATGATTCATTTTTTTTTTTTGTGAGCTGTAAGTGTTGGTCATTTATTTCATATAAATCAGGCTGTTCTATGTGAGCGTAGGCCGCTGTACGCGCTAGAGGCTGCCGCGCATGAGGCTGAAGTTCATTTCTGTATTTTATCATAAATTGTGTAGCCATGGGTATTACGAAACTGGAAAGTTTAATAGAGCTTGTTTGCCAAGTCACGTGAAAGATCTCTTTATTTTATGTTTAGACACGTGTTTGAGAAAGAATGAGCGAGTTGGATCGGGAACGATGGGCGTTTATTATCCTGGGCATGTCGATGTCCCGGGAGCCAAGCCGTGACTCCGTGCTGCGAGTGCGACCACCCGCTCCACCTCGAGACGCTAAGTAATTTTACTATTAGACTTTTACATGCAGTTTTTCTTAATAACCTCCGGAGACAAATTTGGTGTTGTTGGACTTTTTTAAAAACCAGAATTATTTTTTATGAAAATGTGTTGTATTTATTATTTCAAACCAATTTGATAAAGGGATCTTCACCAACGTGCTTAGTCGTTCATTTATGGTTTCAAAATTTTCCCGATCTTCAAATCTAGTACCTATTTGTGTAAATTTAAGCACGCCAGATCCCTCGTAATACATGGAACTGGACTAAGTATTACGTAACTTTGCCTTGACCTAAATTTCTTTAATTAAATCGACCTTTTATCTGCGACGTAGCTTAGCCAGCAGTATTCCCACCCTAACGTGTATGTAATTTAATGTCCGTGGTGGCTTATCTCTTCCTTTATGTGCCTTTAGATAACCTGTCATCAAAAATAATATGGGGTTTTCCGAATGTGGGTCATTACGTATTTTTATTATACCCTTGATTATTCAGATTAAATAGCAAATTTTTGACCTGGTTAAGTGTACGGGCATCCGGTGAATGCAACGCACAGGACTGGTCGATGTGGCGACACTTGGGAGAGGATTCTGATCAGCAGTGGACGTCTTTCAGCTGAAATGGTGATGATGATCAATATTTTTTATTTTCAGTGATGAGGCAGGTCAATTAATTAAAACACAAAAAGATTTTTTGCGAAACTTGTACACTTTTACAATAAATCTCCTCCTTTTAAGTAAAAGATATACATGAGCTAGGAGGACCCGCTTTTCAATGACGAATTAAGAAATGGTAAAATTTATGTTAAAAGGAAAACAGAATCCAAACAAAAAATTACTTGTTGCTTTTTAAACTGGCACAATCTAAAAAAGATACCATTGGGTACATTTCTGTAAGTGTCTTCACCAAAAATTTTTTAGCTGTCTGTGTAAATGTCCATCAAATGTCTTGAATGAATTCCTTTATTTATATAGAATTCAATAATACAGATCGTTGGGAAATGGCTTAGCGTGGCAATGTACTGTAGCAATGAACCCTACAGAGTAGGTAGCTATGTCGTATTTTTTTAGCAACAAAGTAGAAAATTAATTGACTTGCGGAGCGTGGTTGGCCATGACTTTGGTCGGCCCCAACCCCATACTAAATACGTTGTTACTAAGTGGCTAACAGCCTGAAGCCCATTTTAAATCTTTTGTTACCAAATGGCTATGAAATCTAAAACTATAGTTTGTCCTCAGGGTTCGCCTGCGCACCCTGGAACGTTCACTGACGATGAGCACACGAGCTTCAGAACCTTTAAAAGCCAGAGTCTACGCCTCCAAATGTCAAACCGGTAAGACATTTTCAGTAGAACAGAATTTATCACTTTGTTAGCACTAAAATACTCGTGCCCCACGAATTTATAGCCCAGTGAACGGGTCATTGATTCGAGGAAATAAATTAGCCTCCCTTCAACGAATGAATGTCTTTTTAATCTTAAATTGTTTGATTTCCTTCGAAAATATTGACTCAAAGGCACCTCCGTACCTGCAGTCGCTTTCTCTTTATTATTTTTACTTTCAAGTATAGTAGATTATAAAGTCGTGTTAGCTTAGACGAGAGTTCGAAAGTACGGGAATCGTGGTAACATAGGTACGTAAAGCCCATTCGCATACAGTAAGTAGATGAAACGCAGCTGTTGCCTGAAATCGAAGGTACACTGAGGCTACACTGAGGGCATTAAAGTAATGAATAATCTTCACAACGTTATACACACAAGAATACGAGATATTTATTTATTTTTAATATGTTTTACGAGTTTTATTTATAACTGATACGGTACACATGCGCAAAGAGCACAAAGTGTATTTGGTATGTTTAATTCGAAGAAAGAATCGCAGACACACAAAAAGGTGAATCAATTAAATAATTAATTATTCAATCCAATGATTTGCTGTATTCTGAGCTTTCAGACAACATCGTGATAAGTATTGCTTATTCCTACTACGAGTGGCCTGTCACAACTTTGTCCCTTCGATTCTATACTGACTGCAGTGGGTAGTACAAATTTAGAGGACGCTCCGTGACTTTGAATTGATTCATGAGCTTTGATTTTGAGATACACCCTTCAGATAGTATTTGGTTTGAATACAACGTAGTTCGTCGGAGGAGATGAATGCTTGGCTTCTATACATCTGTTATACAATTTACAGTAGTGAATTCGTGGCTCCAACGATAGCATAGACAGCTCATACATGCTTGGTAGGAAGATTCTTGTGCGAAAATATAAAAAAATAGCTTCACCTTGCACTGCCTCTCGAGTCTTATGATTAAGTCAAGTCTCTCCTTTGAAATCGTCTATTAGGTTTAATATTATGCTTTTGATATATAGCTAAGTACCTAAAAAAAATCTAAAACATTTCAAAATGTTTCTAGTTACACACTTTAGGGAACCGTGAAATTTTTTCCCAATACATTAAGATTTATCTATACTATTATTACTTACAGGACACCGTCCAGACTCAAGGCTCGAGACAAGTGTCATTTGACGAAAGCGATGGCGACGACGCGACGGTCGAAATTCCGAAATTAAAGGGATTGATCACGTGACATTACGATAGCGTTTGACATTCCCATATAGTTTAAGCATTTTGCCTATCGCTATCGCCACGGTTTCTGCTGCTATTGAGAAATTCCTGATGGAAAATCTCAATAAATTTTCCTCGACATGGGAATCGAACCCACACTCTGCACTGACATTTCACACCGACATTCTATCAACGAAAGCGATTGGAAAAATGTGAAAACTGTATGGAATTGTCAAGCACTATCATAATTTCACGTAATCAAACCTTTAAAGTTTTGGTATTTCGATCATTGTTATCGCAGACATCGCATGACACTTATATAGAGCCTCAGGACTTCATACTCAGCAGTATCTTTTGCGACCACTAGACTAACCAGGCAGTATTATGTTATTAGCCAGTTCTATATTCAGCAGAGGCTCGCTCATCCAACTAGCGGTCTTGTTAGAAGCAGCTGGCCTCACTCGTTCCTATGGCTACCGCATGCATGCTATCGCATGAATTTGTCGACTTCTATGACACAGTAAGCTCCTTAAAACTTTGAGCATATTGTTTTAATTTGAAATTTGATAGCGTAGAGAATATTGTTGGACGTTTAAGCCAGTTAGACGGCTGTTTTGCAATGGTTTCTAAGCTAAACTATATTGCATTGTGGATCTTGAAGCATCCCTAAATTTACTTTTTTTTAAGGACTGGCTGACGTTGCTTCGTTTTAAAGATTCTAAGAAACCTTTTAATATAATGGCCCAGACTTTTTGAAGTTAAAATCTGTCGTACTCATCGAAATAGACTCTAAAATAAAATAAATTCAATACTAATACACCTGAAAGACAGCAAAAAGGTCAAACAATATTTAACTAAAATCCCTTTAAATTAGCTTTTTATAAGCTAAGTGCTACATGGCGGACCTAAGCCGGGCAAGTCTGAAAGTATCAGAAAATAAAAGAAAACGGTTAATTTTTTTTAAACTTCTAGCTAATTTCTGTCCAGTGAGATTTATACTCCTATTTTTATTAACCCCCGACGGAAAAAGAGGGGTGTTATAAGTATGTTTGTGGATTTGTGTATCCGTCCGTGGCATAATAGCTCCTAAACGGATGAACCGATTTTTTTTTTCGTTTGACTTTATAAAGAGTGTTTTTAGCTATGTTTGATGAAAATCGGTTCACCTGTTCAAAAGTTTTGGGTGTTTTAATATTTTAATCGGGTTGTTTTCGCAAGAGATCTTGCCATAATTACGTGTTCAATAGATTGTCTATCGAAGCGTGTCTACTACTAGATAAATATTATGAAGCATGAACTAAAAATGTGTCGGGGTTTTTTTAAATTTTACTTGTTGTATATGAAATACTTTTTCCGACGAAAATAATTATAATGTGCGATTTTGAACTCAGTTTTGGTTAGACATATTTTATTATCACAAATAGCCGGTTTATTAGGAGGTTTTATTTTCGGCCAAATACAGGTTTAAATAAATAAGGGTATCTCAGGAGTAAATTTATTTTGGAGACTGTTTTAATCGCTAATCATCATTCATACATATTGAAATAGATACAGTACTTTTAAAGAGTATAAGTGCCACGGAAAAACCAGACACATCTGACATTTAGCCTCAGTGTGTTTTAGGGCGGCTGTCGTCAAAATTTCAAGTATATTTTACAAAATTCCACCAGTATAACCATCATTTAGTACTTAGCTAATCAACAACCTAAATGAAACTTTACCATTACAAAAATATATCACAAAATGTACTTCACACGATTGGCATCTGCGTTCGTCTAACAATCTTCTGTTGCTTTGTCCTTCTCATACTTCTGATTTTATTGAATTTTCCTTTCATATTCAGTCCATTCTTCTCTGGAATGCGCTACCTCTCAATATCAAGACGGCCACCAGTCAATAAGCATTTAAGCGGAAGTTATGGCATTATTTTCCACACCAGTAGCAGAGTCGTCTCAATCACCTTTCTATTACTTTATATATGTATATACAGATATTTATTATAGGAAATATATAAGTATGTTTATTTTAAATTATTATATTTTTAAATTTTACTTCATATTTTTTTTTTTATGCACCTGCCATTTTATCTCTCCATCACCCTTGGTTGATTGGTAGAGAATGCCTCAGGCATTATAGCCGCATAATATGTACTGTATGTTGCATGAAGTTTAATAAATACACAAAATCAAATACTCAATCAATTTTATACCAGTGTGTGAACGTATCATTGGAAGGCGAAGTTCTTGCTGCAACTGCTCCTCTGGAGAAACGCGAGAAGGTCCTGGTCAGCTTGATGCAAGACGATGACCTACGATCAGCTGCCCAACATCTCTTTAAACGGATGCCTCTCATAATATAGTCAATATTCTTTACTTATTGCTGCGAAAGGGAATTTGTAAACTTTCAAATTAAATAATCAATAACATGTGTGAAACACAGTCCGGTTCTTATAAACCTAAGCTTTCTCCATGGTCTGTTAAACAGATAAATTTAAAATAGTAATCTTTTCGAACGATATTTATAACTAGGTAAAATTAAGGAAGATTATGTTATTTATATTTCTAACTGAACACACTAAACACAGACATACCGGTACTATTTGTAACACCTACGTGCTACCTTCTACCTGTGTACAAAAATAAAATATATTTGAATTTCGTTGATTTGATTATTTCCTAAGCTAGGTACAGAAATAGCATATTTTCATGTATCCCATCCTATAATATGTTATTGGAATAATCCTTTGATTTCATTGTAACCACGTTCATTCATCATTACTTCAAATCAAAAGACAAACGAATATCTACGCCCCTAAATCACCGATCAAGTCGTTACCACTAATTGACAATCATCGGCCTAATAAACACGCGAACTGTTCTCAGTAACATGAGACTGGCCTCATACATAGTACATGACAGCATTTCAACCCAAAACAGATGGGTACAGAAGGTCGGCTACATACAACGTGTGAAAACGTTGGTGCATTTCACGATTGCAAGCGCACTTATGAGTGTCTTGCTACCATGTATGGTACGCTTCGCCGGAGAGGTCCAATGTGGAGATGTCATTGTGTAAGGGTTCCTATGAGAGCGTGATTGAATGGACCTCTGCAGTTCCTGAAATATGCTGTACGTATTCGACCTGAGTTGTGCGTTGCGTTTACGCATTCATCGCTCCCTCCTCAATGCGTCGGTGCTTTTCTTTTGGATCATAGTGGTGAAAAGTGTAGAGGGCTTGTTTCAAAAACCAAAAAATTAGTTGTTATGGGCATTCTCACCTGTACTAGTGCACCCCTCCGGAAGACCAACGTGTCTAAAACTTACATTTGGGGTACCTTAAGATTTCTGTAGTACGACTACGTACGACGCGTCTGTGTGACCTTCTGTTCTCATCCATTCTGTGCCCTAGACCAATTAATCTTATCTGGTGTTGATTACAGGCATTTCTCAATAATGCCGGGTGCTCGGGTTGAAGACAGTGCACGAAGCTCGGCCCGAGGTGCCATTAACGGATAGCTATCATGCCGATGCAATATCCTTTGGGCTTCCAGGATTTAGTTTTTGATTCATGTTTATAAAAGATTCACCAATAAGGCATCTGATTCACCGGCGTATTAAAAGTTCTTGAAAGTGAATAACTATTCAAAATATCACAGTTTTATAGGTGCTTACACGAATATTAAAAAAAATATTAATCTGTGGACTAGCGAAACTTTTATTTTAAACTGCTCAACAGCAAGGGATTATTATAACCACTAGTTTTAATAAGACAAACACGCCTCTCAATTATATCGATACCGGGAATTTCAATTGTCGTAAAGGACAAAACACGAGTTTTCAGTAGAGCCAAAAAACAAAAAATATTTTTTGTCTAATATATTTTTTCATACAAAGTACAATATTCATGATGTCAAAAGAAACCCTAACAATTTTTTCGAGTTCTATAAATTTAAAAAAATAAACCAAACTTAATTATTGACGAAAATAAGAGTCCTTTACAGCCCAAAAACAATTTGAAATATATGTGTAAAACAACGTGTAGCTAGTAATTCGGTTTATACGGAACGGCGATGACACCATTCCCGTGACAGGCCATCGACAAGAACGATCATAAACAATAAGTAGGTTACCATACATTACACCTTCACCCTTAATCTAGATCCCTTTACATTTTAACAATCAATAAAAGGCTTTCAGAGCTTTAAAACTTAACTCATAAAAACAAAAGAAACTTAATATGACTTCATAACCTTCACCATAAATTATACCTAGCTGGCTTATCAATTCGACATTGACGAATGGGACGAGACTGGGGCGGCTTAGGAGAAGGCAAGGAAGGCTGTGTTGTGCTCTGAACCGGCTGTTCTACGCAGTCTTCAAAAGATTCTCCATCTCCGTCATCCTGATGTGTGGTCGCCGCGGTCGAGTCTTCGCTCTGTGGACCGCCCGGACTGGGCGCTCCCTGTTCTTGCGTTACCACAACCGTCTTGGAATTCTCACTGATCGGGCTAGAGGGAGAAGGACAGATTAGTGAACTCCGTATCCGTGGCTTCAGCTGATCTACATGTTTGTGGGATTCTCTACCTAAAGGATCTACTACCTTATAATCAGTGGTCCCCATCTTTTCTGCAACCTTTCCAGTTACCCATTTATCCTGTCCACGATATTGACGCAGCCAGACCTCATCCCCCGGGCGTAGTTGACGCAACCCATTTGCGCCGTATTTTTGTTGACGCTCCTGAGCATCTCTAACTCTACTGTCCCTACTTGGTCTTAGGGCGTCGAATTTTGTACGTAACCTACGGCCAAACATGAGCGACGCCGGTGTTTCGCCTGTAGTACAGTGTTCTGTATTCCTATAATATAGAAGGAAATTATTTAAAAATAAATTTATGTTTAAGTTCTCTCTAATTGCCTTTTTAATCGCTCTTTTAATTGTATGAACTGCGTTCTCTGCTGCCCCGTTTGAGGCGGGATGATATGGCGCTGAAAATATATGTTCGATCCCGTTTGTACCGAGAAATTGAGAAAACTCATGGCTTGTAAAGGGCGGCCCGTTATCAGATACTATTTGTCTGGGTAATCCAAAACGTGCAAACACGTCACTTAAAACGCTGATCGTGTGACTAGCCGCTGTACTAGGTACTTGACTAACTTCTAACCATTTGGTCCTGGCATCAACCATTACTAAAAATATCCGCCCCGTGATAGGGCCTAAGAAATCAACATGTACACGGGCCCATGGTCTATCTGGCCAAACCCATGGGCAGGGCATATGTCGAGGCGGTGCCTCGCTCTCTGCAGCACAGACACTGCAACCACGGCACGTTTTTTCAATCTCTTCGTCCATACCCGGCCACCAGACATAGCTCCTAGCGAAAGCTTTAGTTTTTACTATGCCCATATGTGCCTCATGTAAATCCATTAAAACCTTATTCCTACACTCACCCGGTACGACCACCCTATGGCCCCATGGTCTATCTGGCCAAACCCATGGGCAGGGCATATGTCGAGGCGGTGCCTCGCTCTCTGCAGCACAGACACTGCAACCACGGCACGTTTTTTCAATCTCTTCGTCCATACCCGGCCACCAGACATAGCTCCTAGCGAAAGCTTTAGTTTTTACTATGCCCATATGTGCCTCATGTAAATCCATTAAAACCTTATTCCTACACTCACCCGGTACGACCACCCTATGGCCCCACATCACACAACCTAACTCCTCGTATAGTTCTTTTTAACGATTAAAATAAGGTTGGAGCGATTTAATTTCGTTATCAGACGGCCATTCGTCGCGAAGATATGTTAGAACTCAGCCTAGCAACTGGTCTCGGCTCGTCTGTCTTTTAATCTCATTATAATCCAATAACATGGCATTTTGGGCGAAATGTAAATATGATTGATCCGGAACTTTAATAGGTTGTTTAACATCAGAAAGAGCTGGCAACCGCGATAACCCATCTGCCCCATTCTGCTTTGAAGTAACATACTCAATGTCGTACGTATAGGCTGACAACTTAATAGCCCACCTTTGTAATCGGCTCGCAGCCATTGATGGTATACCCTGTTTAGGCCCAAAAATAGTGACCAGTGGCTTGTGGTCCGTACGTAGTGTAAAACGTCGCCCATATAAATACTGGTGCAATTTTTCTAAGCAAAACACAATAGCCAAAGCCTCCCGCTCGATTTGTGAATAATGCTTTTCAGCTGCGTTAAGCGCGCGCGACACATACACAACAGGACGCTCATGCTGTCCGTCTGTGCTACTATCATTGAGTTCACCCATCTGACTTAATACGCCTCCTATTCCTCTCGCGCTCGCGTCACAAGTTAAAAACAAGGGTTTGTTTGGTTCGTAATGAGCAAGGACGTCGGCACTAATCAAAATATTTTTAATTCTCTTAAAAGCTGACTCACACTCATCATTCCATGTCCAAGTAACTCCCTTCTTTAGTAACCTGTACAAAGGTGCCAATATATTGCTCAAGTTTTTAACAAATTTCGCATAATACATGATTGTTCCTAAAAAGGCTCTCAAATCGGTAATATTTTCTGGGCGGGGTATGTTTAATATACCTTCCACCTTTTCAGGGTCCACCTTAATTCCCTCGGCAGAGATAATAAAACCTAAATATTTAACCTCATTAGTCAAGAACATGCACTTTTTTTGATTCAGTTTCATTCCATTATGATGTAACCGCTCTAAAACTCTCTCTAAAATAACTAAATGCTCCCTAATATTGGGTGATCCAATAATAATATCATCGAGAAATACTTCTACGTTTGGAAAATCGTTCAGAAGATTCGCCATAATTCGTTGGAATATACCAGGGCTTGACGATAAACCGAAGACCAATCTTTTATACTTAAAAAGGCCCTTGTGAGTATTAATAACCGTACAATTATCAGGGTCATCCAATTCTATCTGACTATATGCTTGCGTTAAATCAATTTTTGTAAATATCTTAGAACCATTTAATTTAACCAGCAAGTCGTTTATAAGTGGTAAGGGATATTTGTCCACCAATAGTACTGGATTTAATGTTATTTTGTAATCAGCACAGATACGGAGTCCACCATCAGTCTTACGAACCGGTACAAGTGGAGTAGCCCAATCAGCGCACTCCACAGGCTCGATGACCCCGGCGCGCAGCATGCCTTCCAGCTCAGCCTCGACGCGCTCGCGGAGCGCGTACGGCACAGGACGTGCGCGACAGAAAACCGGCGTTGCTCCCTCGCGTAATCGTAACCGAGCCTTGCCTCCCGTGAACCGGCCCAGTCCCTCCGAAAACAAATCCTTAAATCTGTGAAGTAATAATGTTAATTGATCATTACATGAAACATTGCTATTTCTTTTGTTTGTGCTCAGTGTGATCATATTTTGGTACAAAGGTATTTTAATGCCTAGTTCAGTAAGCCATTGTCGACCTAATAGCGCGGTGGTGCCACCCTCTATTACAAACAATTCCATTTGCTTGGACTTATTTCCATACTTAACCATTGGCCTAATCACCCCTATAGGTTTTGTAATAGTACCATCACAGAATCTAAATACTAAATTAGAATTATCTAAAGGTCTATGGCTAAACAGTTGATCATACTTTTCCCTACTAATACATGATACTAAAGACCCTGTATCAATCTCCATAGACAATTGGGTTTGATCTACATAAATAGTTAAGCTCACCGGTTTGTAGCTATTCAAACTAAGTTGATGCAAATCTTCTACTACCCAATCCTCCTCGTCTGTCAAAGGAGGCTCATCCTCCCCTGCTTGGCTCCAGAGGTTTGACTGATTGGCTACCCCGCCTGCTGCTTGAACATGCGCCACCATGTTATTGGTGTCACATCGGTCCTTCGGCTGTCTTCCACCAGAACGCACCGGACAAACCCGACGTAGATGTCCTTTCTGTCTACATATACCGCAGATAAACCGACTGTATCTACATCGCTCCCTCTGATGATCCGAAGCTCCGCAAGCAGAACAATTGTTTTTCGAATCATCGGCGGTGACCTTCCGTGCCGCCGGCAGCCCGCGTGATCCATCACGCCCTCGGCGGCCCCCGCTGCCCGACGCCACCACCGTATGCACCGCTCCAGCCGCGTTATCACCGCTACCGCCCGAGTCGCAATTTTCCCGACTGTTTGTTCCATTTTGCAGAGGAGTGGCATGTTGTCTGCTCGGCTATGTGTGGGCCGAGCGTCATTCCTCGCGCGCAACAAGTGTCTGAAGTTACCGGCCCAAGGCAAAGGGCCACCTGGTGGTCAGACGCGGGGTTCGTGAGTAACCCTCAAGCAAGTGAGCTCCTGTGAGCGAGCTGCATCTCCGGCACTTTCCTGGATAGAAAGAAGAGGACTACCCGTTGGATTAGTTTTCCGGCAACCCAGCTGTAGGCATTGGGTAGATGCGATGATTTGTATTCGAGAGGTGAGCGTGCTTACAGCTCCGGGACCATTCTGGAGAAATGGGAGCCAGCTTCTCTGGCGTCCTTAACGGGGATTGAATCCGCTAGCACCAACTGCGCTGGTGCTGGTGCTTGCACTAGTGCTGGCGTGCTGGGGTGCGTGTGGTGAGCGGCTTTATTGCTCCGGTACCATTCTGGACAAATGGTAGTGAGTAATCACGGTGCAACTCACATTTTCTCTTGAGTACCAGGGGCGAGTGCTCTCGGAGGCGTGACCTACCGAAGATGGTCCCAGACACCTCGTAAGGGGTTGCCTGGTATAGTGTGCCGCTTTCCATAACGTAAGGTTGGTGAAGGAGGCCACTATAGGAAAACTCGGTAGACAAATAGGGGTTCGTGTTTGTTCCACTGCCGCTGCATCCCTCTCCGCCGATTCCATAGCGCATGAAATCTTAACGGCATTTGCATATTGCAGATTTTCTTCCGTAAACAATCGTTGCCTAATCGACTCGCTTCGCAACCCGCATACTAACTGATCACGTAAATTCTCTTCCAATACGGACGTAAATTCGCAAAATTTGGACATTTTCTTCAGTTCTGAAATATATTGTAAAATGGATTCACCCGCATTTTGTCTTCGTTGTCGGAAACGGTACCTCTCTGCCATAAATGACGGCTTTGGTTGCAAGTGATCCGTCATAACCTTCACCACCTCCACATAGGTTTTTGCACTCGGTTTGCCCGGACTTGTTAAGTTGCTTAAAAGTTCATAAGCTTTGTCACCCATCGCCGCAATCAATGTGGGTAACCAAAATTCCTCCTTAACATTGTTGACCTTGAAGAACATTTCCATGCGTTCCACATACATTGTCCAATTGCCCGATCTTACATTAAACTCGGTTAGTTTTCCGATTGACATTTTGGATTAAATTTTTAATTAGCACGCTTCTAATTTTTATCCTCGTCGCCACTGAAATATATGAGTAAAACAACGTGTAGCTAGTAATTCGGTTTATACGGAACGGCGATGACACACCATTCCCGTGACAGGCCATCGACAAGAACGATCATAAACAATAAGTAGGTTACCATACATTACACAATTCACTGAAGAACTTTACAGCCACAAAAAATGGGTTATGATAAAGTCAGATGTGTCGTAAAGGACTAATCTTGATCTTCAATGGGCGGTACAAGTCAATTAAGGTAGTAAAAGGAACAAAAAAACTAAAGTTCTAAATATAAATACCTACAATAGGTAGTAAAACTAAGTGAAATAAAAGATTTTTATTTATTATTCAAAATATTTAGTAAAAAAATAACAAAATTGTTATTCTAATAGGAACTCAAAAAATAAACAAAATGTGTTGCTATATTTTTATTTATAACGCAAGTAATCGTAAAACAACTAGATTTTAGAATAATCAGCTAATAAACTAATCTAATCATTTTTTTTTTATTTGGTTATTAAACTAAAACAAAATTTATCAAAACAGTCTTAAACTTAATAATATAATTAAAATAACAAATAACAAATTGATGATAGCATTATTTAGTAATTAGCTTAGATCTTTTATACATTATTCAGTTTGTTATTCTCGTATTAAATTTATTTAATTTTAAGGGACCTTTATTATTTTCATATTTTCTTTATATTAAACTAACTTCAAACGTAACATTTTATTTGAAGTAACTTGGGTAAACATTTTTAAAATATATTCATCATTGGTAGATGTATCTTAAAATGATTGTTCCTTGTATTAAGTGTCAGTATAGTTTTCTTGTATAGCGCATTGGTGGCCCAGTAATAACGGCCGCGTTTTACAAGTTTTAGGACGTGGGCCCAGGTAGGCACTTTTGTGTAAATTATTTTATCACTACTGCTCTCAAAACGGTGAAGGAAAACATCGTTAGGAAACCGGAATGTCCTAGAATCAAAAATTTGAAGACATGTGATATGTGGTGGTTTACGGCATATTCCCTCTCACAGAGAGGAGGCCTGTGTCCCAGCAGTGGGAACATTAAAAGGCGGATGATGATAGTTTTCTTTTATTTAGAAAAAAAAGCGCGAGTTTCTCCTGCTTGTATGTTTACAAACACAAATCTCATATAAGTTCCAACTATTATTTCAGTTGTTCTTCAAAGCTAAACCTCTCTGCTAGACCGTAACGTGTTCGAATTGCTTCATCGCTTTCAGAAAACACCTCTGCTGTCCGGAATACACTTGACTGGGTACTGTTTTTGAAAAACTGTTCTTATATCTTATGCGTTGTGATTTTATTGCGTGGTTGTTTTATTTATTTTTTAGTTACATAACATTTGAAGGAATATTAATTAATCTATGGATTGATCCGTCTTTTAGAAACCAGAGGCTGCATCATTACGTGTCAAAACTACATGGTGGGACCACGAAAAACGGCCAGAGCAATTTGTTTTGTATAGCTACGTCTTTCACTCACAGTGGAACCATGATAGTTTTGACAGGTCATAGTAAAGCTCCTGGTCCTATAAACCAGTATTATATTTAGACACTAGCTGTCCCACGCGGCTTCGCTCCCGTCAACTGGCTACCTACCTACCCATCAACCCTACCTACTCTACATACATGATTGTTGTGTAATTAAACCGTTTACGCAGCGCACGCAACGGAAGCTCTCAAAAAGGAATAATTTTGCCCGTTTTTGCAACATTTTTCATTTATGCTCTGCTCCTGTTGGTCGTAGCGTGATGTTATATAGCCTTTAACCTTCCTCAATAAATGGACTATCCAACACAAAAAGAATTTTTCAATTCCAACCAGTAGTTTCTGAGATTAGCGCGTTCAAACAAACAAACAAACAAACAAACAAACTCTTCAGCTTTATAATATTAGTATAGATTATCTTTGACTCGTGAATGCTGTCACTGTCTTAACTAATCAGCACACAAACAAACTTTTAACAGCGATCACAAAATCATGTGCGTATAATCAGTTCTGCATTAAATAAACAACATACATTAGGCAGCACTTTAATTGATTGACATTCGATTTAGCGTCACGTCGTGTCGATAGAGCCAGACAGCGGGAGTAGGGACATTGAAAGTCTCATTTAAATCAGCTGGTATGCAACGGGTTAGCTTTGAAATACAACTACACCTTGATTTAGAGCGCTTGGATTAGGTAGTGAGAATGCAGTTAGATAAAAGTAGGTGTGGGGGTGGTGCAGATTGATTTAAAGTTTTCTTTAAGGTTTTGTCTCATCGATCGGAACGCTGCGGATACGGTGTTGCACATCTATATCTATACTAATATATTATTAAAAAAAACTTTTTGCAATAAAATACTACCGACTTCCAAATACAAAACTACAAAGTGAAAAATAACTTAAAATTTTGAAGTCGGTGTCTTTCGTAGGTACCAATTTTTTGCGTTATGGACACCGACTTCAAAAAATTAAGTTATTTTTCACTTTGTAGTTTTGTATTTGGAAGTCGGTAGTATTTTTTTGCAAAAAGTTTTTTTTATTTTTCATTTTTTAGTTGTAGGCAAGTTAGTAAGGGAACTATTTCGCCAGAATAGATTTCATGAAACTTGAACATAACCGGTGAAATGAGGGATCTGCTTACCCCTTAAGAGCGAACTGGCGTGATGTTATGTTATGAAATGTTAAAAAAAAACAAACAGACATGCGATTGCAGCAATCCCGAGAGATTTGCCGTTATTTATTGAAGAGTTCTGTTGTATATCTCCGAAGTTCTTCATCAGATCTTCACCAAATTAAAATGGGACCAATTTCGGAACATACTTTTTCAAACAAATAAAGAATTTTTAAAATCGGTCCACAATTGACGGAGATATCGGTGAACATACAGAAAAAAAAAAAAAAAATACAACCATAAAGTCAGTCGAACGTAGAACCTCCTCCTTTTTGGGAAGTCGGTTAAAAATAGGAAAGATTTGTATTTTTGTATGTTTGTGTTTTTGTATGAAACAAAAAAAAATTAAAAAATACTGCACCGACTTCAAAAATTATTTCACCTTTGGGAACCTACACTATGCCCGAGTTACATAGGCTACTTTTATCCCTGTATTCCCACGGAAACGGGAACTACGTGGGTGCAACCGTGAGGCGTCCGCTAGTAATCGTATAAAAAGATCTAGAATACCTGTCTGAGGATCTAGACGTCATAAACTTGGCGACAGCGATTGGTAGAAAAGTAAGAAAATGCATGGGAATATCAAACACTCAAAACGTATCGAAATGTCATCTTATCCATCCCTTATATTTTGGCATTTTGACCATCGCTATCAGCAATGGCGATGGTCAATCGCCAGCGTCGCTTTTGTTCCGTTACAGTATGCGTCAGCGGTGAAATATTAAATGTATTTGGGACCGCATACTGTATCTCTTCTTATTTGTTGTCTACATTTCTAAAGGTCGTGCCCGTCTTGCATTGCCTTAACGGAGTTACTGACCAGCTGCTTCCACGCTGCTGTCTCGGCTCTTCTCAGGGCAGTGGTCACCGTGAGTCCTGTAATCGCTCTTATCTGGTCTGACCAGCGAGTAGGTAAACTTTCGCGAGGTCTTTTACCATCCACCTTTTCTACCACAACCAGTTTTACGAGGTTGTCTGGCTGTCTCTGAGCGATATTATTAAAGTAAGTCAGGACTCTCTAGTATGCTACCATTCTATCTTCATAATTATCATCTCTATCTCGTATCTGGATTTGATAATTAGTTGACTACAAACACACTGACGACACACCACTACTACACCGCTGATTAAACTTTCGTTAAGGGTTTAGTTTAAGCAAAATATACTTCTACTGTTTTTGTACTTGTAAATTGCTAATGTTTGTATGTCGTTATGTGGCAATTAAATATTTTTGCTTTTTTTCTTTTCTTCTGTTTAGCTGGTCGAGGATTGACTTGCATACTTCATACCACAGCATTTTGCGTCCCGATCATTAGACCAAACCTTTACTAAAACTAATTTTAGCAACTTCTTTTGTATATACCTACTTGTAACAGTTAACTAATTTATTAATTTTTGTTTTTTGGTGGTACAATAATGTTTACTTAGTTTATTTAAGTATCCAAATAATATTCTTCAAATCAAGACACAATTGATTACTTCATTGTTTATCAGAAACTAATGTAACAATCCAAGAGTTTGATATGACTACATTGCTTCCAGTTAAAATAAGAGTTATCCGATTTCTTTGCTAACTGCAGCCAACTAAGTGTATGACTACTCGGATCATCTCATTTAAACCTATAGCAAGTTATATTGTCAAAACAACTTTACATCTTGCAGCAAACATATGACACAGAGTAACTTGGTATGTAAATATTAATAGATTTAATCACTAAGTGCGTTTTATGTGGAACACGTATATTTTGATCTAAGGGGATAGAAAAATGGAAATGTGCATTGTGCAAGTTTTTGAAACATTACTGTGGTAAAATACATCCAACTGAAAGCAAAAAAGTACTATTGTTCTATGAATAGCAAGGGGCATATAAGGAACACAATAACTGACGTTAAGTTAATCATGCTTAGATATATTTATATACCTACGCAAAAATATTATTCTTCCCAACAAGATTAAACGCAAGTCAAGATATATTATGCGATTGGTTATTGAAAATTCATTCAATAAATCAGCAAATAACGCACTATTTATCATTTGGCAAATTTATTTTGCGATAGATTTCGTTTCAGAAAATGTGACTTGCTAAAACTTTCTTTAAAATAAGTACTATAGCACCCATTTCCTTTATATAAAAGCTAAAGAAATTGTATTTAAGTCCATAGAATAATATTGTATTTACTGTGCCTAAACTTTGTCATTTCAGCGGTTTCAGCGAAGCGATTGTGATTGTAACCGACAATACATTTTTATCTCATCCCGCAAACATCGCTCGTACATAATCACGGATGTATGTAAAGCCTCCGCGTCTTATCTCCATTATTTCTATGATCTGAGGCTTGAAACATCCCAAACCCGTGGCTTGACAACGAACACGCAATTAACTTCCGGGTACAATCACAGTTATGTCGCGAGCTTTTGTTTCTCATGAAGAACTTATATATACGAGTAAAACCCCTATGACCCTTATGACATGGTAACAATGATCAAAATCCAAAGTTGTCAAATGTAATTAGCTGTTTTGAGCTTTGAAACATTGTGAAGGGTTTTAATATTCAACCGGCGGTAGGTATGTCTTATCTGATGACGTAATGCTTGATTCGTGTTAGGATTTATGTTTTACAATAATATGACGTTTCATATACAGAGTGGATATTTCAGTGTGGGATTGTGTATGGGGATTATACTTCGGTCTTTTGTTATGTAATATTTGTAAATCGTGAACGAGTTTTATTATTTAACTAAAATAAGAATTTTACTCGCAATTTGACGATAGGCGAGTTGCTCCCGCAGATAACAAAATTTTCCTCCTTTTGACAACAGTTCATTATTATAGCGTTATCAGCTTTTTTAGGCAGGTAATTGGCAACTTTTCTGGAGAGTCCGTAAAAGGTGTTACACATGTTTGCATGTGTTTAATAGCCTAGAATAAGTATGTTTTAGTACAAGTACCATAGCCAGTCTCCTCCTCCTGCAATCTTCCTGGTCATTACTGCTCAGTGACATGACAATATCATATTATTTTTCAAACAAACCTGCTCGTCAGACCACTTGGATATTAATGCCGGAGTCCCTCAGGGGTCGGTACTCTCAGCAACTTTATTCTTGCTGCACATTAATGATCGGCTAAAACCTACTTTGGAACCATACCTTTGGGTATGCAGTCGACAGCACTGTTGCTCAGCAATACTTGTCCAATGCTCGTGCTACCGGGCCTCAAATCCAGTCTCTCCGGGAGGCCATGGTGGAGCGCTTAAACCTGTCATTGCAGGCAGTCTCCGAATGGGGCAATGCCAATCTGGTCAGTTTTAATGCTGCTAAAACCCAGGCGTATCTTTTTTCGGTTAAAAAGAGTCAAATTCACCCGGGTCCAACTTTCCGAGATGTGACCTTGCCAATAACTGACCATCTTGAGCTTCTTGGCGTTACGTTGACATCGACTCTCAATTTTAGCCCATACATTGAGGCAAAGGCTCAGCTGGCTGCCAAAAAGCTGGGGATCCTTGCAGAGGTGAGAAGGTACTTCGAGCCAGAACAGCTGCTTAGCTTGTATCAAGTGCAAGTTCGATCATGCATGGAGTACTGTTCTCATCTCTGGGACGGATCTGCCAAATACCAGCTTGATGCACTAGAGTCTATCGAAAAGCGGGCCAAAGAGGCTCATCAGCGATGAGGCACTGGTTAAATCAAAGCTCCAGAGCCTTGCACATCGTAGCCGAGTTGCCAGCTTGTCGGTTTTTTATCGGTTACATTTCGGGGAGTGTGCGATGGAATTGCATGATTTATTTCCACCCAGCCCGTTCCATCATCGGACTACCAGACGTACGGCGATGCGTCATCGGTACATGGTTGACACCCCACCCATACGCACTTAACGTTTTGAGAATACTTTTATTATGCGGACAGCTAAGGAGTGGAATTCCCTGCCGGAGTCTGTGTTTCCCAATAGCTACAATCTAGGGGTACTTAAGTCAAGAGTGAATAGGTTACTTCTAGGCAAGCGTGCTCCACCGTTAACCACATCATCGCTTACTATCAGGTGAGACAGTGGTCAAGCGCGAGTCCATATTAGATTTAAAAAAAACACCGATTTTTTTACTTTACTTTTTGTCAATCTGTACTTTAGCCTGGAAACCTGTCAAAATTTGGCATTTTGGGTTTGGTGTGTTTTTAATTGTGAATGCTCAATTCTGAAACCCGCCCTCAAACTAGTAGGATTTGGTAAAAATGATTTCCTCATACAAATGTACATAAAGTCATAATGCTTACAAATGTGAACTTGGTAGGTTGCTCTGCCTGGCGCGCGTCTTTAATCCTTCTGTCAGCTTATACACTAAGCACAGGGATGCTGGAGAGTCGCCTTCATCAGACGCGGCGTTATAGTAAAACCTGGCTTTGGCGCTAACGTAATTTGTATAACTTGTCTTAAACGAGAGTATAAGTAATGGATCCTTTATTAATGAAGAAATAATCCTATGTTTATTGGATTTGTAATGAGATATATTGAGAATAAAATAACACCTTACTCGAATTTGGGGAAAGAAAAAGGGATGAATGGGAACATAAAATAACTCAGTCTGCAGATAGTTGTACCAGGTGTGCCTCTTTGTGTATGCGAGTATATATATATGTTTGTAACAAACATCCACGAGATATTCCTAGGGTTTGGTTTATAAAATAAACTTTTAAGGTTTATTGACTGCCAAGTACGTAATATAATTAAATGAAGAGATCAATATTTATTGGCACATTTTAGAAAGTAAAATCTTTTTTGTGGCAATAAAAGCATATTATAGTCATGAAATTATTCACAATTTATCCTCCCATCTCTAATGACGATAAACGACTTTAGTTGACCAATCAAATGGAGCATGGCAATTATAACGAAACAAAGAGCATTTCCTCGTTCAATATTCATTGAATTTAAATGAAGTAATAACAAAAAGATGGTTTTATTCGCGTATTTATTCGGGTTAACGTTCTCGACGCTAATAGGCTATTAGCATGACATATGAGCCGTTACCCGGAGTCACTCAATGATGAATACACCCACCAGAGGAATTTATTGGGAAATGAACAAACAGCATTAACTTGTCGTAATAACGTATCAGCTATCATTCAAATCACTGACGCGCTTGTAGTTATATGTTTATTGAATCATTTAATTTAACTATTTTAATCTGCATTCGGCGATTATAAATGGATATTTAATTGGACAACGATTTACAAAGCATGAGCCTAAATTGAATGCTGAAGGCAAAGTCTAAAACAAATAAAATAATATATTTAACGAAACGCTATTAAAACAATTTGCATGTTCAATGTATCATATTATGCAGAATATTTATATAGTAGTTTTATTATTCGCAAGGTTTCAACTAATACCAAGAATATTCTGGCACGCAGACAGCGAAAAATTATGACAATGAGTTTTCATCAGAGCGTATTTTGATATTACGATTATATGTTTATGTAAATGAATGCTTCGTAGACACGATGCGGCAACATTGGCAGCCATATTGCAGGGTTAGCCAATGGCGTGATAAACAAGTCGGTTAAAAAATGACCGCACTCCATAATTACTTGTTTCAGGATGGGTTCATTAATTATTGCCCGCGCCGCATCGCCAACCGTGGCATGACAAATTTGTAACGTTACACCGTATGATTAATGTGCAATTTGAAATTTCCTTTATTGTTGTCATATAACATTGGGCCCTTCCGGGGATGAATTAATCTGTCCTATGTTCATTTGGAATAAAGAGATGTGTATTTGCAAAAGAACATTAATCATTGTTTAAACTAATGCGGCGGATTAAGAAACATGACAAATCCATTCCTTATTAGTTATCTTGGGAAGTTGACGTTTCCTCATTAGAAAGCGCAGGACCAAAGCAGATTACGAGATTACATTAACTTTATACTCGCTGTCGTCCAACCGACTACTTATATAAATCCCTTAGTTGCTTCTTACGACACCCTTAGAAAGAGGCCACATATTCTTAGCTAGCGTCACCTTGTTCTTAATAATACTCGCATATGTGCCTACCTTACTTTTAAAGTATTTCTCCAATAGTCGACTCAATTAAACGTGTGTTAGACAAAAACTGTACCAACAATTGAGGAAAAAGTTCTTCATAAAAAGAGCACTTACCTACCCGTAGTTATTTCGTTAAAAACGAATCACAAGTATAATACTCACCCGTTCAGAGCAATATTTTAATATTCATGATAAAACCTTAGGGCAAACAAAAAAAATCTGTCGTCACTTTTTTAGAATCCTGACTTAGTGAATATTAAAAAAAAAAAGATACTCGGTGCCGCGTGCGGTTGAATTCCTGGGGGGTGACCACAAGCTCTTAGAGTAAGGTTATTTTGATATCGAGTAAGTGACAGATGTATACATGTCATATACATCTGTCCCTTACTCGATCTCAAAATAACCTTACTCTAAGAGCTTGTGGTCACCCCCCTGGACTTTAATTTCCTGTCGACAAACTCTAAGACGGGATTTGCTGTTTACCACCCTTGATTCGGAACGCGATATTATGCGCAAAACACGTGTATAGTGTACCGCATAGGTACGTGTAGTCACGAGACGAAACGAAATTGCCAAAGGAATTGTCTCTGTAGTAAACATAAAAATTACATACGTTTACACGTTACCGAAGAAAAATTTGTTTTACGTTTGCATGCCTGAACATCTAAATCAATTTCGATGAAATTTGGCTTAGGTTTTATCCTGGAGGTACGGTAAGTACCTGGATACTACTGGTACTTACTGGGGATTATTCTGACATTCAGGCAGGCGAAGCCGTTGGCGAAAGCTGATTACGAGAGCTGAAGAAAAAAAGGACCTAAATGTCCTGTTTTTGTCCTCAAAAACCATTTCATGTAGAAAAGGATTGATCTAGACAGTATAAGTGCGCAAAAAGGTTTGAAAGAAGAAAATACATTTTGTTGTTTAAATTTCTCCTACGACATACCCTCTAATGGATACGAATAATATAGAATTTCTCTCAAGTGCGTAGTAAATGCTCGTAGAAAGGCCTGAGGTCTTAGCCATTGGGTTGACTGGATTGGAGTGGGATGGTAATAAAAGCTTTTGGACAAAGAAAATTGACAAAGCAAAAAAAACAACCTCTAGATACGTCTAATCCGCATTCTTATTTTATGTTGTATTGGTACTTTTGGAGAAGCTCGAGACTTAAGCCGCACGGATCGAATAACACTTGCTGTTGTCGGTCCGTGGATGGGTGACCATCTTAGCACACTGAGATTTCTCCGTGCCTTGAAAAGCACTTAAAACTGTGATTCCAACTACCATTTGTCATGGACTGTTGTTACGGGTAGTACAAAGCCAGGAAATAAGAAACAGCTCTTGCCTAGGGCTTTCTATTTAACCAGTTATTGGGTTGTGGAGGTAAGATAGGTAGGTGCGTAAAATACTGGTATCCAACTAAATCCCTGACCTAACATACTCGTAGTTGGGAAAATGCTAGATCGTGTGATTGGTACTTCGTGCTCTTTTATTTGAGTATTTTTGCTAGTTTCCACTCTGATATTCATCGCTATAATAATGCTTCAGGTAGATTTATGACATATTTATTTAAACATCATTCAAATAGGCACAAGGGCGGACTTAGGGGGATCTTTAACTTAAATATCCTTATTTCATCTATATCTTCTATTTCAAGTGCCAAATTATTTAAAAAATACTCAATTAACTGTAACTAGATCAATAGAAAAAAATTAACACACAAAACCTCACTTACAACACCAAAAACCTTATTCATTTTATTAGCACCTAAGTCAGTGTATTTTAAAATATGTACCCGAACGCGAGTACCAAAAATACCAGTGGCGAACCGCCACGTTCGCTGAGTCCATAAAGTGATTTTTGAGGATGTCAAGGCGTCCACTCTTAAGGGTCGAGGGGCTTACTTCGCACTCTTAATTGCCAAAACGACCACGCGTGGTAATAATTTCCAACAAAAAAAGACTGCGTTGGTGATTAAACTACTTAGCTTACTGTACCCTAAAAATCATAATTTATGTTTTAGGAAGGTTCAGCAACACTGCCGAGTTACTGTGCATGTTTAGGTTTTTAGGCCTTGTACAAAATTATTAGGTCTCGAAATTATTTTATAGAACAAGTGTTTTGGTCGACCGTTCAAGAATGCTCAAGGACAAAACTAATGCTCAATGAAGAAACTCATTGAAATTCGAAAAGTGTCACCAGTATCTCCCTCCCCTCCCTGACGTTCTCACGCCCCCAGCCACCGCAGGAGACGTGTCGGGCGTCGGGCGTCGCAAGACGATTTCCGGCCACCGTAGGCGCGGGCTTGTGGACGGCGAGCAGCGGGTAGCTCGCCGTCCGATAAGGACCAGGCCCGAGTCGACGGCGCGTAGTGTTCCACGCGTGCCTCAAAGAGATGTCAGCAAAACTGACGGGGTCCGCTAGGGCCGATGCCTGTCAGGGTCGCGGATAAATTTGAAAAATAGCTACCGCGGCCCTGGCTCAAGCAACTGAAGGAACACGGGTGAGTTTTAGTCAGTAAAAGTCTGACACGCCCTCCCGCTTCACCCAGAGCGGGAGAAGTCACTGGATGATTTCCAAAAAAAAAAAAAACAATGTATCTTAACAAAGTGACGTTCCAGGCGCGATAACGATTGTCAAATAGTCCAAAACGAATTTTGAACTATGATTCGAATTTTATGTCATCACTTAAATGAGTTGCGAAGTAAACTTGTACAGAATTCTACTCAACATCTTTCTAGCATAGGTACAAACCATAAACTCAATAGCAATATACGATACCAACACTACATTCAAAAGTTCTCCTAAATCATAATATAAGCTAGTTAAACTGAACAAGACAAAGCAAATGGCACACTACGAGTAGCATAAAACGAAGGCCTTACCGCACGTGTGAAAGCGTTTCCAGCTTACAGTACTAGTTGTAAAGTAATTTGGTTAATTGTAGTTTGTAACGGAGTTCAATAATTGACTCCGACATAATTGTTACTTTCTTGTGTTCAGTTTACAGGGAGCGGTTGTCGGGATCGTAAATTATATAGAATTATTTACTTGTAACAATTAGATCTTCCCTGAAAGACTTGAAGTAAGTTAACTCCTTTTTTTAAGAACTGAATGTTGTTGTAACTATAAAGTATCTCTTTGAATAAATACTTAATTAGTATCGTTATAAAATCTAAAACTGTGACTTTACCTACAAAAAATATACGATTCCTGAAAGTTTCTTAGCTTTTGCAAATCGTTTCTTTCTTTGTAGAGGAAGTTCAGTTCTACTTCCCATGGCGTCACTGATGGAGGCGGTCATTCTTTGAGGACTGAAACAATATATATAATGATGAATTAGTTAACGTTTTGGCTAGTTAGAGTTTCATTATACATATTTATTTCACACATTTGTTAAAACGGTTTTAAATCATGGCATATATTTTTTAGAAATTTTATGCTATGATATTTTTATAACTTATAATATAATTATAAATTTTCTTTAAATATTGTTTTCATGATATTGTTCAGAACTAGGTAGACACATCTCAGAAATAATTCTGCCAAAAGTATTGAAAGGAACTTAATCTTCCTTTAACGTTTATTTTATTTTAAAGCATGAGTATTATTTGATCAGAACATAAAGAGTACTAATAAAGTTCAAGGCAATACCATAAATTACTACTCAAATGCCACAGTTTATAAAATTATATCCTTGAAATATCCATCCGCAAAAGCACAGAAAATCGGAAGACTAAAGTCACCTAATATCCGTCCGGTTATTCGTTCATCTGCATATATAACATACATAATATTGAAGTATGTTATTGACGTTAAAACTGTACCCACTCGAGAAGCAGCTATAACATGAACATATATTTTATTTACAGCCTTCTGATGTTCGGTCGCTGCTCGGGCGAAGTTTGGTACGAGCGAAACCAACACATTACACCGACGCTTTGGTTGACGCGGCACAAGCAGCTGGTACAACTACACATTAACTCTGTATCTCTATTAGCTACCAGCCAGTTACCTGCTATAACGGCCAATAAAAGTGTATGTGAATTTTGACTTAAAAGTTTCAAGACAAAGGTTTTCTTCGATGTAGGTCATGAAATTTTCATATTGCTTGAAAGTTTTAAAAGTGCGGCAAGAAGAAAATTACTAAAGTAGAGGTACTTACAAGCCTTTATTGTTCATTGTTTAAAGAATGTAGTCCACTATTTTTATGTATGTACGAAGCTTTTATCACATATGGACATAGATAATTATGTACTTCGATTCTTTCAACTATTGTGGATAGTGTTTCGTCCTGAAACGGTCCTTATTATTTTTGATACTTTGTTGCAACTCCATGTCAGTTAGCTTGTAACAATTGATTTTTGAATGCCATATATAAGCGACATGTTGTGCCAAACACGTTAACCAGCTTGGGTGTGTCACCAGTTGATCGTGTTTTGACACTAGATGGCGTTGGTATCTGGATGGTATTAATAAGTGTTCATTATAAAATATATTAGATATTGTATGTGTTAATTTAATTCATCAATCACAAAATTCTACACATAATCAATAAAGTATTAATTTCTTATAAAATTTATTACATAAAAAAAACCATAGATGTAATGCGGCTATTGGTTTATAAACGCTCAAGGTCTATGGTTGTGAAGAGTGACAATTCTTTTATACGAGTGCACGTGAGCTGAGTAACACCTTATTTTTTTTCTAACCAAGAAAAGTTAAAATTAAAACTTATTGATGATACGAGGAAAGAGGGTAGCTAGCGTCAAAATGAAGGATCAATTCCTTATGAATCAATGATTCAGTAAGTGCTGTGAGTATTGGTTGAATTAGTCTAACTTTCCATGCTTGTGAAACCTGTGCATATATGATGCTCATCGTGCATTTTTTCCATTGGCAGAGCACCTTAGGATAAGTTATTAAATAATATAAATAAAATGAGTTAATGGTCAACTCAATGGAAGAGCGACAGCAGCAGTTTTCAACAACAAGTTCCGAATGCCCATGATATTTTGACCGTCAAGAAGCTGGATGGCAACTGCACAGGTTAACGATGCTAATTGAGGTATGATACCACTGGTATTAAGAATTAAGGGTAAAATATATCCTATCTGCAAGTAAGTTTTGTGTATTTTATAACATCAAAAAAGTATGATGACGGACTGTATGCTAAGTTAATTAAATTAGTTGAACAAACTATGCGACTTTTACTTCTGTCAACCATCATGCGAAACCATCCCTGCAACTGTCTCATGCTGATCACCTACCCCTGAGTTAGCTGGTAAGTAGGGTAAAAATTCTACCTTACAAGCTGTCAGTGATTTTGACAGTTTTTGATTGACAGCTGACACTTGACACGAGTCGAAAAGAAAATATGTGTTCGCGCACACCGAAAAAATCGGGTTCTCGTTTTGATTCTATTGTAATCTTTAAATAATCAACCCAGCTGCATCGTAATTGCATCCGCGATTTGCTGATCTGTATGGCCGTATGGCGGTCTGTATGGCGTCTGTGCAAATGGTTTTAGTGTATATTTCACGCGCAGCGAAGTGCTTTTCCCGGGAACGCGTGCTGGTAGCTGGACCCTGGCTCAGAACGCATTTGTGTCCCTTTCAAATCCTCATCCATCATTGTCCTTGGATATTATATGTATGCTTTCCTCTCCCAACGCACGGCACGGGATTGAACGAGGAACAGAAGATCACCACGGGAGCCTCAGGTAAGAGGAATAATATTGTACCACTTTACACCCCTAGTAGGAACCATTCCTTTAAAATAACAAGCCCCTAGCTGTCCACTGCCATGGACCTTGTTTTCGTGGGTACAGATCTGATAGTATCCAGGAGTGTAACTAAATATAATCCTAAAATGTAATCCGAACCAATTTATTATCACAGAGATAAGAGTATCAGCAGTGTAAGCGATTATGCATTAAGACTGATTACGTGATATGTAGGGATAATAGCTCCAAATAATAATATTCAATTTTCTACCTAGCAATGGAACTTAAAAATTCAAGGGCGTTACAAATTCGCGCGCAGACGGAATACGAAAAATGCGCGTTCGAATGTTCTTTGGTACTGGCGCACCGAGGACAGCGCATGAGAAGGTTCTCACCGGATTTTGCTGAATGTGCAAGATTTGCTGAAGAAACGGTAAAATGTTTACAAAGCTATTGAAAACTTATAAAGCAGTTCTGGGAAACTAAAAAAGTTGAACATGGTCCATTTTATTTTTGGGTGATTAATTAATTTCACCTAAAAGGTATATATATTCTATAGATACAACGGAGTTAATTAATTATTTTGAGCAATGATTCGAATCTTAATCTGCAGCCATGTAGAAAAGTCGACACATATCATAGCAAATCACTTACTATGTGACTTGTTGTGTCTTTGAATCTTGTTTCATTCATAAGTAACACAAGTTAAACATTGAATCAGTAATCTAAAATTCAAATCTGCATTTAGTGGAAACATTTCAAAAACCAATTTTAAATCGTCCGATAACATTATCTAGAGGCGTCCCGCTTTCAATTTGTTTTCAGTAAAAAGTCCGAGAGAGTCGCTTAGAGTCGTATAAAAAATATCCACCTTTTCACGCCATTCAGCTATCTTCTAATGGAATGTTTTCACACAACGTCGAAACGCAAATTTTTCAAAAAAATAAGTTAACCGCTTTGCCTACTCTTTTGAGCGAACAAAAACTTTTTGCGACGGTACGGTGTTATGACTATACAAAAGTACTGGTAATGATCTACTTTAATGTAGATAAGTAGGTATGAAGATAGTACCTAATATAGAAGACTGTTTGTAAATAGTTTTATTTTATTTATTAATTTATTTATTCATTTACACATACAATTATTTTTACAGGTAGAACCCAAGGTTATAAAAGTAGTCATACAATGCGAAAACAAAAATAAAAATACGACACCCAGAGACGCACCCCGAAATCTGACCGCACCTACTCGCGTCCATGATTGACCAGCCCTGGAGTAACAGCTCCGGGTGCCGGCACAAGTTACATGAAGGACAATACACTAAGTATCACCCTCTGGAATTCCGCCAAAGAGCAGGAAAAAATGTCCAACCGCTGAGAGATGCTATTAATAATCGTAATTGCCCGACACACGGGAGCAAACTTTAATATATTTGTACGGGCAACTGGAGTTTCAAACAGACTCTTCTCTTTTAACTAACTTGTGTTTAGTTTTATTTGAGAAAGTTTTGAGGGTATGTCAAAACTTTACAGGAATACAGACATGTTGATATGTCTACCTACATGAATGATTATTTTAGAGAAATATTTTTTTTGTTTGTGTAAAGGACTATTTCAACTCTCACTCCTCATGAGCTTATATTCTTTGCCATTGAAAGTCCAGCTAGCTTAGCGGATACCTACTCAACATTTTGCACTCAGTCCATCTGTCAACTTAACAAACTTAACACGTACCACCACCTGTATCATTTAGTTCATGACACGAGACAATTTAATATGAAGCTACAGTGTCTCACATTTATTTTGCAAATGTTGTTATGTGACGGCGAGCAAAGTATTGCAAACAGCTGTGAAGTTGCTTAGCAACGAGGAGATTAAAAGGGAGTCCAAAGACGAAGATGCTCCTAAAGTCCCACTGCATCGTGGACTTATGCAACCGCAGAAGGAACAAGAGGTTCGTCACTTTACTCATATTTTATACCAGCTGCGAGTTTAATGACCAAAGTACGACTAAGTACTTTGTTTTTTGCTAGATAATATTTAGTATGATAAATGCTGCTCGGTTGTTGTTGTTGTGTAGTTGCGTGAATTCGAGCGATTAAAAGTCAATATTAGAAAGTTGAAGACGTACTTTAGCATCTGCGAAAATAATGTTTATTTTTTTCTAAAATACAGCAGCAGTAGTTGGGATACTTATGGAGAGGTATTTTATCAAACATTTATTTTACTACTCTCCTGTAAATAACGTCTATGTCTCGTTTACTAAAGTGCAGATACGTCTTTGTTTACAACGAGAAATAAATAAATGTTGGCAATAACCGTTATTCTAGGTCCAAGAAATATCCCACGCGGAAAACTAAGAGCCGAACAAATCGCCCGTTTAATTGGCTTCGAAATATTTGGCGCGAATGGCACATGACAAATATTTCTTAACTGCCTTATGTAAGGACGAACGATTGCTCTTTGCCAATAAACAAGGATCACTAAAACTGCAAGAACTGGTCAATAAAGCTCTAGCCGATGTGGAGAAACGACAAGTACGCTCACACTATCTAACTTAATAAAATTGACCCGCTGACCCTTAAAATATAATATGTTGCACGCCACCATTCTATAAAAATGGCCGCTAAATTGAAATTTATAGTACTTGTACAGATTGTAATCTAACCCTGTTATTGATTCGATGTTCACAAAATTCACGGCATAGCTTTAAGCTTAATTGGATACAACGGTATATTTTTGAACAAAATATGGAACGAGAGCTGAGTATTATATTCCAGCATTATTTACAAGATTTTTTGTGTTGTCTGTGTTTTCGTCTAGTCCATTTTTATAGACAGATATTATCATTTAAATTGCGTGAGCTTGTCACGTCATCAAACAATCAAAAAAATATGATTCATTTTTTTTTTTTGTGAGCTGTAAGTGTTGGTCATTTATTTCATATAAATCAGGCTGTTCTATGTGAGCGTAGGCCGCTGTACGCGCTAGAGGCTGCCGCGCATGAGGCTGAAGTTCATTTCTGTATTTTATCATAAATTGTGTAGCCATGGGTATTACGAAACTGGGAAGTTTAATAGAGCTTGTTTGCCAAGTCACGTGAAAGATCTCTTTATTTTATGTTTAGACACGTGTTTGAGAAAGAATGAGCGAGTTGGATCGGGAACGATGGGCGTTTATTATCCTGGGCATGTCGATGTCCCGGGAGCCAAGCCGTGACTCCGTGCTGCGAGTGCGACCACCCGCTCCACCTCGAGACGCTAAGTAATTTTACTATTAGACTTTTACATGCAGTTTTTCTTAATAACCTCCGGAGACAAATTTGGTGTTGTTGGACTATTTTAAAAACCAGAATTATTTTTTATGAAAATGTGTTGTATTTATTATTTCAAACCAATTTGATAAAGGGATCTTCACCAACGTGCTTAGTCGTTCATTTATGGTTTCAAAATTTTCCCGATCTTCAAATCTAGTACCTATTTGTGTAAATTTAAGCACGCCAGATCCCTCGTAATACATGGAACTGGACTAAGTATTACGTAACTTTGCCTTGACCTAAATTTCTTTAATTAAATCGACCTTTTATCTGCGACGTAGCTTAGCCAGCAGTATTCCCACCCTAACGTGTATGTAATTTAATGTCCGTGGTGGCTTATCTCTTCCTTTATGTGCCTTTAGATAACCTGTCATCAAAAATAATATGGGGTTTTCCGAATGTGGGTCATTACGTATTTTTATTATACCCTTGATTATTCAGATTAAATAGCAAATTTTTGACCTGGTTAAGTGTACGGGCATCCGGTGAATGCAACGCACAGGACTGGTCGATGTGGCGACACTTGGGAGAGGATTCTGATCAGCAGTGGACGTCTTTCAGCTGAAATGGTGATGATGATCAATATTTTTTATTTTCAGTGATGAGGCAGGTCAATTAATTAAAACACAAAAAGGTTTTTTGCGAAACTTGTACACTTTTACAATAAATCTCCTCCTTTTAAGTAAAAGATATACATGAGCTAGGAGGACCCGCTTTTCAATGACGAATTAAGAAATGGTAAAATTTATGTTAAAAGGAAAACAGAATCCAAACAAAAAATTACTTGTTGCTTTTTAAACTGGCACAATCTAAAAAAGATACCATTGGGTACATTTCTGTAAGTGTCTTCACCAAAAATTTTTTAGCTGTCTGTGTAAATGTCCATCAAATGTCTTGAATGAATTCCTTTATTTATATAGAATTCAATAATACAGATCGTTGGGAAATGGCTTAGCGTGGCAATGTACTGTAGCAATGAACCCTACAGAGTAGGTAGCTATGTCGTATTTTTTTAGCAACAAAGTAGAAAATTAATTGACTTGCGGAGCGTGGTTGGCCATGACTTTGGTCGGCCCCAACCCCATACTAAATACGTTGTTACTAAGTGGCTAACAGCCTGAAGCCCATTTTAAATCTTTTGTTACCAAATGGCTATGAAATCTAAAACTATAGTTTGTCCTCAGGGTTCGCCTGCGCACCCTGGAACGTTCACTGACGATGAGCACACGAGCTTCAGAACCTTTAAAAGCCAGAGTCTACGCCTCCAAATGTCAAACCGGTAAGACATTTTCAGTAGAACAGAATTTATCACTTTGTTAGCACTAAAATACTCGTGCCCCACGAATTTATAGCCCAGTGAACGGGTCATTGATTCGAGGAAATAAATTAGCCTCCCTTCAACGAATGAATGTCTTTTTATTCTTAAATTGTTTGATTTCCTTCGAAAATATTGACTCAAAAGCACCTCTGTACCTGCAGTCGCTTTCTCTTTATTATCTTTAATTTCAAGTAAAGTAGATTATAAAGTCGTGTTAGCTTAGACGAGAGTTCGAAAGTACGGGAATCATGGTAATATAGGTACGTAAAGCCCGTTCGCATACAGTAAGTAGATGAAACGCAGCTCTTGCTTGAAATCGCAGGTACACTGAGGCTAAACTGAGGGCATTAAAGTAATGAATAATCTTCACAACGTTATACACACAAGAATACGAGATATTTATTTATGTTTAATATGTTTTACGAGTTTTATTTATAACTGATAAGGTACACATGCACAAAGAGCACAAAGCGTATTTGGTATGTTTAATTCGAAGAAAGAATCGCAGACACACAAAAAGGTCACAGGAATCAGTTAAACAATTCATTATTCAATCTAATAATTTGCTGGATTCTGAGCTTTTAAACAACATCGTGAAAAGTATTGCTTATTCCTACTATGAGTGACCTGTCACAACTTTGTCTCTTTGATTCTATACTGACTGCAGTGGGTAGTACAAATTTAGAGGACGCTCCGTGACTTTGAATTGATTCATGAGCTTTGATTTCGAGATACACCCCTTTAGATAGTATTAGGTTTGAATACAACGTAGTTCGTCGGAGGAGATGAATGCTTGGCTTCTATACACCTGTTATACAATTTACAGTAGTGAATTCGTGGCTCCAGCGATAGCATAGACAGCTTATACATGCTTTCATGTGTTCATGTAGGAAGATTCTTGTGCGAAAATGTAAAAAATAGCTTTACCTTGCACTGCCTCTCGACTCTATATATTATATGATTAAGTCAAGTCTCTCCTTTGAAATCGTCTATTAGGTTTATTATTATGCTTTTAAGAGCTTCGAAGAATCTCGTCTCATTGATATAGCTAAGTACCTAAAACAAAAATCAAAAACATTTCAAAATGTTTCTAGTTACCTACTTTAGGGAACCACGAACATTTTTTCCCAATACATTAAGATTTATCGATACTGTTATTACTTACAGGACACCGTCCAGACTCAAGGCTCGAGACAAGTGTCATTTGACGTAAGCGATGGCGACGACGCGACGGTCGAAATTCCAAAATTGAAGGAATTGATCACGTGACATTACGATAGCGTTTGACATTCCCATATAGTTTTAGCATTTTTCCTATCGCTATCGCCACGGTTACGGCTGCTATTGAGAAATTCCTGATAAATCTCAATAAATTCTGCTCGTCATGGGAATCGAACCCACACTCCGCACTGTCATTTCACACCGACATTCTATCAACGAAAGCGATTGGAAAAATGTCAAAACTGTATGGAATTGTCAAGCACTATCTTAATTTCACGTAATCAAACCTTTAAAGTTTTGGTATTTCGATCATTGTCATCGCAGACATCGCATGACACTTATATAGAGCCTCAGGACTTCATACTCAGCAGTATCCTTTGCGACCACTAGACTAACCAGGCAGTATTATGTTATTAGCCAGTTCTATATTCAACAGAGGCTCGCTCATCCAAGCAGCGGTCCTGTTAGAAGCAGCTGGCCTCGCTCGTTCCTATGGCTACCATGAAGTTAGACGGCTGTTTTGCAATGGTTTCTAAGCTTAACTATATTGCATTGTGGATCTTGAAGCGTCCCTAAATTTACTTTTTTTTAAGGACTCGTTGACGTTGCTTCGTTTTAAAGATTCTAAGAAACCTTTTAATATAATAGCCCAGACTTTTTGAAGTTAAAATCTGTCGTACTCATCGAAATAGACTCTAAAATAAAATAAATTCAATACTAATACACCTGAAAGACAGCAAAAAGGACAAACAATATTTGCCTAAAATCCCGTCGTAATTCGCTTTTTATAAGCTAAGTGCTACATGGCGGACCTAAGCCGGGCGTCTGAAAGTTTCAGAAAATAAAAGAAAACGGTTAATTTTTTTTAAACTTCTAGCTAATTTCTGTCCAGTGAGATTTATACTCCTATTTTTATTAACCCCCGACGGAAAAAGAGGGGTGTTATAAGTATGTGATTGAGTGGATTTGTGTATCCGTCCGTGGCATAATAGCTCCTAAACGGATGAACCGATTTTTTTTTCGTTTGACTTTATAAAGAGTGTTTTTAGCTATGTTTGATGAAAATCGGTTCACCTGTTCAAAAGTTTTGGGTGTTTTAATATTTTAATCGTGGTGTTTTCGCAAGAGATCTTGTCATAATTACGTGTTCAATAGATTGTCTGTCGAAGCGTGTCTACTACTAGATAAATATTATGAAGCATGAACTAAAAATGTGTCGGGGGTTTTTTAAATTTTACTTGTTGTATATGAAATACTTTTTCCGACGAAAATAATTATAATGTGCGATTTTGAACTCAGTTTTGGTTAGACATATTTTATTATCACAAATAGCCGGTTTATTAGGAGGTTTTATTTTCGGCCAAATACAGATTTAAAATAAATAAGGGTATCTCAGGAGTAAATTTATTTTGGAGAATGTTTTAATCGCTAATCATCATTCATACATATTGAAATAGATATAGTACTTTTAAAGAGTATAAGTGCCACGGAAAAACCAGACACATCTGACATTTAGCCTCAGTGTGTTTTAGGGCGGCTGTCGTCAAAATTTCAAGTATATTTTACAAAATTCCACCAGTGTAACCATCATTTAGTACTTAGCTAATCAACAACCTAAATGAAACTTTACCATTACAAAAATATATCACAAAATGTACTTCACACGATTGGCATCTGCGTTCGTCTAACAATCTTCTGTTGCTTTGTCCTTCTCATACTTCTGATTTTATTGAATTTTCCTTTCATATTCAGTCCATTCTTCTCTGGAATGCGCTACCTCTCAATATCAAGACGGTCACCAGTCAATATGCATTTAAGCGGAAGTTACGGCATTATTTTCTACACCAGTAGCAGAGTCGTCTCAATCACCTTTCTATTACTTTATATATGTATATACAGATATTTATTATAGGAAATATATAAGTATGTTTATTTTAACTTATTATATTTTTAAATTTTACTTAATTTTTTTTTTTTTTATTCTCCTGCCATTTTATCTCTCCATCATCCTTGGTTGATAGGTAGAGAATGCCTCAGGCATTATAGCCGCATAATATGTACTGTATGTTGCGTGAAGTTTAATAAATACACAAAATCAAATACTCAATCATTTTTATACCAGTGTGTGAACGTATCATTGGAAGGCGAAGTTCTTGCTGCAACTGCTCCTCTGGAGAAACGCGAGAAGGTCCTGGTCAGCTTGATGCAAGACGATGACCTACGATCAGCTGCCCAACATCTCTTCAAATGGATGCCTCTCATAATATAGTCAATATTCTTATTGCTGCGAAAGGGAATTTGTAAACTTTCAAATTAAATAATCAATAACATGTGTGAAAAACAGTCCGGTTCTTATAAACCTAAGCTTTCTCCATGGTCTGTTAAACAGATAAATTTGAAATAGTAATCTTTTCGAACGATATTTATAGCTAGGTAAAATTAAGGAAGTTTATGTTATTTATATTTCTAACTGAACACACACCTACGTGCTACCTTCTACCTGTGTACAAAAATAAAATATATTTTGAATTTCGTTGATTTGATTATTTCCTAAGCTAGGTACAGAAATAGCAAATTTTCATGTATCCCAGCCTATAATATGTTATTGGAATAATCCTTTGATTTCATTGTAACCACGTTCATTCATCATTACTTCAAATCAAAAGACAAACGAATATCTACGCCCCTAAATCACCGATCAAGTCGTTACCACTAATTGACAATCATCGGCCTAATAAACACGCGAACTGTTCTCAGTAACATGAGACTGGCCTCATACATAGTACATGACAGCATTTCAACCCAAAACAGATGGGTACAGAAGGTCGGCTACATACAACGTGTGAAAACGCTGGTGCATTTCACGATTGCAAGCGCACTTATGAGTGTCTTGCTACCATGTATGGTACGCTTCGCCGGAGAGGTCCAATGTGGAGATGTCATTGTGTATGTAAGGGTTCCTATGAGAGCGTGATTGAATGGACCTCTGCAGTTCCTGAAATATGCTGTACGTATTCGACCTGAGTTGTGCGTTGCGTTTACTCATTCATCGCTCCCTCCTCAATGCGTCGGTGCTTTTCTTTTGGATCATAGTGGTGAAAAGTGTAGAGGGCTTGTTTCAAAAACCAAAAAATTAGTTGTTATGGGCATTCTCACCTGTACTAGTGCACCCCTCCGGAAGACCAACGTGTCTAAAACTTACATTTGGGGTACCTTAAGATTTCTTTAGTACGACTACGTACGACGCGTCTGTGTGACCTTCTGTTCTCATCCATTCTGTGCCCTAGACCAATTAATCTTATCTGGTGTTGATTACAGGCATTTCTCAATAATGCCGGGTGCTCGGGTTGAAGACAGTGCACGAAGCTCGGCCCGAGGTGCCATTAACAGATAGCTATCATGCCGATGCAATATCCTTTGGGCTTCCAGGATTTAGTTTTTGATTCATATTTATAAAAGATTCACCAATAAGGCATCTGATTCACCGGCGTATTAAAAGTTCTTGAAAGTGAATAACTATTCAAAATATCACAGTTTTATAGGTGCTTACACGAATATTAAAAAAAATATTAATCTGTGGACTAGCGAAACTTTTATTTTAAACTGCTCAACAGCAAGGGATTATTATAACCACTAGTTTTAATAAGACAAACACGCCTCTCAATTATATCGATACCGGGAATTTCAATTGTCGTAAAGGACAAAACACGAGTTTTCAGTAGAGCCAAAAAACAAAAAATATTTTTTGTCTAATATATTTTTTCATACAAAGTACAATATTCATGATGTCAAAAGAAACCCTAACAATTTTTTCGAGTTCTATAAATTCAAAAAAATAAACCAAACTTAATTATTGACGAAAATAAGAGTCCTTTACAGCCCAAAAACAATTCACTGAAGAACTTTACAGCCACAAAAAATGGGTTATGATAAAGTCAGATGTGTCGTAAAGGACTAATCTTGATCTTCAATGGGCGGTACAAGTCAATTAAGGTAGTAAAAGGAACAAAAAAAACTAAAGTACTAAATATAAATACCTACAATAGGTAGTAAAACTAAGTGAAATAAAAGATTTTTATTTATTATTCAAAATATTTAGTAAAAAAATAACAAAATTGTTATTCTAATAGGAACTCAAAAAATAAACAAAATGTGTTGCTATATTTTTATTTATAACGCAAGTAATCGTAAAACAACTAGATTTTAGAATAATCAGCTAATAAACTAATCTAATCATTTTTTTTTTATTTGGTTATTAAACTAAAACAAAATTTATCAAAACAGTCTTAAACTTAATAATATAATTAAAATAACAAAATAATAACAAATTTTGCGCACCATTAATTAAATGGCAAGTAACTTCAATCTTTTAAAATTGTTAATAATATAACTAAATATATTTTTTAACATTTTGGTCTTTTATAATAATAAAATTAAAATACCAAAAACACAAAACAAAATCCTATTTGTTCCCAAATTCAATGCTCCCAGCGGGGTTATGGATTTGTGTCCCGCTGGGAACATTGGGTAAACATTTTAAAAGTAAAACCTTAAAGATCAATTGTGTCGATTCCTACGAATACTAGGAAGACGATTCCTCGTTAGTTTCAGGAAGAATATCTTTATCAGTTCCTAAAGACGGTAGATCTAACTCTTTACGAAAGCGCTTTGGTTTAGTTCCGTTAATACATAAACGCATTAAATCGTTATACTTAGCGACTGGTATAGGGTAAGGTTTTTCATAAAGTGTTGGTAAACCAATACTAGAAGTATCTTCTACTTATAGATCTTGGTTTTGTCTGAACAACAAAATTGGATGATCATTTTGAAAGTAAATTTCAAAATGTTCATCCAATTTTCGCAGCAGGTCACGAATCCTTATCCCCGTTGGGTGCATTGAATTTTGGCACAAAAAGGATTTTCAATACTATAATTTAGTGGTTATTTTAATTTTGTATCATAAAAGAAGACTAAGTAACAATAAATAAGTTACATTATCATTACAAATAATTTTAAAAGACTGAAGTTAGTTACCATTTAATGAATACTTGAGAATGTCAGTTGTTCGTTTTTTGAGTTCTAGTGGGCAACATTTGTTATTATTTTGGTTATATTAATTTTATTACTGTTAATCTTTGTAATTCGGACAAATTTAAAATAAATTACCAGTAAGACTTGGTAAATCTTAGGTTTTACCGGTAAATCCTACGTTTTACCGTAGTTCGAGCTTTTACATTAACATATACCCATATATGTTTTTATTTTATTATTAAGTTCATTACTGTTTTGAAAAAATAATATTGTTTGATTTAAAAAAACTGGTTAGTAGGTTAGTTTGTTAGCTAATTATTCTAAAAGTTGAGTTTTGATTGAAAGTCGATTTGAATAAAAAAATGGCATCCTATTTTGTTAAAATTTTGAGTTCCTATTAGAATAACATTTTTGTCACATTTTTATAAATATGTTGATTAATAAGTAATAGAAAATAAAAATACCTTTTATTTCACTTAGCTTTACTACCTATTCTACTGAAAACTCGCGTTTATTTGTCCTTTACGACAGTTGAAATTTCCAGTATCGATATTGTTTATAATGTCGTACATATTTCAATGAAAAAATTAGATTTACGACTGGTAGCGCCATCTCTTGTAAATGTCATAAATCAATGACCAAAAACACATAGACAAACGCATTTGAGATTTCGCGGGCGATCGATATCCTTATTATCTCGTTCCTTCCTCATTCCTTTTCCCTTTATGTACGCCTTAATGACAGGTCGCCAGAACGAACCGAAACTTCAACGTGAACGGGCCTCGTATCTCAACCGCCAGCTTTCCAAGCCACCTGGCTGGAGACTGATGCATCTAATTAGTTAGATTGCTGAGAACCTTGTGAACCGTGTCTATTCACCCGCCTCGCGGATATATAACAATTGTGTGAAGTGTGTGGATCCTGAAGGTCGCCAATTTGGAGTAGAAGAACACCAGCTCGCTGCCACACGTGGGCTGGCATCGACCACTACAAGGTAAGGCGTACTACTTCCCTCATTTCCATACTAGATCGCCCGAATTGATCCGTGAATATTTTCCCGCTTATTTTCAACGCACTATTGCCAGAACCCTTCAAATACAGTCCACTTTTCATGATAGACACAAGGATGAAGAGGTTTCTCAAACCGCTATAACATTTTTGGTCCTTCGTAGCCCGATATATTACTATAATATATCCATTTTCCTTTATTTCTTACGTAGGAATCAATCATAAATTCCTACTAGGGTCGTGGCACCTAGCCGCCTACCCACATAATCAAGTTGTAAACCCAATACGTGGTTCCATCAACGCCGCTATAGCAGGTTCATAATTACGTATCTGCTATTATTAAAAATAATTCTTAATTAAAACTAACTTGTCGTATTGTAAATTTCTATATTTCAAGCGTCTTTTAGTTTAACCGCCCTTATAGGAATCACCTACCTCCAATTATAAATTGTTAGGAATAAGTTACTTTCCGAATACCGCGGGGTAGACATTCATTCTATAAGAGAAAAATAAAATAGGTGTACTACTTGTAGGTACCTACGCTGTATAAATATCATAACTTTACCGAATACGTTTCGACGATTGCGGGCTATAGGTTGCATATTTATACCTATTCATTTATCTTAAACAATATTCAAACTTAACAATAAAACTGGTTGGGATAGTAATGCTATTAACATTTTGTACTATATAATTACTTTGGTTAGTGGGTACTACGAAAAAACTTATTTCGTTACTACGCAAATATTGCGAAACCCGTTGTCACAGTACAGTCACAATCAGTAGTATTACTTTTCTACATATAGTTGTTCGTTTAAATAATTACCGTACATTGTTTTGTTTGTGTGGTTATTTGTAACTACATAACATAACAATGCCGCGTGATGCGAAAGCAATCGCTTCTTCGGAAGATCAACAGTTAGTGATTTTAGAAGCTAAGCGTAATATACTTTTCGAGCGTATTCAGTCAATTTATGATCGTTCTAAAGTCGCTAATACTTCCGAATCGGTGAGAGAAGGCTTTCTTCCTAATCCACAATCCTATGTAGCTTGCTCTGAGTTAAATAATTCAAACAAGTGTCTGTGCGAAGCATATATCCATGAACACTTATATAAATGTCCCGCTTTTGATAATTTGACTCCGACAGCTCGTTTCAAATGTGTGAAAGACAACAATGATTGTGTCAATTGTTTGTGTATTAAACATAAAACGGTTAACTGTTCTTCTAAATTAAAGTGTCGCACATGTAATCAACGTCATCATACATTGTTACATTTTAATAAAAACCCGCAATTATCAACTGTAGTGACGTCACAGCCGAATCCGGTCTCAACGCTTATGCCGACAGTACCTTCTATTACCTCACAGTCTGAGGTATCGTTGTGTACGACCTCTGTCGCTGGCGCCGCTCGATCGCGTTCGATTGACGCTCGGTGCGTTGCGGCGTCGCCGTCGGCGAGAGATAGCCCGCAATGTACGGCGTATACAACCGTTCTGCTCGCTACTGCTCAAGTCGTAATTTACGATGTAAATGATAAGCCGCACATAATACGTTGTTTACTAGATAGCGCATCTCAAAGTAATTTTATTACTTCTGAATGTTTTAAGCGTCTAGGACTTTGGAAGAACTTTCATACTTCTAATTTAATAGTTAAAGGAATCGGTGGGTCGGAAAAACCAGTTAAAGGTTCCGTAGATATTAAATTATATTCTCGTTTTAGTAATGATATTAATTTTAACGTTTCTTCGCTTATTGTTGAACGTATTACGGAGACATTGCCGACCGCTCTCGTCGATGTCTCTAAACTTACACATCTCAAAACATTACCGCTCGCAGACTCGAAGTTTGCGGAGCCGAGCGGTATCGATGTTTTGATTGGTGCTGCTATATTCCCGCGCTTGCTTTTGCCTAACATAGTGCATAGCGAGCAATATAATATACCTCCCGCTATTGAAACTGTGTTGGGGTATGTGGTTATGGGTTCCGTACCTACGGCACATACTTCACACTGTACGAGTACAACTTCATGTTGTTCTGTTCTTCAAGATCCCAGTTTAGATTCGCTTCTCAAGCGATTCTGGGAGCTTGAAGAAATTTCCGCCTCGCCCTCGCAAAGCCGTAAGGATCTCGAGTGCGAAGAACATTTTCGCGCTACCACTGTTCGCGATGACAGTGGTAGATATATTGTGTCGCTGCCATTTTGCGACGACCCTTATTCGCTAGGCGACTCATACGCTGCCGCACTTAGGCGTTTTCATTGTTTGGAGCGCAAACTTGATGCGTCCTTAGGGTTACGCAGCGCTTACAATGACGTCATGCGGGACTACATTAACAAGGGATATTTGAGTCCGGTTTTAAAAGATGACAACGTTTCTAATCTGACATATTACATTCCGCATCACGGTGTCGTTCGCGAAGATAAGACTTCCACTAAACTTCGCGTAGTTTTAGACGCTAGTAGTCAAACTACATCGGGACAGTCGATCAATGACATTCTACATGCAGGCCCTAATCTACAGGGTGATTTATTTAATATTATAATTCGTTTTCGTCTCTTTCAAATAGCCCTGTCTGCTGATTGCCGCCAAATGTTTCTCAATGTCGGCGTTCGTGAATCGGACCGTAGATTTCAACGCATCTTTTACAGATTCAGTAAACATGAACCTATAATGGTCTACCAATTTAATCGTGTTTGCTTCGGATTTAAGTCTAGTCCATATCACGCGTTACGTGTAGTCCGCCAGTTAGTCGCTGATGAAGGCGATAATTTCCCTGCAGCGTCTACTGCTGCTTCTTCCGCCCTATATATGGATGACATTGCCTGTAGTGTCATGTCCATACCGCAAGCAATTTCGCTTTGTGATGAGCTTATTCAGCTCTTCAAGCGAGGCCAGTTCGACCTTGTCAAATGGACAAGTAACTCAAAAGAGGTTCTCGCACACATACCTGATACTCATAAGGCTTCGCCCGATATCGAGTATGAGAAGTCTATACCGCATAAGGTCCTGGGTTTACGCTGGGACAAGTCTTGTGATAGTTTCCGCTTTGACGTCACCACACCAGATGATAAATGTACCAAGCGAACCATGCTTTCCACAGTGGCTCGGCTATGGGACTTAATGGGTTTTGTCGCCCCCACTATTCTGTACGCTAAGCTCTTAATTAAGGAACTTTGGCTAGCAAAGTGTGACTGGGACGACATACCACCTGAACATATAGTCACCGCTTGGAAGCAGTTTTGTACTGAGCTTTCTACGCTTAATGAAATTATTATCCCGCGTCATCTGGGGTTGGTCGACGGATGCACCATGAATTTAGTAGGTTTCGCTGACGCCAGCGAGCGTGCTTACGGTGGAGTCGTATACATGCAAATATACAATGGTTCTAACTACTCCGTGCAGTTAGTTAGTGCGAAGTCTAAAGTCTCACCTGTGAAAACCATTTCGGTGGCTAGACTAGAGTTGTGCGCGGCCCTACTGTTGTCTAAGTTGCTTCGCAAGGTACAAGACACAATATCGCCCCACTACCGCATCCATAAGGTATACGCGTTTACTGACTCTAAAGTAGTGCTCGCCTGGATAAATTCCTCACCGCACCGCTGGCAAACTTTTGTTGCCAATCGGGTTACTAAGCTGATAGAGCTTATACCCGCTAATTGTTTCAACCATGTTGCAGGTACTGAGAACCCCGCTGATTGTCTGTCTCGTGGTGTCACGCCAGCTAAGCTCTTGCAGCATCCATTGTGGTATCGTGGACCATCGTGGGTTTCTCATGACCCAGCTGAGTGGCCCATACATACTTTCGAACACAATGCACTGCATGAGGGCGTACCCGAACAGAAATCAGTCGCTCATGCCGTGGTTTCTGAGGTTACGGAATCACCAATTTACGCGCTAGCACTACGTGTTTCGTCGTGGTCTAAGTTGCTACGCGCTATTGTTTACGTCTATAAGTTTTTAAGACAACTGCCTAGTGCACGTACTGTATCAAGCTCTGATCTGAAATATGCAGAAATTAAATTGCTGCGAGCTGAACAGGATGTTCATTTCCGTAACGATATTTTAAATTTAAAAAACAATAAACCATGTACTCCCGCCATCCATAAGCTTAAGCCGTTTCTCGATGAGCACGGCATCATACGAGTTGGTGGTCGTCTCACAAATTCGGACGAACCCTACGAATATAAACATCCCTGTATTCTACCACGTCATGACCATATTGTTGATCTTCTTGTTGACTTTTGTCACAAGAAACATCTTCATGCCGGTCCGGAGTTGCTTATGTCCTTACTCAGGCATAATTATTGGATTTTAGCTGCACGTCGAATAATTCGTCACAGAATCCACAACTGTAACACTTGCTTTAAGTTCCGCCCGCGTCCTATTCTTCCACTTATGGCAGATCTACCTAGCCAGCGTGTTAACCAAGTCGACAAGGCGTTCACTCACACCGGCTGTGCCTATGCAGGCCCGCTACAGTACACACCATTTCGTGGTCGAGGTGTTAAGAGCCGTAAGGCTTGGCTCTGCATTTTTACGTGTTTGACGACGCGTGCCACGCACATTGAAGTGGCAACAGATTTAAGTACAGTGACTTTCCTTGCAGCCTTAAAACGCTTTCTTTCGCGACGCGGTCCTATTAAATGCTTATATACCGATAACGGTACTTGTTTCGTAGGTGCAAGTTCTTATTTACGCGACCTTCACAAATTTCTTAAAGATTTTCGTCCTCATCTTGAGGAAGAACTTTCCTTCAATCATATAGATTGGAAGTTTATTCCGCCTGCTTCCCCACATTTTGGAGGATGTTGGGAAAGTATGGTTAAGGTAGTTAAAACTCACCTTTTTAAAGTTATAGGTCAACAAATCCTCTCCTACGAGGAACTTATAACTGTCCTTAGTCAAGTTGAGGCTCTAGTTAATTCGCGGCCACTTACTGCTTTGAGTAGTGACCCTACTGAACCATCAGCACTGACCCCTGCGCATTTCTTGCACACCGCGCCATTGTTGTCCCTTCCCGCTCCTGAAGCAGACTCGCTCAGCTTGCTTCAGCGACATACTCTACTTGACAAACTGGTGCAGTCGTTCTGGCAGCGCTGGCGTTCAGAATACTTACATCAACTTCAGGCTAGATCCAAATGGAATAGTCCTGCACCTTCTATACAAGAGGGTACTATTGTAGTTATCATTACTGATAACTCTCCGCCCCTTTCATGGCCGTTAGGCATTATTGATAAATTGCATACCTCCAAGGACGGTACAACCCGTGTTGTTACTGTGAAAACCGCAAAGGGTAGCTATGTGCGCCCTGTTGTGCGTCTGTGTCCATTACCGACTCAATAAGGCCTGGCTTGATAGTTAGGTCTTTTAGTTTTAGTTAGTTAGCGACGCAACATAATTTTCTATTAAAATTTAACTATGAGTATGCAACTTAATGTATTATGCAACTCGCAGTATTTATCTTAAATCTTAATAATTGAAATGTAAAAATCCGCATCTTAGTCCGTATTGCTGAATAGGTATACGGTAGTACACCTCATAGGGCTAAGTTTAATTTTCATTAAAGGTGACCCTTTAAGGCCGGGAAAATGGTAGCGCCATCTCTTGTAAATGTCATAAATCAATGACCAAAAACACATAGACAAACGCATTTGAGATTTCGCGGGCGATCGATATCCTTATTATCTCGTTCCTTCCTCATTCCTTTTCCCTTTATGTACGCCTTAATGACAGGTCGCCAGAACGAACCGAAACTTCAACGTGAACGGGCCTCGTATCTCAACCGCCAGCTTTCCAAGCCACCTGGCTGGAGACTGATGCATCTAATTAGTTAGATTGCTGAGAACCTTGTGAACCGTGTCTATTCACCCGCCTCGCGGATATATAACAATTGTGTGAAGTGTGTGGATCCTGAAGGTCGCCAATTTGGAGTAGAAGAACACCAGCTCGCTGCCACACGTGGGCTGGCATCGACCACTACAAGGTAAGGCGTACTACTTCCCTCATTTCCATACTAGATCGCCCGAATTGATCCGTGAATATTTTCCCGCTTATTTTCAACGCACTATTGCCAGAACCCTTCAAATACAGTCCACTTTTCATGATAGACACAAGGATGAAGAGGTTTCTCAAACCGCTATAACAACGACCTTAAAAATAATTACAACATGACTTTAAGCACCCTGTTAAAAATATTTTTAGAATACATACGAAAAAGTAAAAAAAACGAGCTAGAGTTGTTGAAAATCCAGGTCGTATGGGACTTTTTTTAAAAGATAGAATTATTTTAAATATACCAATCGATATAGCTCGCGACGCTGATTCCAAATATGTATATAACTCATTTTCGGCAAAATGTCCTTTACTACAATTGAAATTTCCGGTGTCGATATCTTCTAAATTTTTTACTCAAGTCTTCCAAAATAATATTTTCACTAAAGTATGTTAAAATTGTATAACCATATCTTTAAAATTATGCGAGTATGAAGAGAGTGAGATCCATTTATCATTTGAAAAGAAAAGGGCAAGAGGATTTCCACTTGCAAACTTTTACATTCATTACTATATCACGAATAATAAGGCTTTTTGTATTTAAACTTTTTATGATACACTTTTTTGCCTTGCAATTAAATCTTAATTAATGATAGCATTATTTAGTAATTAGCTTAGATCTTTTATACATTATTCAGTTTGTTATTCTCGTATTAAATTTATTTAATTTTAAGGGACCATTATTATTTTCATATTTTCTTTATATTAAACTAACTTCAAACGTAACATTTTATTTGAAGTAACTTGGGTAAACATTTTAAAAATATATTCATCATTGGTAGATGTATCTTAAAATGATTGTTCCTTGTATTAAGTGTCAGTATAGTTTTCTTGTATAGCGCATTGGTGGCCCAGTAATAACGGCCGCGTTTTACAAGTTTTAGGACGTGGGCCCAGGTAGGCACTTTTGTGTAAATTATTTTATCACTACTGCTCTCAAAACGGTGAAGGAAAACATCGTTAGGAAACCGGAATGTCCTAGAATCAAAAATTTGAAGACATGTGATATGTGGTGGTTTACGGCATATTCCCTCTCACAGAGAGGAGGCCTGTGTCCCAGCAGTGGGAACATTAAAAGGCGGATGATGATAGTTTTCTTTTATTTAGAAAAAAAAGCGCGAGTTTCTCCTGCTTGTATGTTTACAAACACAAATCTCATATAAGTTCCAACTATTATTTCAGTTGTTCTTCAAAGCTAAACCTCTCTGCTAGACCGTAACGTGTTCGAATTGCTTCATCGCTTTCAGAAAACACCTCTGCTGTCCGGAATACACTTGACTGGGTACTGTTTTTGAAAAACTGTTCTTATATCTTATGCGTTGTGATTTTATTGCGTGGTTGTTTTATTTATTTTTTAGTTACATAACATTTAAAGGAATATTAATTAATCTATGGATTGATCCGTCTTTTAGAAACCAGAGGCTGCATCATTACGTGTCAAAACTACATGGTGGGACAACGAAAAACGGCCAGAGCAATTTGTTTTGTATAGCTACGTCTTTCACTCACAGTGGAACCATGATAGTTTTGACAGGTCATAGTAAAGCTCCTGGTCCTAAAAACCGGTATTATATTTAGACATTATCTTTGACTCGTGAATGCTGTCACTGTCTTAACTAATCAGCACACAAACAAACTTTTAACAGCGATCACAAAATCATGTGCGTATAATCAGTTCTGCATTAAATAAACAACATACATTAGGCAGCACTTTAATTGATTGACATTCGATTTAGCGTCACGTCGTGTCGATAGAGCCAGACGGCGGGAGTAGGGACATTGAAAGTCTCATTTAAATCAGCTGATATGCAACGGGTTAGCTTTGAAATACAACTACACCTTGATTTAGAGCGCTTGGATTAGGTAGTGGGAATGCAGTTAGTTAAAAGTAGGTGTGGGGGTGGTACAGATTGATTTAAAGTTTTCTTTAAGGTTTTGTCTCATCGATCGGAACGCTGTGGATACGGTGTTGCACATCTATATCTATACTAATATTAAAAAAAAACTTTTTGCAATAAAATACTACCGACTTCCAAATACAAAACTACAAAGTGAAAAATAACTTAATTTTTTGAAGTCGGTGTCTTTCGTAGGTACCAAATTTTTGCGTTATGGACACCGACTTCAAAAAATTAAGTTATTTTTCACTTTGTAGTTTTGTATTTGGAAGTCGGTAGTATTTTTTTGCAAAAAGTTTTTTTAATTTTTTACTTTTTAGTTGTAGGCAAGTTAGTAAGGGAACTATTTCGTCAGAATAGATTTCATGAAACTTGAACATAACCGGTGAAATGAGAGATCTGCTTACCCCTTAAGAGCGAACTGGCGTGATGTTATGTTATGAAATGTTAAAAAACTAACAAACAGACATGCGATTGCAGCAATCCCGAGAGATTTGCCGTTATTTATTGAAGAGTTCTGTTGTATATCTCCGAAGTTCTTCATCAGATCTTCACCAAATTAAAATGGGACCAATACCAGAACATACTTTTTCAAACAAACAAAAGAATTTTCAAAATCGGTCCACAATTGACGGAGATATCAGTGAACATACAGAAAAAAAAAAAAAACAAAAAAAAACAACCATAAAGTCGAACGTAGAACCTCCTCCTTTTTGGGAAGTCGGTTAAAAATAGGAAAGATTTGTATTTTTGTATGTTTGTGTTTTTGTAAGAAACAAAAAAAAAACAAAAATACTGCACCGATTTCAAAAATGATTTCACCGTTGGGGTTAGGTTACACTATGCCCGAGTGACATAGGCTACTTTTATCCCTGTATTCCCACGGAAACGGGAACTACGCGGGTGCAACCGCGAGGCGTCCGCTAGTAATCGTATAAAAAGATCTAGAATACCTGTCTGAGGATCTAGACGTCATAAACTTGGCGAGCGATTGGTAGAAAAGTAAGAAAATGCATGGGAATATCAAACACTCAAAACGTATCGAAATGTCATCTTATCCATCCCTTATATTTTGGCATTTTGACCATCGCTATCAGCAATGACGATGGTCAATCGCCAGCGTCGCTTTTGTTCCGTTACAGTATGCGTCAGCGGTGAAATATTAAATGTATTTGGGACCGCATACTGTATCTCTTCTTATTTGTTGTCTACATTTCTAAAGGTCGTGCCCGTCTTGCATTGCCTTAACGGAGTTAATGACCAACTGCTTCCACGCTGCTGTCTCGGCTCTTCTCAGGGCAGTGGTCACCGTGAGTCCTGTAATCGCTCTTATCTAGTCTGACCAGCGAGTAGGTAAACTTTCGCGAGGTCTTTTACCATCCACCTTTTCTACCACAATCAGTTTTACGAGGTTGTCTGGCTGTCTCTGAGCGATATGATTAAAGTAAGTCAGGACTCTCTAGTATGCTACCATTCTATCTTCATATCATCTCTATCTCGTATCTGGATTTGATAATTAGTTGACTACAAACACACTGACGACACACACACCGCTGATTAAACTTTCGTTAAGGGTTTAGTTTAAGCAAAACATACTTTAACTGTTTTTGTACTTGTAAATTGCTAATGTTTGTATGTCGTTATGTGGCAATTAAATATTTTTGCTTTTTTTCTTTTCTTCTGTTTAGCTGGTCGAGGATTGACTTGCATACTTCATACCACAGCATTTTGCGTCCCGATCATTAGACCAAACCTTTACTAAAACTAATTTTAGCAACTTCTTTTGTATATACCTACTTGTAACAGTTAACTAATTTATTAATTTTTGTTTTTTGGTGGTACAATAATGTTTACTTAGTTTATTTAAGTATCCAAATAATATTCTTCAAATCAAGACACAATTGATTACTTCATTGTTTATCAGAAACTAATGTAACAATCCAAGGATTTGATATGACTACATTGCTTCCAGTTAAAATAAGAGTTATCCGATTTCTTTGCTAACTGCAGCCAACTAAGTGTATGACTACTCGGATCATCTCATTTAAACCTATAGCAAGTTATATTGTCAAAACAACTTTACATCTTGCAGCAAACATATGACACAGAGTAACTTGGTATGTAAATATTAATAGATTTAATCACTAAGTGCGTTTTATGTGGAACACGTATATTTTGAACTAAGGGGATAGAAAAATGGAAATGTGCATTGTGCAAGTTTTTGAAACATTACTGTGGTAAAATACATCCAACTGAAAGCAAAAAAATACTATTGTTCTATGAATAGCAAGGGGCATATAAGGAACACAATATCTGACGTTAAGTTAATCATGCTCAGATATATTTATATACCTACGCAAAAATATTATTCTTCCCAACAAGATTAAACGCAAGTCAAGATATATTATGCGATTGGTTATTGAAAATTCATTCAATAAATCAGCAAATAACGCACGATTTATCATTTGGCAAATTTATTTTGCGATAGATTTCGTTTCAGAAAATGTGACTTGCTAAAACTTTCTTTAAAATAAGTACTATAGCACCCATTTCCTTTATATAAAAGCTAAAGAAATTGTATGTAAGTCCCTAGAATAATATTGTACTTACTGTGCCTAAACTTTGTCATTTCAGCGGTTTCAGCGAAGCGATTGTGATTGTAACCGACAATACATTTTTATCTCATCCCGCAAACATCGCTCGTACATAATCACGGATGTATGTAAAGCCTCCGCGTCTTATCTCCATTATTTCTATGATCCGAGGCTTGAAACATCCCAAACCCGTGGCTTGACAACGAACACGCAATTAACTTCCGGGTACAATCACAATTATGTCGCGAGCTTTCGTTTCTCATGAAGAACTTATATATACGAGTAAAACCCCTATGACCCTTATGACATGGTAACAATGATCAAAATCCAAAGATGTCAAATGTAATTAGCTGTTTTGAGCTTTGAAACATTGTGAAAGGTTTTTAATATTCAACCGGCGGTAGGTATGTCTTATCTGATGACGTAATGCTTGATTCGTGTTAGGATTTATGTTTTACAATAATATGACGTTTCATATACAGAGTGGATATTTCAGTGTGGGATTGTGTATGGGGATTATACTTCGGTCTTTTGTTATGTAATATTTGTAAATCGTGAACGAGTTTTATTATTTAATTAAAATAAGAATTTTACTCGCATTTTGACGATAGGCGAGTTGCTCCCGCAGATAACAAAATTTTCCTCCTTTTGACTACAGTTCATTATTATAGCGTTATCAGCCTTTTTTAGGCAGGTAATTGGCAACTTTTCTGGAGAGTCCGTAAAAGGTGTTACACATGTTTGCATGTGATTAATAGCCTAGAATAAGTATGTTTTAGTACAAGTACCATAGCCGGTAGCTCCTGCAATCTTCCTGGTCATTACTGCTCAGTGACATGACAATATCATATTATTTTTCAAACAAACCTGCTCGTCAGACCACTTGGATATTAATGCCGGAGTCCCTCAGGGGTCGGTACTCTCAGCAACTTTATTCTTGCTGCACATTAATGATCGGCTAAAACCCGGCACCTTTGGGTATGCAGTCGACAGCACTGTTGCTCAGCAATACTTGTCCAACGCTCGTGCTACCGGGCCTCAAATCCAGTCTCTCCGGGAGGCCATGGTGGAGCGCTTAAACCTGTCCTTGCAGGCAGTCTCCGAATGGGGCAATGCCAATCTGGTCAGTTTTAATGCTGCTAAAATCCAGGCGTGTCTTTTTTCGGCTAAAAAGAGTCAAATTCACCCGGGTCCAACTTTCCGAGATGTGACCTTGCCAATAACTGACCATCTTGAGCTTCTTGGCGTTACGTTGACATCGACTCTCAATTTTGGCCCATACATTGAGGCAAAGGCTCAGCTGGCTGCCAAAAAGCTAGGGATCCTTGCAGAGGTGAGAAGGTACTTCACGCCAGAACAGCTGCTTAGCTTGTATCAAGTGCAAGTTCGATCATGCATGGAGTACTGTTCTCATCTCTGGGACGGATCTGCCAAATACCAGCTTGATGCACTAGAGTCTATCGAAAAGCGGGCCAAAGAGGCTCATCAGCGATGAGGCACTGATTAAGTCAAAGCTCCAGAGCCTTGAACATCGTCGCCGAGTTGCCAGCTTGTCGGTTTTTTATCGGTTACATTTCGGGGAGTGTGCGATGGAATTGCATGATTTAATTCCACCCAGCCCGTTCCATCATCGGACTACCAGACGTACGGCGATGCGTCATCGGTACATGGTTGACACCCCACCCATACGCACTTAACGTTTTGAGAATACTTTTATTATGCGGACAGCTAAGGAGTGGAATTCCCTGCCGGAGTCTGTGTTTCCCGATAGCTACAATCTAGGGGTATTTAAGTCAAGAGTGAATAGGTTACTTCTAGGCAAGCGTGCTCCACCGTTAACCACATCATCGCTTACTATCAGGTGAGACAGTGGTCAAGCGCGAGTCCATATTAGATTAAAAAAAAACACAGATTTTTTTACTTTACTTTTTGTCAATCTGTACTTTAGCCTGGAAACCTGACAAAATTTGGCATTTTGGGTTTGGTGTGTTTTTAATTGTGAATGCTCAATTCAGAAACCCGCCGTCAAACTATCTGGATTTGGTAAAAATGATTTCCTCAAATAAATGTACATAAAGTCATAATGCTTACAAATGTGAACTTGGTAGGTTGCTCTGCCTGGCGCGCGTCTTTAATCCTTCTGTCAGCTTATACACTAAGCACAGGGATGCTGGAGAGTCGCCTCAGAAGCGGAGTTATAGTAAAACCTGGCTTTGGCGCTAACGTAATTTGTATAACTTGTCTTAAACGAGAGTATAAGTAATGGATCCTTTATTAATGAAGAAATAATCCTATGTTTATTGGATTTGTAATGAGATATATTGAGAATAAAGTAACACCTTACTCGAATTTGGGGAAAGAAAAAGGGATGAATGGGAACATAAAATAACTCAGTCTGCAGATAGTTGTACCAGGTGTGCCTCTTTGTGTATGCGAGTATATATATATGTTTGTAACAAACATCCACGAGATATTCCTAGGGTTTGGTTTATAAAATAAACTTTTAAGGTTTATTGACTGCCAAGTACGTAATATAATTAAATGAAGAGATCAATAGTTTTTGGCACATTTTACAAAGTAAAATCTTTTTTGTGGCAATAAAAGCATATTATAGTCATGAAATTATTCACAATTTATCCTCCCATCTTTAATGACGATAAACGAAAACTGTTAGAAAAAATCGTAATTTAACTGACATAGACATCGTTTTCAGTTTATCTGCGATTCCCACAAGAAATCACTTAGGTCATCGGATAACTTGCGACTTAAAATGCCAATGCATTCCACTGCTTTCTTGGATAAATCTTTTACCGTCCAAGCTACTCGTCTGTGGGATGCATTGCCCGACCCAATAAAACGCGCCCAGTCGTTGCCTGTATTTAAAAGACTCGTAAAAGAACATTACCTTTCATTGTGATTGTCGTTAGTCAACATTTACTTTCATTACCTGTACATATTGGAGTATGTATTTATTTATGTATCTATTATATAACATATGTATGTATTTGTGTATCTATGATGATCTGATTGTAAATTTAAAGTAAATATTCGTAATATTATGTGTTACACCAATGTCAACCCCATTTCATGTCCAGGCTATCACTGTCCATTCCAGGTTGCCTGGAAGAGATCGCGGTATGCGATAAGGCCGCCCTTTGTTTGTATTTTAGTTTTAAGTTTCCTTTTCTTTGATTTAATTTGGTGTACATACAATAAAGCATATATAAATAAATAAATAAATAAATAGAGACAGCCCGTATATTTTAGCTATTTTCATAGTGTAATGTCGTACGGTATTCTGTTGTGGGGAAATGCCGCCGATATCCAGACTATCTTTGTTTTGCAGAAAAGAGCTGTCAGATCAATTTATAAATTAAGCCCGAGACACTCTCTCAGAGAGAAATTTAAGGAGATTAATGTAATGACTGTGCCTTCTCAGTATATTTATGAAAATCTTTTATATGCCCATAAAAATATAAAATTGTTTAAAAAATACAGTGATATCCATAACTTATGTTATGGATATCACTATACTAGGAACAAACACAAATTTGTAGTAACTACAACAAGGCTCAAGAAAATAGGTGGCTCGTTTAGATGTCAATGTGTACGCTTTTATAATAAGCTTCCAAGCCACGTACAAGATCTAAGTCTTAATAAATTCAAATCTTTCATTAAACGTAAGTTGTGCCAGAAAGCGTTTTATACAACTAAAGATTAATTGAGGACAAAAAGGCTTGGGATTGAGCTGCTCCAATTAATTTTGTTTTTTTATTATATTTTGCACCATGCATTTTGTTATTATATTTTTTGGTTTTCTTGCAATGACAAGAATATTTACTTTTTAAAGTATTATATTTTATTTTAATTATTGTGAATGTGAAGACTATGTGGATCATTCTTTTTATTTTATTTAATTTTATCTTAGTTTTTAATCATGGTCTGGCAGTTTGAGTAGTTTATGCGGCCTACCCGAATGTCCTTTCTTTGGTATTGTTCGTCGAATCGTTGAGCTCCATAAATTCTGAGTTCAGCTGCGCGGTTATTGACAAATGCGTGCACTGACTGGACAGGTCCACTCAATCTGGCTGGTTCTTTCCTTAAAAGACCATTTCAGACATTAGTCTACATGGTCTTCATATGATCCTGAGTTTGTTTCGGCCTTTCTTCTCAGAGTAGTCAGATAGGAAACGCCGACCTCATCTAGTTTTAAAAAAATATGTTCGACATGTAAAAGTGTTTGTACAAACCAGCTTACAGAAACAAAATTATTATCATTTAACGACTTTAGTTGACCAATCAAATGGAGCATAGCGATTATAACGAAACAAAGAGCATTTCCTCGTTCAATATTCATTGAATTTAAATGAAGTAATAACAGAAAGAGGGTTTTATTCGCGTATTTATTCGAGTTAACGTTCTCGACGCTAATTGGCTATCAGCATGACATATTACCCAAAACCCTGAGTCACTCAATGATGAATACACCCACCAGAGGAATTTATTGGGAAATGAACAAACAGCATTAACTTGTCGTAATAACGTGTCAGCTATCATTCAAATCACTGACGCGCTTGTAGTTATATGTTTATTGAATCATTTAATTTTACTATTTTAATCTGCATTCGGCGATTATAAATGGATAATTAATTGGACAACGATTTACAAAGCATGAGCCTAAATTGAATGCTGAAGGCAAAGTCTAAAACAAATAAAATAATATATTTAACGAAACGCTATTAAAACAATTTGCATGTTCAATGTATAATATTATGAAGAGTATTTATATAGTAGGTATATTATTCGCAAGGTTTCAACTAATACCAAGAATATTCTGGCGCGCAGACAGCGAAAAATTATGACAATGAGTTTTCATCAGAGCGTCTTTTGATATTCTGATTGTATGTTTATGTAAATGAATGCTTCCTAGACACGATGCGGCAACATTGGCAGCCATATTGCAGGGTTAGCCAAAGGCGTGATAAACATGTCGGTTAAAAAATGAGCGTACTCCATAATTACTTGTTTCGGGATGGGTTCATTAATTATTGCCCGCGCCGCATCGCCAACCGTGGCATGACAAATTTGTAACGTTACACCGTATGATTAATGTGCAATTTGAAATTTCCTTTATTGTTGTCATATAACATTGGGCCCTTCCGGGGATGAATTAATCTGTCCTATGTTCATTTGGAATAAAGAGATGTGTGTTTGCAAAAGAACATTAATCATTGTTCAAACTAATGCGGCGGATTAAGAAACATGACAAATCCATTCCTTGTTAGTTATCTTGGGAAGTTGACGTTTCCTCATTACAAAGCGCAGGACGAAAGCAGATTACGAGATTACATTAACTTTATACTCGCTGTCGTCCAACCGACTACTTATATAAATCCCTTAGTTGCTTATTACGACACCCTTAGAAAGAGGCCACATATTCTTAGCTAGCGTCACCTTGTTCTTAATAATACTCGCATATGTGCCTACCTTACTTTTAAAGTATTTCTCCAATAGTCGACTTAATTAAACGTGTGTTAGACAAAAACTGTACCAACAATTGAGGAAAAAGTTCTTCATAAAAAGAGCACTTACCTACCCGTAGTTATTCCGTTAAAAACGGATCACAAGTATAATACTCACCCGTTCAGAGCAGCCTAAAATATTCATGATAAAACCTTAGGGCAAACAAAAAAAATCTGTCGTCACTTTTTTAGAATGCTGACTTAGTGAATATTAAAAAAAAATGATATTCGGTGCCGCGTGCGGTTGAATTCCTGGACTTTAATTTCCTGTCGACAAACTCTAAGACGGGATTTGCTGTTTACCACCCTTGATTCGGAACGCGATATTACGCGGAAAACACGTGTACAGTGTACCGCTTAGGTACGTGTAGTCACGAGACGAAACGACATTGCCAAAGGAAATGTCTCTGTAGTAAACATAAAAATTACATACGTTTACACGTTACCGAAGAAAAATTTGTTTTACGTTTGCACGCCTAAACATCTAAATGAATTTCAATAAATTTTGGCTAAAATTTTATCCCGGAGGTACTTACCCCCTAGATACTACTGGTACTTACTGGGGATTATTCTGACATTCAGGCAAGCGAAGCCGTTGGCGAAAGCTGATTACGAGAGCTGAAGAAACAAAGGACCCAAATGTCCTGTTTTTGTCCTCAAAAACCATTTCATGTAGAAAAGGATTGATTGATCTGTACTGTCTGTACAAGAGCGCAAAAAGGTTTGAAAGAAGAAAATACATTTTGTTGTTTAAATTTCTCCTACGACATACCCTCTAATGTATACGAATAATATAGAATTTACCTCAAGTGCGTAATAAATGCTCGTAGAAAGGCCTGAGGTCTTAGCCCTTGGGTTGACTGGATTGGAGTGGGATGGTAATAAAAGCTTTTGGACAAAGAAAATTGACAAAGCAAAAAAAAACAACAACTAGATACGTCTAATCCGTATTCTTATTTTATGTTGTATTGGTACTTTTGGAGAAGCTCGAGACTTAAGCCGCACGGATCGAGTAACACTTGCTGTTGTCGGTCCGTTTATGGGTCACCATCTTAGCACACTGAGATTCCTCCGTGCCTTAAAAAACACTTAAAACTGTGATTCCAACTACCATTTGTCATGGACTGTTGTTACGGGTAGTACAGAGCCAGAAAATATGAAACAGCTCTTGCCTAGGGCTGTCTTGTTACCCAGTTATTGGGTTGTGGAGGACAAATAGGTAGCGTAGGTTTGCACGTTGTACTGCAGAAGTAAAGGTGACGCTCTTTAAAGCATTCTGTACCACTTTCTACACTTGCAGCCTGTGGGAGAAGTATTCGCGGGCGTCGTATGGGTAATACTGGTATCCAACTAAACCCCGTTAAACTGGAAACCAACCCTAACATACTCGTAGTTGGGAAAATGCTAGATCGTGTGATTGGTACTTCGTGCTCTTTTATTTGAGTATTTTTGCTAGTTTCCTCTCCGATCTTCATTGCTATAATAATGCTTCAGGTAGATTTATGACATATTTATTTAAACATCATTCAAATATCCTTATTTCACCTATATCTTCTATTTCAAGTGCCAAATTATTTAAAAAATACTCAATTAACTGTAACTAGATCAACAGAAAATATTTAACATACAAAACCTCTCTTACAACACCAAAAACCTTATTCATTTTATTATCACCTAAGTCATTGTATTTTAAAATATGTACCCGAACACGAGTACCAAAAATACCAGTGGCAAACCGCCACATTCGCTGAGTCCACAAAGTGATTTTTGCGGATGTCAAGGCGACCACTCTTAAGGGTCGAGGGGCTGACTTCGCACTCTTAATTTCCAAAACGACCACGCGTGGTAATAATTTCCAACAAAAAAAGACTGCGTTGGTGATTAAACTACTCAGCTTACTGTACCCTAAAAATCATAATATATGTTTTAGGAAGGTTCAGCAACACTGCAGAGTCACTGTGCATGTTTAGGTTTTTAGGCCTTGTACAAAATTATTAGGTCTCGAAATTATTTTATAGAACACATTTTTTGGTCACCGTTCAAGAATGCTCAGTGAAAAAACTAATGCTCAATGAAGAAACTCATTGAAATTCGAAAAGTGTCACCAGTATCTTAACAAAGTGATGTTCCAGGTGCGATAACGATTGTCAAATAGTCCAAAACAAATATTGAACTATGATTAGCATAGGTACAAATCATAAACTCAATAGCAATATACGATACCAACACTACATTCACAAGTTCTCCTAAATCATAATATAAGCTAGTTATAACTGAAAATTAATAACAGAACAAGACAAAGCAAATGGCACAATGCGAGTAGCATAAAACGAAGCCCTTACCGCTCGTGTGAAAGTGTTTCCAACTTACTGTACTAGTTGTAAAGTAATCTGGTTAATTGTAGTTTGTAACGGAGTTCAATAATTGACTCCGACATAATTGTTACTTTCTTGTGTTCAGTTTACAGGGAGCGGTTGTCGGGATCGTAAATTATATAGAATTATTTATTTGTAACAATAAGATCTTCCCTTAAAGACTTGAACTAAGTTAACTCCTTTTTTTAAGAACTGACTGTTGTTGTAACTGTAAAGTATATCTTTGAATAAATACTTAATTAGTATCGTTACAACATCTAAAACTGCGACTTTACCTACAAAAATATACAATTCCTGAAAGTTTCTTAGCTTTTGCAAATCGTTTCTTTCTTTGTAGATAAAGTTCAGTTTTTCTTAGTTTATAAACTTATAGAACGGTACTTACTACGAAATCTAGAAAGCTAAGCTGATACAAATAATTTTCTTTCGTGTAGCTTTGTTTTTATAAAGCTTTCACACTTCGCCCGGTGTTTCCCTAAATTAGGATATATGAAAGATTACAGCTTAGGAATGTGTGCCTTTACGAGTGGTGGTATAAACCTACTATTGTATGAATTTGGAAGGATGGAACAGATAAGCAATAACATGAAACTGCTTCATTTGTACCGTTCAGAATGCACAAATTATAGCAATTTAAGTACAATGTACCTAGGTACTAGGAACACATGCAATAGAAGGTATCTTCATATGTACGTATGAACACAGTGGAGTGGAACCAGTCGGTATTCTGTTTCGTTGCAGTGCGATCCGGCTTGCACTTGCAATATTCAATTACATCCTATGAAACTGTGTACCGATTGAGAACACAACTATTTGAGTAAAAGAAAATTATGATGAATATTCGTTTTGAATATCTGTGGTTTTGACATGGCAATAAAGATATTGCATAAAAAGTAAAAGTAATCTAGCCATGTTCTCTTGTGTAAGTAACAGCTACTCTTTTGTCCGACGAGCATCTCCTGCACTTGAAGACAAAGAGACGTTCTGTCAGTGATAACGATTTTCGAAAAGAAAAATGTTTGGGATTGATCGTGTGACATTTCAGTTGATGTTAATGTCAGTACATGTTAATGATCAAAAATGTATGGGCATTTTGGACTTATTAACCGCTTGTCACATTCTAGTTAGCTCTGTTATTCTTTTCATATCAGTTTCGGAATGAGCTAGTGGTTGTGGGATGCCTTTGGATTGGTACTGTTTCGTGTCGTGGGTAGGGTCGATAAAACTCTATTTGGCTATCCTTGTAACTACGGCCAATTTAAGCTCGCAATCGGTTATATGAAACCCATCTCATTTAATTCATGAGATTTTTCACCATATATTCAACCTCTTTAAAAATAATTTCAGTCATTCTGTATGCAATTTTATTTCAAACTGACTTCAAGAAGCTTTCATGTTATTAGAATAATTAAAGCTAGACCATTAAATAATTTAATAGCCACGATTTTCTTTCATTCTCATACATCCAATCTGCGAGACTGAAATAAACAAGCTAAGCTCAAGTTCTGTCCGTCCAGCGACGTATTCATCTTTCTAAACGGGTTCTCCTTATACCTGCGCTAATCAGAACGTCTCCTCGCATCCCTAATCCCGGCGAAGGTCCACCGTTAGTGAGACAATTAAAACAGCCCTTTTCGTAATTAAAGTGGCAATACATAAATGCTTTTGGCCTTTTCCCACAAGTGGGATAGGCCTATAAACAAATAGTTTACTGATTATGGCAGTGGACTAGCCACTGCCATAATCAGTAAACTATTTGTTTTATAAAATTATGGTGATTATTACTGTAAGAACCTACTAGCAGTAGTTTAAGTAAAATATTATTTTGTGAAACGAAAAAACAATTCTGTAATGCCATCTACAAATTGTCAATATTGACATGAACCTAAGGTCCTCTCCTCCATAAATTTATGTCAACTGGCTTTAGATTTTAGAATACTGTACATAACAGGCTTGCATTTGTCCAATAAAAACAAACTGAACAATAATGCCCGCAGCTCTAAACTGCAAACATTTTAAAAATCTTTTCGAACATAATCCTTTTTAGTACAGTCGTGCACAGCACCGGCTTTGCGTTGCCATTCGCAATATTTTTCCGCATACGGTGTCGCGTTTCGATATGTCTTTATGGAATGCACTCGGCAAGCAGATATAAATTTATATTGGAATGGCCATTGTAGTGTTGTGAACCTCAAAGATTTGTGCGGATCTTGCCAATGGACTACAATGGGAGTTTCCTCCTCTATCCTCAATGCGATATTTTTGGCTCGTAAATCTAATAGATAAAATACTGGATACCTTTGTAAGCCTGATGAGAATGTATTAGAACGGAGAGAAAATATGAAGTATCAATCCCGACTCCTCACAGAGAGCATAGTTGGGCTATACATATAGGTAACTTAAAAGATGTCGAAACTCAATTAATAATTGCGCAAAAAAACAAGAGCGATCTATTACAAAATCAAACAGTCTGAAATTATGACGAATCCAAAATGTCTGTTTTCAAATACGACAAACAAGAACCACGAAATATTACAATTAATTGTTTAAACATTAAATGATATAATCCTCCGAAAAACAATCACAGTTAACGGACAGATTTAAACTTCTAAACAAAAGGGGCGTTCTATTCCGTTATTCAAATACAAAACGTTTCGACACTCATAAAATACTTATAAATTATAATATGAATACTTATCTGTGTCACAGAGCAAGATAAATGAGATGTCTAAATAACAAACAACGGTTTCGAATGGAAAGATGCCAAATTGCGTTGAGATTATTGTAGAAGATGGATAACTTGGTCTTAGCCTATAATTATGTCATGTCGGCCCAGTAGACCTCGCCTCTCGTGCTTGAGGTTGTGGTTTCAAATCCGGATAAGTGCCATTGGTACTTTTTCAAATTCATATGTATTTATATGATTTATGTAGTTTTCATACAAAATTTCTCAGTAGTAGTCTGGATAAGTGCTCGTTTGATGACAATAGGCTCGCCCCCAATGGAGGCTACCGTTTTATTGCTCACCAGTTGGCGCCACTTTTGAGTAAAGTCCAGAAGTATAGCTGTTAAACGTTGTTAGTAAGCGCACGGAAGCAAAGTTCGAATTAAAATCATTTCTAATGCCACAGAAGTGCGATTAAATATAAAATCGAGTATGCTGCAGTTTCACCAAGCCCATCTGTTTTTTTGAAAATGTAACAGAAAGCAGCGTAAAACGCTGTTAAAGCAGTGATTGGTTAAACCCGTACCTTAATCGGCCATATTTGGTAAATATTCACATCGGTAAAAATTTTGTAAATAAACTCGGGCTAAAAGCCAAAAAGCTATGCGATTTGACATTCTGAAGACCTCACGCAACACCAGCGCCCCTACTAGTGCCAAATACAAACGTAGTAGCCCTCATTACAGGCTTTAAATATAATTGGCGAAGTGTGGGTACTCTATACTGTGCCTATCCTTTCGGAGAATATAACCGCTATTTTTATAAAGACTGTGCAAACCAAGTCAAGACTGTATAAAACCTGCACAAGACGGAGAGCTGCTAACTTTTGAACACTTTTCAAGTCGGGTCACTATCGCCACGCTTTTAATGATAGAATGTCACTTGTCTAGGGCAAGGACAAGGGCCGTTTGATCATAGAAAGTGTGGCGATAGCGATTGGCAAAATGGCAATATTGTATGGGATTGACAAGTTAGATCGAAAAATCACGTTATCATCCATTACATTTTGACATTTTAACTATCGCTATCGCTTCACATTGTCTAGAGCCTGTACTCTGAGGTGTGAAAATGTACCGAAACATCTGTTTTATTTACACACTTGTGTGCGAAAAGACGAACATCTCGACGCGACGCCGACCTTTAAAATACCTCTCATAACTTTATTAATTCACTTTATTTAGCAGGCTGTATTTACAAGATTAACCTAACTCGAAGGTACGTAACTGTATTAGGTTTAAAATGTATAATTCATGAATCGGGGTCGGTTAGCAGCGAACTTATTACAAGAAGAGAAGGAAGATGTATTAATTTAATCATATTATTTAGTAACGGTTCGGTGAGCCGCCTTTAATATCTTTAATATCCTTCATTATCTGGATTTATACGAACTAACCATAAGTATTCAGTAAAGAATATTTGAATAAGAAAAACATTTCTGTAAATATTTAATTAAAAGATCTATGTTCTGTGTAAACCTTGGTACCTACTTGTTTTCAAGAATCTTATTTATTTAAAGAAGAATTATTAATTGAATTGACTTAAAAAGACGTAAACAAGTTTACTTCTATCGTAAGATAAGCACGTGGATCCATATCCAATACCTCGATTGAATAACGAACACTTACTATATATATCCTAACACACTTTTGCATCTAGGAGAAACTGACTTAAGCCCGCGGTTTAGCACGCGTGAAAAGTCTATTGTTAGGTATCCGAAGGGAATATACTACCGCAGTAATAAAAAGCATTCTAAAGTCCTAATCCAGGTCTGCCTATGTGGCAGGTGTCATCTAAATCTGTTTGGTTGTTTAATTTGTGCTTGATGGATTATCAAACCTTCAGACTTTCACATTTGTAATATAACTAATAATACATAATATCTAATTATACATACCTATACCTGTATAGTTTATAACACACTAACATATATCTATTTACCTGTATATTTAACACCGTAAAACTGATTCACATCCGTACACTTCAACGTAAGGTTCAGTTGAAAACCAGCGTCAGGCAACTCCCAGTTGACTGGTATTTTGCTGAACTGGACCTTTTTGGCGCAGCCGCGGGGCACACTATGTATGTAATTGTTTTAAAATTAAGTTCCCTTTTATTTGTACCTACATTGTGTGTATCTGTGTGTGCCAAATAAACTAGTTTTCTTTCTTTAACTAACTGCCACCCGCGGTTCCCAGTCTATGGGCTATTCTTATGTAGAAGCTATATTACTGTAATTTTCATCAAAATTAGTTCTATAGTTTTTGATTAAAAGAGTAAAAAAACATCCTTACAAACTTTCACATTTCTAATTTTGAGTAGAATGGTAGAAAGTAGGATTGGTAGTTTTACAACACATTTGTTTTCTATTATCCTATATCAAGCTGGCAGGACCTCAGGTTTGAGCTCAAGGTACGTAAGGTATATAATGTATGATCTACCTTCATTATACCTACTTGTGCCCAGTAGATAGAGACCGTTTAAGGCTGAGACAAAGAAAATTATGGTGAGTAATCTTCCTTCTTCTTCTTCTTTTCGAGACGTTGGAAAACTCTTTATAAATTTTGGGCCCAGTAGGTGGCCAACCTGATTGCGGCGTCAGTGGCGAGCATAAGGAATCAGAAATATTCCTGTATTAAGGAATGTTTAATACAGGTCTGCGGATCCCAAGCCAGGAGTTCAACGCTGGGGCCCATAAGCAGCGCTGCGACTTCTGGATCTAATCAGAACCGGTACCCACAAAACTGCGATCCACAGCAGAGATAAGCTAGGTGTCGGTTTGTGATCTAAAGGGAGTAGACAGGTGTAAAGTGGGACGACTACAAGAATTAACATTTGCACTCACCTTGATTCCCGCCTTTCTATATATATATATATATATATATGTCGGAAAGGAGGACTCTCTCCAATAAATTCGAGTTCATACTCGATTTCTCTCTTGGGTCTCGTGGGCTTCATGTTGGGTTTAATGCTGGCACAAAGCAAGTAGCAAGTAACTAATGCCATTGAGATAATCCTTGGTCCAATTTTAACAAAGCAGCGGATTCGGTCACCAAGCATTTCGCTTTCTCTCAACAAAAACACACCTTTTCAAGTTTATTAACACACTTTTTGGCTACTTCACTTCTCAACTCTTTTCCTCATAACTCTTTATAACTCCAAAACGCGCGCCGCGCGCTTCTTTTCTAACTCTACGAAAACACCTGGCCAGAGACTCTACTCGAGAGAGCCAGCATAGCATAGACTCTCCTCGCTTTTTCATTGGCCAAAGAACTAACCTGACAAGTGACCGCTTTTAAAACATCCAATCAGAATCGAGTATTTTGACATAAGAAGAATAAAGTGTTGTCAATCGAATAAAATCGAACTGAGATTTAAATCAGAAGCTAAATGTTGCCAATTAAACAAAACTGAATTAATGTACAAGCAATACTCTTTGTTCCTAATTATTAATCGTATACCTTCCTCCGACATATATATATATATATATATATAATAAAGGACAATGATTGGATGGGACCACAAACGCGTTCTGAGCCTGGCTTCGGCTTCCAGGCAGACACATACACGTTCACGCCAAAAGCACTTCGATGCGCGTGAAATATACACAAATCCGACTGCACGGGCGCCCAACAATACCGATCGCGAATGGTGGGTTAAATTATAAACCACGGTGGGCTAATTATATCTCGATTAGCATATAATTGCCTGACATGGTGTTGCAACAAAGTATTAAAAATCGGGACGAAACAAGGTATATAAAATTGTCACAAGAAAATCTTTTTTGTTTCTACATTCATATATAAACTCACGCCTTTTTCTCTGTGGGGACAGGCAGAAACCACAAAACGACACCTGCTTCGGTCCCTTCATACTCCTTGTGGTTTCTGACCGTACTCAAGTACATACGATTGATAGTCAGCCACTTTACTAACATTGATGACTGCTTAATCAAAGTCAATGTCATTTATTTCCATAAGACCAACCCAATGAGCGTCTAATTACATACACAATAGAAAAAAAATTGCTTACGCACACATGGTGTGCAAACGACGGGACACGGGCAGGCATTTTAAACCAAATTCTAGTTGTCCATATACAAAGGTAGATTCTTATGGTGAAGAAAGGACAAGAAACTCCATAGCTACTTAATCTTTTCAAAAAAGTTTTTCCAATCTTTTGAATATGACATCAAACACAGGTAAAACTAAATATAAGGACAGTCTCTATAAAAGCTAATAACAAAGTAATAAACACCTTCATTCATTAATTAACGCAAATAAAACCGATTGCAGTCTCAAAATCTCAATAATTAGTCGGACATTTCATCCGGCGCTGTCGAACCCATTTCACTCGTTTCGGCTTATTTGCCCAAGGGTTACTCTGTGATACGTTGTTTTAATGCCACGTTGATACGAGGGTTTGCAGGCAGCTTAGTCAGAGGCAAATTAACCTAGCTCTTGGTCGGCAAAAAGCCGGATGAAAATGTGAATCTCGATCTGGCATAAAGGCGGAAGCAGACGGGTGCGAAGTGGCATTGCAATGCGACAACCATTAGACTTTTTTTTCCACGTGTATATAATAATATCTATAGACCAATTTCTTTAAAAAGTGATTGTCGCATACCCGCGTCGCACATGTATTCGAGAGGCTTATAGCAAAAATTGTGGTCGCCACTCCACTTGATTAAAGGGAAGAACAAACTGCTTTTTTTCGGTTGTCATTTACGGAAGACCTTTTCACGGGTTGAATGTAAGTAGCTAATGCTTAAAGCGTGACAGTTTTTATGCTGTTTTTCCTTTCAAAACAAAACATTTTGTGAATTCATGACCGAGTACACCGAAGCTGTTGGTTAGAAGATAGGTCAACTTATACAATAATTTAAAAAATCCTGTCGTTTTGGTATATTTTTGAATTTAATTACGTAATAAATCTGGCCGCACAGATTACCTCTACGATAAAATTGGATACCTTATTTTTGAAGCCGACTTTAAAATAAAACCAGACTTTCCACTCGCCGAACAAAATTTAATTTAGAACGTCGTAGTCTATTTAAAAATGTTTACCAATTTCCGAAAACGGGGACGCAAAAATGAATAAAAAACAAAAGCTATGCGCCATTGCAAATATTACAAACGAGGCATCCGTTGAATCCCTAATTTTATTAAAGAAAGAAAAAAGCCTTATCGCATAGCTCCGTAATTTTGAAACCCCTTGTTTTAGCCAAAAACAGCGGAATAATAAAGAATGAAATATATTTTAGTCTTCCTAATATTTTACCAGTTTCCGGTCCAAAATGATATTTGAATGTTTTTACTGAGCGAAAATAAATGCCCACATATTTCAGCTGAAATTATAAAAGAGATTTTGTAATTCGCTTACTTGTACTGCGCTAAAAATTAGCGGCAATATATTATATTTTATGTGGCTTATTATTGGTTTTATTTTTCCTAGGAATAAATAACCCGATATTACCACCTAATTAAGTACCACGTATTTAACATTGTTTACGAGATAATTTATATTTTACCGCGTATTAAATAAACGAAGAGTTTTATTTAGATTTTCATATAAAGGGAATCAATTGGCTTGTCTTTTCTATGAATCGGCCTCTTAATGTACATAGAAAATATTTCATAAAAGAAATGGAGTTTAAATTTGAAATAAACAACAATTCATTATAGGAGTATAGTTTATTTATAGGAGTATAATGAATTGTTGTTTATTTCAAACTTCCATGCTTGTTTTTGAATAAAATTACGGTCAAACCGATCACTCGCCCTACGGAACGTCATGTGTCACTTGTTTAGATCCTCATTGGCGCTACCTGAGTCTTTTTCTACGCGATCTGACGTCTATCGTGTACTAATAACGAAGAATATCAAATGATCACAATAACCAATACCGCTTGTCAAGATTGATGTCAAATTGTCTGGCTTCTGACTACCCGCTATGGCTGTCAAAGATCTATAAATGACAGACGGGAAAAACTGCTTAACGTGTTCTCTAGGTTGAGAGGCGTTTCCTTATTGTGGACGCACAGACTACAATACAATTATTCCTGAACGGGAAACATGATATCATGGACGTTAGTGCCGTTATCTTATATATTTAGTCCAATCAGTATTTATTAGATATTTAGTCTAATCAGTATTTTAAACTAAGGTCATAATTCGTAGGTAGGTGTTAGTTGCTTAGGTATTTAAAAACATTAGGTATTTAGATTTCAGGGATTTTGAACGTAGGTTATTTTACGTTAATTCTTTTAATGTTAGATATTGTAATACGTACCCACCCCGAGTTGTTTAATAACTTGCATATTTTGTTGTTACGAACAGACACTGAAGATATTGATTCGCCTTAATAACTCACTAACATGGGGTAGGGGACTACCCGCGAACCGCTAGCCCGGATGGCCACGTTTTGACGAGCTCTGCACCTAAAAAATCGTGTGTGAAGCGTTTTAAACGCAAAAAAAGTAAATTTGACCTCAAAAGTTGCGCGCTAGCCAGGGCTAACCAATGGTCTTGCCGAAATAAAAAAAAACAGACCAGTGAAAACCAAACTGTGACACCAAACGTGAAAAATCTAACCAAAAAGTGTGAAAAACTGTCAACAAATTGGAAAGTTGCGTGCGGCGCGCGTCTTGTCGCGACGACATCCAATTTTTTTATGACCCTAGGACGCATCACCTCAGCGCTTACACCCACCAGAAATTCTTGATTTTTAAGTGCACCAGGTACCACTAGAACACCAGTTTTCTGACGCGCGAAGTGCCAAAAAGTGAAAAGAAAGACACAATCCTGCGGAAAAAGGGGTGCGGCGTGCAAACGGATGTTTGATGAATCGCGCGGTTTGCCCGTCGAGTTCGGACAGAAAGTAAGGTAAATATTCCACGAAATGGTGTCCCTGCCGAATTCGGGGCAGATTCCGGCATCTCCAGTTGTGTTTTTGTGATCGTCTCAGCGGCCTTGACTGTCCTGGTGATCTTGGGATTTTTCCCTTGAGATCCCAGGGAGCAGACCGCAGTTCCAGCCGTCAGGAAAAGATTTGCGTGCGTTGTAAACACACGGGAATCTTTTAAACACGTTCAATTAGCTTGGAGGTGCGAGAAGTGAAACCTGGAGACCTGAGCGGCTTCCTGGAGCAGCCGGAAGACGAGAAGACGATCTTCGAAATTTTCGCCAAGATTGTGAGATACTAAATGCCAAAACAAGGTATTTGCGGTTGACTTTAAATTTAGTTCCTCCTTGAAAGCTAGCCTAGCTAGCAAAAAAAAAATGGTGGAAATCGGACGCTTTATTCTGCCAAAAGCGAAAATATTGCAGAGGTTCTCGCACTCACACGATAAAGTTGTTTTCCTGTTTTTATATGTTGAAAAGTGTATCAAGCTAGAACTCGGCCTAGGAAACACCTAGCCACAAATTAAATACAGATTTGGCGTTTCTGGCACGTAGGCTAGATAACAATAATTAAAAAAAATAATTAAGAGGGTGATAACAAAAACGTATATTTTCAAGTGTTCATCCATGTATTGTGGGAACGTCATACTTCCAAGTTGAAAAAAAATATGATTTTATAAAATATGGTCCTTAATTCAGTAACGGAGCGAGTTAGTCCAATTTCGACACTGGTCTGGATATACCAGTAGGTCTGTATATACAGCTCAACCCCTTAGGCTTCCCTCTCTAGCAGCCCCCATTTTCTTTTTACCCAACTGCCGAAGGAGGGTAATGTGTTTATCAGTCTATGTATGTATTTATGTATGTATGTATGTAGCAGATGGGCTTGATGAGATAAACACTTTTAATAGTTGTCTTCGTTTATTTTGGCTCGTTAAACACCTTACACATTTTTTTTCTTTAAACCTCGTCGTTAGCGTTAGATTTTATTTCTGTAAGTTGGTTTATACAAACACTTTTACATGTCGAACATATTTTTTAAAACTAGATGAGGTCGGTAGTTTTTCAATAGTCCGCCATTCATTCCTTTTCTCGCTCTCTCACACTCCCACCTCTCATTTATCCCTCTTACGTTCGGGTAAAGCACCGAACCATCGCACTGATCCAAGAGCCGTGGATCAGGAACAACAGAATATGTGGCCTCGGTAACATCGGAGGTAAGATAATTCTCGACACACATGGCTCAGATAAGCCAAGAACCTGCATCTACATACCCAACGAAATTCCCTTCACGTCACTGACCCAATTTTGTTCCAGAGACCTGACAGCTGTCAGGCTCCAGACCGAAGGTAGCGTCCCGGATGTTGTACTGGCCTCGGCATACATGCCAGGTGAGGACACAGACTGCCCACCAAAGGAGTTGGCTGACCTGGTGCAGCACTGCGAGCGCGCCGGTTTGGACCTGATCATCTGCACCGACTCAAACGCCCACCATCCACTCTGGGGCAGCGACACACCGAACTCCAGAGGAGAGGTACTATCCACCTTTTTATTCTCCACTAATCTTAACATTGTTAACCGCGGCTCAGAACCCACTTGGGTCACGGTCCGCGGGCAAACGATTATAGACCTAACACTCGCTACAGAAAACGCGACAAACCTTATCACAAACTGGCACGTATCGGACGAGCCTTCTTGCTCAGACCACAGAAGAATCCGTTTTACACTAACTACAAACACTAAAAAACCCGCACCGAGGCGAAACCCAAGGCGTACCAATGTGCCCGGGTATAAAAACCTTCTGGCCTCACTTCTAGCTAGGCATCAAGCACTGGTAACCATAAGGGACCAAGCACAATTAGAATACACCGTAACAAAATTATCCGAATATCTAACCGAAGCTTACCATGCATGCTGTAAATCAAGAGCGCCACAAAACAGGAATGAGAGGAACCCCTGGTGGAACGCGGAACTTGGTAAACTCAGAGAAACGCTGCGTAAGCAATTTAACAGAGCAAAAAACACAAGACTCCCGGATGACTGGGAGATATATAAAGAGACCCAATATGTATACAAAAAACAGATTAGAACCGCCAGGAGATCGGCGTGGCAGAAATTCTGTGAATCCATTGAGACAAATAATGAAGCCGCCAGGGTACGGAAGATACTATCAACCGATCAGGACCGAACCCTCGGCACGCTGAAAAAACCCGACAATTCATACACACAAACTGATCACGAGACCGGCAAGGTCCTCCTCGAAACTCACTTCCCAGACTGTCAAATCCTGGAGGACAGGACGTGGGAAACTGATACCGAATGGACTCCAACGGAACAAGACTGGTCAAGAGCCCACAATATAGTAACAGTAGACCGGATAAAATGGGCTATCAACACCTTTCAACCTTTCAAGTCGGCGGGGCTGGATGGCATCTTCCCGGCCCTGCTGCAGTGGGGGGTTGATTATCTAACACCATGGCTGTTGGAGATCTATCGGGCCAGCATAGCACTTAGATACATACCTCTTGCATGGCGTGAGGTGAAAGTCATCTTCATACCCAAACCTGGCAAAACTGATTACACACAACCCAAGGCGTATAGACCTATAAGCCTTACATCCTTCTTACTGAAAACCCTCGAAAGACTCTGCGATAGGCACATCCGTGATGGGCCTCTCCGGGTAAAACCACTTCACAAACAACAGCATGCATACTCCACAGGCAAATCAACAGAATCCGCGTTGCACAACGTGGTTTCTAAAAATTGAATGCGCAGTGGACCATAAATGCTCAGCACTGGCTGCCTTCATTGATATCGAGGGCGCTTTTGATAAGACCACGTTCAACAGCATAAACACGGCCCTCGACAGACATAGCATAGACCCGACCCTAGGAGGCTGGATCACCAACATGCTCAAACTGCGAGCGGTTCAAGTCACGGTTAACAACACCACAAGAGCCATCGTCGCGAAGGGCTGTCCACAGGGGGGCGTCCTTTCGCCACTCCTGTGGAACCTAGTAGCAGACAGCCTCATCAAAACACTTAACGACAAAGGTTATTTCACTGTTGGATACGCAGATGATATAACAATAATAATAAACGGGACCCACGAAAACACTCTATGCAATCTCATGCGTCAAGCCCTAAAACTAGTAGAAGAATGGTGCAGCGAACACCAACTCTCAGTGAACCCCACAAAAACGGAACTAATCCTCTTCACGAAAAAGAGGAAACCGATGACAATGCAACTACCAAAATTCTTCGGAACAACCCTAACCCTTTCAACCGAAACCAAGTACCTGGGAATTTATTTGGACAAACAATTGAATTGGGCGAAACACATGAACTATATCACGACAAAAGCCAGTATATCCCTGTGGCAGTGCAAGAGACTGCTGGGCAGGAACTGGGGGATCAGCCCCATGGTCACCCACTGGCTATACACCACAGTCATCCGACCAATCATTACATACGGCTCGCTGGTCTGGTGGCCCAGGACAGACCTCAGTACAGCCCAAAGAGATCTCGAAAAACTGCAGCGGTTTGCTTGTATTGCAATAACTAGCAGCATGAGAACTACACCCACGGCCGCCCTACAGGCAATGCTGGGGCTGCCACCTCTGCATCTTATTGTGCGGGAGGAGGCAGCCCTGGCCGCTTTTAGACTCCATCTATCAGGTACCCTAAATAAAGACTCAAGAATTAAGCACACACGCATAAAAGAGGAAGCGATCAAGCGAAAACCTATGTTAGCGTCACCATGCGACAAAGCCCCAAAAATACACCACTTTCATAGGCACTACAACATAATACTTACTGAAGAACGATGTGACTATTCAGGTCCGAAAGAGATGAGAGTATACACTGACGGATCGAAGACGGACTCCGGTACCGGAGTCGGAGTCTTCTCACACGACCTAAATATAAATATATCCAGACCGCTAGGAGGGTTCAACACCGTCTACCAGGCGGAGTGTGTGGGCATCATATTGGCGGTCCACGCCCTAGAAGCCAGGAGGGTTACGGACACTCACATACGTATACTCTCCGACAGTGCCTCAGTCCTCCAATCTTTACGGAGGAAATATATTACATCGAAATTAGTACTAGAATGTCACAACGCACTGGAACAATTAACCGTATCTAGTCGCAACGCGGTGACACTGCAATGGATAAAGGGCCACAGCGGATCGTTGGGCAACGACGCGGCTGACGAGCTTGCGAGACGCGGCTCCAGCACGGCGGTCCATGGACCCGAACCTGTTGTACCCATCCCCTTCAACCAAATACGCAGGTGGCTACAGGAATTCACCCAGGCACAGGCGGAAAACTGGTGGACCTCGGCACCAGGCTGTAGGCAGTCCAAAGAAGCTCTGCCATCTTTGGACAGTAGGCTTACCAGACGTTTGCTACGCCTGGACAGGAATGGCCTGCGCCTGGTGACGGGGACCATCACGGGACACTGCTCACTTAACAAACACTTCCACACAATAGGCATAACGGACAGTCCTCTATGCAGGGCATGCATGGAGACTGAGGAAACCGTTACGCATGTTCTCTTTGAATGCACAGGGGTCACCCAGATTAGAACACTAACCCTCGGGTCGCCCAGATCTTACACAGAAGTTCTAAGAAAACCAGGAGCCCTAATTGGCTTCTGGAGGGAGGTGGGCTGGATGGAATAATCCACCCAACGGCCGCCATGGCCCACGCACAATGGTCCACTTGAAGGACTAAGTGCGGAAACCAGACCTAATAACATAACATAACATAACATAACCCTCTTACGTTCCATTCTACTGCTGAATTTAATGTTTCGTTTCACGGTTGACTTTGTTTTAATTTAAAAGAAAATAAGCCCACAGTTCGGCCATTCTGACTAGACTATACTGCGTTAAACTAAACTACTTACAATAGTTAAAATTTTTAATTTAATTCTAAGAACTCTCTTATACAACAACTGTTTAGATTCTAAGTTTTTTATCAAAATATTATGTGGTACTTAATAGCAATAATACAACTTGTTTGTGAAAGAAACAAAATAAACTTACTTCTCAAAAAAAAATACATTGAATTTTACTTAACTAATGCCTATCTTCTATCATCCTTACCACCTTACATACTTCATCATCTTTAACTTGAACTTAAATTTAGTTACTTATACAGCACAACTTACAAATCTTCATGAATTTAGTTTTAATAACATGCACTTAAACTACTCAAATTATAGAAAAAGAAATACACTTTGTTATGCAACAACACGATGTGTTACATCTCATTTTGGGAATATTATTATCATGTTAACATTTGTTTGTGTGACATTAGTCATTGATACAGAACTACAACAAAATTAGGTGTATTACAACAACAATGATGAGTTACTTCCTATAAGTAACTGATAAATCTTACACATCTTAAATTCTTAACTCTTAATTTTTACAGTGACTCCAAGTTAGATAAGTACATACACACATTTTTGTTCCAATAAACAATAAAAAGGTGAGGTATTTATTGATCTTTGATAGGTACTATTGATAGCCCTTTGAACATGACTTACATACTTATACCAATGAGTTGGTTCCTGTACACACATCTTAGTTAACACAGAGATAATTACCCTATGGATTCGCTCGACTTGTCCGTTGCCTCTTGGGATGCCTGTCGTGACAGTGTGATGCTGAATAACCTCTTGGTTACAGTAATCTTGAAAATCCTTTCCTGTAAAGGCTGTCCCATTGTCAGTGATAATTCTTGATGGATTTCCAAAATCTTTTTGATGAATTTTCAGTTTGTCTACTGTATCTTTAGATGTTAAAGTCTTCGTGGAATATATCCAAACGAATTTGGTATGAGAATCAACAACAGTCAAAATGTAATTATACAATTTCTTCGTAGCATCCAATGGACCAAGATGATCACAGTGCAGCGTCTCTAATGGAAGTTCTCCTTTTTCTATTGGATGGAGGAAGCCTTCTTGGTTTCCCTCCTTCTTACTGGCCAAAATACATGGAACACATCTAAATATTATTTCATCGATCTTCTTAGTTAAATATTTTATGTAATAATCTTTTTCTATCATATCAATGGTCTTCTTATTTCCGAAATGTCCAACTTCATGAGCTCTTCTTATAATTTCGGTGTCCATGCCTTCTGGTATAACTAATTTCTTCTCTACTCCTTTGTAAACTAAATCATTTTCAATGTAAAAATCTCTTCTTTCCTGACCGATGAACTATTTCATAATCAAAATCTTGAAGAAACAAGACCCATCTAGCCACCTTGGTAGATACTTCATTCCTATACAATGTTTTCTGGAATGCTGAACAGTCAGTCACAATCTTAAAGTGAATCATAAATACTTTCTGAACATCTTAATGCCTTCAACCACTGTTTTTCAGGACGACTACCAACCCCAGGGGGGTTATCAACAATAGGTAGTCGCCTCCCTCTCCTCCACTACAGCCGCCGAGCCAGAGACAGTCCTTCTGCCAACTGTCCCTGTAATGATCTGGGCCCGAAGAATAAATCTTTGTTAGTTCGTGCTCTTTTGGATTCGGGTGCTCAAGGCTGTCTTGTATCCTTTTGTTTAGTGGAAAGATTGGGTCTCCCACGTAGATTCCACCCTTCTACCATATGCGTGGTATTGAAGCGGTTGGTCAACGGGGAGAAATTGAAATTTGTGTTTCGCCTGTTCATTGTGGGCCAAGAATCTTGGCCAAGGCCGTTGTTTTGAATGATATTTTGGGCAGACACCCGCAGGTAACCATTAGCCCTGCAGTGGTTAAATTGACGTCGGACCTAACTCCTACTGACCCAAAATGGTTGGTACCCGGACCCGTATATGGGTGCGGAAATGCCCATGCCGGAATACCGGAAATGAGAGGGCAGATGAGCTCGCCAAGCATGCTGCACTCCATCGCAAGACCGGACCCGTTTATGACGATTTCCCCCTGTCCTTTGCAAAGCAATCTATCAGGGAGGCTAGACTTGAAAACTGGCGGGAGAGGTTCCTGGCTAATACACACCAGGATAGAGGCATCCGCTTATTTTTTGATGACGTTACACTGGCGTATAAGGTTTTATGAAGATAGGCACGCCTAATATACTTAGAACTCAGTTCTTAACGGGCCATGGAGGGGTGCGCGTGTAACTCTATAGGTTTTAAGTTGACGGGGGCCCCAGCCTGTGTTTGTGATGATGAGTGTGTCGATTCAGTCAGGCACATACTAATGGACTGCCCCCGTTTCATTAATGCCAGATGAGCCTGCGTACAGAGACTGGGACGCCCATTAGACAATCTCCAGGAGCTGATTGGTGACGACAATTGCCGGCCCCATTTCTTGACCTTCGCCGAGGGAGTCATGTACAAAGCAGCCAAAGCCGGGTCAACCCTATCTTAATTATATAAGATAAGTCTCATAATGTATAGCCGTTTAATTGTGAAGAAAGTAAGTAATAGTAGTAGAAGAAACTTCAGAGGCTCAGATATAGTATGTTTAATAATAAGCCACTAGCCATGTAGCCTAAGTCACTAGTCATAAATATTGTTAAGGGTTATTCAGTTTGTCAATAATAATTATGTAATAACGTAGGCATATAGTTTGTTAAGTATGATGTAATAAGCATAGATTATATATAGTTTTGAATAGTAGTTATAAGCAGAAAAGAAAATATATATATATGTCGCAAACGTGAGGGCTATCTTCAATATACCTTCGATATTGTGGGCTTAACGTCGGTAAGCTTGCACAAAGCAGGTAACCTAAGCCGTTTTAGAGATAGTCCTTGGTCCAATTTTATCAAATCAGCGGATTCGGTCACCAATCGTTTCAGTTTCTCTCAACAAAAACAAACTTTTTCAAGTTTATACACGCGGCTTTCGGCTAGCTCTCGTAACTAACGTCCAATAGGAATCGAGTATTTTGACATAAGAAAAAAAAAGTGTTGTCAATCGAATCAAATCGAACTGAGATTTGAATCAGAAGCTAAATGTTGCCAATTAAACAAAACTAAATTAATAAATTTACAAGCGATATTTATTTGTTCCTGAATATTAATCGTATACCTTCCTCCGATATATACGAGTACATACATATAATACCTTTACTAACAGTACTAACACAAATCAAATCCCATAAGTACTGGCCCATTGGCACGAGAGACTCAGCCCGGTTTATGGAGTTGAGTCTTTCATTCTAATGGGCCGTCGCATAGATTAGTACATATGATTAAGTGCTGAATTAATATTGGCAATTTAAATTTAGAGGCAGGTATGGTTTTAAGTCGGTAGGCACCTTTAGTGAGTCTGACACTGCCCATGCTGGCTCGCTCTGGGCGAGGCAGTTTGGGGCATCCAAGGAGGATTTCCCACACAAGCCAAAACAAAAAAAAAACACACAAAAAAAACAAAAACACGAGGTAGGGGCTGTACTACAAGTTCGTATAGTTTCGAGTACAGTTAGCTAACCTACTTGCATGTTTCTGACGTAATCCTTTAATAGTTATGTTTAGTTTATGAAATGTATCTTTTGGATAATAAAACATAAAGCTGTATTAAATTCATAAGATTAACGTGGAAGAAAAACGTATACCTATGCATGCATTATTAGCGTTCCAGTGAAAATCTCGAAAAATAATATTTTTAACTAAAATATAAGACAAAGTCAAAGATATTTTATTTCAACTAGGCCACCAAGCGGCACTTTTGAACGTTAGATACATTAAAATTTACAAGGAATAAAAATTGATTCTACCGTGCATTCGGAAAGTAGCTTGTTATGGAGAAGAACGCACAAGAAACTCCATAAAACATTGTCATTCAAACTTAACGTATATACAAAATTGCAGCTCAATCAGCCATGGATAACCGTTTTAAAATTCGGTTGCAAGATTTGAACCATACATACTAATTAACTAACTAAGGGCGCGTACACATAGAACATCCGTTTTACAGGTCCGTTTAAACGTACATGTTATTAGCGTATGTAGTTGTATGAGCGAGTTCATACAGAATACAGTATTCCGGATCCAGTAAAAAATACTGATCCATACAGTTAAAAAGGATCCTGTAAAACGGATGTTCTATGTGTACGCGCCCTAACAAGGCTAGTTAAATACAACTTTATAAAAAACAGAGATTCGATTCTTTAAAAACTGACTAAGATCTTAATTCCAAACCACCATTGTAGTTCCCAGCAACATTCTTTATGAAACTAAAATTTATAATGCATAGCTTTCTCAGTATGCATGTAGATGCAGAGATAAAGTCCCATGAAGCATACTTTTGTTTCCACCGGGTAACTAACTTGGTCTCACTACAACAAAAGTTGCGAATTGTTCCTATAGAGGGAGAGCTAGTAAGGTTTTTTAGCATGCATATTCAGGGCAAAAAAGTTGATAACTGAGTAAGTGCGGCTTGCTGAGAGAACACCGAAAATATGTATGGGTTACTGGTTAAGTCGACCTAGATCCATTAAGAAGTTATAGTTCCCATCATTTCTGACTAATTTGACTATGAAACTCCCCAGCCTAAACCTAACCGTTTTTGAGATATTGGACTCAGAAGGTTTTTTAATAAAATATGCCAATTTCTTAAGAATTGGCATTTTTTTTGTCTTCTATGGCCTTATTTTTTTCTATTTCCGATTTTTGAGTACTAGAGAAGTTCGTTTATTATTGTAAATGCAAAAAGTCCAAGTACCTGAACCATAGGAGTCATAGTAGAGGACTGAAAGTGTAAAAAAGAAATAAATTTATAAAAACATTTTTTTCCTTTTAGCAAAATTTTAAAAAAAATGTATGACAGTTGTGCTCCAGATATGCTAAATAATATCTTTGTTCTATTAGCTATCCAACAAGGTATAACAAGCTAGGGGTCTTATCACAATTCTTAGAAAAAACTTTAATAAAAAGCTCACAGGTAGAGACAACAAATGATAAAATGAAAAAATGGGACTAAAGATCAAACTTATGACCTGGGTCAGAAAATGAAATAAAACAATCCAAATAGTTATAAAACAACATTTATTGTTATTTTTACAAGTCCTGTTCCACATGACCGCCTCTGTTTCGCACACACACTCTCATTCTGTGTCTCAGACCACTTTTTACTACAGCAGTAGTTAAATCTCTTCTTATTTCGTTTGCTGCCGCAGTTATTTTCCGTCTCAACTCCCCAACAGATGCAATCGGATGATTGTCTTCGTAGACTAAAGTCTTCATGTGGCCCCACACATAAAAATCCATGGGGGTCAGATCAGGACTTCTCGCTGGCCACGGTATGGGTCCACCTCTTCCGATCCACCTATTTGGATACTGTTGGTCTAGCCATTCCCTGACCCCTCTCCTGTAGTGTGCAGGGCAACCGTCGTGTTGGAACCTCATGTGTCTAATAAGATTTAGTGCGGATACGCCATTGCAGTACCCGTAACAAAGCAGAATATCTGCATATTCCTCGTTCGTGAAGGTTGCCATCTTCAACAGTTCCATTCACAAGCACAAATCAAAGTCCAGTTAACAAGCACAGTCACAAATCGTAGAAGAAATACAAGCCAAGTCAAGTAAGAAATCAAGAGCACTAAATATCGCATCTACTACAGACGAATCAAGGAAGCAGACTAAAAATAAATACCATAACAACAAAATGGCCGGGAATAATTTATCTCGCTCGCACTTGCACAATTTGTCCCGCTCGCACGCATCACAGCCCCATGGAAGGACAATAGGGCAAAAGAACCCTTATTTTTACTACTACCTGTGAGCTTTTTATTAAAGTTTTTTCTAAGAATTGTGATAAGACCCCTAGCTTGTTATACCTTGTTGGATAGCTAATAGAACAAAGATATTATTTAGCATATCTGCAGCACAACTGCCATACATGTTTTTAAAAATTTTGCTAAAAGGATAAAAATGTTTTTATAAATTTATTTCTTTTTTACACTTTCAGTCCTCTACTATGACTCCTATGGTTCAGATATTTAGACTTTTTGCATTTAGAATAATAAACGAACTTCTCTAGTACTCAAAAATCAGAAATAGAAAAAAAATAAGGCCATAGAAGACAAAAAAATGCCAATTCTTAAGAAATTGGCATATTTTTTTAAAAACCTTCTTAGTCCAATATCTCAAAAACGGTTAGGTTTAGGCTGGGGAGTTTCATAGTCAAATTAGTCAGAAATGATGGGAACTATAACCTCTTAATGGATCTAGGTCGACTTAACCAGTAACCCTGTATATGTTAGGCACATCATGCCGTTCATTAACATTTTTGCGGGTCAACACAAAATAACGTAAATAGGCAGACCTGAAAAAGAAATTGCGGGTTTTTCCTAAATTAGACGATCAACTACACTTTACTTGAAATCTGAAGATTTACCAAATCAAATCAAAATTAAAGCCCTTGCTCTTTAAGAGTCTTTTTGAAAATCTGAACCTGACCAAAGTGGTCTCATCTGAAACTTTTCAGATAAATTCTTTCATCAAGCCGCTGCTAACAAATTTTTCTCTAAAAATAGCTTGCTCAAAAACCCTTGCCAGCTCCTCCTCTATTAGCCTAGAAACTCTTGTGAATACGGTCTGAAGTTTTTAAAAACACTCTTTGTCTTATAGCCAGTCAGCGGTGAACTGGAAAGATGGATGGTGGTGCGGCGGCGATATTTTACGAGGAAGAAATGAATCAAAAAGGGGTGTGCAAAAAATTGTCAGAAGAAATAGGTTAGGTTTTGGTATTTTTAGACGTGATGAAAGGCCTAGCCAGTAGAACGTTTTGACATGTTTTTTGTCAAGGATATAGATTATTGCTGGATTGGGTAAGTTTCTATGATAAATTACCTCAGCACAGAAAAGGTTTGAAATATTTTTGTATAGTTTGCCAACTATAGAGATTAAAGTTGCCCATGTATTAGAGGCAATTATCAAATAATTCAAAATTAATTACTCAAAATGTATTGCTGCTTATTAACTCGGTTCTTCGAATAATGATTCAATCATTTTTGTTATCATTATTCTTTTTAATAATTATTCTTTTTAATAATGTCTTTGTAATAGGTACAAAGAGCCATTCAAAGTTAAAACGGACTGCAAAAAATACGTATTCTTAGAACAAGCGATTTTTTATACAGTAGGTTAGATATAAAGCCATTTAAAAGAAAATGATCTAAAGAAATGCGTAACTCATGCATAACGTTTCCCATTAATGAGGAACTCTGTAATAATGCCAAGACATAACACCGTTTACAATAAGCTCTTAAGCTTATTGGAAAACTTTGATCCTCTCCAAATGACTTTTTACGAAATATTCCAAAAAGAAAGGTACCAGGAAATTACGACGAAGAAGAGTTACGTTAAATTGCCTGGTATTGAAACATGAATAAAATATTTCACTGTTTGCAAAACATTGCTTTTCACTCCTTGTGTATTTTGATTAACATTGTTTCAATTTGTTCGACGACGCTCAATCAGGCACTGTCCTTTGTGCTATTTTATTACCGGTTCATTGGCTTTATTTGTTCGAAATATTGTAAGAAGCGCTTGGGATGTGGTTTTGATGGCTTGATTGCCATATCTTCGAAGCAAAAAGAATTACTGACCGAAGACATTTAAATTAGGAATTGATATTCCTTTTGACCACTATATCCTTTACTTGATGTGTACATAGCGATGGATTGACTATACAAACTTTGAACAACCTAAAAGTAAAACATGATTGTGACAAGACGGAACTTATCCCAAAAGCCTCTACCAAGGGATGAATTCATTTTTAAATACCAAAATTAAAATTCCCTCAGTAATTGACTGAAAAAAATCTCAAAACAAAAACTGCCCTACAAGATACACGTTCTTGCACCAAAAGAATGGAAAACAATATAAACAAACAACCATTCTCGTAAACAAAGCCCCATTGAGAATGTCAGTAACGTCAAACAGTAAAGATACATCACCGTAGTTGTCTATTTATCTAGCTCCCTAATAAAGCAAGCCAGCATAATAGTGTAGTGACACCATTCGCCTTGAGTTTGCATTTTATCATGCTTACAGTCCGACGGAGGCAAATTTGCAGAGCCATTGAATGCACTCCCCATCTTTAGTTACTACACTTGACTAACAATGGGGAAGGCAAATGATTTTGGACCAAGCTCTGGCCGCTACGCTGACCAAGTCATATTAATTTTCTTGTCAGAACATTGGCCGCGTCAAAAATGAGTTATAGAAGTTTTAGCGCTTTCTGAGGACTTGTTCTTAGGTTTTTTTTTGCGTTTAATGGAGCGAGAATATAATGGCTGTATTGATGATGACGCATTTTTGACGTTGATTGATACATTTATCGATATGGGCCCTAGTGTTGGAGAGAGCATTTACTTGGGAGTTTGGCTAAGAATAGGTTACCTTTATTTTATTAATTATTTGAATACAATTAGTTTAGTTTCGGGATGTACGGCCTTAGAGACTACAAGAAACGGTTTAAACATTACGTTATAACATAAGGTACATGTGTGTTCAAGACAGAGATGATGAAATGAGTTATTTCCTGTAGTCATTCGTCGCCTAGACGCAAATAATGCAGATACAGTTTTAATGTCATCAATTTACTTTGCCTACCAAAAGAAATTGTAATTAGTACGTCCGAAATAACTAAGCGAAGGACGAAAATAATATCAAATTCTGTTGAACATTGGCCATTTTACAAAAGGGCTCTTACATAAAGAGGTTAAATTTTAATCAAAATACTTTCTTTGTACTGTTTCGAAATAAAATCTACAATCTCTACAAAACTATCAGCGTTCGAGTGGATACCTAATTATTTTGTAATTATAATCAACGCTATTCTGAATAGGAAGATTTTGTGGAATAATCACATCACACTTCACACTTAAAGGCGAAAGTTTGTGAGTGTGTGTGTGTTGGTTACTTCTTCACTTTCAAACGGCTGCACGGATCTAGATGGAATTTGGCACAGAGGTAGATTATAGTCTGGAAAAGCACATAGGCCATTTATCTCGGTATAATGAAACACTTTTCACGCGGGCGAAGCTGCTGGCAGGAGCTAGTCTTACAATGTTTCACTGAGGACTCTTCCTTTTAGGAACCATGACGTGAATCTAAATTGTGTCGAAAGTCAATATCGCGCATGTATTTTCTTTCTTCCCACTGCACATAAGAAAGTATGTACAATGGCGAGGTTAACTCAATGTTGAGTTTTCTTACAGTAGTTCAGTTCTCTTTATCTTCTTCTCGATTTGATGTGATTTCCAACAATTGAGGACTCTTCCTTTTAGGTACCATGATGTGAATCTAAATTGCATCGAAAGTCAATATCGCTGCTTCTTCTTGTCGAGTAAGTGTGATCTATTTCCAACAATTAAGTAACCTCTTCTTATTCTTTTCGAGTCGATGTGATTTCCAATTTCCAACTATTAAATGCCCTCTTCTTCTTCTTTTCAAGGTAGTGTGATCTATTTCTAACAATTATGTACTCTCTTCTTCTTCTTTTCGAGTCGATGTGATTTCCAACAATTAAATGCCCTCTTCTGTTTCTTTTCGAGGTAGTGTTATATATTTCCAACAATTAAGTACCCTCTTCTTCTTCTTTTCGAGTCGATGTGATTTCCAACAATTAAATGCCCTCTTCTATTTCTTTTCGAGTCGATGGAAAACTCAATTAAGTACCCGAGAAAGGTAGAAACCCACGGTTTCGAGAATATCCATGACTCCAAGTATTATGTTCTTTTGATATATTTCCAGAATGCATTTATTCGCAGTTTTCTTTATAACTGTGATCAAGACGGTCAAATACATTGCCAGTCATCCTGTATAACTTTAATTATTATCACTGGCCGTCTGAGAGCGACAAAACAAATAATAAATAAACAAAAACTCTAACATAATTAATACATTACCAGCAACGACAACATTAAAGATAACTACTAAAACCAATCAGCACTTAGCGTAATACACGATCAATATTAATAAACGAACAGACACGCGTTCATATGATCTAGAACTATGAGTGTGTGACACAGAATCACAGATATATCTTTCTATTAAAATTACCTCTATTCATGCTTTGAGCGCCAGTCAATTAGCTGTTTGTACTGCATTCGATAGCAATCCAACCGTACATTTCTGTGCAGTGTTGAATGATTTTGAGAGGCTTAATGGTTGATGTTCTTAAGATGTGGAATTCATATTATTTTGTTAAATAGTGTGTGATATTAATTACTAGATTTATATTTTTTTGCAGGGGCATTTTATGAAGTGGACAAACGTCCACTGCTCTTACTGCGCCACTGTTCAATTATTATCTATATCAAATCTGTGATCTATACTATTTTATACTAATATTATAAAGAGAGGGCTCGAATTTCGTAAGTTTGTTTACAATATGTAGATGTCACCCTCCGCAACCTCTGCAAACCTACACTTATTTCAAAAATTCTTTCAGCATTTCAAAGGTACTATATAACCCGAGCAAAGCCATGCCCCCCCCCCTAGTACACTACAACTATTGTGTTGTATTGTACGATGACTTCATGAGTGTTGACGACACAACGTACGGCAATAACAAATCAAAGTCAAACCACTAGCGTGGGATGGTTGGTGTTATTATACTCTTCACAGAAAAGATGCTTAAATAATCCCAAAGGAAAATTCTTCTATCTACCAATCTAGTCTTATATAAACACTACTTAGGACTGTCGAAGTTTTGGATAAGATCGACATCGGAATCAGATGTCTAAGTTAGTCGCGTCCCGAACTTAGCCTTAGTCATACGAGTATTAATATTGAAGTATCTGCACCGGTGTACAGTGGCGTAAGGACCACAGCAGCAACAGGAGTGGAGGACCGTTTTCACCCAAATTCATCGAATGGGGCCTTCCCATATTGCAAATAGGCTTGTATAACAACACTATTATAATTTTTGGGTGCATTTTTGGTTAATTATCTAATTTGTAAATTTTAACGTTAGCAAAAAAAAATACCTTCTGTTCTCAAGGGCCCTCGGGCCGGGTGCCCGTGGCATTTTGTCCGCTCTGCCACCGTATTGTTACGCCACTATATAGGTAAGTACTAACTTTAAACTAATGTACTATGTAATGTATTATGTAATGTACTATGTAATGTACTATGTAATGTACTATGTAATGTACTATGTAATGTACTATGTAATGTACTATGTAATGTACTCTGTGGGATGGGTATGGGATCTACCCCCTAGCGGTCCATCCCGGGCAACGGCACCACGGGCTTGCCTGTGGTACGGCTGAATGATCCCACTTAAGCGGTGGTAGGCTCCGCAAGGGGCCGCCTGGCTCGCGAACACCATCCCACTGGAGTCCGGCGCCAAGCAGCTTGCTGTGTTCCGTCGGTGTGTGGGACTGCCAGTGCCTTTGGGGGAGAAGGAGGATGTCAGTAGTTGCGCTGTTCAGAACCGGTCTTGGTCTGTGGGCTGAACTTGCCGGGTAACTCATCTTGGAGCTTAGCGGGATCCGAAGCACAGTGCCAGCCGTTGGCCGACCGCAGTCATTAGGGGGCCCAAGTAGCACGCCAGCCACGTGCCAAAGGCTGCCCCGCCAACTCGCGAAAAATCCCGGTATGTTCCACCGTGCCAGCTGGCGACTGGATGGGAGGACCCGGTGGCCATATCCGGCGACTGGATGGGAGGACCCGGTGGCCATATCCGGGGGGGTTCGGGCGTCCCCGCAGTCTAAATGTGTTCCCCACAGGTTGGGTTAGCTCCAGTGTTCCACTTGGTTCACTGAGCAGCGCCTCGACAGTTTAACTTCTTCCCCAGCAAACTCTAAAAAAAATAAATGACCAAAGCTATGAAGAATATGGTGAAACAACGGCTGCACTTCCTCCCACTAAAAGTGCACCTCACTAACATCAGGGGGTTGCACTCTAATCTCGATCCGGTCCACCACCACCTTGAGACCGAGAAGCCGCACCTGTTTTTCCTACCGGAGACGAAGATAACAACCCCGTCGGATGTGGCGTACCTCAACTACCCGGGTTACTCTCTTGAACACAAGTTCAAGAAGCAAGCTGGGGTCTGTGTGTACGTCCGCGATGACATTTGTTGTCGTCGTCTCCGTTGCTTTGAGAAATCGGGTTTTTCTGCCATATGGCTACTTGTGGACACTGGCGTGGAGAAGTCTCTCTACATCGGCGTCTACCGATCGCACACCGGTGACCAGGAGACGACAGCGCTCTTTAACTGCCTCATGGAGTCGGCCGACATAGCCCAGCAACGGTACCCAACAGCGAAGCTTAATTTTCTGGGGGACTTTAACGCCCATCATAAGGAGTGGTTGTACCCGTACCGGAAAACTGACCATGCCGGGTTAGAGGCACGCAAGTTTTCTCTATCGCTAGATCTAACCCAGCTGGTGAATGTGGCAAGGCGGGTACCGGATGTTGACGGCCATACACCCAATTGCTTAGACCTTCTGCTGACAACTGATCCGGACAGTCATTCGGTATCGGTCTCAGCTCCGCTGGGAACGTCTGACCATTGTCTGGTGAAATCCGTGTCGACTTGCTCTCCTCCAGATGAGAGTCCTAGAGGCACGAGGCGAGTATGGCGATACGAGTCAGCAGACTGGGACGAGATGCGGCACTTTTTTGCGTCTTATCCTTGGCGGCATGTGTGCTTCTCCTCGGGTGACCCCTCGAGCTGTGCGGACGCGGTTGCGGATGTGATTCGGCAGGGAATGGAGTATTTCATTCCATTCTCCGACATTCCTTTCGGTCACAAATCCAGACCTTGGTATAATTCAGAATGTGCCCACGCTGAGGCCCAAGAAGAGTCTGCCTACCAAGCCTGGGTCGGGGCCCGCGATCGCAAAGTTAGAGCGCGTAGGGTTCGTGCGAGGAAAAGAGCTTTTAATTCTGCCACCAAGTTCTGCAAGCGGGTTTTGCGTCGGGCACGTTTTGACCATATTGAACGTATTGGGGCCAAGCTGGCATCGCACCCTCCGGGTAGTAAACAGTTTTGGTCCCTGTCTAAACCGGTTGAATCGAATTTCTGTCGTCCCACTTTACCTCCTGTTTAGTCCCGATCTTTGATATTTACTTGCAACACCGTGTCGGCGGGCTGTCAACGATTTTGACAGCTGACACTACACAGTCGAAAGAAAAAGCTTGTAATGTGAACACGCGGAAGTCGGGTTTTTGTAGAAACATATCTAATCGAGATGTGTTTCACCCATTGTATTTGTTAATCGCGCCCGCCGTTCGCAATCAGCGTTGTGGGGCGCCCCTAAAGTGGGTTTAGAGTGTATTTTCACGCGCATCGAAGTGCTTTTGCGGGAAACGTGCTGCCTGGTGGACGCCGGCCGGATTCTTCGGTCCAGACAGCCGTCATTCTATCCCTTTTGTCCTTTATTATATATATATTCTCCTATCCCTAACCTCACGGCACGAGATTGATCGACGCCCAGGAGTCTACCGCAGGAATCTAAGGTAAGTACGAACGTATATACGCCAATCCTTGTGCCACCTGTGAGATAGGTACCAGTATCTCTCGCAATAGGGAGCAAATCCCTAGCTTTCCACTGCTGCGTTACGGCAGTTTCGTGGGTACAGGTTCTGATTGGATCCAGGAGTGACACGCTGCTAATGGGCCCCAGTGATGAGCTCCTGGCTTGGGATCCGCAGACCTGTATTTAACATTTGGTAGCAAGAGCGTGGGTTCATTCCACGATCATAGTATATGCTAGGACACTCGTTCACAGTGAACGCTGTATTGTTTGTCGGTTTGCTTTTTATTGTTGAGAATACTGGGTTGGAGCGTGGTACATTTTGAGTCACTCAGAGTTAGCTGTCTTGTTAGGGGCAAAAATCCCCCATAGTTACATCCTAATTTGTTAAAATAAAGTGTACAACTCACAACTTAATATTGTCACTCCGGGATAGAAGGTTACAGTTTTGTATTGAAAACTATAATTTGTTTATTTGTTGTATACAATATAGGTTTGGTGCAGACGAAATAGTCTTCCCTAATTGTATTTAATTGAATCATAGTTATTGTTGGACCTTGAACCTTCTATCTTGGGTTTGTAAGTTTGTTTACATTATAAACATATTCAGTGCCCGCTACAGAAGTTATTGTTGTAAAGTATATTGTTACCAATTATATAAGAAAATTGGTTAGTTTGTTTGATATTGACAGTAATATTCTAATTGATTCAAGTTAAGTCCATTGTTTTTAACTATTAAAATAACTTGAATATTGAATTCTATTGTAAAATCAACCTACCCACTTTTGTGTTGATAATTTTGTTTTTTTTGAATACCCTCTTGTGTGTTGATAATTTATTTTCTTGAGGTACCCACTTTGCTTTTGATAATTTGTAAATTGATATTTGGGGTTCCATAATAAATTTGTACTGGAAAATAATTAGGTAAATGTTACAGGGTTCTATTTATTGAATTAACTTGTTGTTCCTCTTACAGACTTTGTGATTTGATATTTAATTTGGTAAGAGAATTACTGTCAATCTGTTATTTTGGATACACACATACATTATTAATTTAAGTTGTTGAACATTTTGTGTATTAATTAATATAATCACCGTTACATTTTGAAAGTATGACTGCCTATACATTTACTTGTAAGATTAGAGCGGAATTGAGATGGGTGACCTTGGTGGCCTCTTTAATATGTAGATCTGATAGATCAGAGGCTTTGTTGGCCCATTTTAGTGAACTCCCAGCCCGTCAAGCCAGGGTGGATGAATGCTTTGCGGAGTGTTTGGCGCTATTGTCCATCGAGGACACTGAGTTGGCCGCTGCGGTTGAGGCAGACTTCACGCAGTTTTACGGTTTCTCGGATGACATTGTTGAGGCAACCGCTAAGTTGAGGGGTTTTGTACATGGGAAATATGGTGGGGATGATGCCACACACCGCCCCCCTTTTGATGATTTGTTGAAGTCTTTGAATGAGGAGTGTCGTGTTTTGGATAATTCTGGTGTTGAAGGTCCCTTGCGGGCCCCAGAGCGGCCCTCTCCGGACCAGCGTCGTTTTGGTGCGCGCCTCTCCACTTGTGGGTTGGGTGAGCCACGACGCCAGCCTCATAAATTTGTAGCGACTCAGGATCGCAGTATGCGTTGCTTATATTGCAACACGGATGGGCATGTGGTCACGTCCTGTCCGAAGTTCCTAGAACGGAACACAAGGGACCGACGTGGAATCGCCAACAACCGCAAGTGGTGCTACATTTGTCTGGGACAGCATTTGCAGCGGGATTGCCAGAGGTCGGATCCTTGCCCGCACTGTCAAGGTAGACACCACCGCGTGTTGTGTCCGGACCAAAATGGTGTTGGTGGCCCTGATGATGCCGGACGCTCCCCCATAGGCGGGGGAGCGCATCTCCACCAACCCCAGGTGGATCCTCGACGGGGTATACCTCGTAAAGGCGGGGGCACCCCTCCAACCCGTCCTCACTTGGAGGAGGCGTCCGCTTTTCAGGACGACTACCAACCCCAGGGGGGTTATCAACAATAGGTAGTCGCCTCCCTCTCCTCCACTACAGCTGCCCAGCCAGTCTCTGGCTGGGCAGCTTCCGCCAGCTCCTTCAGGTTCCTTCCAGCGCCAGTCCCTTCTGCCAGCTGTCCCTGTAATGATCTGCGGCCCGAAGAGTAAATCTTTGTTAGTTCGTGCTCTTTTGGATTCGGTTTGTCAAGGCTGTCTTGTATCCTTTTGTTTAGTGGAGAGATTGGGTCTCCCACGTGATTCCACCCTTCTACCATATGGGTGGTATTGAAGCGGTTGGTCAACGGGGATAAATTGAAATTTGTGTTTCGCCTGTTCATTGTGGGCCAAGAACCTTGGCCAAGGCCGTTGTTTTGAATGATATTTTGGGCAGACACCCGCAGGTAACCATTGGCCCTGCAGTGGTGAAATTGACGTCGGACCTAACTCCTGCCGACCCGAAGTGGTTGGTTCCTGGACCCGTATATGGGTGCGGATGTTTTGGCTTTGATTTTGTCCGGGACCAAGTGGGTTCTGCAGACGAATGGGTTAGTAGTTGTACCGACGGTTTTTGATTTTGGACTTACGGGTCCCGTGTTGAAGGGCTCCGCCCCGCGGATTGAGGACCAAGGACTGATAATGGCATAGTCCTTTGTTGGCGTCGCACCTCAGTTCAAGCTTTGGAGGTTTTTGTAGCGAATAGAGTCTCACAGATTCAGAACTCTGAGACTGAACTGATCTGGAGACATGTCCCAGGAGAATTGATCCCTGCAGACTGCGCGTCACGTAGTTGCAAGGCTCCTGCCCTTGTTGACCATTTTCTTTGGTGGGGACCAGACTGGTTGACGCATTGCAAGTCGTCCTGGCCCCAGAATAGGTTCTCCTCTCCAGAGGTTCTGACAGGCTTGCGTATTGGAATTGTTGAAACGCAACCTGCATATAATTTGGATTATCTTTGGACAGATACAGTTCTTTGTCGAAATTGTTAGGAGTTACCGCTTGGGTCCGGCGTTTCATACGTAACGGACGGAACCCTAATAATAAATTGTTATCCTCAGTTTTGTCGTCTTATGAACGCCAAGAGGCCCTGATGTTGTTGGTTCGTGCTGTCGAGCACTTTGATCACTTTGACCAGACTATTGAAGCCCTGAAGAAATGCTCAGCTTTGAAAGGCTCAATCGCTCGTCTTAATCCATTCCTAGACCAATCTGGTGTGCTCCGAGTTGGAGGACGACTGCGGATTTCGAACTTGCCTTATGGCGCTCGCCATCCTTTGTTGCTTCCTGTGGGAGGAGCGTTGGTGAAGTTGTTGGTGTCCGATCGACACATTAATAATGCACGTCGGTTGCAACGTCGTAGCCATTTTGTAGCGTGAATTTTGGATTTTGTCGGCCAGACGCACTATTCGTGGCATCATCTTTAAATGTATGCAGTGCTATAAGTTGAAGGCTGCTCCCACTCAACCCATAATGGGTGATTTGCCATTCGACCGAGTGACGGAAAGCAGACCATTTGCTTCGGTCGGAACCGATTTCGCTGGTCCCTTCTTGGTGAAGACTTCTCAACTTCGGAACGCCAAGGCTGTCAAGGCCTACTTGTGTGTGTTCGTTTGTCTGGCCTCCAAGGCGGTTCACTTGGAACTTGTAACTGCCCTCAGCACAGATGCGTTTGTTGTAGCGCTAGGTAGATTTGTTTCCCGCCGAGGACTACCATCTTTGATCCGTTCTGATAACGGTACTAATTATAAGGGCGCTGATAGATATTTAAATGATACTTGTAATTATCTAAATAAAGATAAACAGAATTTGAGATTTGCCATGGCGCAAATGGAAATTAATTGGCATTTTTGTAAATAAATTTGTATAGTAGCAGAACCGCTTCTCCGCCGTGTTGTTGGTGAAACTATTTTCACATTTGAGGTACTTGTTACGGTGTTTTGTAAAGTTGAGGCCGTCCTCAATTTGCGACCTCTCTGTCCGATCTCCTCAGACCCAAATGACCTGGAAGTCATGACCCCTGGTAATTTTTTGATTGGTCGGCCCCTCAACGCCCTGCCGGAATACCCCTTCAGGGAAATTGAATCTTCGCAATTGACTGGTCTTTGGAATATTTGCATATTTTGCAGCGGCGCGTTGAGTGGTCTGACAAAACTGTCCCTCCCAAAGTCGGAGACCTTGTATTTGTTAAAGAGCCTAATTTGTTGCCTTTATATTGGCGTCGTGGACGCATTGTAGATTTGATTTATGGGTCTGACGGAGATCCCAGAGTTGCAAAGGTCATGGTCGGAGATTCGGTTTTGAAGCGAGCAGTGGCAATTCAGCACGCTTGCCCATTTATTAGCGGACATAACTCCTTATGTCCGAGACGGGGGGATGTTTAGTCCCGATCTTTGATATTTACTTGCAACACCGTGTCGGCGGGCTGTCAACGATTTTGACAGCTGACACTACACAGTCGAAAGAAAAAGCTTGTAATGTGAACACGCGGAAGTCGGGTTTTTGTAGAAACATATCTAATCGAGATGTGTTTCACCCATTGTATTTGTTAATCGCGCCCGCCGTTCGCAATCGGCGTTGTGGGGCGCCCCTAAAGTGGGTTTAGAGTGTATTTTCACGCGCATCGAAGTGCTTTTGCGGGAAACGTGCTGCCTGGTGGACGCCGGCCGGATTCTTCGGTCCAGACAGCCGTCAGTCTATCCCTTTTGTCCTTTTTTATATATATATTCTCCTATCCCTAACCTCACGGCACGAGATTGATCGACGCCCAGGAGTCTACCGCAGGAATCTAACGTAAGTACGAACGTATATACGCCAATCCTTGTGCCACCTGTGAGATAGGTACCAGTATCTCTCGCAATAGGGAGCAAATCCCTAGCTTTCCACTGCTGCGTTACGGCAGTTTCGTGGGTACAGGTTCTGATTGGATCCAGGAGTGACACGCTGCTAATGGGCCCCAGTGATGAGCTCCTGGCTTGGGATCCGCAGACCTGTATTTAACACCTCCAATGCTGAAACCTGATGGGTCGCTGGCTCACTCTGCAAGTGAGAAAGCAAATTTATTTGCATCTCTGTTTGCTAGCAATTCACGTCTGGATGCTGGATCCAAGCAACCACCTACTGTCCCTCATTGTGACTCTTCGATGCCGGAGATCGCTGTGCACACCAAAGAGGTCCGAAGAGTATTGTGCAGTCTAGACGTGAACAAGGCCAGCGGGCCTGACGGCATTCCAGCGAGAGTACTGAGGCTGTGTGCGCCCGAACTTTCTCCTGTGTTGACACGCTTGGTCCGCCTCTCTCTTGTAAAAAGAGCGGTACCAAAGTCCTGGAAGCTTGCAAATGTGCAACCAGTGCCCAAAAAAGGCAACCGTGCAGACCCTGTCAATTACCGTCCAATCGCCATTACCTCCATTCTGTGCAAAGTTATGGAAAGGGTACTGAACAGTAAGTTGCTGACCTACCTTGAAGACAATAATCTCCTCAGTGACCGTCAATATGGCTTTCGCCGGGGACGGTCTACTGGCGATCTTCTTGTGTATATCACGCACTGCTGGGGCGAAGGCATCGAGAGACACGGCGAAGCACTTGCTGTTTCGCTGGATATCTCGAAGGCCTTTGATAGGGTCTGGCACGCAAGTCTACTCAGTAAGCTTCCTGCGTATGGCATCCCCACTGGTTTTTGTAGCTGGATATCAGATTCCCTTTGCGAACGGTCGATCCGAGTAGTCATAGACGGCTGCTCCTCTGACCTTATGGCTATTGATTCCGGAGTTCCTCAGGGGTCTGTTCTCTCTGCACCTCTTTTCCTGCTGCACATCAATGACTTTCTTCAGCTTGGTATTGTTGGGTACGCAAATGACAGTACTGTTTCAGAGAGATACCTGTCCAGCGCAAGAACCAGCGTGGATGAAGTTCGTTCCTTGAGAGAGACTATGGTAGAGCGGACAGATTTGACCTTAAGCCTTGTCTCCCAGTGGGGTGATGACAATCTGGTCTCCTTTAACGCCACCAAAACACAGGCGTGTCTTTTTACCGCTAAAAGGAGTCTTTTCGATCGGACGCTTACTTTTCGGGGTGCGTCTGTTCCAGTGACTGATCGGTTTGAGCTCCTGGGCATGGAGTTGACATCCAGTCTTAACTTCGGCGCCTCCATTGAGTACAAAGCCCAAATTGCGGCCAAAAAACTGGGCATCCTAAATAAGGTGAAGCGATACTTTACGCCTGGACAGCTTTTAACCCTGTACAAAGCGCAAGTCCGATCCTGCATGGAGTATTGCAGCCACCTTTGGGATGGCTCAGCAAAGTATCAGCTTGCCGCGCTTGACTCGGTGGAACGCAGAGCTAAGAGGCTCATCGAACGAGCGACATTGAACTGGTGGATACCAAGCTTCACAGCTTGGCTCATCGCCGCAAGGTTGCCTGCTTGTCGGTCTTCTACAGACTGTATTTCGGTGAGTGTGCTCAAGAACTCCACGACCTCATCCCACCAGCACCCTTCTACCATCGGACATCTAGACGCACTGCAAGGTACCATCCTTACCTTGTTGCCATTCCACCAATTCGCGCCAAGCGCTTCCAAACATCCTTCATAATGCGCACAGCGAGTGAATGGAACTCACTACCTGCATCTGTGTTTTCGAACGCATTCAACCCGAATCTCTTCAAAGTTAGAGTAAACAGGCTCCTTCTGGGTAAGCTCACTCCATCGTCGACTCTGTCTCTGTCACCTATGACTTAGACTAGAGTCAAGAGCAAACCCATCTCAAATAAAAAAAAAAAAATGATATTTTGAATAGCCTGTATGAGCTTTGCACGTGAGAGGGAGATGTCAATGTAACCATATAAACTTGTGTTCTTTTATAATAAAGGGCAGTATAGCAACAGCATTCGTTGTATCACTTACTCCTAATATCACTCATCCGTACATGGCGACCGTGACAGCGTAAACGCTAGCAGCGTATGTTTACATTTCTTTGACCAAAACGGGTGTCGCAATGTATTGTAACGAGACCAATCTCGTACTGGGACTTAGCGTGGTCACTATTCTATTTTGTGAATATTTACCACGACAATCACAAAATGGGTACAACTAATACGAAGGAAGAAGTTATAGTTCCACAAAACGCAGCAGGTGGAAGTAACAGCGCTGACATCACGCAGCTGACGATACATGCCAGCACAACAAACATCATTTTAATCGTGTTACTTCTTATAGCATCGTTGGCGTTTTTGTATGGTATCTTCAGAATCTACAAGAATTGCCATCAGAAATGGATGGGTAATGAGATCAGGAAGGACAGATTACGATGTTCTATATGGAGACGTAGAGCTGACGCAGAGGAAATGCGGACGAATGCCAGAGGCTACAAGAAGGACACTGAGGACGTCATCTGAAGAGTTAAAAACCCAGGGTTTACGAAGAAAAGTGCGCGAAAGTTGTATTCGTTATGTGTCAGTGCGTGGTTATATATAAGGTGTTGTCTATTCTCTATTAGTAGTAAACGTGTAATAGCATAAAATATACATGACATTATTTTAGTGGACTAAAATAAGTGACAAATGAAAAAAAAATGAACGCTGGAGTGTATGCAGTATAAAATGATGGTATGTAATTCAGTACCTACTAAGAAAATAGAAATAAGTATTTATGTTAAATGGCAGAAAACTTAAAAACATTGTACGACAAGTTAATTGAAATCAGAAAATATTTGATAAAGATAGGTCCAGATAGAAGAAAAGGTAACATTATAGTCGTAAAATTAGCAGAGGCAGACAACTTAGTAAAAGAGTACAACTTATTTTTAGAATATTATTCAAAATCGAAAAGCACCGTATGTGAGAGTGAATGTTCGCATATTCACGAGCTTTGCGCAAATTTTGATCATTTATATGAACAAATATTAGAATTGTGCTCACAGAAACCTAGTACGGCAGATAAAATGGCAACTACTTGTAAATTTGATTTAAAAGTTGCTTTAAGTTTATTACCAGTTTGTACAGACGATGAGGCTAGCGTAAAGCAACTTATAGATGGCATAGAGTATTACAAAACAGAGTTAGACGAAAATTCACAAGGAAAACTGTTAAATTTCGTATTAAAAAATAGACTCTCACAGACCGCAAAATTGAAATTAGCGACTTCATATGTCAATATTGACGACTTTATAGCTGACTTGAAGATTCAGTTATTGCCTAAAAAATCGGCTACAGCAATTCAACGAAAGCTGCAAAGTCTTAGGCAAAACGATTTATCAATCGATGATTTCGGCAAAAAAATTACGGAATTGTTTGTTGATTTGACGATCTCTCAATCGGGGGCCAACGAGGCCAGTTTGAAAGTTTTAAAGCCAATTAATGAGAAGCAAGCTATCAAATGTTTCTCAGATGGATTGAGAAATCGACGACTTAGTACAATAATTTCAGCCAGAAATTTTACATCATTGAAAGATGCAGTACAGGCGGCCATCGATGAAGATATAACAAGTCCATCAACATCTTCCGATATTTTAACGATGAATTATAGAGGGAGATCGTCTTATAACTGGTCACAGCGGAGAGGCCGCTTCTCATACGCAGGTAGAGGACGCGCACGTGGCAATCAACAGGTTATCCAAAACCAAGACGAACAGCAGGATCAGGTTCGGAGAGGATCGCAGGCAAGCTGGCGCCGGTCCACCCGACCATTTCATGGAAACAGAGGTAGGTCCAATTATAGCACCTCCAGGGATCAACACATACATACATTGGATGACTCAGAAACGCAGGAAAATACAGAAACAGAACAGCGGAATGAGGACCAGTTTTTTCGGGACTAAAAATATAATTTTATCATGCAATAACGTAGGCTACGTAAATATAAAATCGCATAACCATTATTCATACCAATTATTAGTAGACACCGGTGCATCCATATCTGTCATAAAGTATAAACAAATTCTCGACCAAAACATTCCAATCCATATCGAGAAGACACTTGTAAACGGCATCGGGGGCAAAGTACAGGCTATAGGATATGCTTATTTGCGCCTAGTTATTGGAAATCAGACCCTACAACATAAGTTCTATGTTTTTAAAACATTGCCTTGTAAAGGTAGTGGCATACTGGGACAAGACTTTTTAAGCAAGTATAAATCAGTATTAAATTACGGTAACCAAACTTTGTTACTATGGAATAACAACTCAAAGGTATCATTACCATTAATAATGACAAACAATCATTTTAATATACCGGCAAGATCAGAGTCTATTCACTTTATTCGAACATGTGAGATAGAAGAATGTGTAGTTAATGGAACAGAACTGCGAAAGGGGATCTTTGTTGCAAATACTTTAGTTAAGCCCACGAATGGGAAAATACCAATTAGGATTTTAAACACCACGGAGACAGATTTAGTCTTGACAACAATTAGTCCAACACTTTACAAAGCAAGCGAGTATGATGTATGTTCATTTCAAGAAACCAATAATAATGCTGATCGTGTCAGAAAGGTATTCGCTTCGCTATCGCTGAAACATTTAAATAAAGAGGAGCAATTGTCCATAGAGTCCATTTGCGCAAAATATGCAGATATTTTCTTCCTACCGGGTGATAAATTAGGAACAACTAAATTATATGAACACTCAATAACATTGAAACCAAACGTGGCACCAGTGTACGTTAAGCCCTACAGAATGCCGCATTCACAGAAAGCCGAATTAAAAAAACAAGTGGACAACTTATTGGAACAAGAAATTATTGAACCTTGTTCCAGTGAGTGGTCCAGCCCAGTACTCCTAGTGCCTAAAAAATCAGACGCAAACGGGGAAAAAAAATGGCGGTTAGTTATAGATTACCGTAAGCTCAACACTTGTATTCAGGATGATAAGTTTCCACTGCCAAACATCACGGATATACTAGATTCCTTGTGTGGATGTATTTATTTCACACATTTAGATTTAAACCAAGGATTTTTTAACGTAGCGTTAAACAAACACAGTAGGAAATATACTTCATTTAGTGCAGACGGTGGTCAGTATCAAATGACAAGAATGCCTATGGGACTCAAAACTAGTCCCAGCTCATTTTCGCGTATGATGACCATGGCAATGACCGGGCTATCCTACGACAAGTGCTTAGTGTACCTAGACGATCTTATTTGTATGGGACGGAACTTAACTGACCATAACAAAAATTTAATAGAAGTATTCGAAAAGTTGCGCAGTGCCAACTTAAAATTAAATCCCACTAAATGCGATTTCCTTAAGAAAGAGATGCTTTATTTAGGCCACGTGGTGACAGGCAATGGTATATTGCCGGACCCAGATAAGATTAAAATAATTAAAGAGTATCCAGTTCCTAAAAGTACGGACGAAGTGAAACGCTTCGTTGCTTTTGCAAACTACTATAGAAAATTTATAGACCACTTTGCCGACAAAGCCTATCATTTAAACCTTTTAAGTAAGAAAAACACTAAATTCAACTGGGATAGCAACTGTCAAACGTCATTTGAAACTCTAAAACAGAGTATGATGTCACCGCCAATCCTACAGTACCCAGATTTCTCAGAACTAAATCAATTCATAGTACAAACCGATGCATCTGGGTACGCAATTGGGGCAGTACTATCAAATTCAAATGGCAGACCAATAGCTTACGCTAGTAGGAGCCTTAACAAAGCGGAAAAGAACTATCCCACTATAGAGAAAGAACTCTTAGCTGTAGTTTGGGCTGTCAAATATTTCAGACCCTATTTATACGGTCGTACATTTAAAATACTAACCGACCACAAACCCCTTGTATACTTATTTAATTTAAAAGACCCATCTAGCAGGCTCTTTAAATTTAGACTAGCTCTAGAAGAATACAATTACGAAATAGAATACGTAAAAGGGAGTGAGAACTGCGTTGCAGACGCATTATCTAGAATAAAAATTACGTCAAAAGAACTTAAAGAAATGAATGAGTGTCTGTGTGCAGTAATGACTCGCGCTCAAAAACGAAAATTAGATGCTGTCGCCCCGGCAGATGAGTTGCCCACCGACAACTTGCCAGTTCAACCACATGTAGTGGAAACTCATATCAAACCAAGAGGCGCAGTAGAGTTAAGATTTGCACCCAGTAGCAGTCTTAAGAAGTTAAAGAGCGATAGCTCAGTAGTGTTACAAACACACATAATATTATTGTATAATGCCCAAATGAAAACTATATTCATAAACTCGGCATCTCAATCACAAACTACGCGAGCCGAGTTTGCGAGAGAGCTGAGTGATCTATGTAACAAGCTAAATATAGAAGAAGTATACTTCATTAAAAATTCGAATAATAAAATTTTTGTAGAGAAATTAACTAGTGAGATAAGAAAACAAAGCAACTGGAAAGGGCCCAGATTATGTATATTAAAAGATGTCGAAAGAATAGAGGACAAAGATGATAGGAAAGTGATACTCAACGACTTTCATCTTTTGCCCACTAGTGGGCACGCGGGCATGAGAAGAATGCTGACTAATATAAAAAAATACTATTTTTGGCCAGGCTTAGAAAGTGATGTCAAAAATTATGTCAAAAAATGTGTTCAATGTCAGAAGCATAAGTATACAGTTCAGGTGAAAGAGCCAATGGCAATCACCACAACTGCTCATTCGGCTTTCGATAAAATCTTCTTAGACTTGGTAGGACCATTAGACAAAGACAGCAACAATTTTTCTTATATATTGACATTGCAATGCGAGCTGTCCAAGTATGTATGTGCGTATCCCCTCGTCACTAAAACCTCTACAGAAGTAGCACGCACCTTCGTGGATAACTTCATACTTCAACATGGCATCCCGAGGGACATAGCTACCGACAGAGGCACAGAGTTCATGTCCGAGACCGTGACACAGGTTTGTGAATTACTACATATTAAAAAGTTAAACTCAACTGCGTATCATCACCAAAGCATCGGAGCGCTAGAGAACTCGCATAAAAATCTAGGTGCATTTTTGCGAATCCAAGCAGAAGGAAAACCCGAATTATGGAGTACTTGGTTACCATTCTGGTGCTTTGCTTATAATACGACAGTTCACTCGTCAACAAAATTTACACCATTCGAACTCGTATACGGTAGAAAGTGTAACTTGCCCAATAATTTGGAAAAGTGTGTAGAGCCTCTATATAATTACGACAGTTACCCGCTTGAACTTAAGTACCGCCTACAGGTTTCTCAAACCGAAGCGCGGGAAAATTTGATAGCCAATAAAATAGGCAGAAAAAGTAGATACGACCAGCATGTAAATCCAATACGCTACAAGCCAAACGATCAATCATCCGTACACACGGCATCCCACAATACTACTGAATACGGGCGTTTCTCAGTCTAGGTATTATGTAAAACTTCTGAGTAGTATATTAAATATAGCAAACTCGCGGTACAAATATTTATTAACGTATTTTGAAATTTAATTCCTTGAAAATCTCGTGGGTTTTGCATTAGGTAATCCTATTGGTAGCCACATGGCGCAGAATGACTTTTCCCGCTCAGCTTCGCATTCTTGATCAGAACGCACGACGCTGCGGTATGCGGTGCCAGATACATAATCTTATGAAAAACTACTAAAGTGGTCTTTTGTTCCGTCGTAATACGCGTCAGCAGGAGGTGGATTATGTGTCCAGCACTGAATACTGCAACGTTGTGAAGTCCGATCAAGACACCAAAGACGCTGATACTTCTTAGGATGTTTTTTTTTGGAGCATTCGTATTTTTACGTGGCATTGAAAATTACTCCGTAAATTGTGTAACAACTAAGTACCATTTATATAAATAGCTGCTCGAAAGGCTCCATAAACAAACGTACAAAGTTTTCTCTCAGTCCGTTTCCAATGTCCCCTTTTACTTAAATAAATGAAAAGACGCATTTGTTCCTATTAGCGTTATTCACGTCATAGCAAACCGTCTTCGGTCTGACCCCGTACGGTCCGGTCCGTGACTCGGATACAAAAGATTCGCTTGAATGAAAACGACAAAAGTTTTAACGTCGCACTGCTCAGATGTTTCTAGGAAGACTAGAAAACTAAATGAATTCTGCCTGTTTGTCCAGCAGAATTAGCTTTCATTTTTAGCAATGTTCTCGTTCGATAGAATAAACGATGGCCTATGGTTAGTAAAAATATTTATTTATTCATAGAACAAGAGTTTTACTCATGGTTACGGTTTGTCTATAGACACCCACTTAAACTGGAAATCCCATATACAGAAAATAAGAGCCAAACTATCAAAATTTGCATATGCCTTGCGCGAAATTAAAAGAACTACAAACCTGCAGACTGCATTTGTCACCTACTATGCATATGCCCAGGCGTGGCTTAGCTATGGGGTCATGTTGTGGGTTTTGGGTAATAGTACAGATTCACAAACCATATTTATTTTACAAAAAAAGTTAATTCGAATTATAACCAACATAGATCAAATGAATAGCTGCAAACCACACTTTCGAAAACACAAAATACTCACGCTTCCCTGTTTAAACATCCTAGAATTATGTAAATTTGTCAGAAAACATCCAGATTTTTACACAACTTGCGAGGAAACACAAACAAGATTCAATTTTAGACACAATAAAAACAAAATAAACATACCTCAATCCCGACTTAAAATGCACTCAACCAGCCCTTTAGTAATGTCCATAAAAAATTATAACAAACTGCCAAATGATATTAGAGAAATAAACTACAAATATATTTATTAATAAAGTGAAACAATTTCTTGAATCCAAGTCATATTGCTCAGTTAAGGAGTTTTTAATGACAAATCGATTGCAAAATAAAAAAAATCCCTCAATTACCCACCAAAAATTACGAAATATAAATAATAAAATGGGTAAATTGCTTGAAATAGGTACTTACAAAAGCCAAATATAATAACATTAATAACATAATTTAATCTTAATGAAAATACCTCAATCAATTTCATAATAATTACTTATTTACTATTCCTATTCAATCAATATATCATACCTATAAACACAGACATAATTATACATCCAATTTGACATCTGTAATATTTTTATTAGATTTTCTGATGCTATGTAATGCCTTGAAATGTTACTTGGCCCTCTTCCTCTCTCCTAATTTTTGCTGTGCCCGACGGGGTCCATATTGATCTTTTACCATGTCTATACCATCTATGTAATACATATGGTATGCAATAAAGTATTGAGTATACTTTGTGAACTAGTCACATTAGTGTCCATTGTTTATTATGTCTATGGCTTAAGAAAATAAATTGGACAGACAGATGTCACTTCCGATGAAAATGTCAAAGTATAAAATATTCTACGATTTTACAAATTAGCAGTATAAAATAAGTTGTGGATGTGAAGGCAATCGGAGATAACTAAAAGTATTTTTTTCAGGTTCTAACAGTATCAAAGAATACATAAAAGTGAGTGACATGAGTTGATACAATTTCAAAGGATAAAAAGGTGTGGTTTGTATAGTATTATAAAACGTAAATAGACTAAAAGATGTTTATTTTAATTCTATTTTACTAGAATATCATTGGAATCTGTACTGCAGAATACCACATGCTATGCAGACGAAATCACGGGCAACAGATAGTTTTTAACAGATTTTTTGGGCGCACGGTTTGCGCAGTGGTTGAGTGATTGACTGCTGCGCTGCGTGTCACGGGTTCGATTCCCGCATGGAACAAATATTTGTATGACCTACAGATAGTTGTTCCGGCTCTGGGTGTTGTGTATGTGAGTTCATATGTTTGTAAATGCACCCACGATACAGGCATATATTCCTAGTGTCCCCACACTAGTAGATATTTATCGTTTAAAAAATAAAATATCTTAGAGCATTTAACTTATAATACATATAAAACTACTAATTGGCATAGCCTCAGTTTAAATCATTAAAGAAGATATTTTTAAATTTCTTATGGGCCAGCTCTTAAACTAAATCTGGAATCATGACAATTATTGAAAACTTGCGGTTAGAGATAACTACACTGGAGTTAGAAGGGTTTGGAGGTGGAACCGGTTACTGAAGTTTGTATTTGACAAACCATACATTACTTAGGTATCTACAGTCTAATATCATTATATCAATATCCGTTCCCTCGACCACCGGTCTACAGGCATCTTAATTACTTAGAGGCCTTAATCATCTGAGTATTGGCTTTAGTGCTAATCCTAGTGTTTTGGGATTAGCTACCGTCCATATTCTGATGAATTACTGAGACGCCTTGCAGGTGTGGCAGGTCCCATGTGGGCTGTGTTAGTTAATGATGGTTGATTATGTTGATTATCGCGTTAACAATTTGAAATTGGCCGACTGTTTTAAGAAGGTGGCTAGGGCGGACTGGATGCAAAAGACTGAGGGCAGGGGTTTGTGGCGCATCTCTCATAGGATGATGTCCAGCAGTGAACTGCGATAGCCTTAATGCATTAAATAAATTAAACATTTATCGTTATCTCTCTACGAAGGTTGGCTTAACATCTACTTACTTAAAATTATGTTACAATGTGGAACAGGAGCTCCTTTGCAAGAAACTAGAGTTTGAACTAGGGAAACCTTGTGTTTCTGAATAGATTGGTTGATTACTATTAATTAGTCACACGAGCCGTCAAACGCCCGTTTATGGCATGCATCCATTGACAACTCACACAAATATAACCGAAGCATAGTCGAACCTGAATTGAATATGTGTCAGTGATTTCAAATAGGAACACATATTTAGCGACTATTTTCAGAATGCCTGGTAAAACATTGTGACACAGTGTTTTATTGCCTGTAACAAGCGATTTTAAGACTTTTTGGCAATCGCTTTCCCTGGTAAAATGTGACTATGTCTAGTCTAAGCAGTAAGCCCTCCATCGATTAGTATGCAATATGTAGATTTTTATGTACTCATAGGAAAACATTACAGAAACAGATTCACAAACGATACTTTAAAAACATATGGAAAGAAGTTTCCACACCTGTAGACTTGAAGACGAAATGTGGAGTGAAGTCGTTATCTTCCAGAAAAGATAGTTTGTTTTGCATAACGTGTACGAATACGTTTTGCCTACTTGTGGCCAATGCCGAATCGATGGCAATTGTACAATGCTGAATATAAAACCGACTATAAGTATAGTGAAGCTAAATGGGCTGAGTATTCTGAAGAAAGACATTTAGTGTTTTCTGTGTTTTACAATTTTGCTTATTTATGTTGTTTTGTCGAAATTATGCACGTAGTTAGAGCAAACATGTTTGGGGAGTCTTGACTATGATGTGGAAAATTTAATGAGCCCTGAGGGAATCAAATGTGGCCGCGACGATCGACTACTATCATTAAAATCATGTCAATATAGATCATTGGAATAGTTATTCCTCTGGAGGTTCATATAACCAAGTGTGTTTTGTTAGTAATCAAAGAGATTGAGAATGATTTCTTCTCAAAATATTATCATCTAGAATTCAAACTTAAATAATTATGGAAATTGAATGAAGTCTATATTGAATTTTGATTCTACGCAAACAGTTCTCAGAGAAAATCTGCAAGCAAGCCTCCGTGTATGTTCATAGGTTTAGTCAATTTCCATAGTACATCTGAATATTTAAATATGATAATAATACTGTATAATAATGGCTCAAACTCGCACAAATATTATATTTTAACGAATTTCCAATAGAATATTCCAATATAATTTTGCACTGGAAAACGACCGGTGGATATAGGAGCCCATATAAAATGTTTAGCATATGCGAGTAACGACAAAAAAATTACCGCAATAAATTTCAGTTAGGACGAGCGTCTGGTGTAAGTTGTAATGTGTAAATATTTCGAGCGAACGGAAAATTGGCCCCGAAGCAATCGCTTGCTACAGAAATATTTACTTCTCTGTGCCTAGCCTTTTCCGAACTCTGTTGGGGTCAGCTTCCAGTCTAACCGGCTTTAGCTGAGTACCATTAATTTACATTGAGCGACTGCCTATCCGACTTCCATAATTCAGTAACTGGGTAAGACGATACCCCATGGCTAGACTGGTATCAGATTGTAGGCTTCTGTCTACCCGTAACGGCAATCAAAGATCTTCAATTGACAGCCGGGATCAATGGCTAAACGTTCTTTCCGAGGAACGGAAGAAACTCGATTTGTAAAGATGTTCACCCATCCACGGACCAACCTCAGCAAGCGTTGCTTAACCTTGAAGATATACCCTTGCAGCTGTTATTATTTAGTCACGAGCTCCTACAGAAATATTTATCTAAACGATAAATATCTACTTGGGACTACCCGAACTCTAAATGTTTGAATTTCTCGAATAGAATTTCCAAAAGTATTTTACGACGTCCAAATAACATACCTACATTACAACACGCCTATATTCCCAAAAGGGTTAGGCAGACGTGTACCAATCTTAGTATACCTACATTACGACAGTAATGTAGTCCCATGGAGGTAGTCCTTTATTACCTTAGCTATATTAAGCCTATTCCCAAATGTATAATAGTAACTGCGGTGGGTATAAAATTACACTGGCGGTTTATATTTTATAGGTAGGTACTGGTATCACAGTGTTGTACACATTGGATTTTTTGTCACCTGCGCGTGGCGTCAGCGTCAGAGGAAAACCAACACCCGCACGGGTGACAAGCTCTTACCCACGGGTTTGCCGAGATGTGCTAAAATACTGCAGGGCTTTTTTATTTATCGATCTCACTTCGCTCGCTCTTGAACTAATTCACTAACCATAATTATCGAATTGCCCAACCGTTACGTAGTGACATTCATAATGATCAGACAATACTCGTATGATAAATATAGAAAACGACATTGATAGCCCTAAATTCTTCTCCAATCGTTCAGTCCATCCAAAAGTTGTCTGTAAGAGATTGCCTTGTGTGATAAGACCGCCCATTATACACTTGTTATTGTGAACGTTTGTCCTGTATGTTTTTAGTGGTGTACAATAGAGTATATAATAATAATAGAAGCTTAAATCAGTATTCATTACATTGCCCGACTTGACTTGATTTACAATGCCCAGGCATTATACATAGTGCATTGATTAATCACTTGGTCCATGACATAATTATATACGCAATAGTTTATCGTTTTATGGTGATGATGGTTTTAGAACTAGTGGTTAAAATAATTATTTACACCCAGTTCCTGAATTAAGAAGCTGAGGTTGCGAACTTGCCAAACTGTATTAAACTGTAACTGTGTTATCAGTATAATGCTAAAGAATAAAACTGATAAATTTTTGTCATATAAGTAGAGTGTTATTTTTTTTGTAATTTTGTAGTGTAAAACTGCATATCAGTGATTGGAAATGCAATAAAAATGTATTCCTGTTAGTGATAATCAAGTTTCATTGTTAGTAGCAAAAAGTGCTGGTGATTTATAAAGAAAACATTGATCAAAGCTAAGAAGTGACAATCTTCTTTTTCAAACTTTCTTCAGATACCCACGAATCCATATACTTTTCCCTGACAATCTATCTCGTCATGTCAATGAGTCATCTGGGAGGAGTGTTGCCACTGTGAAACTTTAATATCTACTATGAACATCGAAAATAGTAGAAATATGACTGGAGTGGAGAATCAGTCTCCTGGTCAAACAAAAACTACTTAGGAACCGCTTTCACCTAAGAACACAGCTCGCGCAACCGCCACCACAAGCAGCAAAAAGGCCATAACTCAACAAATATTTTATCCTTCTCTTTTTACCAGATAGAGATCTAAATCACTCACTGAGCCTACGCCCAAAGTATGTAGTACAGACACAGTTCCTATAATGCTGAATCTAGGCGCAACACTAATCAATTCAGCCGAAACTGCATCTGATTCCCTAATGCCAATCATAGAAAAGCAGCCGCCCGCATGGCAGCGTGTGCCATCATCTAAAAAACGAAAGGTCACGGAGCTGACACCTCAGCCCGCTTCAACCCAGATAGATTACAGATTTGCTGGCCTACCTATCGACCTGACAGAGTACGAAACTGGTCTACCCAAGCAAGCTAGTAAGCCTCCACCGATCATACTGTATGGAATAGAAGATCTTAAGGAACTAACCAAAGTGATAGAGACGGTCACTAGCCCACCTGAATTTAAATACCGGATAGTCAACATGAACAGCATATTCGTTATGATAAACACAACAGAAGCTTTAAAAAAACCATTGATATCATAAGAGAAAATGGACTTATTGGGCATACGTTGACACCAAAAGACGCTAAATGCTACCGCTTTGTTATAAAAGACCTGTGACCTGCCGCAGTCGAAGCCTCCAATAATTAAATCGTTGTTATTAATGCTCGATATGGCTCAGACAAAAGACCAACCTCGACCTTTTTTGTGAATGTCAAACAAAGTATTCACAGTCGCGAGGTTAAGAACATCCAATATATCTTCAACCAAAAAGTTAAAATAGAAGACCCCCGCAAATCCAAAAGCATTGTTCAGTGTCAGCGATGCCAACAATATGGGCACTCTTAGAACAATTTAATGAGACCTCACAGATGTGTCAAATGCGGAGAAGGTCACAAAACTACAGAATGCACAAAAAAAAGATAGCACCACACCAGCCAAATGCATACTATGTTCTTGCGATCATCCAGCCATAAAGGCTGTGAGGTCTATAAAGAGATTTTAGCTCGGAGAAACAAAAGCCGTACCCAACGAGAAAGGGTGTATACCCAAACTACTGCAAACGCCTCGGCCGCTTAACTTACTACGATAAACGAAGCAACACGAGCATTACGAGCCGCAACAAACACGCATGAGAAATCGTATGCAGAAGCTCTATCCGGACCAAACTCTACAACCCATGACCTGCAACAAAAACACCTACAACAGAATCAGACACTAAATCATATTATAATGAAACAGAGCGAAAAGATGGACCTCTTAATCCAACAAATAGGCTCGCTAGTGTGTCTAATCACCAGCCTCGTCACCCTACTTACAAAATGACTTCCCTATTCATAGCAGCCTGGAACATCGATGGCATTGCATCCAACACAAATGAGATAGAAGTTTTCCTAAAAGAAAACAAGATTAATATATGCCTGATATCAGAATCACACAGAACCGTAATAAGTGATATACGTATCCCAGGGTTCTGCGTGTATCTTACCTCTCATCCGGATGGTCGAGCACATGGAGGCAGTGCTATCGTAATTAAAAAAACCATCAAACACTGCCTACTAGAACTTTTTGTGACAGAACACCTACAATCCACGGCTATAAGAATAGAAGATGGTTTAGGTCTTATTAACATTTCGGCGGTATATTGCCCTTGTTAGATACGCAGGTTATGAAATGAGGCGCCAATGCAGGTTGAGTATGGAATGGATTAATTTCGGAAAAAAACTGTTCCTTACATATAAAATCAGTTACAAAATTAATACATAGAAGGTACATATAAAAAGTTACAAAAATGTTAGATACCCTACGTGCTGCATTCTATCTGTGTGAATGATATTCCTCTACAGTACACCCCCTCTAGCGAAGCGTAATACTGGTTTCACTTTCCTTCCTGATCGCGTTGTCAAGTTCTCTGTGTATCATCATTTTGTTCGTTCATAGTGTAGGCAGGCTTCAGTCGGTCGATTGTGACGTTGGTTACTCTGCCTGGTAGTTGGAGCTTGTAGTATTTGTCACATCTTTCCAATAAGGGATATGGGGCTTCATATGACGGTTGCAGTGGTTTTTTTGTGCAATCTCTGCGTAGGTATACATTTTCGCAGGTACGTAGGTCGGAGTGTACAAACATGTTGTTGTTACTATGCGAGGTCTCGGCTGGTCGGTATGCGTTAATAGTGTGTCGCAGCTGTTCGACGAAATCGTGACTCATTGGGCTTCCTTTTGTTTCAACAAAAAAATCTGCGGGTAGTCGCAGCGATGTTCCGTAGGTGTATTATGCAGGACTAATCCCTGTGTCGTTGCGGGTAGCCGCGCGTAGTCCGAATAGTACTGTCGGTAACTCGTCAAACCACTTTCCGTTTGCGCTAGCAGTGCAGCGCGCGGTAAGTGCGGCTTTGAGTAAGCGGTGCCAGCGTTCGATGATTCCATTTGATTGTGGGTGGTATGCAGTTGTTCTTGTTCTGTTTATTCCCATTAGCTTCATTAATTCAGAGAATAGTTTGCTCTCGAACTGACGACCTTGATCGCTTGTTATACAATAATTGGACAACCAAATCTTGTTATACAACCTTCATTTATCGTTTTGACTATTGTTTCTGTAGTTATATCGTAAAGGGGTAATGCTTCGGGCCATTGCGTGTACCGGTCGATAATAGTGAGTAGGTACTTGTATCCAAATTGTGATGGGGGTAGGGGCCCAACAATGTTGACATGTATATGTTGGAATCGTTCCGATGGTGGGAATGTTGCTATTTGGCTCGTTGTGTTTCGAATGATTTTTGACTTTTGACAGGCTTCACAGGTTTTCGTCCATCGTCCCGCATCAGCGTTCATGGATGATCAGAAGTATTTTTCACTAAGTATTTTTCTTGTTGAGCGGGTGCCGGGATGACTGAGGTTATGTACACTGTCGTAGGCTGCTCGGCGAAATGTTTCTGGTAGGTACGGGCGAATATGTTGTGTGGATGTGTCGCATAGTATTTTGCTATTTGTATTTGGTAGGACTATGCGCTTCAATTGCAAGTTGCTTTGCTTCATTAAGTCATGTATCGTGCTGTCTCTTTCTTGCGCTGTAGCTAGTTGCTTGTAGTCGATCGTTGTAGGACAGATGATGGTTTCTGTGTTGATCCTGCGACTATGTTATCTTGCCCGCTTATATGACGTATGTCGTTTGTGAATTCGCTTATGTACATGAGTTGTCTGTCTCGGCGTGGTGTCTCGCTGTCTGACGATGTTTTATTTATCGCGTAGGTAAGCGGCTTGTGGTCGGTTAATATTATCAGATGTCTTCATTCTTCGAACAATTTTCTAAAAAGCTTCACGGCCATCTAAATAGCTAAAAATTCTCTGTCGAATGTGCTATATTTGACTTGCGCGCTTGAAAATGTTTTGGAAAAATATCCCAGTGGCTGCCATTTGTTGTGTACATATTGTTGCAGTACAGCACCGGTGCACTTATCAGAGGCGTCAGTCATCAATGCGATCGGTGTGTTATGTGAGGGGTGAGCTAGAAATGCTGCATTTTGTAAGCCAGCTTTACATAACTCAAATGCCTTCTTGGATTCGTCGTTCCATTCAATTTTTGTTTTGTCGCGTTTCTTGCTATTGTGCAAATATGCATTTAGAGGTGCTTGTATTTCGGCTGCCATTGGAATGCAATCTCTGTGGAAGTTGACGGTGCCAAGAAATCTTCTCAATTGTTCAATGGTTGTGGGTAGTGGAAAAATTGTGATCGCTTCTACTTTTTCTGCTGGAGGTTTGATGCCATCTTGTGAGACAGTGTGTCCAAGGAACTTTATCACTTTCTTGCCTAGTACACATTTCGAGGGATTTATAGAGATGCCGTATGTGTTCAGTCGCTGTAAGACGGTTCTTAAATGTTGTCTGTGTTCTTCTTCTGTACTGGAACTTATTATGATATCATCGACAAAAGGGTAGGCAAAGTCGAGTCCGTGGAGAACCTCGTGAATAAAACGCTGGCAAGTCTGTCCAGCATTTTTCAGTCCTTTGCACATCCGGGGAAATTTGAATAGCCCGAATGGTGTGATGAATGGCTGTTTTTTTAATGAGCTCTTTAAGAAAGGGCAATTGTTGGTATGCCCTATTTAGGTCAATCGTTGAGAATATGCTTCCCGTGCAACTGGTATGTTAAATCCTTCAAGCGTGGTACTGGATAGCGGTCTGGCTTGGTTATGGCATTTAGTCGTTTGTAGTCTCCACATACGCGTAGGTCTCCGTTTGGTTTGGGTACCACGTGAAGTGGACTGGCCCAGGGGCTCTTGCTTGGTCGGCATAATCCCTGCTCCATCATGGTTTGAAATTATTTCTTCACAGCTTCGTTACGGTGAGGTGGCAGTGGACGTGCTTTGCAGTATAATGGCAGCCCTGTTGTTTCGATATGGTGCTCGACGTTGCGCTTCGGAGATTTTTCATGGTGGAGAGTCTTGTAATATCGGGGAATTCCGCCAATATGTCATGATATTTTTGTTCCAGGTCTATGGTTCTGATGGTTGGTGCTGTAGATTTGCAGATGGACGTCTTCACTGACAATTTGGTTATCTTGTCGATTAAACATTCGCCAGCGAGGTTGACTAGTAGGTGATGGTGCTTCAAAAAATCACCTCCGATGATGGGTTTGCTGACTGCTGCTACGACGAACTTCCATCTGAATGGTCGTCTCAGGTTGAAATCTAGGTCTAATGTTTTTTCACCGAAGGTAGTTATTTCTGTGTTGTTTGCCGCATACAGTTTGAATGCGGTAGGCTTCAGGATTTCGCAGCGTTTTCTAGTGATGACGGATATGTTTGCACCATAGTGTCGATGAGAAAGCTTAGATTTGTCTTCTTGTCTTTCAAGAATAGACGGTGTGATTTTTCCCAGGCGCCAGCTTCCGTCTCTGCTAATACCTGCTTTACTTTCCCGAGTTTCGGGTGCTCATCTTCATAAGCACATGGTCTAGTACACTTTCGCGCTTGTCCGCCGAATTTCCGATGAAAGTAACAAACGGAATTATCGTTGTACTCGGTCCTGTGTTGTTGATTTGTGTCTGACCGGCGGTCGTTACCATGCGGCGATCGGTATGAGCTGCGTGACCGCGATCGATGACGCGCGTCTCGCCAGTCGCGCCCGCGCTGCCTTCCGTAGTGACTGTGGTGCGTTTTTAATTCCGATCTTTGCGTGAAGTAATGCGTTTTCATGATTTGTAGCCACAGGTGGGGTGGATGGTGTTAACGACGGTGACGAAGTGCTGTGTACTGCTGACATTTGATTGTGAAGTTGTTCTAGCATTTTGTCGGCCATTATTGCTAACTCATTTAGTTCGGAATTTTTGGCTATAGTTTCGCTCACAGCTAGAATGGCGCGTACGGTAGGTGCTTCGTCCATATAACACGCAGCGTGTTCTCAGCAATATTGTTCCGGCTAAATTTTGCATGCGGCGTAGCAGCTGCGACGGCTTCAAATCTCCAAGTTCCACGTTGGACAGTAGTCGCTCCAGTTTATTATGGTCGCTCTCGTCGTAGGTTTGGATGAGCCTCATCTTCATGGTGGCGTATCTGTTGTTTTCTGTCGCACTTTTGGGGTCGAACATGATGTCTTGAATTGCGTCTAGATCTTGTAGGTCGAGTTGGCGGATGAGCAGCTCTGATAGTTCCTTGTCGCTTAGTTTTCCGGCAGACACGATCGCTTCAAATTGCAGGAACCATAGCTTGATTCTGTTTCTCCATAGAGGCGGTATCCGTTGGTTGTACGAGACGGCTGACAGTTCGTGCGAATCTTTGTGCGCTGATGATATATAAAATCAGTTATAAAATTAATACATAAAAGATACATATAAAAAGTTACAAAAATGTTAGATACCCTACGTGCTGCATTTTATCTGTGTGAATGATATTCTGCTACACCCTCCTAGACACAAAATCAATGCGGAAATGTTTACCGAGTTCTTTAAGAGGCATGGCAACAGATGTATAGCAGGTGGTGACTGGAACGCCAAAAATACGGACTGGGGTTCTAGACTTACCGTAACCAGGGGCCGTGAACTCAAAAAATGTATTGATGCAAATAACATGTCAACTCTGTCCACAGGTGAACCTACATACTGGCCTACGGATGTTAACAAAATACCTGATCTCCTTGACTTCTTTGTCACAAAAACGTATGCCACAAATTGACCCAAATAGAATCTAGCCTAGACGGGTTTTCAGACCACACCCCAATCATATTAAGATTGAGTAAAACGACTGCAAAGTGTAACCCAAATAACGACATGCTCTGCAACTGCAAAACCGATTGGGATAACTTTAAAGAGTACCTTGAAGACAACATTAACCTCAACGTGCCTCTGAAGTCAAAATATTCTGCGCATAGAACACCTACCTCGACCGAAGTCCGAAGAAAAATCGCTGAGAAGAGACGATTTCGCAGAACATGGCAGTCATCGCATAATCAATGGGATGAAACCCGTCTTAACCGTGCCATTAAGGAACTCAAAGACCTTCTTGAGAAAATTAAGAATGATGCTCTTCAACACAGGCTAGAGAGAATAACCCCTGAATGATCCCTAAGCCTGGAAAGCTGGCAAGTGAAGTTTCATCTTACCGCCCTATTAGCCTTACTCCGGTACTATCGAAGCTATGCGAAAGGGTTGTCTTGAACAGGCTGAAACCTCAACTAAAAGAAAACCAAGTAGTACCTGATCACCAATTCGGATTTCGCGAGCAACACTCCACCGTTGAACAGGTACACCGAGTCTACCGCACCATAAGACAATGCCTAGAAAAGAAGAAATATTGCTCGGCAGCCTTCCTGGACGTTCAACAAGCCCTTGATCGAGTATGGCATAAAGGACATTATGCAAGATAAAGTTGCTCCTGCCCCATTCATTTTACTTGCTGATGAAATCATACCTTAGTGATAGGCAATTTCAAGTAAAGGTACGAGACGCTAGATTCTCCCTCACCAGGTGCCTTGCAGGGGTACACTAGGGCTCGTCCTGGGCCCAGTTTTATACAAATATTTACTAGCGACCTCCTTCAATGCCCTGACGTATTTGTAGCAACCTACGCTGATAATGCCGCATTCCTTGCCTTTAATCAGGATGCTAACATAGCAAGCAGCATGCTGCAAAATCAACTTGACAGGACCCATGACTGGCTAAAAAAATGGCGTATAAAGGCACCAAAATCGCACCACATCACCTTTGCACTCAGATATGGAAATTGCGCCCCGGTCATATTGGGTCAGGACACTCTACCACAGTCACCATGTGTGAAGTACCTGGGATTCTACTTGGATCGTAGGTTGATATGGAAGGATCACCTAAAGAAAAAGAGAATAGAAATAAACGTCAAATTCAAGAACTTGCTCTGGTTACTTGGTAGACAATCTTCACTCACCCGGAGTAACAAACTTAGAGTTTATTGTTCCATCATAAAACCAATATGGGATTCAAATATGGTCTTCCGCAAGCAAATCAAACATCATGTGCATTCAAAGGAGTCAGAACATTATCCTGAAGGTCGTAGCTGCGGTGCCCTGGTATGCTCGCAACTCAGAAATATATGCGCACCTGGAAATCCCAACAATCCTAGAAGAAGCGAAGCGCTATCTAGAGAAATACAAAGATAGATTAACCAACCATCCCAAACCCCTTTCACGATCACTATTTATGCCAAATCATACTAAGAGACTCAAAAAATCTGATATTGTGCTGCCTGATTAAGTAGAATTTGGACACTGGTCCTGATTCTGTAAAAATGTGATGCATATTTCCACACAGTAATAATAATAGTCAGGGATGACTGACAGCAGATGAATAATAAAAAAAAAGTAGAGTTTGACTCGTTCTACATTTTTAATTTCCAAATTCTCAATTCTGAAAAGTGTCTGGGGCCTTACTCACTTATGCACAGGCTAAACGCAAACATCTCACATGTAGGTAGTATAAAAGAACCATTGATCGGTAACGGTCGCGTCATGTTCTAAAGTCTTAAACGTCGACTAACGTGGGCAACCATGGGCATATATATTATTTGAACGGACGAAAACGTGGGCGACCACTCTCCTTCTAAATAAAAACTGCGAAAAAACACTTTTCTTCTAATACTCTTAGTCTAAAAATAAAACATCAGTTCAGAAATTTAGAAAGATAAATGTCAGTTCGAAAGAAAACTGAATACCCGATTATATTCGTTACATAGTTTCAAGTTTTCGTGTAGCACGTCGGTCGTGGGGTGTGAAGTTAAGGGGGCCTCAAGGGCGCATGTCATCCTTTTGAAAAGGGTAACACGGATATGGAAACTCGTTGACTCGATCTTCAATTGCACTTGTCTTGAACCTAAGTGACTTAAGACCATTTGTTAGTGTAAATCACGAAGAGGAATTTTGGCGGAGATGAACATATACCTCTGAACAGTAAACGGAACAAACGTATCGTTTCATTGTGGATTGCCACAGCAGAATGGTTTGAAGTCGTAGGTCTAGATCTACTTTCTAATGATTAAGATTGAAAGAGATAAGACATACCTTTTTTTTTTGGGTGGGAAATCATCCAATGACTTTTCCCGCTCTGGGTGAGGCGGGAGGGCGTGTCAGACTTCTACTGACTAAAACCCACCCGTGTTCCTTCAGTTGCTCAGAGTCAGGGCCGCGGTAACTCTTTTTCAAATTTATCCGCGACCCAGACAGACATCGGCCCTAGTAGACCCCGTCAGATCTGCTGACATCTCTTTGAGGCGCTCTCCACTGTATGCTCCACCTTGTCCTCCGGGCGATCCACACAATGGTGACACCCAGGCGTTTCCTCCCGCCCAATCCTGGACAGGAACCTCCCGAAACAGCCGTGTCCGGTGAGGACCTGCGTTAGGCGGAAGGTGTGTTGAAGGTGAATTGTGGCGTGCCCAGCGCTGGGTTGCGACAGTCGCTCTCTCCATGTCGCCATGAGATCTTGCCGGAGCTCTGTCCGCTGAGCCACGATTTGTCGCGGCCACGGAGTTTCGCCCTGGCGTTTCGCCTCCTCGCGCCATTCCCAGAAGTGCGCGAGGACTTTTGCCTCCAGATCCCATGGCGACAATCCGGCAAGGAGGCTCGCCGCCTCACCAGAGACCGTGCGGTATCCCCGGACCAGCCGGATGGCCATGACCTTTTGGGACGCGTTCAACCGGCGGACTGGTTGTCGCCTCAAGGATCGCGCCCACACCGGTGCCCCATAAAGGGCCATGGACCGCACGACCCCCGCGTAGAGCCTCCGGCAGGAGGCGTTTGGACCCCCTAGATTTGAAAGGAGCCGCTTGAGGGCAGCCCCGGCCCGCTCCAGTCTGGGAGCCAAATGTCGGAAATGCTCCACGAAATTCCACCGGCTGTCGAGGACGAGTACTTCATCGTCGACCCGACGCCGATGTGAAGTCCTCCTACTGTTATTTGGGAACCCGGCGAGTTGCGGCGCCACGGCGTCCTCACCTTCCGCCTAACACAGGTCCTCACCGGACACGGCTGTTTCGGGAGATTCCTGTTCAGGATTGGGCGGGAGGAAACGCCTGGGTGTCACCATTGTGTGGATCGCCCGGAGGACAAGGTGGAGCATACAGTGGAGAGCGCCTCAAAGAGATGTCAGCAGATCTGACGGGGTCTACTAGGGCCGATGTCTGTCTGGGTCGCGGATAAATTTGAAAAAGAGTTACCGCGGCCCTGACTCTGAGCAACTGAAGGAACACGGGTGGGTTTTAGTCAGTAGAAGTCTGACACGCCCTCCCGCCTCACCCAGAGCGGGAAAAGTCATTGGATGATTTCCCACCCAAAAAAAAAAGGTATGTCTTATCTCTTTCAATCTTAATCATTAGAAAGTAGATCTAGACCTACGACTTCAAACCATTCTGCTGTGGCAATCCACAATGAAACGATACGTTTGTTCCGTTTACTGTTCAGAGGTATATGTTCATCTCCGCCAAAATTCCTCTTCGTGATTTACACTAACAAATGGTCTTAAGTCACTTAGGTTCAAGACAAGTGCAATTGAAGATCGAGTCAACGAGTTTCCATATCCGTGTTACCCTTTTCAAAAGGATGACATGCGCCCTTGAGGCCCCCTTAACTTCACACCCCACGACCGACGTGCTACACGAAAACTTGAAACTATGTAACGAATATAATCGGGTATTCAGTTTTCTTTCGAACTGACATTTATCTTTCTAAATTTCTGAACTGATGTTTTATTTTTAGACTAAGAGTATTAGAAGAAAAGTGTTTTTTCGCAGTTTTTATTTAGAAGGAGAGTGGTCGCCCACGTTTTCGTCCGTTCAAATAATATATATGCCCATGGTTGCCCACGTTAGTCGACGTTTAAGACTTTAGAACATGACGCGACCGTTACCGATCAATGGTTCTTTTATACTACCTACATGTGAGATGTTTGCGTTTAGCCTGTGCATAAGTGAGTAAGGCCCCAGACACTTTTCAGAATTGAGAATTTGGAAATTAAAAATGTAGAACGAGTCAAACTCTACTTTTTTTTTATTATTCATCTGCTGTCAGTCATCCCTGACTATTATTATTACTGTGTGGAAATATGCATCACATTTTTACAGAATCAGGACCAGTGTCCAAATTCTACTTAATCAGGCAGCACAATATCAGATTTTTTGAGTCTCTTAGTATGATTTGGCATAAATAGTGATCGTGAAAGGGGTTTGGGATGGTTGGTTAATCTATCTTTGTATTTCTCTAGATAGCGCTTCGCTTCTTCTAGGATTGTTGGGATTTCCAGGTGCGCATATATTTCTGAGTTGCGAGCATACCAGGGCACCGCAGCTACGACCTTCAGGATAATGTTCTGACTCCTTTGAATGCACATGATGTTTGATTTGCTTGCGGAAGACCATATTTGAATCCCATATTGGTTTTATGATGGAACAATAAACTCTAAGTTTGTTACTCCGGGTGAGTGAAGATTGTCTACCAAGTAACCAGAGCAAGTTCTTGAATTTGACGTTTATTTCTATTCTCTTTTTCTTTAGGTGATCCTTCCATATCAACCTACGATCCAAGTAGAATCCCAGGTACTTCACACATGGTGACTGTGGTAGAGTGTCCTGACCCAATATGACCGGGGCGCAATTTCCATATCTGAGTGCAAAGGTGATGTGGTGCGATTTTGGTGCCTTTATACGCCATTTTTTTAGCCAGTCATGGGTCCTGTCAAGTTGATTTTGCAGCATGCTGCTTGCTATGTTAGCATCCTGATTAAAGGCAAGGAATGCGGCATTATCAGCGTAGGTTGCTACAAATACGTCAGGGCATTGAAGGAGGTCGCTAGTAAATATTTGTATAAAACTGGGCCCAGGACGAGCCCTAGTGTACCCCTGCAAGGCACCTGGTGAGGGAGAATCTAGCGTCTCGTACCTTTACTTGAAATTGCCTATCACTAAGGTATGATTTCATCAGCAAGTAAAATGAATGGGGCAGGAGCAACTTTATCTTGCATAATGTCCTTTATGCCATACTCGATCAAGGGCTTGTTGAACGTCCAGGAAGGCTGCCGAGCAATATTTCTTCTTTTCTAGGCATTGTCTTATGGTGCGGTAGACTCGGTGTACCTGTTCAACGGTGGAGTGTTGCTCGCGAAATCCGAATTGGTGATCAGGTACTACTTGGTTTTCTTTTAGGTGAGGTTTCAGCCTGTTCAAGACAACCCTTTCGCATAGCTTCGATAGTACCGGAGTAAGGCTAATAGGGCGGTAAGATGAAACTTCACTTGCCAGCTTTCCAGGCTTAGGGATCATTCAGGGGTTATTCTCTCTAGCCTGTGTTGAAGAGCATCATTCTTAATTTTCTCAAGAAGGTCTTTGAGTTCCTTAATGGCACGGTTAAGACGGGTTTCATCCCATTGATTATGCGATGACTGCCATGTTCTGCGAAATCGTCTCTTCTCAGCGATTTTTCTTCGGACTTCGGTCGAGGTAGGTGTACTATGCGCAGAATATTTTACCTTCAGAGGCACGTTGAGGTTAATGTTGTCTTCAAGGTACTCTTTAAAGTTATCCCAATCGGTTTTGCAGTTGCAGAGCATGTCGTTATTTGGGTTACACTTTGCAGTCGTTTTACTCAATCTTAATATGATTGGGGTGTGGTCTGAAAACCCGTCTAGGCTAGATTCTATTTGGGTCAATTTGTGGCATACTTTTTTGTGACAAAGAAGTCAAGGAGATCAGGTATTTTGTTAACATCCGTAGGCCAGTATGTAGGTTCACCTGTGGACAGAGTTGACATGTTATTTGCATCAATACATTTTTTGAGTTCACGGCCCCTGGTTACGGTAAGTCTAGAACCCCAGTCCGTATTTTTGGCGTTCCAGTCACCACCTGCTATACATCTGTTGCCATGCCTCTTAAAGAACTCGGTAAACATTTCCGCATTGATTTTGTGTCTAGGAGGGTGTAGCAGAATATCATTCACACAGATAAAATGCAGCACGTAGGGTATCTAACATTTTTGTAACTTTTTATATGTATCTTTTATGTATTAATTTTGTAACTGATTTTATATATAAGGAACAGTTTTTTCCGAAATATTTTCATTCCATACTCAACCTGCATTGGCGTCTCATTTCATAACCTGCGTATCTAACAGTGGTGACCCCGACGTGATATTCTACAAGAAGCCAAGATGAACCCGAGTACCTCAAATTTGAACAATGGAAGCGAAACATCATCAGCGCACAAAGATTCGCACGAACTGTCAGCCGTCTCGTACAACCAACGGATACCGCCTCTATGGAGAAACTGAATCAAGCTATGGTTCCTGCAATTTGAAGCGATCGTGTCTGCCGGAAAACTAAGCGACAAGGAACTATCAGAGCTGCTCATCCGCCAACTCGACCTACAAGATCTAGACGCAATTCAAGACATCATGTTCGACCCCAAAAATGCGACAGAAAACAACAGATAAGCCACCATGAAGATGAGGCTCATCCAAACCTACGACGAGAGCGACCATACTAAACTGGAGCGACTACTGTCCAACGTGGAACTTGGAGATTTGAAGCCGTCGCAGCTGCTACGCCACATGCAAAATTTAGCCGGAACAATATTGCTGAGAACACGCTGCGTGTTATATGGACGAAGCACCTACCGTACGCGCCATTCTAGCTGTGAGCGAAACTATAGCCAAAAATTCCGAACTAAATGAGTTAGCAATAATGGCCGACAAAATGCTAGAACAACTTCACAATCAAATATCAGCAGTACACAGCACTTCGTCACCGTCGTTAACACCATCCACCCCACCTGTGGCTATAAATCATGAAAACGCATTTCTTCACGCAAAGATCGGAATTAAAAACGCACCACAGTCACTACGGAAGGCAGCGCGGGCGCGCGTCATCGATCGCGGTCACGCATCATCGCGGCTCATGTTGTGCACGGCCTTGAAAGCGATGCGACGATAGTCAGTAGGCAAATACGGTCGTGAGTTAGCTGTTGATGTTTCGCAGTATAAAGGTCTGATTATTCCGGGAAGCGTGATTTTCTTAAGTTGAATGTTGGTTTGTTTGGTTAGTGTTTGTATCGTGTTGTCTCGCTCTTGCGCTGCTGCTAGCTGTACGTAGTCGATAGGAGTTGGAACGTCGATTGTCTCGACACGCGAAAGAGCATCCGCTACTATGTTGTCTATTCCGCTGATATGACGAATATCTGTAGTGAACTCGCTGATAAACAGTAGTTGCCGTGTTCGCCGCTGCGTGTCGCTAGCTGACGGTGGTTTGTGAATGGCGTATGTGAGCGGCTTGTGATCGGTGTAGATTATGAGTTCACGTCCTTCAAATACGTTGCAGAAATATTTCACAGCCATGAAGATTGCCAACATCTCTCTGTCGAATGTGCTGTATCACTGTTGCGTATCAGAAAACTTCTTTGAGAAGTAGCCGAGAGGTATCCATTTGTTGACTCGTTGTTGTAAAACAGCGCCAGCGCAGGTGTTCGACGCGTCGCACATTAGCGATAGTGCATTCTATGTAGACGGTGATGGATGAGCAAGCATAGTGACGTTCTGTATGCACACTTTGCATGCTTCAAAGGCTTCTTCAGCTTCTTTTGTCCAGCTGATCTTGGTTTTGTCCCGTTTTTTTGAGTTGTGAAGGTATGCATTCAGAGGTGCGTGAATTCTTGCAGCATTGGGTACACTATCACGATAGAAGTTCAATATGCCAAGAAAACGTCGTAGTTCTTGAATGTCTTTTGGTTTTGGATAATCGGTGATAGCCTTGACTTACTCAAGTGGTGATTTGATTCCTTCTTCTGAAACATCATAGCCGAGGAACTTGACAGTCTGCTTGCCAAAGACGCACTTCGACGGGTTTATGGTAATCCCGTAATCGTCTAATCTTTGTAGGACAGCACGTAGGTGATCATAGTGTCTCTCCTTGTCTTCAGAAGCAACGATGACGTCATCGATGAATTGAAATGTGTTGTCGCATCCGCTAAGCACTTGGTGGATGAATCGCTGAAATGTTTGTCCAGCGTTCATCAGTCCGGGACACATGCGAGGGTATTCATATAACCCGAACGGTGTTGTGATTGCAGTCTTCTCAATATCGGGTCCATTCACGGGCAATTGTTGGTATGCACGGCAGAGATCTAACGTGGTAAAGATCTTTTTGCCGTGGAGAAGATATGTAAAATCTTTAATACGTGGAACTGGGTAGCGGTCAGGCTTCGTAACAGCGTTCAGTCTTCTGTAGTCTCCAAAGACACGTATGTCACCATTTTTCTTGGGAACTACATGTAGTGGGCTTGACCACGGGCTCTTGCTTGGTCGGCACAGGCCATGTTGCATCATGGTTTCAAATTCTTGATGCCGGTCGAGCGATGTTGGGGAATTCGGCTAGGAGCTGGTGATACGGATGTTCAATGTCTATGCTTCGTACCGTTGGCTCGGTGGAGTTTGACATTGGTGCCTTGACGAATAAGTTTGTGACTTTATCGATGAGTAGTTCGCCGGCGACGTCCACTAATAAGCGGTGGTGTTTCAGAAAATCAGCGCTGATTATTGGTTTGCTGACAGCTGCGATGACGAACTTCCAGCGAAACGGTCTTCGTAGTTTGAGGTCCAATTCAAGCGTTTTCTCACCGTATGTCGAAATAGTGGTGTTGTTGGCCGCATATAGGCAAAAGCTTGTAGATGTTGCTTTCATGCCGGCTTTTTTTGGTATGACAGAGATGTTGGCGCCGGTGTCGATCAGGAATGACAGGCGTGAATTCCCGTCGGTGATAAATAGACGGTGTGTTAGTGTTCTCGCGCCGGTTGCCGCCTCAGCCAACGCAGGTTTTAGTTTTCCGAGGTCGTGTTTGAGTCTTCGAAATTGCATGGATGTGTGCATCGTTGAGCTTGCTTTCCGAACTTCCGATGGTAGTAATAGATATTGTCGTTACGGGACGACAAAACATTGCGTTTGGAACGGAATCTGGATGGTGTTCGTGATCTAGAACGATATCTTCGAAATGATCGTCCTTGTCGATACGATGATTGATTCGTTTTTAGTTCGGCGATCTCACGAGTGAGGAAGTCAATCTTTTCAGACAGTTTCTCAGTAACGGTCATTTCATGATTTTTTACTTGATTTGATCTGGTGGATACAGTAGCAATAGTTTGTGGAAGCGAATGTTCTAGAATATTGTCAGCCATTTGTGCGAGATCGTCGATTTCTGACTTCTTAGCGATGTTGTCGCTGACTGTTAGGACACGTACCCTATTTGTCTACTGAGTTTTCCTATAGTGGCCTCCTTCACCAACCTTACGTTATGGAAAGCGGCACACTATACCAGGCAACCCCTTACGAGGTGTCTGGGACCATCTTCGGTAGGTCACGCCTCCGAGAGCACTCGCCCCTGGTACTCAAGAGAAAATGTGAGTTGCACCGTGATTACTCACTACCATTTGTCCAGAATGGTACCGGAGCAATAAAACCGCTCACCACACGCACCCCAGCACGCCAGCACTAGTGCAAGCACCAGCACCAGCGCAGTTGGTGCTAGCGGATTCAATCCCCGTTAAGGACGCCAGAGAAGCTGGCTCCCATTTCTCCAGAATGGTCCCGGAATTGTAAGCACGCTCACCTCTCGAATACAAATCATCGCATCTACCCAATGCCTACAGCTGGGTTGCCGGAAAACTAATCCAACGGGTAGTCCTCTTCTTTCTATCCAGGAAAGTGCCGGAGATGCAGCTCGCTCACAGGAGCTCACTTGCTTGAGGGTTACTCACGAACCCCGCGTCTGACCACCAGGTGGCCCTTTGCCTTGGGCCGGTAACTTCAGACACTTGTTGCGCGCGAGGAATGACGCTCGGCCCACACATAGCCGAGCAGACAACATGCCACTCCTCTGCAACCACCACATAGACCACCGCGAGTCCAACCTCAATGTCAGGTACCACCTTTGCGCTTGCAATGGTGGAGGGCCTACCTGACCCCGCGTACCCTGATCCAAACAGCCGGACCCGTAGTTCCAGCTGCGAAAGCCCCCATCTGTTCGGGTCGTACAGATAGGGACCAATAGGGATATAATTATGTAGTTATGTGTTGCAGCTACAGTTCCTATCTGTATAATATATATAACAACTGTTGGTGATCCTTAATTAAATAAATGGAATGAGATCAAGATTAGAAGTTATAGAAGATAAAGTTTACCCTCTCCGTTATAAGTAAAGGTTTGATCCCAAAACACTACTCTCTACTTTTGTAAACAGTTTTGAAAATTTTAAAGAGATGTAAATTGTTGTTCTGTTTGTTTCAAACGTGAGTAACATGTTGGTTCTCTTTTGAAATATTCGAAACCATACCAGTTTTTTCAGTAAATAAATATTTGCCAAACTAAATTGGTTATCTACTATATTAATTAATACCATAAGATACCGTTGGGTTACTATTTTAATATTTTTTAATGTTTTGTTTTTTTGTGGTTTATAAAAATATTTAAAATATAACAAATAAAAAAGAAATTGAATAATGGACATAATAAATAATAGATACTACATATCTAAGTGAATCTTATTTATTTTGAAAGACCACCTTTTGAGCACCTGAATTATTATTATTTTAATTAGTAGATTAACATACCCTCTCTTGACTATTTTTGGGCGAGGTTTAGTTTGTGATCTACAGATGTTAGTCATTTATATTATGACTTAGTTCTGGTTAAGTGACTTAAGTACCCTCATGTTGTTAGTTATTATAGTACGCGAAACACGATTCTGAGCGCCAATACCATTCATATGAGCTCGAAACATTAACTCTAGTCAAAGCTATTAAAAGATTCTGCCATTTGTTTGGTAAATTATTTTATGTAGTAACAGAAGAATATACCGCCGGTACGCTTCTGTAAAATTTCTAATTTTTTATTGAGTATAATACTTTCACGTAGCGATTTATATTTTATCGAAATTCCATAGTGGGTTTTCAGCACTTGATATCATAACCGCTGACTCCTTATGGAATAAAAACTGGATTCATATCTTAAGAAAATAGTTAAATAACTTAGTTCTGATACAAAACGTTATATCGCAAGATACATTGATTAGAAGTAAAGTTCAAATATTGTAGATTAAACTTGATCTTCCATTACATGATAACTTCAAAACTTGTTGATGTGAGATCAATAGACACCGAATAAAGGTCCTAGCAGCGAATCAAGTTAAAACTGAACCAACATAACATAGATTTGCTGATTACATTACCCAATTGCGGTAAGATGAGACTAATAGAGTTATTGCAATTTCTTTTAGATCAAACATAAATAAAGGTAACCGTTTGATTTGTGATCTTCTTCCAACACCTTTTGAGATTCATTATCTAACACACTTAGTAGCTAAAGATGCTAGTCGGGCAATCTGTCAGGTTATAAACTGTGAATATAACCAAAGACAATCATGTCTGTTGCAGAGCTTAATAAACAATGGCACAGCTATTCGAGATTTACAGTTAGCTATATTTATTTTACCGTTTCAAAATGTATTGGGGAAGTCTCCCATGTAGTCTCATTTTCGCCACTGTGTGTTAAGCTCTTGCGTGTAATTAAAGGATGGACGAGCGATCATTTCGAGGCAAGTTAAGATTTGAAACGAGCAAAGCTCGAATTTATGTATTTTGTAAGAGAGGATTTGTCTTGACGCATAGGCATGACTGACAGATGACTAAACTTGGTTCTAAGTATGAAGTTCCTATGGCAGTTCTAAAAGTACTGCCTTACAATTTGTATTGCTTTACAGTGAAGCATGGGAATTAAAGAACATGTGTCGAATAGATCGCTAGTCACGACTTTTTGCGGACAGCACCTCTGGCTCAAACTGATCCATTTTTGGATTATAATGAACCGACCGTATGGGTGGCGGATTATAAATTGTGATGATTGTATTAACAAGTCCCACTTTCCCACCTATTGCACTGGCTGGCCACCATGCGTATCCTTTTGCCTGTTCTGAGAGCTTTATCCCATGCGGGTGATGCCATGAAGGAATATGGCTCGATTCAAGGCGGGTGATGCTAGTTAGGGGTCTATATCCAAATCGGTTGATGCCGAACGATGCCATCACGATGGTTGGCTAGATACTAGGCGGGTGATGCCAAATTAGGGGGTTATTTCCATTGCGGGTGATGCCACAATAGTTGGCTAGATCCTAGGCGGGTGATGCCGTTAATTTTTGTAATATAAGTTATGTGAATCGGCCTATAACGTTAATAAATAAAGATATAGATTTCTTGTTCGAACCTATCCAAGCCATCCTTCCTTAAACGCTGACTGACTACCAGCGTATCCTGACACACGGTCTGAGTGCTATATCCAATGCGGTTGATGCCACAATGGTTGGCTAGATACTAGGCGGGTGATGCAAAGTTAGGGGGCTATATCCAATGCAGGTGATGTCATTTGGTATGGCTAGATCCAATGCGGGTGATGCCGTCGGGGATTCTAGGGGATTTAAATCAGGCGAACGGGGTGGCCACAAGATTTTTTTTACTGGGGAGCGGAAAAAAATCTAGGGGATTTAAATCAGGCGAACGGGGTGGCCACAAGATTGTCCCACCGCGCCCTATCCACCTGAGCGGGTATTCTTCATCAAGATGTTCTCTTACTAAACGGGCATAATGCGCTGGGCAGCCATCTTGCTTGCTCACACTTCGTAAAATGACTCTCTCCGTCTCTATCGAATTAGAAACGGAGTTTAGCAAAGCTTTAGGTAAGCTAAAGTCATTTTAAGGAAGTATGGACATTTTGGGTAAAAACCGATACTATTTACAAAAATACGTAATCTAGCAAGTGTTACACCATTTTTGAATCCTTATTAAATGTGCCAATTTTTCATGTTACTTGCCAAACTAGCGTACTACATTTTTTTTTCAGTACAGTCAGTTAAAGTTGGGCGAAACAGTAAATTTGAATAATTTGGTTTTGAAAAAGTTTAATTTTCTTCTAAGTAGGAGGAGTTGGCTTTAAATTTTAGGCAAAAATCTACACAAGCATTATTCAAAATTACATAATAATAAAAAAAATTGATAAATTATGGGATTTGTAGCAATTGGAGTTAAAGAACCATTACAGGGATTGATTTTTTTAGTAAATTTTTAAAGTGAACATAATTTTTTAAAAACACGAGATAGATTTTTTTTCGTATTTTTCTGAGAACTGTTATAACTTGGTCTATCACCCATTTACGGCTTGACGTCGATTTCTGGGACACCCTGTATAGAAGAATAATGTTTGATTCTGTCCATTGGCGTGGGTTAATTTCGGTATTTAATATCACGTTAAACGTGTCAGTGAGGACTGGTGTTATAACTTCTTTGCTTTCTTTTAGGATTTCGTTGTTTATACTGTCGGGTCCTGGTGCTTTGTCTCTATTTTGACTATCTATAGCTTTTGTTACTTCAGTCTGAAGGATGTAAGGGATATTTGAGGTTTCCTCTAGTTCGTTTTTCCCCGAGCGGTGTTGTGTTCATATATGTTTTTGTTATAGGATGTGGCGATTCATAATATGTTTGTCCTGTGATGGTTCCATTCTCTGATGTCATTTTTTATTTTTGCGATGCTTTTGATATTTTTGGCTGCATGTTTTTCGATAATTTCCATTCTACTCTTTTTCCTGTCCGTTCTTGTACTTTCTTTGATGTTTTTACTAATTTTCGGGTTTTACATAGGCAAACATAATTAAAGGGACCCTTCATAGAGATTGGCACGACCTAAGAATATTATATCCCGGGATACACCACGTCTACACCGTTCATGAACTACGGCCTGACGCAACACGGCCCGGACCCTTCCCAGTATATGGACCGGGACTATGGCAGCGCCCGTCCACAGACACCCACAAAGGCTAGGCTAGCTTTAAATAAAAAAAATATATATAGGCTCTGCCTAAGAAACAATATACCAACCGACAGAACTTTTAGAAAGTTGGACACATACTTGTCTTGTGGAGGAAGAGAAACCCGTCGGGAAGATGGGATGGGCTTGGGTCTAGTATCGTTTGACAGGAGTATAGGGTTAAAAGTGGTTAAAGCTGGTAGGGGATGGGTCCCTGGTTTAAACACTACCACACTTATTACAAGGTATTGCATATTTTTTGAAAAAATAACAAAAAAAAATCTAACCTCAATCAGATAAACAGTGAAAACGAACGTCAAAATGGGCAATTGACAACCAAAACAGTACCGGTATATTGTTTGTGGCGCAATATTTCGAGCAAAATTGTTGAAACGGAACATAAAAATAAAATAATTTGCATCATGGGTGACGTGTCAGTGTCATTTGATTTCATTCATTCCATTTCTCTCCGAGTCGTGTGAATGTGCTTTTTGTGTTTCTTGGTGTTTTTATGGTTTTCTTCGACGACTTTTTATTCATTTTTATAATAACCTAGAAATCCTGCTCTGAAAGTAAGTTAGTATATAGCCCTCGCCAAACTTAATGGCCGCCCTGAAGTTGGTTTACCGGATGCACGAGGTACGAAACGGTGCTGTTTTTGTATGAGATTTTCTACTGCGCAGCCATTGTAGCCAACTTCAGGGCGGCCAATAAGTTTGGCGAGAACTATACGCGTCCCTCAGCAAAACCGGCCACTCTCATCAGCAACAATCACCAGGACATGATCAGGGCTTCGGCCCAAACAGCAAGTTGGCAAGCGGACGACCTAACCTCTGGTCGCCGCGCTGCCCCACAGAAAAAAAGACAACCAGCCTCTATCGCACATCGCACAAAAATCTAAACTATATAATTTCAACTAAACATTTCAAGAATTTTAATTCTTTAAGAAATTACACGAAACCATTAACCTTTCACCAAATGTAATGGTTTCGGCTATCCTATCACTGACTGTCGAAACTTTGGTTACTCATTTAATCCAATAATGAATTTAGTCTGTAGAACTTGGATCTGGCTACAACTATTGCGCTAACAGTGCCGCTTGGTGGCCTAGTTGAAATAAAATATCTTTGTCTTTTGCCTTTGTCTTTAAAGCTGCTCGAATATTAACTATAATTGAAATCAATTGGATTCAGAATTTCGCTTAACGCATATTCATATCAGCATGTTTTCTCACTAATTATGTGACTCTTTAATTAAACCAGCGTTATATCATTTCTTTTTTTTTATTGATCGATAGGCTCGCGTTTGACCACTATCTCGCCTGATGGTAAGTGATGATGTGGTCGACGGTGAAGCACGCTTGCCTATAAGTAACCTATTCACTCTTGACTTAAAGATCCCAAGGTTGTAGCTATCAGACAACAAATACTCCGGGAATTCCAATCCTTAGCTGTGCGTACAATGAAGGTATTCGCAAAACGCTTTGTACATATGGGTGGGATGTCCACCATGTACCGATGGCGCATTACCGTTCGACGTCATTTTCCTGCTTCGTTGGGGTGGCTCCAAAGCCTGGATATTCGGGCCTGCCAAAATCTGTCACCCGCATCACCGAACCATCGGTTAAAATGGGGTTAGTTATATATATATACGTACATCATCCTTTGTATTCCCTATAATCCTATTTAAAGGGAAATGACGGCTTTTTTAAAGCCCCTCTTCATTTTGCCAGGACCGCCATTTTCCGTGTTGATGTTCCGAATTGTGCAGTCAATATTATACCTATGAATATCGCGCATATTTATGTTAATTTCTTTAGAATTATAAATAATTTGCCTGTTTTTTGTGCTGTGATGATAAATTTTGTTTTGTTTTTTATTTTGCTCGTTTGTTTATATATGACTCATTAAGTTTAGGGCCGTTGCATGACCAATCTGTGTAGGTGCGAAGCTTTTTTCATACTTTATTGGGGTCGGCTTCCAGCCTTATCAGATCAGCTGGATACTAGTAATTTGTATGGAGCGACTGCCTTTCTGACCTTCACCATACATTAACTGGGTGACACGGTACCCCTTCGCAAGACAGGTTAGATTTCAGGTTTATGTTGCAGAACCGTTGGTGTAAATTGTCAAACGTCAAACCTAGTTATTAAAATCCTTTTTAACCCAAAGGTTGACTGGTAGAGAATGCCTTGCTGCATTAAGTCCGCCTATGTATCACCATTGTACATGAATACTTTATCACAATCGACCTGAGGCAGGTCCTCTGCTAGACATGTGCATACATATCTCTACATTTATTTTACCAAAGACCTGCCTAGGGCTTAGACCAGATATCCTTAAATTTACCAAATAATCAATATAACAAGTCTTAGGGGTAACCAACTAATCCTCATAGGTACCTTGAGTAATAAGGGCGCGCGGCGCGTGTGTGGTCACAACAACAATTCAGAAAAAGTAAACTACCCACAAACGTAGGTATAGCGACGAAGTAGCAATTACGTGAACAGGAAAAGTGGAAAACCCAGCTTGAGCTTGTTTGTTCCAATATTGTTGTTTTTATTGTGTAAATACATAGGTAGGTATTTATAGATAGTGTTTATCATATTACATTATTCTTTTCTTTAAGGTGTAATGTTTGTGAGTTTATTGGTTTCCATATAAAGTCCAAGATAATGTGTGAAATACTTACCTATATATAGTGTACATTGATTTATATATACAAAAGCACAACTGCGTTTAATGAATATAATAACAAACTACTAGGTTTTAGAAATTTGTCGCACGTGTCACATTAGTGGCAAATGTCACAAGTGTCACACTTATCACAGATGTCTTACTTGTCGCATGTGGATAATGATCGTAATTGTTGCATGTGATTTCTAGAATTCAGGCCTGCGGATCACAAAGCCAAAGGCAAACACTGGGGTCCATGGCAATATTTCGACTCTTGGATCCTATCAGGTCTATACCCGCGACACTGCGATTCGCAGCAGTGGAAAGCTAGGGGTTTGTTCTTTAGAGATACTGGTTCCTGTCAGACAGGAACAATCTGCGTAGGTGGAAAGAGATACAATATAAGTTTAATATATGTTTGAGTAAAACAAAAGTTTGAACGTAAATTCACAGTTTCCTTTATTATTTTGATATTTTATATGGAGAAAAATACTCGCCGTTAAAAATTGGTAGCAGTGCTGCTAACTTATTTTGCAACATTGTACCACAATGTTCCCAATGATAATAGTTTTAAAGTAGTCCCGGGGGAATGTTTTTACATAATCTAATCAATTACAATTAAGTTACACTAGTTAATTACAGTAAGGTTATATTAGTTACATCCGTTAATTATAGTTAGGCAAAATACTTTTTGTTTCTAATCGCCCTGCGGTATATTCCTGAAACTTTTTTTATTTCAGCGACCTTGTCCTTACGATCTGAACCATAGCATAATGCTCCACAGGCCACTGTGGAGGACTAGATCTTTTATCCTTTAAAAGCACTAAATTGCCTTCCTCTATGTTTGGCTGGTTTAGGTGCCACTTGGGTCTGCTGTTCAACTGGGACAAATATAGTTAATGCCACGCGTTTCAAAAGTGTTGCTGTATTTGAGCGCTTCGATGCCTAAAGCGCAGCCTATTTTCTGGAATGTGAGTAATATAATGCTAGGGGATTGCCGTTATGGGCCTTCCCTATTATTAAAAAGTGACCCGGGGTCAAGAATGTAAGATCAGAAGGATCTCTCGACATTGAAGTTAGTGGTCTGGAATTTAATATTCCTTCTATGCCAACTAATATTGTGTTGTTCTCCTCATAGGTAAGTATTTGATTCCATATTATTCTTTTTATGTGTTATTTGGAGCTTTTTACTCCTGTATCTCAGAGGCCGCCGAAGTTCGACGAGTAACTAGGAATATACTGGAATTTTATACCTATTGAATCAGAGAAGTTAATAATGCTTTGGCGATGGGCATCAGAAGCATTAGATTTAAATAAACTATTTAAAGCATTGTTTGCTCTTTTTTTTTGCATTATCACAATGGATTGTGTTTGGCAGGCCACGCCTGGCGATAAACCTTTTTTAAGGCTTATAAAATACATTCTGTGGTCATGTCAGACACTAGTTCTAAATGAATACTTTTAGTTACAAAACAAAAAAATACAGCGACAAAACCCTTGGAAACGACGCTTCTAAGAATAGTTGATTGTTTAATATTGAAAGAACCACAGTACCTACGATGCTGAAGGTTTTCGCTTCAGTAACTCTAACTGCAGGTAAGGATCTCATTAGTTGAGAAGCCGCTTTGGCTCTAAAATAGTAGCAGGTTACACATTTGTTTACAATATTTTAACCTCCCTGCTACAACCAATGATCCAATATCTTAAGGCAAGGTTTGACATTGTTAATTTTAATCCTGCTTGCATTAAGGCTAAGCGCTCATTTCTTATAATTAAATTAGTGACATGACTTTTTTTGGGTAATATAATTGGGTGCTTTTGAAAGTATGGAATGGGATAATTTTGCAATCTGCCAGACACTCGAAGAACGTTATTACTCTCTACAAACGGAGCCAATGATTTTAAATGAGTTTTAATAGACTTGTTCTTTTTAATACAATTAATTTCAGTTGCATAAAAATTTTGGACTTGTGAAATTATTTTGTATCTATAATTACTTAATTCTGAAGTTGACAAATATCCTTTTAGCTTATTATTTTTGTTTTAACAATTGTATGAAAATCTCCTTATCCATGCTACCACCCGTACAGTTATCTTCCAAGAGGAAAACTTTAAAAAAATATCTGGTATATCTAGGGTTACATTCAAACAAACATCCTGCTCAGCAGGTTCAATATTTTCTAAACATAATGGATCATTACAAGAAATGGATGTTTTTGGCATGAAATAGGGTGCAGCATGATCAGAAGGACCATTCCGCCAAAGTTTATTACTTGATAAGTCTAAGGGATTACAGCCCCTGGATAAGCAGTCAGCTGGATTGATTGTACCCTCTACATGAGACCAATTACATACTTTGGTAAGTGATTTTATATTTTGAACTCTGTTTCTAATATAAACGGGTAAGGTTTTATTTGACTTTAACCAACACAGAACCACTTGGAAATCAGAAAATAAGTATCTAGCACCAATCTTCATTTTAGTGTAAATAGAGTTTACCCTGTTATACAACTTACATAAGATTATTTTGGTTTCAGGCAAATAAGGCCCATGGAAAAAAATAAATACACATACAAAAATAAACTAATACATAATTCTTAATAAAGTTAGCAAAAATCTAATTAGTACGTTGGGTCGGCGATATATTGGGCTGAGTCGTGGTGTCATGTAGCCTTCCGCGGAAACGCCTATACACGACACCCGTCGGCCAAAATTCTTCCTTCATGAAGGTCTCCAAATGATGAGTCGGAAACCGCACCACAAAAGATTTGAAATTAATCTTGTGACACGACTCCAAATGCTCGACCCTCAGAGAGAATTTGGTCTTCATCTTTATATATTCCACGACCACTTCTGCCTTCGTGGAGTGATGCAGACGTGACACGTACAGCTGCGTCAACGGAATAGCGGGCAGTAGCATGTTCGGCCCTGTCAGTGCGGTACCGCACTGATTGCGACAAGCAGGCTTCTTCTTCTTCTTCACCACTCGAACGAAGCTTTCTTCATCGATCTGTCCTGGTCTTATTATCTGTCCCGGTGTTGACGTTTTATTAATTGTCGGTGCCCCAACGACGGGAGACGTAGGGAGGGCGGTGCCCGCTTTTGCGTCGCTTGCAGTGACGGCGGCCGGTGACGATTCAAATTTGGCTGACTCGAAACTCAGCTGCGATGCACTGAACGCGCCGTGACGTGTGTTGTTGTTGTTAGCTGGCTCGTGGGACCTACATACCGTGTTGCGTAAGTCTACCACCTCGGTACGAAGATCACTGATTGTAGATTGCGAGCTTCCAACTTCAACTGCAATTCAATCAGGCTTGACCTGAGGGTTGTGATGTCCCGCAGTAGCTTGGTGACGTCGACGTGATCGAATATGACGGGGGGAGCTTGCGCAAATCCTTTGCCACAAAAGTCGGCATGTCATCCGGGTCTGTCTCCTTCAGCACTTTTATAGTGTCCTGGAGACTCCTCTCTCGATACTGAACTATACCGATCTTTTGAAATCGGCTTCACAGAGATCTTGCTTTGCTGTAACTTCCATTTTTTTTCAGGAACAATTTCAGTTTCGCAAAACTTGGTTAGGAGGTGATCAACCTTTTACCAAAGCTAGAAACTACAGCATCCATAGTCACTAGGTTATTATTTTTAGAACAGCTGTTTTCCTTTATTTCGCCAGATATAACTGACCCAAACTCTGTGTCTATTAAATAAAGATCACTATTTTGAGCTTGATTTTATTTGGTAACATTATTTTAAAAAAATCCTCAGCTGACAGTAGGAATGAAATATCAGCCGGAGTGTTAAAATCATTGTCTGCAAGTACTACATAATCCGGGATTTTGACATTCTGTAAATCAATTTTGTGCTGAGGCAAGTTGGTAGTTATAATATCTACTATGAAACAAGTCACCTGGCAATCAAAACCGTTTTGAAGTGAAATGAACTTTACATTAGCAGCCTTTGAAGTTGTTTTACTTTGCTGGTCTAATGCAGAAATATTTAAGTTATTTGTGAACTGCTTCATATTTAATGCCTTGGGAAGATCAGATTTAATAAATGAAACTTGATTACCACTATCTATTAAACCTCGAGCAATGATTTGTAAGTTACCATTTTTACTGAGTATTTTAGCTTTGATTGTTAGCAGTAGAACTGTACTATCACTGATTTTGCTGTGTAATGAAGCTTTTGGTTCACTTGTTTCTATATGCAAAAGAGAATTGTGCTCTTTGCTACTACAGTGAGAAAACTTAAAATGAAAATGACACTTTTTAAAATGTACATTAAAACATATTTGAAATAAGTTACTTTTCTTTATGAATTCAAGCCTCTCCTGAGGAGAGCACGACTCGAAGTTTTTACACTTAAATAACTTATGTTCTTTTAAGTCACAGAATCTGCAAGACAATGTCACTTTGTTTGCAATATTGTTGACTTTATAATTTTTATAATTATTTGTATTCTTACCTTCACTTTGTTGGCTTTCTTTGAAGCTTCTAGCTCGTTTCTCCAAGAATAAGAAGAAGTCAGCTATCGTTTGCAGCTTAGTATTGTCCCTTTCGCTGTAAAATGCTCTACAAGAAAACTTATCAATTTTTCGAAACAAGATGGTTAGTATAACAATGTCCCAGTTCTCTGTTGGCTGTCCCAATGTTTTCAGAGCTCCCATATGAAGGCGAGCCTGAGCTACAAAATCATGCAAATTGCTGGCAGTACCATTAACAAGATGTTGTAGATCTAAAATAGTTTGCACATGATTTGAAATTACCAAAAACTTATTGTCATAACGGTATTTTAATAATTTAAGCACCTCTTGATAAGAATCACCTAAAAGTTGCAGCCCTTGTATCAAGAGATGCGCCTCACCTTTTGTGTACTTAAGTAAATAGAATAGCTTATGCACTTTATCTAGTTTGTTGCTATTTTCTATGACAGCAATTAAAAGTTCAATGAACACTTGATATTTAGTTAGGTCCTTTCCGTCGAACACTGAAATTTCAATATCTAGGAGTTTCATGTTGGTACCTGTGGCGGTATCGATCCATTGTGAAGTTTGCTGCTGCAATGTTTTCAAGTTTGTTAAGTTTGACAGACATCTTTCTTCCAGTCTGTCGCTCTCTAATTCCTTTTCGTCCAAGGTCTCCTCCAGCATGTAAAACTGCAGCTCTAGATCGGTTGCGGTTTTCAATGTTTTCTCCACTTGTTGTATTTTTGTTGAGATAGCTAGCATGTTTCTATCAGTTGCACCTTTTTAATGTTCGTAAAAAAATTCAGCTTTGGTGAGTGATCCTTTGCATTGTGCTAGTCGCGCTTTGACTTTTTTCTTTCTTTTGATACTGGTTCCTGTCAGACAGGTGGAAAGAGGTACAATGTGCAAACTTTCGTTTGTCTTCGTGGTGGTCTCTTGGTTCCGTGTCCAATCCCGCGTGTGCTCAGGGGTGTGTGGGGCAAATATATATAATAATGGAAAATGAGGGATAACCTACGTCTTCTGGACCGGAAAGCTCCGGCACCCACCAGGCACGTGGTCGACACAGAATACCTCACTGCGCGCGAAATATACACAAATACAACTGCACGGGTGAAGCACAATACAAATCGCGAATGGTGAACGTAATTTGCAATAACGATAGATTGATTATTCAACAATTAATAATATAATCAAAACGAGACCCTCGGAATCACGTCTCACGAGCTCAATCACATCTTTACAAGTCTAGTGTCAGCTGTCAACTCAATCACAAGCCGTCAAATCGGTGACAGCGAGCTGACGTAGTGTTGCAACAAATAACAAAAAGGGAAAGAAAAGTTTCGTTTCGAACATGCTTCAAATATCGTATATGTCGCATTAGTCGTATGTATGTACGACTAATGCTACAAACATACAGTAACAGTATATAAACTGAAAGAGGCTATTGAAAGGCTTCAAAATGTTTGTTTTAGCGTATCATAACAGTATAATCTCATTTGAGATGGTAAAACCTCGTTACTAAAGTAATTTTAATCCGTTGAGTACTGTAATGTGTGAATATGAGCCCGTTTATGATCGTTGATATATCTGCATTATGTCGTGTTGTTCGGATGGTGATAAAACTAAACAGTATTGTTGTTACAATGTTGGTAACCTTGCTAGTTTTCGAGATTGTAGGACGCACTTAAAACTAGGGGTTTCGGCATAAAGCGACTAATCTCTGCAAAATTGTACACTTTTATTATTTAAAAGTTTCGTTAGTTAAATATGTGTTCCTGAGTTTTATTAAGAATATATTCCACATTTAATATTGCAGTAACAAATCCTGTACCTCATAATATTTTCACTATTTAAATTGCCACGCAATAAAAAGCAATTGCATTATATAAAAGGTTACTAAAAGAGATTTTAATAAAATATATGATCGAATACAATATTTTATGGCCACATAAAACTCGAGCAAATGTCGTTCTTACAGGGATAGATAGTAATTTCAATATAAAAAATTAATATAATTAAAACTCCGTGTAGGTATTTCATTTGCCTAATAAGCCTATCATGATGAAAAATGCTGTCAAAAGCCATTAAAAGATTAAAAATCCTGTTGCGTGCAATTAACAGACATTAAAAAAAAACATCCCAATGTTCCAAGGCAATTACTCTACCTTTAGTTTAAAAGTTAACTATAAACCTTGTTTAGAAAAATCTGCTGTTTAGCGACTGATAAGCAGATTCTAAATAAAAAAATTCTATAGAGAATTTGAATTAAGAACCTGCTAATCGACGTTGCTAAATAGCTCTGAGATTTTTATAAAAATTCTTTATAGAAATTTTGAATAGGTATAAAATATGCTGAGCAATCGCTAAACATTAAAGTGTTTTATTTATATAAATACGGCCCTGTATTTGCATTTCGGCCCCTAATTTTAATGTAGGTACTATATGAAGCATAAATCTGTGGCTCCAGTGAAAAGGGATCTAAGTCCAAAAATGCAACTGTACAGGAGACGCAAAATTCAAATCGCGAGTTTGATCTCGTGTGACATTTAAATATCTTCCAAATGAAATACATGTGATATTTTTATAGGTAAACGATTTATACTCTTTATTTTGCTTGAGTTATTTTTTATGTAAAGTTAATAGTTTTTAAGATAGTGACTTATACTAACCACAAAATGAATTCCTTGAGGGTATTAAATAAGTTTTACCCCTACTCCCATATGTTAAATGTTAATTCACACAAGTGAAAAGTTTTTATATTTTCCCTTTATTTTGTTGAAAACAGATTTATGCCTAGTAATATCGTTACCCACTAAACCATTTTTAAGAAACAGGTGTTGTTTGTATTGATAAACACCAACCAAATAAAAAGTGGATAATGTATGTTAATTTAGATTAAAAACACACAACATATTTTTTTTATATTTTCGTTTAAATAATATAAAAGTACTTGAAACCGACTTTTGTAGTTTTTTTTTGTGTGGTTGGAACCTTTTACACAAACTAACTTCTTTATTTTTAGAGATAGCTTAGATCCGTTTTCTTCAAACGATAGGGCATTTTTTTATCACTTTGGTATAGGTACTTAACTTATTTTCGACAAAATCAGACTTATATCCCTTTTCTTTAGGGCCACAGAAAAACCTCGCTGAATATGAAAGGTTACGCTGGCCTTAATTTCGACAACAACCAGAGACATGGTTGCTGTTTATACCATAATTATTATTTGGAAGGGTATCAAGATCTCTCGAGGGAACCTATAAATTATTAGTTCCTTTGTTATGTCTTAGGCACGCCCTGGAGAATATCACCATGACACGACGTCAATTAAAATTTTGACATTATCAGTGGATTTTCTAGTTCCTGAAATACACGAATGAAAACGTATAAACGAAATTACGAAGGGTCCAAACGGAGCCCTATTGCTGTCACTTACGTGTCCGTCTGACCGTCTAACTATCCTTCTGTCTATCCGTCGTCTGTCACACAGGTTTTACAGCCAAACAGTTTTAGCTATAGTGTTCAAATTTTCACAGTAAAAGCATCTTGTTGACCCAAAGCCACAAATTGTCAAAAAGTATTTTTAATGTTTTTAAGGGGGGCTCCAATACAGCTAAAGGAGGGATGGGAGCGATTTTTTTTTGACCTCGTTTTTATGAAGTCATTGGGTAGATAAATACTGTACATTTTATTTAAAAAATTGTGGAAACAAAAGAATGAGAAGTCACCGCTTTTTGTTACAAAATTTTGTTCCGATTTTTTTTTAACTTCCCATTAAACTATGAATTTAAAATTTATTGATAAACCAGATTTTTCTTTGAAAATCCCTCATTTTTCTATTGCAACCAACTTTTTTGCGGTTTGGTACGTAACCTTAAATTTGCGAAGTCTAACACGCACTTGGTCGCTTTTATTATTTCAGAACTTATATATATGAATATAGAGCTGTTAAATGATGTCTGGGTATTCGTTTAGGAAGACTCGGCAGTAGTTTGTCTAGACTGATAATACTTTAATATTGAAAAGCGTAACGTTCGAAGGCCAACATGCCGCAGGAATACGCTAGATACGAAAAGGACAGAACCATTCGATGTAACGAGGCTCGGTTGGAAGAGACCGATGCTAACCTATGTATAGCATCGGTCGTCTTGCGTCTCATGTGATGATAGATTATGTTATATCCACAGACTGAAAATGTTTCATCCACAGATGAAATTAATATTAATATAAAATCAAAATAACCTATTAAATTTTAAAATAAAAGATAATTTAATAAAAAACTCACGATATTTACTTTGATTCTCCGTCTTACAATATAGCCGGTACTCTTATTACGGCGTGGGAGTCATCTAATGACCACCAGTAAATGACAGTGCCGATTTTATTAGAGACGGTGGTCCTCTGCTTAATGAGCATGTAACTTAGTTGTCGCAGGATAGTATTATTTGATTCAATTTAAGCCCTTGTCTTGGGAGCTTTTAATGTAGTTTTGTGAGACACGATAATATAGATACTTAAGGTCTATCCACACACATCAGGGCCGTGACCGGGACGTGGACAGACCGTGCCCCGTCAGGAGCTCAAAAAATATCGATGTGTACATTTTACATGAACTCGTTCACACGGGACGTGCACGGCCAGTGACGAAGCTTCAATGATTGGGCCCGGCCCTGTCACGTCCTGGTCACGGCCCTGATATGTGTGGATAGACCTTAACGGATACTATTTGAAAATGTTTTTGTAAGAAACTGTAGGATATACCAAACTCACAAAATGTTGGAAAACCTAGTCATGTCTTACAATTTTAGTAAGGAAATGCGCCTCTTAAGATGTTGGCATTTGAACTATGGACTAGGCATGGCGACATGAATCGGCAGTTTCTACTAGAAGATTCAATCGACCTACGTAGATCTATGCTAGTCGAGGGAATTTGCTAACACGTTGGGTTCTAGTTATAGTGATATTCTATCTGCGGGAACGGCTATCAAAGGCCCAAAATGTTTGGGACGATTATGTGAGATTTTATGTATATTTCAATCCTATACATTTTAGACAATACTTATTGATGATGGTATTTCACTTTGCCCTTTAAAGCCTTTTTCATGCCAAACCACAGAAATCTCAAGTTTCAATCACTGCTAAAGTTCCTCCGTATCTAAGTAAAGTCTACAATGAAAACTTGAACCACAATTTGTCGAGAACTTTCTTACAAAACAATATAAAACTTCGTTCTAACTTCACAATGATTAAACAAATGTTAGTGTAAGAAGTAATTTAACCAAATCCGGCAACATTCAAGCAAGTTAGGAACCGCGTTAAGTCAATCAGTCTTATTACAAAAAGCGGTTTAACTAAAAACCCAGGTTTATATCTCTATAAACTGTGGTTTACACAAAAATTATATTACAAATAATGGTTTAGCGATAAACCATAGTCCAAATCATGGTCTAAGGCTAAACCTCGGCGGCCCCTAGTTTAACGATGGTCTAAGTCGTATATGTCAAAGTTTCTCTTTTAGGTTATAGCATCTTTTTTATTGTTGTGTTGTTTTTACCCGGAAATGGAAATTAACATGGTTGATTTAATTAATTATTGAGGATATTACTTTTCCTCGATACTCCAATTCTCAGATCGTTTTTTTGTTAGTCCATCACAATATATTATTATATATATTATTAACAAAGAGGCAATTGTTCTATTAGAGACTTCGATAACTTAGAAATTCCAAAGCTTAATGAACTTTGTTCAGCTTGCGATGGTTTTGTTTAATGTTATGTTTCATATAACGCGCGAGAATGTTACGTTTCGTTACAAGTACGTAGATGTATTATTAGTAATTATTAAGAATTTAATTAATTTGCTTCAATCTAAACAAAACTTCAATCGATAAATAATAAATGTTTATATCCATGCAAAATAACAACGTCTCAATAGTTTTAACACTCCTAAACATCATTTAATCCTTATCATATTATCAAAACGTTTTCTTTTCTGGGCATACGGAACGTTGCAATAGAATTATATTATGGTGAACGAATGATATTTGTATTAATCTGTAGTTGACGTATAGACAATGGTCCAAATGACGGTACTAAGAAGACCACGGTTTTTATGAGTTTTGTAATACGAACAAATTTAGACCATGGTTTTGCAGATAAGCCTGGACTAGATAGTACAGGTTTAAACCATGGTTTATTTAGTTTTTTGTAATAAGACTGATAGGGTTCAAATCATTAGTTCTACAATTGCGGCGCCATGGTCTCAACGTTTTCCATTATCTTGCACGTCGTGAACAGTAGGTACATATTCTTACTACTTTAGTGTTAATTAGTAAAGTTGTTTCGTACATTCCTCTAGGCTGTGAACGAGGGTAGAATCGTGTACCGAGTTCTATTTATACAGGGTGATTTCAGTAGGTTAAGGACTGCTGACTATGAACAACTTTCTCTAAAGAACCAATTCTGAAATATGAAAAATACAGCTGCACAGTGTATGTATGTTCACATCGCATAATTCGAAGCAACACCTAAAAGTATTTTAAGTTAAACTTTTTAGACGGTGTTTCGATCAAATAGCATTTTTTTCTCTCTCATATAACGAAATGTCCTAAACGTAACGCGTACCCTACAAGAAGTTCCTGCACTCACAAATATCACTTCTATGACGTGTATATTATGTAACGGTTAGTTCAATAGTTCATGATGTACGTTCATAAGTATTTTCATCCCCTATAAGATTTCGAGCAAATAAGAAGCCAGAAATCCCAATAGTTCTGTTTTTAAGGGGAAAAAGGAACGTGCACTTACAGACACAAATATCTCAAAAAGAATAAATACTCTGACCTCAACCAGCAATTTGTTCCGTGCGTGGATCGAACCTGTGATCCGTAATGTAGAAGAGCCAATCACTCAGCCACACTACACAGTGAATCATTGGATAGTGTTGAGCATGGAGTAATCTTCCCTATTGTTATAATAAAAGGTAAAATAGCTCATGTGTTAAGTGCCTGTTAAGAAAATTCTTTATTCTAATTCTCTGTAGAGAGGTAGCTAGTAAGTTTCTTAATTTTTTTATGAATAACTTTGCAACCTTCCTTTTAAAACCCTCATCAGAAAACTAGGGCAAATCGAATACACCGCTCTAACATTCGTCACCATCACCCTCGGCACGTTCCGAGCACAATACTCACAGTTCTGTTGTCTATTTTATTTTATTTGCTTATTCACTTTTACGTCGATCACAGTCACAAAAATCCAAAGAAAATCCAACTAAAGCCAGTGCTTACATCCACTATTGTTATCCAGTCTTTCGAAGATATAATAAACAAAAACAAGTAAGAAGAACATCGCAAAAAGTGCGAAATCATAGTGACTACATTTCGAGTGTAGCCGATTATCACTGCTAAGAGCAGGCTACAAGTACTACAACGGCGTGCGTGAGTCGCTCGCGGTGCAAACGGCATAACTACCCACATTCAGTGACACAATCGTTCCAGTTAAAAACTACGTGAACAACGAGATTTTGAACATTATAGTTTATTTTGTAAACACTAATTCATCTAATTAAACGATATGTCGTGTCTTGATGATCAATGTAGCGGCCCTGTGCACGCGGAACCAGAGCCAAGTGCTGAAACCAACACTGGCAGCGTTACACATCGCAGCAACAAGAGATCCAAGCGTAGACTGTCCGACGACACAACGGATGAGTGTGGCCTATCCATAGAAGATCTACGTGAAACTATAAGAAGCGAAATTAAAGCAGCGTTCAACACTGAGATCACTAAACTGGTCGGAGATCACCTAAAGAACCTAAACGTCAAGATTGCCAGTTTTGACGATTCCTTATCATTTAATAACACCCTCTTGGAAGACATGAAGCGCAAACTTGATGAAAAGGTATCCACCATAGAAACACTGGAAAAAGAAAATAAAAATTTACGGTCGACGGTTTACAGCCTTTCAGAAAGGCTAAACTCAGTTGAGCAAAATATGCGTGAGACTAACGTCGAGATCAATGGGATACCTGAGCACCGCACCGAAAATCTTCCAAACGTCATCCTGCAACTGGGAAAAATGGTTGAATGCCCGATTGCTAGTGAAGACATACAACACGCCACAAGAGTTGCCAAGCTTAACAGAGATAGTAATCGCCCCAGATCAGTAGTTGTTAAACTATGCAAACGAGCAACCCGCGACCACCTCCTGGCTGCTGTTACCAACTACAACAAACAACACAAGGGCGACAAGCTCTCTACACAGCACCTCGGCCTTGGTGGTAAGCGTGAACCTATTTTTGTGTCCGAGCACCTGAGTCCCCACAACAAACATCTTCACGCTGCAACAAGACAAAAGGCCAAGGCAGCGCAATTCAAATTTGTTTGGGTTCGTGACGGTCGGATATATGCCAAGAAGAATGAATCAACCCAAGGAATACATATCGCCAGCTTCGATAGTCTAACCTTACTCAAGTAGAATACTATTATTATATAACAATGATCATTGAAGTTTAGACTAAAATTCAATTCCCTCAGTATCTATTACCAAAACGTACGAGGTATCCGCACAAAGACAGCTGAACTGTTTAACAACATCTTACAATGCAACTACTCTGTTTTGGCGCTGACTGAGACCTGGCTCAACTCAAATATTTCAGATAGTGAAGTTATAGATAACCGATACATAGTTTACCGTAGGGACCGCGACCTTGGACAAAGTTCAAAAACTAGTGGAGGAGGCGTTTTGATAGCAGTGTCCAAACTGATTCCTTCACGTCGAATGTACGCATGGGAAAGCCATTGTGAGGACCTTTGGATCACATTGGAGATGGTTATAGATAACAAGCATAAGAAAATAGCTATATGTGTAGTCTACCTGCCTCCTCCGGTTAAACTCGAAGCTTTGAATAGGTTTTTGGATAATGTTAGTAGAGTGGCTGATTGCGTGGATGATATTGTGGTTGTGGGTGATTTCAACCTGGGTTTCATCAATTGGACCTGGGATTCTAACCTGTCGCGTATGATTCCCCACAACATTACAAGCTCGAATGCCGATAATATTCAAAGTCGTTTGGGATTTGCATTAATTGATCTTATCTCGTTGTTGGGGTTACAACAGAAAAACCCGATAGTCAATCATATGAACAAGATGTTAGACTTAATTATAACAAATCAAAACTGTACAGTTTCAAAACCTGACGCCATTAGTAAAGTTGACCGCTATCATCCTCCGCTTGAAGTCATGCTAGAAATTAGGCCTCAGTCGTCACTTAAATGCGCGCCTCGCTCGGACTACAACTTTTACAAAGCCAATTATAGCGCTATCTTTTCCGAACTGGGTAGTGTGGGGTGGTCTGAATGTTTCGATGGTCCATTGAGCGTTGATCAAATGGTCTCAAAATTTTATAGTAGATTAAACGCTATTATCAGCGAACATGTACCCAAACGCAGGGCTCGCAGTGGCCAGCATCCCATCTGGTTCACTCGTGATCTGGTACGTATTTTGAAGGAGAAAGATAAGTTACGATATAAATATCGCAAGTATAAAAATCCTCGGGACAAGCTCGAATACGAAAGCGTTAGACAACAATGCGATAAATTGTTGCGTAACTGCTATTTTAATTATGTAAACACTGTTGAGAACAGCCTAAAAAAGAATCCCAAATGTTCTGGACATTTATTAAAAATAAAAGGGCGTCGTCAAGTACATTACCTTCAGTAATGCACAACGATGACGAGCGCCATTCCTCGAGTGGTCCTGATATTGCCAATTTGTTCGCGTCTCACTTCAGCTCTGTTTACTCTATTCCTACTTCCGCGCCCTCTTTTTGTAGTGTCAGCCCATCAGTCGGTTCGTACAAGAGCAAGCTCTCATGTCTCAGAATAACTGAGAAAGATATCCTTTCTAAATTGAAGACCTTGGATCCTAATAAAGGAGCCGGGCCCGATGAAATCCCGCCTCTCTTCATTAAAAGATGTGCCCCACTTCTGTCGTACCCATTGAAGGAAATTTTTAACAAATCCCTCATAACCGGCACGTTCCCTGTTGAATAAAAGCGGGCGCGGATAGTTCCGGTCTTTAAGAAGGGTGACAATGGTAATGTAAAAAACTACAGACCTATTTCGATGCTGTCATGTTTTTCCAAAATTTTTGAAAGTATCATCTGCCCAGTACTAACAAGTCATACCAAATCCCTGATAGGAGTGGAGCAGCACGGCTTTCAGGAAGGCAAATCTGTTTTGACTAACCTTGTCGCATACATCACGCCTATCATGGACGGAATCGATGGCAACCAGCAGATTGACTCGGTCTACACTGATTTTGCTAGCACCTTCGACTGCGTAGATCACAAGCTACTTATTAGTAAGCTGCAAAGTCAGTGTGGTATTTGCGGTTCGATGCTGAGTTGGTTTGAATCATACCTCGAAAATCGTGAGCAAGTGGTGATTTTGGCCGGACACGAGTCTAACAAATACATTGCCACATCAGGAGTACCACAAGGGTCCCATTTGGGCCCAATACTGTTCTTACTCTTTGTCAACGATATCGTGAATGAAATCCACCATTGCCAATGCTCCCTTTTTGCCGATGACATGAAAATCTCACGTCAGATTGGCTCGGTAGCTGACGCCGATATGATGCAGGCAGACCTGGACCGGGTGTATGAGTGGTGTTGCGTCAACAAAATGAAGCTTAATGCGTCAAAATGCCAACATATTCGCTTTACACGCAAAAGAAAGGTGATTGAGACGGGTTTTCGCATAAATAACGAGGAAATCGCTGTTGTACCAGAAGTTAGGGACTTAGGCGTGATTCTGGACTCTAAATTAAGTTTTATTCCTCAGTACAGCAGCATGTTAAAGAAGGGTGCAAAAATGTTGGGTTTCATAAAACGCAACACCAAAGACTTCAAGCATACTGCCTCTAAGATAACATTATTTAATGCCTTGGTGCGTAGTGTGCTTGAATTCGGCAGTGTTGTCTGGAACCCACACTATGCTGTACATTCTGATCGTATTGAGTCGCTACAAAGGTCTTTCACAAGGCATCTTGCATTTGTTACCCCTGGTTTCAGCATGCGATTTTCGTACGAAGAGAGACTGTCTCGTTTCGGGCTACGTACTTTACAGCATCGCAGACGCATGTTGGACTTGCTGTTCCTCCAGAAGATTGTGCGGAGTCCCACATCGTGTGATGGACTTTTGGAGCGTATCGGGATATGCGTTCCTAAATTAAATGCCCGTCGAAAATGTAGGAACTTGTTTGGTACACCCCAACATAAATCGAATCTTGGGATGAATTCCCCTATGACAAGGCTTCCTTCCACATACAATGCTTGGTGTGAGTTACTTGACCTAGACATCTTTCATGACCGCCCCACTCAGCTCAGACGAAAGATCTTGGGAAAGGAAAGTAAAGATAGTTGTAACCTGTGTGATATGATATAATTTGATTTTAATACAATTATTTTTGTTCTCATTGTTTTAATTTAATTGATTTCTAATTGTTAATTCACGATTCTTATTTTCTATTTATAAATTTGTATTGTAATTTTGCTTATTTTATAAAAAAAATTTTTTCTTTGTTAAATTAAACTTTTGACATATGAATTTATTGAAAATGCTGTGCACATCTGTAATTGACATAGACACTAGAATAAGACCCCAGAAAATGTATTATGTCCATGTTTGTGTTTGTGTTGTTGATGTGCCTTAAATAAATAAATAAATAAACATTTAAACACAGTTATCAAATAATAATTACTTCACAAATTGAAAAATTAAATATTTCGTTCCACACGTTGTCATAATTCCCGTGTAACCCAGATTCTGGGTAATACATCATTCATATTTTATTGCAATTTTAAAGCAGTTATACTCATGAAATAAATATTTATATTTACGGAATATATGCAAGTGTATTCTGCGTTGCACGTATCCAACTTGAAACCAAATATCGAGTTTCCTGTATTCGTCGCTAGTCTCGTTAGGTAGAACTTTGTTTCTGTTTAACTATATACTTGTGGTACGGAATAGCAATAGAAAGTCACTAGCTTATGGATCCTGTTTCTGTTTGATGGTAGATGATTTGGATTTAATTACTTCTAGTAAGCGTGCTCCATCTTCGACCACATTATAAATGACAAAAAAGTTTATTTTAAGGATCTAGAGAGAATTAGCCAGGAAAAAAAAACTGGCTTACAGAATAACTAAACTAAAGAGGCAGTGGTCCAACCCGTCCAAGCATGTCTATGTAACTACTGATTACCGTAAAAACAGACAAGCCCGAGACAATTGAAGACTGCGAATTGGCAAGGGTATAGTGGAATTTACCCTAGCGTACACTGCTGTAACAGACGGAAATACCGCGTGTTGCAATATGTCTTAAATTAGGAGTAGCATCTATACCCAGCAAAAACTGCGCTATTCCGTGTTGATTTTGATTTATTTAGTTATCTTATCAGATCAACGCCATATTCTATTTTAATGATAATGTAAGAATGAATATATACGATGATATGCTGATAGGCTGATAGCCTTCTTTTTCAATAGATGTGTGAAAATATAAACACATAAAATGTTGTAATGCTCTAAAATTTCAAGTAGATATAATAAATCAGGTCGCAATGATGCAAAGCACGATTTGTTTAAACATTGATTTCCATTTTATTTCTCGTCAGCGATATTATTTGTACGTTTTCTATCCGCCATGTTAAAGTTAATCCGTGGAATATTCTATCCACTGCTGCGTTTAAACGTGGAAATACAAAATTTTTGAAGATTTAAAAGTTGTATTATATTCACAACGGATCTTTGTGTCTCTGCATTGGCTGCAAGACCCTGCGCAGTAGCTATTTTTGTGTCAATATTGAAAATGAAGATAGCATTGTATAACTGTCTCTTTCACTCGCTTACGTTTGTCACATTATCCTATCTCGCTTACTCTATGCAGTATATTCAATGACAAACTGTTTCTTGCGAAATAATTGACAGAAGACACAAAGATCCGCTGTGAATATTATAGTTCTGTATTTTGAAACTATGCCCCGTCTGAACTGAATGAATCCGCTGATGCAAAACGCACAGGACCGGTTGATGTGGCAACACTTCGGGGCATATGTTCAGCAGTGGATGACTTTCATCTGAAACGATTATGATGACGTATCCTCAGTATGACAAAAGTTGCGAGCCATGATTTGAAAATCATCCCAGATAAATTTTCCTTAATTCATTATCGTATTATTTATTGCACACCAAACATAATAAAAAGTGCAATGATTTGAGAGTTTAAAACAAAGTAAATTCAAACAAATGTTTACTTTTTTTCATTACGCAACGCGGGTTTAAACTACAACGATGCAGCAATGGCGCAGCAACGGCCTGGCAACGGATAGAAATGCCGTAGCAAAGCATAACAACGGTGTGGAGCTACATCGTAGCTTGATTACCGTAGCGGTTTCTACGCCGTAGCGTCGCAGCTGTTATGACTCACGATATAATTTCGATAACATCACTTTTATATAATATTGAAGCACTAAAATTAATAACAACCACTCAACCATCAAATTTAGCGTTGCTGACTCTCAACTCATTCCACTCAAGCAGCCTGATAAATCCAGTGTTATTTTTTCATCGGATTAGCGTTGCAGGACTAACTTTGTATGAAAAGCAAGCTTTGGCACGAACATGCAAGCGTTATCTCCGTAGTTGTATTGTTAATCGCAACTTCTGAACTATTCGTGCGGTAACTGCAAAGAAATGAACTTAATGTTGGCAGTTGAATTCAATTCAAACAAAACAAGCAAGAAATTGTGCCGCTGCAGTTGGTGTATGTAGTTGGGGCTAGTTTTTCTGGCTGCGATCATTCTATTACGTGGTTAGAGCCACACAGAGAGAAATTGGGCAGCTATTTTGTATGTTCCGTTTTTGGTCACCGACCAATAGTTTTGAAAAATTCTGAGAACGCGTACAACAGATGGTTTCAATGCCGAAATTGGTCAAGTAATAGGATTATGTTAGACTGCATTTTTTACGGAGGAGAATTTCTAGCAGTTCACCGATTATTCAACTAGCAACAAATAGTGAGTTCTAGTTAAGAAGCTACGTGATCAGTTTTTTATATCTAGGTGTTTGTTTACCGTCTACGTGGTGCAGTAGCTAAAACCTCTCATCTCGTGCTTGAGGTCAAGGGTTCAAGGCCAAACAAATACTAACGTGACTTTTTCAATTCATATATAAATTTTGTTTTATCTTGGACAATACTGATATCGGTGAAGGAAAGCATCTTGAGGAAACCTGGACTTTTGGATAAAAGTTCGAACAACCTACAACCCGCCTTGAGCAAGCGCGGTGTTTACTGCTCATGCCTTCCCTGTATAATAATAATGAATATGCGTATAATTCAAATAACGCTCAATTATTTTTATATGAACTCTTTTTCCTTTAGATTTACGTACATACATATTAATTTCGTTTTGATTAAGAAAATAATTATTCTTGAAAAGTGCACAAAATGAGAGGGCAATTCAAATAATTAAAAAAAACGCTTTTGGTCGGAACGAATTGTAACGTCAAAGTATATAATAAAAAATGTCAGCTAGTGCATAGTTGTTGAATGCTTGCAATTAAATTCAGTTTTATTGTGATTTTGAGCAGATATTGAAGGGGAATTACATTTGTTTTGTAAAAGAGTACTAGAAAGATTCACACGAAAATTACTAATATCGGTTACGTCAAGGCACAATCGGTCAATCGCCCGAAAATTTATGCGTTTATGATGGTTACGTATTTCGCATCAAATTCGGATTTTACGTCTATTGAAATAAAAGAAGTGAAAGCACCAAAGTAATTCCACAATAAATATTATGTTTATTCGATCTGCCACACATTTGGTTTTTTTTATCATTATGTCAAGAAAAATAGTATACTTAACCTTAAAATAAGAATGAAAACTATAAGGTTATGATTATTTCATGAAAAAGAAACATCATCTAAAGCAGCAGCAGCATTGTCTGTGTCGGTCAGTGGTCGTAATTGAACCAAAACTTTGTAAATGTAGCTTTTTAAGTTAGGTTGTAATGTAATAGAGGTGACAATGATGACACTTGCAAAGATTAGTAGATAAACACAGCAATTTGTATTTAAAGTGAAATAAATACTTACGTTAAAAATGGTCTTTACAACAGTATAAACCAGGAGATGCAGATAACATGTATCTTTTCATGATTTTACACCACTTTCTCCTGTTGTGTTTCTCATGTTCACACCACTCGGTACAAGAAAAAACACTTTATTTGGTGCATTTCTATTCGTGTTTTTACACGGGCACGATATAGTACTGATAAGTCGGTTTATTGTCCTGTGTATTTTAAACACAAAATATTAATAGATTACAGCCCAAAACACTTCTGCAGCTATTGACTTTTTGTTTATTGTTATAGACTTTGACATCACGACAAGCGCGCGCTTAAAAAACTGATATCAGCCTACTACTTAAAAAATATGTTTTATCTACTCTCATATCGTAATATTCGAATTATAAAATTCAAAACGAGTTTATATTGGCATACTTTATAAACACAATACCGTAATTTAAAAATAGAATCTTATTATAACACTATTTCTCTAACAAAATAATGCTATAAAACAATTTTTTTTCTATTACGATACAGGACAAATTCAAGAAGTTAATCACTAAGGAGTTTCCATCAACAATTTTTTTGTAATGCCATTTTATAGTACCTATTATAAAAAGATTTGATTCCAATTTTAAATTGTCTTTGACAATGCCCGCTTTAGAATTAGCACGCACTGCGAATTTTGTTTCCTTCTACCTGTCCTAGAGCTCAAAATATTCGGGCGAATAAAATTCGCGCCGTGGTGCGGTGGATTTTGTGGCAAAGCACGGATTTCTTCGGTATTATTACCGCACGATTTATTTACCGCAATGCGAACAACTTCATACAATTCCATAGGTCGCAGAATGGGCGGATAAAAATAGCGCGAATAAAGTTCGCAGTGCGTGCTAAGCCTTAGCGCATGCGCGGTTAATGCGGTGATGTGCTGGGTTTTAGCGCCATTCATACGTTTTGCAAGTTTTGCTATACTAAATTTCATGAGTTATTTAAATTATTGTTTAAAAATGTCTGAAATCAGTGAATGTGAAGAAAATTTGACTCCGCCCGATATTTTAGATGCGGCGAAGGAAATTACTCTTAATTTATTACCAGCAAAGTCGAGAAAAGTATATGACAAATGCTATCACGATTTTATGACATGGAAAATGCAAAAATAGGAATGCAATGCTATTTAGTAGGTTCAATCCTAATTTATGAGTGTAGATAAAGTAGTGTATGAAACTGCACATGACTAGGTTTTAAAACATTCGTGTGAAAACTATTAAAAACCTCGCCTACGGCTCGGTTTTTAAACACACACTCATGTTTTAATACCCCTCATTATGCAACAGATTCATAAACTACAATTTTGAATTAAATTTTGATTTTTTGGTGCTGTTTTTTTAAATTTATATAATTATGTAAATTATTATTTAATAATATAAAGACAATACATGCATATGACCTATTCAGTTTGTTCTAAAGTGGGACGGTAACAGACTGGTATTATTATTATTTATAACAATATTAAAAAGTAATAATAAACTTGTTACAATGAAACACAGAATTATGACTGAAATTGCGAGGTCTGCAATCCAGTAATTTTCTATTTACTCCTAACTAAATAGACTACATCCAGCCAAAACAATTCTCGAATCTCAAACTCCCGTATATTCTAGTCAAAATATACCTGCGAGACTACGAGTATTATTCTCTAAAACAGAAACTATATTACGTTTGCAATCCTATTTGGAAGGCATATTGCAGACTGAATATTGTCACAATTGTGTAGTGACGGGAGCACTAAGACGGAGTAGATAGTTTCAGAAGGACGGCTCCATACAACTAGTGACATACACTCTTAGGCCTTAGTTGAAGTGAGAAGTTTGCGAGGGTGCTACGACGGCCGCGAAGTACCTATCAAAAATACGAAATCGCCGTATACTTCCACACGGAAGTAACCATGGCGGGCACCTAGCGCGTCATGATAAACTGACGAGAGCGAAGTCGCGATAGCGCTTGCACTCACAGTTCGTATAAGCGTGCCTGCGTGTTGGGTGTATGCGTGTGTGTAAATGAGCGTTTTCGTATTAGCCAGCCTTCTGGTCCTATCTATTCTGTGGCACTAGATAGTTGGTTCCGTATACGACTTGTTTCCAATACTGCCGGGTGCTTCGAAGTGAATGGAGTTTATGTAGTGTGAACCTATTTGTAGGTAAGGTGCGGGTCGATAGTGGACGTAGTTTTGGCACTAGCATGGCTTTGTTCTATTCTTATTGGATGATTGGTTAAATGTTTTGTTTAATCTACTAGTTTACTACGAAAATTAAAAAAAAATAGTGTAGGTAAAACACAGACTTAGTCTATCTTTGCCTGTGAGGTAAAAGGTATTCAAGATAAAAAAATATGTTTATCAATGCGAAAGTAACTGTCTGTGTGTCTGTCTGTCTGTAAACTTTTCACGTTTAAATCGCTGAATCGATTGAGATGAAATTTCGTGTGGAGATGGTTTAAGACCCTAGAACATACGATATTTTATCCCGGTAGTGTGTTCCCTTTGGGATGATAAAACACTATTTATGCGGGCGACACCACGGACAGAAGCTAGTATCTTTGTAATATTCGTTCAGAAGTTATCATACAATTTTGAAATCAATTTTTCCCCGTTTTCTGAGTAGGTTAATCCGATTACTTAATGCTCTCCAATTATATTATTAATAGGCTTCTGCGTTATCCTGTATAATAATTTACCTGCCTTTATTCTACAAAAACAATTAAAGTAGCGGTAGTAGAATAAATAAACACACAATGAAGCGATAAAGAGAAACAACACTTCAAAATGGAAGGCAATCACATATTTACAATAAAGTAATTAGCGATCCCCAACATTCAGTAAATTAATAGGCACTAGGGATTTCTGAATTAGATCGTTTCATGGATTGGATTAGTAGCGAAATAATTAAATAACGAAACTAAGCCCGGCTCCCTTTAAAAAGGTGCTGCAGAAGGTCAACCAACATCAATCAGGCATTCAATAAGGAATAAACTAAACTTAAGAACAAATTGCAGTTAAATCAAAACGTTTCAGGCAACACAGGCTTTTGTCGCAGATTTGCCTCCAATTACAGTTTTTTTTTTTTTTTAACCTTTGCCTTACACTAGGAATTTCTTCCTGTATCATGGGTGCGTTTACAAACATATAAACTCACAAACACAACACCCAGAGCCGAAACAACTATCTGTAGGTCATACAAATATTTGTTCCGTGCGGGAATCGAACCCGCGACACGCAGCGCAGCAGTCAATCGCTCAACCACTGCGCCAACCGTGCGCCCGTTTTTTTTTGCCTGGGCTATAGGTAAACTAAAAGCTTATACTAATTATTTATATTTTCACAAAATGTATCCCATTAAGAAGGCTGTGTTTAATAATGTTCTAGAATCGTATTATTATCCAATCAATTGTTGAATAACCATCATTGAACCTGTAAACTAATGATGTACTTTGTTGCCTATTCTGGGAGCTACATATTCGTCATAGGTAACTTTGTATTGTATTGGAAAAAACCCTGCAAGACAATGTGCAGAACATGACATACAATATACGGACGACTTTAACTGATGTGATTTGATCTATTTGAATTTTTGTTGGTAGCCGCACAACGGGTAAATCTTCTGCTGATCATTATTTCGTAAACTCGGGCAGAAAGCAACGCAGCTTTGTTGTTTATTATTCTAGTTGTTGTGTGTTCTTAATATAATCTATGGTTGATATTATGAGAGTTATCTGTGGACTCTATGAAAAGATGTATGTGCGGAATTGGATATAAAATACAAGTGCTAACAATGAATATTCTTTTAATTACATAACATGGCGCTGCAAAAACAAAATACCGAATTGGAACCTGTACCAGATGGTGAAGGAGTTGTGGGCTTAAAAACCCCACAGCCTTTGGTAAATTTATCTGCTGAAGGGTTTACTAAGTGGATTCAACTATTTGAAATCTACAGAAAAGCAACAGGCGTCACTAAAAAAGACCAAGATGTCCAAGTTGCAGTGCTCCTGCACTGTATGGGAGAGGCGTGTGTAGAAATTTTCAATACTCTACAAGTAAACGAACAAAGTACATATGAAGAGGTGAAAAAGGCGTTCAACCAACACTTTGTACCGATAAAGAACGAGTGTGTAAATTCACATGTATTCTTCACAAGAAATCAAAATGAAGAATCCTTTGACCAATACGTGACTGACTTAAAGAAATTAGCAGCAGAATGTAACTTTGGTGAATTAAAAGACAGGTTGATCAGAGACAGAATTGTTGCAGGAATAAAAGACAATAGACTCCGAGACAGATTACTAAGAGAAGGTAACTTAACTTTACAAAGGTGCATAGACATATGTAAAACAGCCGAGTTGGCATCAGAACAAGTGAAAAAATTTGAGCTTAAAGATGATAAAGAGATATATAAAATAAATAGAGAAAATACAGTTAATGAAAAAAATCATGCCACAAGCAGTACAAAGTATAAACAACCAATTACAAGAACCAGTAATGATTGTTCAAGATGCGGATACAACCATGCCCGAGAAAAGTGTCCAGCATATAATAAAAAGTGTTTAAAATGCAATAAGTTTGGTCATTTTAGTAACAAATGTCTGACAAATAATAAGAAATATGTAAGAAGAGTAGAAATGGAAAATAACAGTGAGGAAGAAGAGGAGGAACTAAACACTATGAGGTTAGGATTAATTAAGATTAATTTTGTTAATAAAAGTAATAATCAATTATGGCAAGAAGAGGTAAACTTTTGCAAAAGTAATAGTAAGGTCTTGTTCCGATTAGATACAGGTGCTCAGTGTAATGTCATATCAAAAAATCAATGTAAATTGCTTAAAATTTATGAAATAATGCCTTCAAATTTAAAATTAAGTAATTATGATGGGGCTCGCATTGAAACGGTTGGAAAAATACAAGCTAAGTGTGATATAGGTGGGCATATTAATATGGTTAAATTTCAAGTCTGCAAAGGAAATTTTGAACCATTATTAGGATTACCAACTATTGTAAAATTTAATTTATTATGTAGAGTACAAAATTTAAATGTTAAAAATTATTTTATTTCAGACTATCCTGAGTTATTCAGTGGTATAGGTAAGATAAAAAATTATGAGTATGAGATTAGGTTAAAACCAAGTGCTGTTGGAAAAGTAGAACCATGTAGACATGTACCTTTTAAACTTTTACCTAAACTTAAAGAAGAATTGCAAATTATGAAAAAAAATGGAATTATATCAGAAGTTGAGAAATCTACAGAATATGTGAATTCATTAGTAATTGCTACAAAGCCAAATGGGTCGATTAGAGTTTGCCTCGATCCTCAATATCTAAATAATCAAATTTTAAGAGAACAGTATATGTTGCCAACATTAGAGGAGATAACCTCAAAACTTAAAGGATCTGAATATTATAGTACACTAGACGCTTCATGTGGATTTTGGCAAGTTGTTTTATCTAGGGCTAGTAGGGAACTTACAACATTTAATACACCCTTAGGGAGATTCATGTTTAACAGATTACCTTACGGTTTAAATTCTAGTCCAGAAGTATTTCATAAATTGTTCAGTAAAATCTTTGAGGACATAGAAGGAGTAGAAATATTTGTGGATGACATTTTGATCCATGCGGATTCTGAGGGAAGACATGATAGTATATTAAAAAGAGTGTTAGACAGAGCACGAGAATATAATATAAAGTTAAATAAAGATAAATGTAAAATAAAAGTGAAAGAGGTAAGATACTTAGGACATATTTTATCAAGTAAAGGAATAACATTAGACATAGACAGGGTTAAAAGCATCACAGATATGGCAACACGAACCTCAAAAACTGAATTATTAAGATTTTTAGGAATTACTAATTATGTTTCCAGATTTATAAAGAATTATTCTGATTTAACTTCAACTCTTAGGGAGCTAATAAAAAAAGATGTCTTATTTATTTGGGGTACTGAGCAACAGGAAGCATATGAAAAACTTAAAAGCATGTTGTGTGAACCTCCAGTTTTAGCTTATTTTGATATAAACAAACCAATTGTACTAAGTGTAGATGCATCAAAGGATGGCCTGGGTGCTGTGTTGTTACAAGATAACAGGCCTATTGCATATGGTTCTAGATCATTAAGTAACACAGAAAAATGTTATAGTCAAATTGAAAAAGAAAGCCTTGCAATTGTATATGGTTGTAGTAAGTTTTATCAATATTTATTTGGTCAAGAATTTGTGGTTGAATCGGATCATAAACCATTAGTTTCAATATTTTCAAAGCCAATGAATAAATGTCCTCCCAGACTACAAAGAATGAAAATGGCTTTAAATGAATATAATTTTACAGTGAAGTATAAACCAGGGAAAGAGTTGGTTGTTGCAGATCATTTAAGTAGAAGTTATTTGAAAGAAAATTGTAAAACTCATGGAGAAGAATTAGAAGCTTATGTAGCTATGGTATTTAAAAAGTTTGATGTATCTAATCAGAAATTAAAGTTAATTATTAGAGAAACTTTAAAAGATAAAGAATTACAGTCTGTTGTAAAATATATACGAAATGGATGGCCAAGTAATAAATGTGAGGTAGAGTCTGATGCAAAAATATATTTTTCTTTTAGAGATGAGTTAAGTGAATTTAAGGATTTAGTGATGAAAGGTTGTCAAATTGTAATACCACAAAGTTTAAGAAAAGATATGTTGTCTAGAATACATTATGCTCATTTAGGTATTGTAAAATGTAAGTCATTAGCCAGAGAAACTGTGTACTGGCCAACAATGAACAAAGAAATTGAGGATTTAATAACAAGTTGTGATACTTGTAAGAAATATCAAAATGCTAACTGCAAAGAACCAATGATTTGTAAAGATATACCAGTTAAGGCATGGCAAATATTATCTGCAGACATTTTCTTTTTGAAAGGAATTCCATATATTTTAGTTGTAGATGCATATAGTAAGTTCATAGAAATTAAAAAGTTAATAGATTTATCTGCTAATGTTACTATTAAATGTTTAAAGGAAATATTTGCACGGCATGGAGTGCCAGAAACATTGTATACAGATTCAGGAACACAGTTTACCAGTATTGATTTTACAAAATTTGCAAATCATTGGTATTTTTCTCACATTATAACAAGTCCAAAACATCATCAAAGTAATAGTTTAGCTGAGAGGCACATTCAAACAGTTAAACGAATGTTGAAAAAGTTAATAGAAGTAAATAAGGACATTTATATGGGGTTATTGACCTATAGAAATACACCAGTGTCTGACAGTGGTAAATCACCAGCTGAACTGTTGTACAACAGAAAGATAAATCACATGATACCTAGTATAAGTAAATTTAAAGCTAATAATTATAAGAAAGAATTGTGTATGAAACAGTGTAAACAAGAATATGATTATAATAAACATGTAAGACCATTGCCTAAGATAGAGGAAGGAAAAATTGTAAAAATCAAAGAGGAAGGCAAGTCAGGACCACATAAAAGTGGAGTAGTCTTAGGTTATGGAAAAGGTCCTAGGTCATATTTAATTAAAACAGAAGAAGGTAATGTAATACAAAGAAACAGAAAAGATTTAATATGTAATGGAAAATATTATGATAAAACTATAGATCTAGATATTACAGATAATTATGATGAAGAGAATAGAGTTGAGTTAAATAGTAATGAAACAAATGATAATAATATTGTAATTGAAAATAATAGAGACAATATTTGTAACGAAAATACAGATTCAAATTATAGAACAAGAAGTGGAAGAATTGTGCACATGCCTAGTTATTTAAAGGATTATGTTTAATTATAATTTACAAACGAAGGGAGATGTTGTGTGTTCTTAATATAATCTATGGTTGATATTATGAGAGTTATCTGTGGACTCTATGAAAAGATGTATGTGCGGAATTGGATATAAAATACAAGTGCTAACAATGAATATTCTTTTAATTACATAACACTAGTTATTTATGTATTAGTTTTTAAGGGTGTACGCAACCGAAATACGTTAATGGTTTGAGTTCATTTAATAAACAGATTCGGTTTTAGTACCCTCCGGTTATAAGATAATGCTGTACCTGATTGGATATTAAATAATAAAACTTGCCGCGGTACGCACCGGTTGGGAAACAGTTTGCCTATTCTACATATCTAAAAATCAAATTTCGTTTATCCAAAATCAGACTACTCAATTACGAAATTTTAACTAAAGAAATTAGCAAAAACAATCCGCGCAGACCCGCAACATTATCTACAACACTTTAATAAAGAAAACAAAAAAGGGAGAATCAAAGAAAGCGCCCACTCGACGCTAATCACAAGCCTATTTATTAGCCTCTCCAACAAAGGAAAGAACATGCTACCGTTAAAGATAACACAATAAAAACAAAGGTAAATTGGCCTGGTATAAATAGGGTGTGCAAGGTCAACGTCAGGTCAGTACCAGTCATCTGTCTCAGTCAGGTAGGTGAGGCCATTAATAAGGCGTAGAGACATCTAGTCGTGATACCCGTTCGGGATTTATCTTCTGAATAATGGTTTGCGATGATGTGTAAGGAGGTTTATGTGAGGTAAGTTTTGGCCTTTTTCGTGAGTGTGTTTTTTTTTTATGATGGTGTCTTTCTATTTCGTTGCTGACGCTTTTTCCGGTTTTGCGAAAAGTTTGTGTTTGTGATTATTGTATCGAATATATTTTTTTATATCAACTCAACATTTCTCTTCGTCCAGCCTGTTATTTTACATTTGACAGATACCCGCATAATGAAATTTAATAATTATTAACAGGAAATAATCACAGTATAAATATGGGAAACCATAGACACTAAAATGCAAAACTTCAAGGACGCTTACTCGCTCTGTTATTTCAATATATTAAAATAGAAAATTAAACTAAAATTTACGTAGCAGTAAATATTGCAATGTAAATGTGTGAAGATTACATTTTGAAAGAAGTATTATTTATAAAGAAAACAGCAAATAAATGATGATAATTAATGTTGATGTTGCAAAATAATAAATAAATTGTTACTGTTATGTTGTTACTTTCACCACATAACAACTTTTTCAACTGTCACTGCTCATACTACACGAGAAAAAAGTGCGAACCCAACTTCACTCACTTACACTACATACATTACACTTAACTCATCTCAACTCTCAACTACACTCGCAAAAACCACAACCAGGTATGTTTTTGTTTTCTCTAGCCTATTGAATTTTATTTGATTTAACGTTGATTTTTTAGTTAATCTTAATCTAATTTTCTTATTTGTCCTTAATTTAATTTTGGCCTGATTTTAATCTGACTTTAGTTTGATTACGAGTTGATATTTAATTCTAGTTTGATTTTAATTTGATATAAATTAGATTTTAATTTGATTATAATTGATTTTTAGTTTGATTTTAATTTGATTGTAGTTTGGTTTTAATTTGATTTTTATTTGACTTTTGTTTGATTCTAATTTGATTTTCATTTTAATTTAACTCATTTTTATTTAATTTGTAATTTTATTTTAAAATTTGACTTTTATTTGATTGTGACTTTATTTTTACTTGATTTAATTTGGTTTAGTTTAATTAAATTTAATTTGGTTTTAATTTTATTCAAATTTTACTTGATTCTGTTATTTTTTCTTTTTTAATTTTTTTTTATTGGATTTTAAATGTTTTATTTGATTATATTTAAATTGATGATCAGGCAATGTAGTAACACATCTTATTTTATGCTTTTTTATCAAACATTAATACCATGGGTCACTAGCCCCCAAAATACAGGCTCAGGCCTAGTTTGGGAGTATGCATTATCATGTTACGTGTTACCTTTGTGTCAAATAAACATTTTTATTTTTATTCTTTTGTTATTTATGCATGATATGATGCAATAAATTTGATTTGATTTGATTATAAACAATACAAAATGTTAAATAAAATAACAATGTGTTTAATCGATTAAAATTTATTATACGATAAAGTCAATTGTTATAAGAAATCGAATCGGTACCACATTAGTTCATCAATAAATGATTAGTTTTTGAGCTGTCAAATGTAAAATTACAGGTTGGACGGAGATTAGTTACACATATGCGTTATAGGAAAAAGTCCGAGATGAGTGATAAGATATGAGAAGCTCAATTAAAATAGATTAGAGCAGGAAAAAAAAACAATATTTAATAGCTGTGCTCATTTATCGCTTTTATCTCTCGCTTTTTTCTTGTGCTTGGCATTTTGTATTAATTGAAGGATTAAAACTTAACCACGATACTCAATAAATTCTTTTGCCTAACTCATTTAAATTCCAACCACATTACAAAACTAAACACACGGAAAACACAACAAACCAATTACACCATTAAAAGTTTTCGCATGAAACTCCGTACGAGGCTATAAAGTCGACAAATATTATTAAAGTGGTCGCAGATTCGTCGGAGATTGCGCTCGTAATTTGCGGGTAATGTGCTAATGCGTAGCGCGCATGCAATTTCCACGAAAAATGCATGCGGCCGTAAACACGATCTGTGGTATTCTAGATTGAAATCGTCGTAGATAACGATCCTCGTACGTGTGTTGAAATTGCATCAACTGTCTATATTAACGCGTTCTACATGATGTGGTTTGCTTATCTATTGTTTCGTGTTTTGTTTGTTTGTTTCTTTCTTTTGTTTTTAGCTTAGTCGTTGATATTAGCAAGTTCTATAATTTAATCGCTGATTGTCGTTGTGGATAACGATCCTCGTACGTGTGTTGAGTTGGCATCATCATCTGCCATCTAATGTTCCCACTGCTGGGACACAGACCTCCTCTCTAGGAGGATATGCTGGTTTCCTCGCGATGTTTTCCTTCGCCGTTTTAAGAGCAGTGGTGGTGAAATAATTTACACAAAGTAATGCCCCTATCTGGGTTCGAACCCACTACCTACGACATGTAAGTCCTAGCCGTTACCATTGGGCCACAACTAATAAACAACAATTGTCTATATTATTACGTTGATTGATGATTTTATTTGTTTTTCTATTGTTTCGTGTTTTGTTTGTTCCTTCTTTTTTTTTTAGATTTGGTTCTTTTTAATTTATTTTTTATCATAGATAGGCTCGCGTGTGACCACTATCTCGCCTGATGGTGAAGAAAAGATAAACAAATTCTATAATTTCATCGATGGTTATCGTTATTTTATTTATTAAAATTTTACGCACGACTACAAAGGCAGACTTATGCCTTAAGCACTATATTTTTACTGGGCTTTATCGCATATTGTGTTTTTTTGTTTTGTTCTAAAATTAATCAATAAATTCTTCGTGTTTGACTATTAACTTTATTATTAAATTAATTAAATACATTTGAACTGCATCTTTGGTTTCGTTTTAATTCTTTAATTAGTTAGCTCCTTAGGCTGCTTCTAAACCTATTTATTTGGAGCACCTAATACTATTGCCTTTGAACTATTTAATTTGTTCAAGATGAATCGCGTTTTCCTTATTAATTCTTTCTTCTGAGTAGCTTATGAAATTCAATGAGACAGATGAGACCACTTACGAGAACCGCCTCCAATTTTATTTGCCCTTAGAATCCAACTTTACATGATACATACAAACATAGAAATATTCTAACGTTATTTAAAAGAATAAACATAAAGGCTTTAAGATTGGCAGTTTCAAAATGATTCTTAAAATTCGTATTGTAATCAACATTTTCCATGTTATGGTTGATTAAATCGCGTAATATATGTTCCATATTCTTCAAACGATTTATACCTATTCTATGCGAGATGAATACATTAAATTTCATTACTGATTCGTTTTAGATTGCATTTTTGTGTGGAAATATGTTTATTTTCTTTTTCAACCTGCTATAAGATCATAAAGTGCTTTTGAGACAAATATTTAGTACCTAGATAGGTAATTCTTTCTACAAAAAGAATTTAAAAAAAAAAAAAATATATATAATATTAAGCTTCTTATACTCATGGTTTAATCGAGACTTTTTTTTTAAGGTTGAGCAGTAAAATAATAATAAAAGAAATATCAATGTTGGCGATGATATTTAGACTCAAGAAAAACTAGATTTATTTTCAGTACCTCAAAATAAGTTTATTCTCATGACTTACAAAACAGATGACCTTAATTACGTGTCTGACGTAGCATATCTAAGAAAAGCTTTTAAAAAAATGAGAGGCTAGTCTTCTAAAATATTATTTCAAGCGTAACAAACTATTTAAATGAAAACATTACCACTTGTCGTCAACTCGTAATGAAAATGACAACTGAAAAAGTGAGACATAAATAGAATATTTTATATACGCCCCTTAATTAACCCTTGTTAAAATGATTAAGATAGGTAGGTGAAATTCTAACCAAAAGAATATGTAGGTTTGATAATTGTTTACATAATACATGGAGGTAAGTACTTAATCGATAAAGGAGTTGAAGGGTATGATTTGATTGATATTTTTGAAAGATGTACTTTTGTTAAGAGAGACTTTAATCACAGGCCAAATAGCCGAACACGGCATGAAGATAGACTAGACAAAACGTATCTTTAAAACTGACACCAATTGTGTTTAGGTAATTCTAAGAATTGTACTTGAAATAAATATACATTATTGCAAATTCAACCTTAAATGCAATGTTTAAAGTTGCATTCACAAAATTGTACAAAAAGCAATAAAAAGTTTATGAGTTCAATAAAAAAAATAGTCTTACACGCAAGTATTAAAGTCTAAATTATTGTAATTTAGACTTTGTAAGTGCGTGTAAGACTAAATTTCCAAAAAAGCAATTCGAAATTCGATTTTTCAAAATTTTGTTCGAGCTCGCTGCTTGGCCAAGGAATGAGTGGAGTCGAAACGTTCAATAATTTTTTTAAATCATCGAACTATAAAAATACTAGATTAGGACTCAGAAATGAAAATAAGTCGCTCAAATGGCCACACACACTTATCTACCTATCTTTCTATTATAAAAATCAAATGCTGTTCGTTGGTCTCGCTAAAACTCAAAAACGGCTGGATCGATTTGAATAATTATTATTTTGTTTTGAACGCTCGAATAAAAAGACTGTTTAAAATAAAAATATATACGTGGGCGGGTAGCTAGGGTTGTTAGGTAGGGTAGCAATGTAGATAAGGTAGGGTGTGCTTGGAAACTTGAAAATTAAAAGTCAGTTATTTGATTTAGGTACAAAAATATTTATTACAAAATGAAACTTAAAATTTCAGCAATAAGATTAAAACACTATTTAGGAAATTTCGGGGTTTACTTTTTTTCTTTTTCTATGGATCATTAGGAAAGCTTAAAAAATAAAAAGCTTTACAAACTACTCCATGCATTCTCTTACAATAGTTGGCGCTTTCACTTTTTTGACGCAAACGTTGGTCAAACAATCATAATATTTGGTAATTGATTCATATTTACTATTTGATTCGGTTTTTACTTTATGAAAAACAATTAATGATATAAACTTACCGAAAAAAATATATTCCTTCCAAAATCAAGGTGTTACAGTGGTTATTTGCACAGTTTTGAACGCACATTGCGGCATTTTTAACGTATTAATGTTGGCTATGATTGGACCATACTAATTTGAAATAGTGCCACAACCGTATTTGTGGCCATATTTATCGGCCCGTTTTTGAAGCGCTGACCGGGACCATCTAGTGTATTCTTCATCGAAAGCATGAATACACTTGTATTTTACAAAGGTAATTTATTGAAATTGCGAACATATTCTAAAAAAAATATAGGCGCTAACATGTAAGCTTTTTATCCAACTATTTTAACACCCCCAAAGAAGATTCGTTAGGTATCTTATATAATAAATAATTACGTTATTAATTGGGATGTCGTATGACGTATATCTGGGGTTTAAACGAGCCGCGGCTGAGCCAGCGGAGGTATGCTTTTCGCACCCCAAAGTATACCCCATCCGAACTATACGGTTAAAACGACGTCACTTCGCTAACCATGCATTGCCATCCAAACTAAACGTTTATGCAAAATTTCACCTTAATCGGTGGAAGAAAACTGCTTTAAATTTCAGTTGCAAGATTTGACCCGAACACACTTAACATACACACACATCACATCATCAGCCTATTAATGTTCCCACTGCTGGGACACAGGCCTCCTCTCTGCTGTGAGAGGGGATGGGCCATAATCCACCACGCGGGCCCGGTGCGGGTTGGTGGATGTCACATGTCTTCGAAGTTTTGGTTCTAGGACATGCCGGTTTCCTTACGATGTTTTCCTTCACCGTTTTTTAGAGCAGTGGTGATGAAATAATTTACACAAAGTAAAGCGCCTGCCTGGGTTCGAACCCACGACCTACAACTTGTAAGTCGCGGCCGATACCACTGGGCCACCACTGCTCTACTACTACTAACATACACTGCAAGTTAAATAAAAGTTTGTAAAAAAATGTACCTTGCCATTCAGTGGGACTGTAACAGGCTGGTATTTACGAGTATTTTAATGGTATAAAAATATATCTTTTGCCACTACCTTGGCTAATACGTAACACATTACCTAAGAAATTCGTTTCGAAATATGAACATTTAAACACAAGATTATAAAATTAAAAAGAAACAAAATTACATAATAACAGTTACGAAATGACTTTTTCATCACACTTGCACGAAAACAGTTTCTAAACATACAGGTTAACTTGACCGTAATGCCCCATGTAAAACCCTCGAGCTTTCTGTTTGTCATAAAATCCAAGGTCGGTAAGTACGAGTATATTTTTTTTAAATTTATAGCACAGCACACAGGTCATGCAAGTTCAAGCAAGGCGTTTACACGCAATTGAAAAATTGCCTTAAAATGTTATCGAAACAGGAATTTCATTGCAATCTTTCGACATATTACTTAAATACACAACTAATGTTATTAATAATCGATTTTAATCGTTTATTTAATTTTTTTTACACTCCGTCATGGCTCACCTTCGTAAGTATTTGCCCTGAACGTTTCTGAACGAAACATTTGTATAATCTGTGGTGTGGGCAAAAAGCCCGCCATCCGCTTAAAAAAAAGTTCACGTATTTCGTAATAATATTCTATTCTATATTTTTTTATGGCAAGCAAAGCCGATGTCGACTATTCTGCCAGTGTCCAAAGTAAATTGGAAAACAAGTGTGTCTGAGATTTGTAATTTAATTATAAGAGGGGAAACTGAAGACGAAAACTAAGTTCTTTTTGATACAGTTGAACACTTGCTGAGTTAGTACTGGACTGAAACAAACAAAAAATAAGAATACATAAATATTAAAATTGTTAAAACATTAAAATACATATACCACAACACCATAGAGGCAATAATCGGAGTTAGAATTATAATTTGATACTGTTGTGGCGGATAAAGCTCATCAGCGCCACAAGCAGATCTGGGGAAGAATATGTTAGAAGGGATGGGCAATTAATTGGAAGAGGGATCTTGAATTTAGGGAGACGGCTAAAGGAGGGATGTTATTGGGGCATTCAAAAAATATGTGGTCTAAAGTACCGTCTACCAAACCGCATTCACATAGGGAGGAGTCACGAACGCGAATTTTTTCTAGAAAAACTGGAGTACAACAAAAACCTAAGCGGATTCTACAGATTACGGATACAACGGTTTTAGATACTTTTTTGTATGGGTAGAACCAAGGTTTTGGTTTTATAGTAGGTTGTACTGCATAGTAGAACCTACCCTTCTTCCTACCAGTGGAATTCCACTGTTCCTGCCATGAACATAGAAGGTTGACTTTTGGCATGTTTAGTAAGTCATACCCCTGATAAGAATAGTGGGAGAGATTAGCTGTAACTGACGAGCAAGCATCCTTGGCTAAGACATCAGCGCATTCGTTGCCCTTAATACCGCAGTGACTAGGTATCCAAACTAACTAAACCTCTTTTTGGCTATTAGCGCACGAAAATAAGCATTTTTTTATTTTTAAAATTAGGGTGCTGTGCAATTTACTTTTGAAGGGGCTTTGAACCAAAGCCTGTAGGCAGCTAAGGGAGTCAGTGAAAACAACGGCTTTATCAATGTTATGGTGTGACTCTATAAAAAGACATGCTTCCAATAAAGCCACACATTCGCCCGTGAACACGGAGGACTCCTTAGGACATTTATATTGCAAAATAATCCTGGAGCTTTGGTAATAAACTGCAGCCCCAATGCAACTAGAGTCAGTGAACTTCGAAGCGTCAGTAAAAAATTTTTGGAAACCATTCCATCGTTCGCCCACCACCGCGTTGAAAGCCGAATTCGCCAAAGGGGACTTTTTAGATATGCCGATATTAAAGAGAATTTTCGGAGTAAAGCATAGAGTCTCGTATTCGAAGTTAAAGAGGGGTAATTTGGGGTACTGGACGATCGGACATTCTAAATTTTGGATAAAGTGAAAATGTTTTATGATCAAAGGGATTTCTTTATTTTTCCAATAATTTGAGTGTCTGCATACGTCATTTAGCTCGAACAGTTTTGCAATAAGAGGGTGGGAAGATCTGCAAATTATCCTAGATAAAAAACGGGATGCTAGATACTGCCGTTTTAGGGTTAGCGGAGGTTCAGCGCATTCGACCTGCAACGCGTTAACGGGAGAGGACTTCATACAACCAGAGATGATCCGAAGGCACTTAGATTGTTACAAGGAACCAGAAGGAATGTCCCATAATCTAGTATACTACGTACTAAGGCATTATAAACTAATTTTTAAGTGTAGGGGTGGGCACCCCACCAGACACCCGCAAGGACTTTTAGAATCGAAATGACTCGTTCACATTTTTGGATTAGGAAATTTATATGATGCTTACCTGTTAATTTAGAGTCGAGAAAAACGCCTAAAAATTTAACGTTATTTGTTAAAGGAACAATATTGCCTGAAATGGTCACTGATATATGAGGAATTAATCTTTTCCGAGAAAAGATTACTGCCGAACTTTTAGGCGCGGATAGCGACAGTCCATGGCTTAAAAGCCAATGGTTCAGAGAGTCCAGAGACAGACAAAGAGAAGACGCGGCGTCAACTATGGAGGAATCTGACACATACAGAACTAAGTCATCAGCGTACTGCAGGATATGACAATTATTGTTTAGGCAGGAGCCGATATCGGCTGTATACAGGTTATAGAGTAAAGGACTGAGGACGAAGCCCTGCGGGAGTCCCCTCCAAGTCTGCCTCTTGTCAAAATCCTCGCCCTGGACTCTCAGAACCAAGGAGCGAGACCAAAGAAGTCCACATATGCATTCGATGATCTTGACTGGAATACTCAGCTGATGCAGTTTGTGCCTGAGGACAGGAAGAAGAACACTGTCATATGCAGAAGAGATGTCCAGGAAGGCTGCTACAACAGAATCGTTTTTGGAAAAAGATAAGCGAATATCTGTTAATAGAATACCAACACTGTCCATTGTGCTGAGGCCCTTCCTAAAACCGAATTGGTAGTTCGGCAGTAATCCTCTTGATTCGACTAACCATTCCAATCGATTTTTAACAAGGTGTTCCATTAGTTTAGCTAAGGCTGAAGACAGAGCAATAGGTCTAAGGCCATTCGGATCATCCACATGTTTGCCTGGTTTCAATAGGGGAATGATTATTTGTAGTTTCCACTGGTCTGGAACCCAACCATGATTAAAACAAAAATTTATTAAATCTAAAAAATATTGTTTTGCTTTATCCCCAGAATGTGTAATAAAAGAGTATGGTATACCATCAATACCAGGTGCTGAGTCCTGGACATGACTGAGCACTAAGTTTAATTCTTTCAAGGTAAATGGCGCATCAAAGGGGTCAACAGAATCAATATGTGAGGGAACATTAATGCATTCAGAAGAGAGTGGGACATATGGTGGGGCAATTCTGTCAAAAAAAAGTTCAGCTGTTTCCCTAGTGATCGGTGAAGAGATTGATGGTGAACAACCACGTCTAAACCTGTTAATGTTCTTCCACACAATTGAGATTGGGGTGGAGGGAGATAAGGATGAGCAAAATTTAACCCAACCTGCACGTTTTTTCTATCGATCTGGCATAAACCTGCTGATAGGCCAACAGGTTTTGGGTGTTCATCGCCCGATTCGTAATAATAGTTGTGCTGACTTGTGTATTAAAGCTATAATTCATAATTATTTACATACTTGAAAACAAGTAAAAAAGTTATAAAAAAATGTCGTCGTCGTCGTCCGATGTGGACGTCGTGTGATTTAAATGCAACACCGCCAGATATTAACCATGCAGCAATAACTATTAATGAAAATCATTTACCGGAGAAGTCTAAGGAGCGGTATATAGCTGCATACGACCAATTTATAAAATGGAGACACGAAAAGAAAACAAGTTCGTGGTCTGAAAATGTTTTGCTGGCGTATTTTGGAGAATTGGCGAATAAATACAAACCGTCTTCACTGTGGTCCACTTACTCTATGCTGAAAATCACTCTCCAATCTAAGGATTGTATCAACAGTAACGAATATACAAAGTTGACGGCATTTTTATCAGTTGGATATGTGTGTAAAAGACTCCGTAAGCAGCAAGAAAAAAAATAGTGATGAAAGAGCAAAATCGATTTTGAAGTCGTGCGACCCAAAACCGAGCACATCATTTGCAGACTTTGAACCAGAGCCGTGTGCGTCCACGTCGTCTGCTACTGGTGAGAAACAACCATGTGCCTCGACAGCAGCATTTAAGTTAGTACTACCCGTGTTAGAAAGAAGAATAAAAATAAAGAAAAAATATTTGATTGCCACAAAACGACATACAAACATTACATTTCAAGAACGAAAACAGTGGTAAAAGATTTTGAAAACTAAACCCTCGTCAGATACATCGAAAAATATCCCAATTTCTAATAATGAAGAAAATATTACTAATAATTTGTCTAAAAAAATAAGACTTGTCGAGAAAAACGTGTGTCTTATTTTTACTAATTGTACAGTGACTATAAATTTTAATAAATGGGTTTTTTCTACCCTATAATTTATTTTATTTACTCGCAAATATGATGGAAAACATTGTATGTTTCACTGGCGGTACGGGAATTAAGAACCTCGACTCAAATAGCCCTCAGTCTTCGACTTCGGGCTTCTATTAGAACCTCGATCGTAATTCCTTACTGACCGCCCTTAATACACAACGTCCTATTGTATGGAGTTTTGATATCATTATGTAACTACAACATAATTATTTTTCTTTTTGGCGGCCAAGTACGAGTAAAACAACTTGCAATTTAAAGAAAAAAAAATACGTAACTGAATAGGCTACTGTTGGTAGAAACATTCTACCGCTACGCCCGCGCTTTTCCAACGCCCCATCCGGCAGAATGATACTGAACCTGTTAGCTCTCGAAAAAGCGCGCGTTGATTGTATGTATATAGTCTGTGATGATCTGTATATAGTCTGAACGAAAAACTAAAATTTTCAAAAAAAAATGTTTTTGGAACTTATTTGCATTTAATTAAGTAATCTCATCAGGTACTGGAAAAATAATCGTTCGTGTCCCGCATAAAAAGGCTTTATTTTAACACTCGTGTTAAAATCTCGACTTTTTATGTTCGAAACGAAATGTACTATTTAACAAAAGATTGTAGAAACTTACTTCACAACACCCAGAAGTTTAGCAAGCACTACACAGAGCGGAATGGTACTGAGCGTTGCGAAGTAGTGCAATGCAGTGTGGCGCTAGGTTTAAGGTATGATTCCGAACGCCGTTGCATGCAGCAGTGCTACCGCAGCACTACTGGCCCCCATATATTATTCTCTATAGGTTTATATGAGATTACATTCCGAACTCCGCAGCAATGCAGCGACAGCAATCCAGCGGCAGCACTATTTATCGGCAATATCGCCCCGCCGCCGTGACAGACAAGTAGTGACGCGTCCGCCGCATCGTTAGTACCTACGTGAATAAAATTAAACTGTTTTTTTATTTAAATGTCAATTTTCCCTGAATGTTTGCTCCTCACTTATCAAATGGTTTTTAATCAGCGTCTTGTAACATCCTTCCCGTTGACTGCCTTTATATAACAAATCCGTCACGCGTTCGCTACGGGTGCAATGTTGCGAGAGTAAACTTTTAGGTTGATTTTCTAGTCTTGTGGACCGACTCGTTATAAATCCACCTCTATACATATTTTATTGTCATAACATCAAGCCTGTATTCACCGAAGGGTTAACCAAGAACCTCGGTATACACACATTTCGCCAGTTTTGTTTAGTCCCATTTAATAGGGGGGAGTATATTGCCATAAACCGTGCACAAGTCAAGACTTTGAGCTGCTACTGAGAATTTTCAAATGCAAAATCCTAACTTATTTTCTTTAATTTTTATCGTGTCTAACATATTGAAGATAAACTAGGTATATAAATTCTTAGAAAATATAGAATCAATGGCACTGGTATAAAACAAAGGATCCTGGATTATCCTGACATAGACGTCGCGATATTAATCGGTCCTTCTAGGAAAACGACCAGAGAAAATATTCGACGGTAAATTGATGGAAATTGAAGAAAACCAGTGGATTTTTCAGTACAATAATTGGCAAGCAGAATTTGTTTTCCAGTTTTGAAATTCATAGGCTCAATGGCCATTCATAAAAAATAAAAATAAAAAATATAAACAGCACTCCACTAGCATTATTGTTGGCTATAATAAAATACAGGTGAACGGTTGTTCCCGTTTGTAGTTTTCATGTTGTATGCGTAATTTTTTAGTAAAACATTTAAATACTATGCAGTCATACGCTCAAATAGAGCAAAACATACAACGACGAGTAAAAGCATTAAACATTCCCTTTACATCGTTTTAAAATAAATACATGTTGCGGACCTGTCAAATTAATTTGTACCGTCAATATTGAGTAGTGGCGCCAATGATCGACAAGAACCAATAACCGACACAATTTTTTTTGATCCCGTAAAATAAGAGTAGGCAACCGATTTCTTAATAAGCAAACATTGTGCCCTATAAAGCACACTTTTGACTGGCTCCCATTGACATTTGAGGGAAATCCGCCATTTTCAAACAAAATTGAGACCGTGAGAACTGAGTGCGGCTAGAGATCGTGAAAATATCGGCATTTCTTAGAGAAATCCTTAAGGAAGTGATTCTATTTTTTTTTGTTAATTATCCTAATGTAATGTGATTTAATCGAATTTGATGTTTTCTCGGGTTATTTAAGAACTATAGGATCGATTATTGTTATAACGAAAGTTTAAGATTATTTTGATAATAGTAAATTGTTGGTGTCGATCACTGGTTTTCACAAACTGACTTTTCCAATCATCGACACGTGTCGATAATAATTTTTTGAAAAATATTTTATTTGACAAGCGAATATAGTTCTTTTTGTTTTGCGTATTTGGTTGATATTTGAAAAAGATTAATCAAAGTCCAGCTACCAGTAACCGACAGTGTCGATCATTGGGTAATAATATGTGTCGATAATTGGTTATTAGAGATGGCTTCGAGAAAAAATTATACCCCCGACCATGTAAAAAAAAGCCGTTGAGGCTGTAAAAAATGGCGAATAAGTTGCAGTTGCTGCGAAACATTTCGGAGTACCTACCATTACGCTCCATGATAAAAAATTGGGGAAAACGACCATACAATCTTATTCGTTGTGCATTGTCACAAATCACACCTGACGATTCTTTATCAATTTTTTTCTCGTAAAATGGTATTGAAGTCGTAATTTTATACCCAAATATTACGCATATTCTGCAACCGATGGACTAAAAAGGTCATTGGAAAAAAAGTCGTGACACAACGGACAGTGGAGAACCTTGCAACAATTCTTCGGAAAGAGAACTTTTCCCCAGTGCTGCAAAAAGCTCTCACAAATATAACAAAAGATTGCGTCCAAAACGGGTTCCGAGCGGGGTCCTTTTTCCATTTGTAGGACCATTATCTGGTTTCCTTATAGTAATAGGAATTAATAGCCTAACTCAACAACCTATCATTAGTACCATGGAACTGCAGTAGGTACACAACTCCACAAAATAAGTCTTTGGTAAATGTTTTGGGAGTGATTGTTCCATCTCCTTTCAAGAGGAGTTTATTTTGGCTGAAAAATTTGGATACTAATAAAAAGAGAATGAAACGAAAATAAAATCCACCAACAGTAACAAGTTAAGCTAGCAAAGAATATCACGAGAAAAAGAAACTGAGAAAAATAAAAAACAGCAAGAAAAGGAAGACAGAGAAGAGGAAAAAAGACATTAAAAGAACAAAATGAAAAGAAAAATAAAAGTAAGATTAAAATAGCAAATAATACAGTTCAAGAAGGTTTGACTTCAGAAGTGTCAGATGTGGAAGTTTTATACGCTGAAAGTGATATTATTTAAAATTTAGAGGATGACAAAGAGATAGAACCAGAAAGAAAATAACAAATACAAACAATCAAGTAGACCTTGATTCTATAGACTCGGACTTAGAGAATTTGCTTTTGAGCAAACTTGAATCTTCGTGAATAGTTAATTTTAGTTAATTACCGACTAAAGTATCATGGTGGTGAGCTGGCACATTACGGATAATAGGTAGTCGATAACTGGGTGTCGGTAACTGGTAACTGTCGATAACTGGGTGTTGATTATTGGAGATTCAGTGTCGATGATTGGAGATTTATACACTTTTTTATTTTTTTGTTTTTATTTCTAGTCTGTGTATAGTTAATAAAAATAATACACACTATTCTTATCTCAAGAATATGCCTTACAATACTCAATCGTTACTTTTGGTTTAAAGATGATTAAATGACATTTAATTTTATAAAGAAGCCCACTATGTCCTAAAAGTGTCGATCATTACTGCCACTACTTACAAGGTTGTTCCGTGATTCGATTGCGTTGCAAATAGTTTGTTATGACGATGCGTATTAGTATTCAGTGGCTGCAATCTCGATAGAACACACCCTGTGGTGGCGTGCCGCGTATAGCTCTCTTCGACGCCAAGAATATTGGTCTAACGATAATTAATACTACGTAGTAGATACAAGGGCGCGATATACTCATTCTCGGTACAAGCAATCTGAAATTGATTCCTCAAGAATTTTAATACACAAAACTCCTTCAAAGATTTACCAGTTCAACTCACTAGCAAATTTTATAAATTGCTACAGCTCAAGCAAAAAGAAAAATGTGAAAAGTTCGTAACGATTAAAAATAGTCAAAAAGCTTCAATGAATAAGCTGAGTTGCAGAGCCCTGTCACGTGAAGGGCTCCGGTCCGTTTTAAAAGTAAAACGATTAAGATTTGTAAGGATTAGTAAGATAAACAACTTTCTTTATATATAGGAAAATAAAGAAAAGTAGGCCGTAGGAGAAAATAAGAGGTGGCGAGGAGGCGTTCGAAACATCTTGCGTCTGTGTGTACCTACGAATTTTTACGTGGCGTGAGGTGTGATAAATGGAACTAAGTGTGTGCGCCTCAAGTGTGCCTAATATCCAACGTGCGTTTATGATGAAAATGCACATTTATGCGAAGGTAACCGTTACTCAGGCACTTTCATTATTTTTATACGAGATAGACGACTGTTCACGAGTATGTAAATGTTGTACTTATGTATATTTTATAAGCTTTGTCTTCCGTTATTGCTCTTTGTTTGATGTTAAAGTAGGTCATTAGAGGAGAATGAACAATGGATACTCGGATAGCAGTTGTCATTTTTACCTAAGATAATGACATTTTTATGGCACCCAATCAAATAAGTGAGCTATGCTATCAACAGATACTACGGCCACACGATTTTAAAACCAAAGGTTTATTTTACAATTGTGCAGTTTTCAGTGACAGGACAGTTACTGTTGACAGAGGGAGGCTGCAAAAATACTACTAATACTATAAAGTACCTACTTTGAAAGTAATCTGTTTTGTATGCGGGCGTGGTTCAATCTTACTTAATATTATAAATGCGAAAGTTTGGATGTATGTTTGTAAATCAATCACGTCAGAACGACTGAATGGATCCGGATGAAATTTGGCACAGAGATATACTCGTATTATGGTCTGGAATAGCACTTAGGCTACTTTTCAAGGGATAAAAAGTAGCCTATTAAGAAGGGAACTTTATATCGTTATATCCCAGTATAATGTCCCCTTGGGATAAATAAACACTTTTCACGCGGGTGAAGCCGCTGGCAGAAGTTAGCAGTCCATAAATGTCAAAGTAACAAAAATAACGAACGCTGAATAAAAAGTTTGGAATAACAAAATTACGCAATATGTCGAATAAATGTTTTCTATTCTATTTTTTTTTCTATTCAATACTTCGCTACCCCTAAATAAGTCCATATAAAAGCCGCACATAAACTATGCACTTTCGAATAAAAAAATACATTTCAATTTTATTTATTTCTCTTGGTATTCGCTGCACGTATCTCTGGGAGATTTAACTGCTTCATCTTTACATTGGATTCGTAAATAAATATTCGCCGTTGCATATGGCGTAACAGTTTTGCCCAAAGGCAACAGAATGAGTGACCGGTCTTGTCTTTTATTTTTTTGCAGACCGAAGTCTGAAACGTTGGGCATATTTTCATGTTCGCATTGAATGTTTTTTCAGATATAATTTAGTGTTTGTTTTTTACTGCTAGATAAGATTAAGAAATATGATTTAATTGAAATAAAATAATTGAATCAAATTTAATTTATTTATTTCTATTAGCTCCGTGCAGCACAGATTCAGATTCAAAACCCCGAAAGCTTTTAGCTCGAACTCCAGAATCGTTTCGAGTGCCTAGGTAGCTTCGTGGACGATTACAACGATGGGTTCGTGGAAACTGTCCATACGGTCGGGTCTTAGTTTTTCGAGATCCGTCGTGCAAATAAGAACAAGAAACTGTCCGATCCAACTCTCAAGCTCATGAAGGAGAGGCGTGAAATGATCCTGCAGCCTTCAGACGATGCGTGGAACTATCGGCGCCTCAATAGACAGATCTCGAAGTCCTTGAAAACCGACCTCCGCTACTTTAATACTGAGCTTATTAAAAACACGATTGAGCGGAATAAGTACTCCAAGGTGTTTGCAAGAGATCTGGCTATTGGGCAGAGCCAGCTCACGAAACTGAAGACCGACGATGGCAGGATCGTATCCGCCAAACCGGTTCTATGGGCAGCTGTACACGTCAGTCAGCAAAGCTGTTGCGAATCTAGCAAACGACCCAAGAGCTAGATTGACCCGGCACTATACCGAAGACGTACGGCGATGCGTCATCGATATATGGTGGACATCCCACCCATACGCACTAAACGTTTTGGGAATACTTTTATTATGCGTACAGCTAAGGAGTGGAATTCCCTGCCGGAGTCTGTGTTTCCCGATAGCTACAATCTAGGGGTCTTTAAGTCAAGAGTGAATGGTTACTTCTAGGCAAGCGTGCTCCACCATCGACCACATCATCGCTTACTATCAGGTGAGATAGTGGTCAAGCGCGAGCCTATATTAGAAAAAAACAACTAAAGATACGCTATTCAGTTTAAGGCATCCGAGACCACTGAATGCTAGATTTTAGCTGATTTGATAGCATTTATCTGTATAACTTTGGTATCAATTTTCATTATACTGCTTGATGCTGAATAACCTATGTTCTGCTCTCTGCAAGCTGTATTGCACTTCAATCATAACCACTTATTCAGTAGCTGAATATTTTAGAAATATTTAATTTTTTTAGAGCAGAAGGCTTTATAATAGAAAATGATTAAACTCTTTTAACTAACTTAAAGCGCTTAACGCAGTATTATCATCATATACAGCTTATAGCGTTAATAAATATGAAATAAAGATTTTTTTACAGAAGATAACTGGATATTGAAGAGTCGTAAGACTGTTATAACTCTACTTAATAATGACGCCGTGTAAAAATATTAAAAAAAAAAAAACATGAATAACAGGAAAACAACGGGAGGAATAAAACTGCGTTTGAAATGAAACTACGATTTATTAATAGAGCCACGTTGTTTTTGCTCACTAAAATTCACATAAGCATTGAAAATTTTTCACTTTTCATACCTATCGTATTATAAAAACTTTTTTTAATTCTTGAAAGGTTGCATTATCTTGAGGCGCTTTAAAAATTTACAGTAAATATATATGTATATTCACAATAAAGTTACATGCGCAGTTATAATTCACTCGCAATTAACATAAACACTCGAAAAAGTAAAAAAAAAAAATATTCATCATTGCAGATCATTTGTGTTGGTGAAAGTCACATTAAATGTTATTTGTATAATTATCTCCATAAAAGTACGAAAATAATTTAAATACTGAATAATGACTGACTAACTGAATTTGAACACTTTCAACTGGTTAAAAGAGTTTTAATAGCTGTTAAAAAGGTAGATCAGCGATTTTACAGACGATATTAAACTTGTTTTACATTTATTCAGCTACTATGTGACAATTATATTGCTATTATACAAATTAATGCTCTTTATTTTGTGCCCAAATTGCTTGAATAACATATGTGTAAATACAATGATTATTCAGCCAATTTGTGTTGCTTGGGCGGGTGATAACGGAATTACGGCCGAACTCCTGAAGTCGTGTGTAAAACCCGTACTTAAAGCCCTTCAGAAGCTGTTTGATTCCGTCATCCTCGAAGGGAAACCGCCACAGGCATGGTGCAGGGGTGTGGTGGTACTCTTTTTCAAGAAGGGCGACAATGCCCGATTGAAGAATTATAGGCCCATCTCACTTCTTAGCCATGTCTACAAGTTGTTTTCAAGAGTCATCACGAATCGTCTCGCGCGCAGGTTTGACGATTGCCAGCCTCCCGAACAATCCGGTTTCTGAAAAGGCTTTAGCACCGTAGACCACATACATATGCTACGGCAAGTTATACAGAAGACCGAAGAGTATAACCTACCGCTTTGTTTAGCGTTTGTGGACTACGAGAAAGCCTTCGATTCGATCGAGACTTGGGCTGTAATGCAGTCTCTCCAACGGTGCCAAATCGACTATCGGTACATCGAGGTGCTGAAATATTTGTACAAAAGCGCCACCATGTCAGTCCGACTTCAGGACCAGACGTCGGAACCTATCCTTCTGCAGCGAGATGTAAGACAGGGAGACGTCATATCTCCGAAACTATTATCTGCTGCACTGGAGGATGTCTTCAAGGTTCTGGACTGGAGAGGGCTAAGCATCAACGTCATTGGCGAGTACATCACTCACCTTCGGTTTACCGACGATATAGTGGTCATGGCTGAGACTATGGAGGACCTCAGTTCAATGCTCGATGACCTCAGTAGAGCTTCCGAATGAGTGGGTCTAAAAATGAACATGGACAAAACCAAGGTGATGTTGAATGGCCCATGTTGCACCCACTCCTATCAAAGTCGGAGACTCTACACTTGAAGTTGTGGACGAGTATGTCTACGTGGGACAAACAGTCCAGTTAGGTAGTGACCTACTTCGAGAAAGAGGTCAACCGTCGAATCCGACTCGGCTGGGCAGCGTTCGGGAAGTTGCGCAGTATCTTCTCGTCCAACTTACCACAGTGTCTCAAGACGAAAGTTTACCAGTGTGTGTTGCCAGTGATTACTTACGGGACAGAGACGTGGTCGCTCACAATGGGCCTCATCAGAAAGCTTAAAGTCATCCAAAGGGCAATGGATAGGGCTATGCTCGGAGTTTTGCACCTTTTGTGCACCGTGCACCTTTTGTCGACGTTTTATAAGTGCTCATGTAGGCCTATGTGAAATAAAAAAAATATATTTTGATTTTGTTTCCTTGCGTGATCGAATCAGAAATGAAGACATCCGCAAGAGAACCAAGGTAACCGATATAGCCCGAAGAATTTCTTTTTATAAAACATTTTTTTTTTTCTTCCATACCCATTCTGTGTGTGTGTGTTCACAGCATGATTTTCTTCTTGTTTACGTCTTTTAGTTCGCTTTTTAAGCAGTCGGGTTTTTTGATTTTTTTAATTAACTTTTTTTCTGAGTAATTTGTATGGTGTACATCATACGTAATAAAGACCAGGAATGTCTATGATAGCTATCTATGATGAAATTTGCGGGAGCGATACTCTGTCAAATAGACAACCTTTACTTATCTGTGCACAGCCTAAGCATGAGACTATATTTAGCTTCATGTGGAGACCAGATGACTGCGTTACATTCTAGCTGGCTCCTAACCAATGCATTATATAAAGCTATAATGGCTTTCAAATTCGTGAACCCTCGGACCGTACGAAGCATAAAGCCTAAATTTCTATATGCTCTCTTGCAGCAACGCATAACGTGGTCATGAAATGTCAAGCTGGTGTTTAAGCTTACTCCCAAGTCCTTAACTTCCGTGACCCGTGTCATAGCCAAGCCATCAATATGATAGCCATGCACGATGGGATTGTGTGCACGAGAAAAAGTTATTTTTACACATTTCGAGATATTGAACTGCAACAGATTTTCTCTGCTCCAGCTCAATACCCTGTCAATATCCCTTTGTAGCTTGTCACAGTCATCGCTCCTTTCCACTGTGAGGGACAATTTGAGGTGGTCGGCAAACAACAAACAGTGAGCGTCTTGGACTACTTCTGGTAGGTCGTTCACCACCAGGAGGAACCCCAAAGGTCCAAGGTTACTGCCCTGACTCACTCCAGACCTCGTGAAATACGGATCTGACACGTGTCCCGCATATTGCACGTACTGTCGCCTATCTCTCAGGTAGCTGGTATAAAACTGGAGCGAATGTGGGGTGAAACCAACACCAGCTAACTTTGCAAGCAACATGTCATTATCGACTAGATAAAATGCTTTTAGAAAATCGAAGTAAGCACCATCAACTAGCCCCCCACTATCCACCGCCGGCCTTAGATGAGCCATGTGGCAAAGAAGATTACTGGTGGTACTCCATCCCGGTCGAAATCCATGCTGAGCGTCTGAGAGCTGTGCGCTGTTGATAAATAATCTTGTGAATGGCAGTTTCCATTACTTTAGCGGGCGTCGACGATACTGCAACTGGCCTATACCCATCGACAGATTCTGCTGACCCTCCTTTAGGAAAAGGAACAACGCGAGTCTCCTTCCATCTCTCCGGGAACTGGGCAGCTTCTAGACACTTGTTATAAATGTGAAGAAGTGGCTTAGCTAGCACTGACCGACAATCCTTAAAGATGTAAGGCGGACATATTAAGTACTATGGAAGAGCTAATAAAACTCGCATTTCAATCATTATTGTAATTCAATTAATATCGCACACATCATAACGCTTTGGGCTCTGGCTCGGTAATCAATGCCAGACTTACAAGTATTACCGTTTCCTTTCAAATCTTGAAAATCGTTTTCAAAGAATGTCACATCTCTGCTTTTCACCACTCTTCTGGGATATCTAACGTCCCGGAAAAAATAACTTCTCGGACCATCTGAATATCCGACGAAAATGTGTTCGGATGCTTTCATGTCTAATTACTTCCGATTACAGTCGGGGACATGTAGGAAAGCTTTACATCCAAAAACACCCAAATGAGAAAGATTTGGTATTTTACCATACCACTTCTCATACGCAGTCTTGCCTTCGAGAGCACGGTCAGGATATCTACTCGTATTTATGAGGTATATGGCCAAATCCGCAGCATCTTGCCAATACGCTGGAGAAAGAGAACTGTCAGAAAGCATTGACCTAACCTTCTCCATAATAGAACGATTGGTCCTCTCTGCGATAGCGTTCTGTTGAGGGCTATAGGGAACAGTTGTTTGATGTTGAATTCCTTCACCTTGTAAATAGTTCGAAAATTTAGCGTTAACATATTCTTTCCCATTGTCGCTCTTCAGTATCTTGATCTTAGCTCCTGTTTGCCGCTCCACTGAGGACTGAAAATACAAAAAAAAGCTTCAAACGCATTTGAAGTAATGAAGAATACAAAAGTCATACGAGAAAATTCATCTGTAAAAAAGAGAATATATTTATTGCCTTGAAAAGATGTTTCAGGCAAGGGTCCACAGATGTCTGTGTGAATAAGCTCTAGAACTCTTTCCTTTTCTGCTTCCCTTCGATGCAGGGGATACATGATTCTTTATCTACTCCCGTGTAGTCGACGCCAACATCGTGTCCCTTCTTTAGTTGATCTATTCCAATGCGGCATAAAGTGAACAAGTCATCTATGCCAAAGTTTGAAGCTGGAAACATCGGAATGTGTTCCAAAGCGGACAATTGAGGCATTTGGTTGATCGTACAATCTAAAGAATACAGTCCACCACATATAGAAACATGTAAAATTACATCACCTGTACAAGTAAAAGCATGAGAGTCATAAAAATTACAACCGGTTCCTAAATAAAACGCTAAAATATAAAAACTACGCTAAAACCTTTATCTACCGCCTTCTTCACTGAAATAAGATTAGAGTTCAAATTCGGTACGAGAACCACATCAGTAATCTTCTTTATATCAGTATTGTGACAGCAACTGGTGATGGAAATATCTCCAACGCCTTTAGTCGGCAGAACATCTCCATTTTCTATAGTCACAGTGCCATTTGATGAACCTCTCACGTTTTCCATTAAATCTGCTCGTGACGTCATATGGGCCGAAGCTCCAGAAACGACAAACCACCTTTCGTGCTCTAATCTGTCATTGACATTTAGTGCACAAAGAGAATTCCTGAGATTTACGGGTTTTTTCTTCTTGTCCTTCTTATGGAGACAGTCTGGACGCTTATGTTCTGGCTCCATGCAGTCATAACAAACCACAGGATTCTGCATTTTGGATATATTACATCTGGTCTGGTTCATTCGGGTACGAAGAGCAGTATCTGGGTCTAGAGCTGGCTTATTCAATTCGCTCAGTAATTTGGTCTTTATTAAATCCACGGTTATATCTATATTCGAATTTTCTAAAGCCATTACTAACGGTGCATACTGAGGACTTAAACCTCCTAGAAGAATTGCAGCTATTGAAGCATCTTCCATAACTTTGCCTATATCGGCTAAATCATGCACGTTTGACATCACAGCATTTATGTGCCTCTCTATATTGGGATCAAAATCGTTAAAAGTGTACCTGTATAGTTTCCGTTCGAGACTAATACGTCGCCCTAAGCCTTTGTCCTCGTAAGCTGAAGAAAGAGCATCACAAGCTTTCTTGGCTGTGTTACATTATCTTACATGGGTGATTGCCATACCATCTACTGTGAGACATATTTTCGATAACGCCTTTTGATCGTTACGCGATCTCTTCTCAGCAGAAATATTGTTACCTTCAGGGTATCCGATGATGGTCTCCCATAGTTCATCATGCATAAGGTACAGTCAAGGGTCAAAAGTGCAGTCATACTCTCCCAAAATTCAAATGGCTAGTTTTTGTAGAAGAATTTAAAATATCCACAGCTGATTTAATATTTTGTATAGATATTAAAGTATAGATTATTCCTATTAACCGCGAAAAGTTAAATTCTGCTGCCTACAAAAAAAAATGTCTTTTATGTTTTGGTAGAGTGTGACTGCACGTTTGACCCTTATAGTACATTCGTATTTTGAATTTCCATACGGAATAGCCATCTCTATTTACAAGCGGTTTTATACCAGAAATATAATTATTTAAAATATTTGCATGCGTGACAAGATGTCACAAAAAAAATTGTATATGAAAATATATTCGCGAACTCCTAAAATTTTCACGGATTTTCACAAATTATACACGCAAATACTATAAAAACTTGCCGATTCACTTTTTAATAATGAAAATGCAGTTTTCTATCGTAAAACTCAGTTAAAAAGAGATTTCGTGCTGATAACGAATGTTGTGTTTTGACTTAGTTTAATGAAGTGACAAACGAATAACATTCAGAACACATTGAAAGGTAAATGAAATATAAATTCAAAATTTTGATTAGCCAGTTATACAACAATATCATATCGCCAAAACTGTTCACCGCTGAACTGGAAAATGTCTTCAAGGTTCTGGACTGGAGAGGGCTAGGTATCAACGTCAATGGCGAGTACATAAATCAATTTCGATATGTCAACGATATAGTGGTCATCGCTGAGACCATGGAAGACCTTAGTACAATGCTCGATAACCGATAAAGAAAAAAAATTGCTGAAGTGAGCTTCCGAAAAAGTGGGTCTAAAAATAAGCATTGTCAAAACCAAGGTGACGTTGAATGCCCACGTTGCACCCATTCCTATCAAGGTCAGAGACTCTTCACTCGATGTTTTGGATGATTATGTCTACCTGGGACAAACGGTCCAGCTAGGTAGGTCCAATTTCGAGAAGAAGGTCAATCGTCGAATCCGACTTAGCTTGGCAGCCTTCAGAAAGTTGCGCGGTATCTTCTCGTCCAACTTACCACAGTGTCACAAGACGAAAGTCTATAGCAAGTGTGAGTTCCCAGTGATTTATTATGGGACAGAGACGTGGGTGATCACAATGGGCCTCATCAGAAGGCTTAAAGTCACCCATAGTACAATGGATCTCTCCACGCTACGCTTGGAGTTTCCTTACGTGATCTAATCAGAAATGAAGCCATCCGCAAAAGAACCACGGTTACTAACATAGCCCAAAGAATTGCCAAACTTAAGGTTACACTAGTCAACGGCACGAACTATTTCGAGGCGGAGCTATAATAGAGAGCTTTCTGTCTCATCCGACATCACGCACGATAGAGATAGACGCTGTGATGAGCAGTAAGAAGCTAGTTTGCGTACGTATACACACTATTAACACTGTGTGACGCATACATGCGCAATTTTATTGAAGAGCGCCGATCCCGATACCGGTATGTGTGGTTGTGGTGTCACCGCCGCCGCCTGGTGGCGCGTAAGCAATTCATGTTATGACAACATAAACTCATACAAATAGATGTTAGAACTTATGATTATCTCTGTGTGTAAAGTAATTAGAAGGCAGTCAATTTACTTCTTATTATGCACTAATACTTACCCGCAACTTTGCCAACTTGACAATAAGCTCTCTTGCGAAAGTGTGCATTTACGTAGGTATTGTTATTCTCAACAAGTAATTTTATTGATTTGTCTTTTAAATTATTTTTGGTGGCGGCGACGACAGCGCAGCGGGAACCGCTTGCGCGCTTATTGTACCTTACGCTCTTAGTTATAAGAATGAAGTGTTTCAGCGCCAAGTCGGCAGATTTTATGGTGGCAGAGCGGGCGGCAGGGCTTCGCTGACTGTAGGTATCGTAACAGCGCGTGCGGAAAGCTAGGCCCTATACGCACGGTTCATCTTATAAAAAATAATGTTATTTTGTAAATTGTTTACAATAGCGGTTTGAAATATTCTGTTTGTATCACAATACAATAGATAAAACTTACACATTTTTATTTTTGGCATCAACCTACTTAGTAACTTAATCGCGGGAAAGTAATCGGTATTGTGATATACTATCTCAAAGCGCATTCAATGAAGATAAAAACATTTGGCCTTAGCTCCTTTTGCGCATGCAGCTTCCCTGGTAACTTGTTAACGGCACAAATATGTGGATGTCTCTAACTATTCTCAATCTCATTTTTTTCTTTCCTTCTTTTAATTAGACTTTTTAAAATGGTTTTCAATCATCTTTATAGCCCTTTGCTAAGAATAGTTACAGCACTGATAACAACATTATTGCCAGATGTTAAATTTAGTCTTGTTTTTTTATTTTTTTTATACCTTTATATAGATTCTTTTACCGATTGTTTTGTGAATGTGTGAACTTTGTAGGCAGAAAGCCTACAATGTTGACAGACAGACGCTAGTTAACATTTGTTAACTTTTCTATATAATATATAATCTTTTTATTTTTTTTAGTTTCTTACGACTTATTGTCTTATGTCGGGCCTACGTTGTCCCCCCATATGTAAGTACTAATGCTGTAACATGGAAATATTGTAAAACTAAACCATTTTTAAAAGAGTAACCATGGAGTTTCTTGCCGGTTTTTCTCCATAGGAAATGACCAACCCGAACCGTGCACCTTTTGTCGACGTTTTATAAGTGCATGTGATTTTTTTTTATTTTTTTTTGGTTTTTTAATGATTTTCAGCAACTTATTGTATAGTATGTATACTTATTATAAAAAATAATTTTAATTTAAAGGTGTTTGGAAAACAAACACCTTTTTTGCAGACTATTTCGATTCGACAGCTATGACGTCACAATATGGTGCGAGGCCTATCCTATAGTTGAAACGCATAGTAGTAGACACCTAGGTAGGTATTAGGTACTACGTTATGTCATAAAGTAACCAGTAGCTTCGCTTCGGGTGGTCGAGCCAAGCTTGTGAGTGTCGGCACGCATAGTAGGTATACAAATAAAAAAATAATCATCAAAATCGGTTCGCATTAAAAAAAAGTATTTAGGTATAACAAATTATAAAAAAATCCAGTCAAATTGAGAACCTCCTCCTTTTTTAAGTCGGTTAAAAAATAGCTACCTTTTGTTTTTGTCCGCCGCGGAAGCCGAGCCGATATAACAGATAGGTACCAACATAATAATGAACTGCCGTTATAATTAGGCACGACTATCGAAAATTAAAACTACCTAATCTAATTGGAATCTAATTACATAATTCTAAGTGTAAGTGAACAAGTATATACAACAGAACTCTTCAATAAACAACGGCAAATATCTCGGGATTGCTCCAAACGCATATCTGTTTATTGTTTACGCCATTTCATAAAATAACGTCAAGCCGTTAGGCTCTAAAAGGGTACCCAGATATGTACAGTTCACCCTGGTATGTACACTCTCATTGTGGTTATGTTAATTTTATGTTATTCAGGTAATTTATTCAGGCATAAATTTAGGCATTATTGGCTCAGATTTTCTCTAATCTGAGATTAAAGGTAAGAACCTTATTGAACTTGCTCTTTATGTACACAACTAAAAAGTGAAAAATATAAAACGAAGAAACAAAAACATCGATTTCTGAAATTGAAGTTATTTTTCACTATGTAGTGTTTATATTTGGTAGTCGGTAGTATTTTTTTGTAAAAATAATTTTTAAATAAAGATGAAGATAGGTATACTAACTTAAAACTCCATTTGAAATAACATTAGACATGTTTCTAAATATTTTTACAGTCCGTTTACCCGATTTTTTAGTTCTATCCCGTAAACATAAGGATGACATAAAAAGCATAAATCTGTTACCAAAACCAACTATTTACTACAGCTACCATTTGTCGTAACACTAACGCAATAGATGTCAAAATTGGTTGGACGGGTTGTAAAATGGGCTAATTTAAACGTCTAATGTTATCGCAAATGGAGTTATACTAGGAAATTTATAATTCTAAAATTTTATAAATGCGCGTGAAACACTAGAATTATAAGTCAGTGTTTAGGTATAAAAGTCATGTCAAGCGCCCTCATGAATTGTACAAACTAAATTCAATAAAAGATTCAACTTAGAATCCAAAGTCAGTAAAATTTGGGACCAATTCAAAATAATCAAAACAAAACCTAAAGGAATATCGGAATCCAAAGTTCAAGCCAGGTGTCAATTTTATAAAATATTATAAGAATACGTAATCGTCGATATCACAATATCAGTTACATAGGTACACAGCACGCGCGTAATTACGGTGACGTATTATACAGACAGCAGCCGATTGAGGCCCTGCGGGGCAGCGGGGCGCGGGCGCCGGGCAGCTGCTAAACTAATGAGCGTGTGTGTGTGTAGGTGTATGCGCCGCACCGCACGCGCCATCCCTCCACCTCCCTGACCGGAGAGGAAATTTGTAGCGAAATGGAAGATGATTCAGAACGAAATCAAGCGCGCAAAATTTTATAAATAGACCTTTGGGAGTCTAGATTTCATGAATAAACTACTGAATGTATCTGTTCAAAATAAAATTATTTGCATTGTTGAATTACTAATCTATACGTAATCTACGTATGGAGGCCGTTTTTAATTTTCCTGCTTCTTATGGTATTTATTTGCGCCCAAAGATACGTTAAAATTAGTGTTGAAATATGGAACTTTCGACGCTCATAACTTTCAAATATATATTTTTTTTATTTTTTTTGGTTCCATACAGGGCTAGATAATGATGAGAAAATTGATATATTTTCTATTTTGAAAGCACATCGTCAAACAGTGGAGTAATTGCCAGACTACGTTTGTATGGAAGAATTATTGGCACCTTAAGTGGCAGTGGGCAGAGTACATTGCACGCAGAACGGATGGCTGTTGGAGCCGAAAAGTTTTGGAATGGCGACTGTGTACCAGAAGAAGCAGCGTTGGAAGGTCTCCCTATAGGTGGAGCGACGACCTGGTCAAGGCTGCGGGAGTCGGTGAATGCGAAACGCGTAGAACGATCAGTGTGGCGACACTTGATGATTCTGAAATGATGATGAATGATGATACGATATCAAAATGTAAATTTAGAAAGTACTGAACTGATAACAATCTTCTTTTACAGATCAAAAGCTTTATTATTAAGCTACATCTACGCTAGGTGAGCAGCGGTCTTTTCTGTAAATATCTCACCGTGACAACTTGTATAGAGGCGGAGTGAGCTTCAAGTTAACTATCATAATTGCACCTTGATTGTATGGATTGACAACTCACTTCATGTTCACTTCACCTAAGTTATCACAGTGTTTTTTGTGTATTGTTACAGAATCATGTTTATTATATCTATGAGTACTACTCTGAGCACAAGGGGTGCCTGAATTAGTATGACGTAGCGTGCCCGCTGGCAGTTCTATATCCGTCTCTGCTTCATGAATTCGTGTTACGCTCATGCTCGGTTCTGCTAGCGTAAACACAGGTTAACCATTTTATATTCCGGAAAATGGTTATAAATCATTTTACCTCTTCATAATATTGGGTTAGAACATTTTAAGACTGTAACTCCAACCGTTTGACTGTAAAACCTGTGCGACAGACGACGGAAAGACAGACGACAAGTAAGTGACAGCAATATGGCTCCGTTTAGGCCCTTCGGGTACAGAAACCTAAAAAAAACTACGTCTAGGAAAAAAACACATAAAAATCGTTGCACCAAACTCCTCACATCACAGATATTTCAATCGTGACTTAGAACTTTTGTCCCACATACGTCACCAATAAAATCTGTCAAGAAGCAAACTGTATTATAAGTACAGACGTACGGTACAGGAGATTGGAATAAGAATTACACATTACAACTCGTATATCGAACGAATGAAGTTTAACATACTTATGTAAATACGTCGCAGAGAGCGGGACGCAGGGATTTTATTACAAGAGTTTCCCCGTTCGTAACTGATGTAAATTTAAAACGTACAAGGCGCGATACGGATGTTAAGAGTTTTAACATTCAAGGAAGTGAGTTTAAAATGCCTGTGGCGTTGTTGAGGCGTGTGTTATACAGGATTTTGTTTGATAATAGAGTTTTACGAGTCGGTAGATACTTCGTAGATGTGAATTTGAATGTTGCATTTTGTGGAATTGCTGCTTGGGGCTTTAAAGGTATCTAATATAAGTCATGAGTAATGAGTGAATGAGTTTGGCTCAGTTAAAATTTGATTTGTACTAAGTATTTTATAAGCCCGGACCTATAATACACAGGGTCAAATACGCTACCAGCAAGTCAACCTTTTGCCAAGGTAGCTGTAGTTATTTGAAATTAAAAGTTTAGATCTCCGGATTATCTTTATTAGATAACTATACTCATCCTGCTTGCGGGGTTTTGCTACTTTAACCTTTTGGTATGTCTATGAGATTGTGCGCACAGCGGTTTTACTTTACTCCCGTTTGTTATTTTCAAAAAGTGTGTGTCAATTTGCAAAAGACATGTTTTATCTAAGCTACATTTGGCATAGACAATTGCAAAAAGAAGCCATTCAAATCGAGCCCTAATTAAAAAGTCAATCAAGACAACGTAACCGCGGTATTCCGAGAGCAATCTATTGAATATCACTATCTATACTCAACGGCAAAGACTGACTGAGGTCTGTTGTTACCATATTGTAGCATTGTCCATAAAGTGCAATTTGCAATCATTGACTTTATTATAGTAAACATTTTATATCTGACAAAATGTATATATGCGTTTGTTACTGATTTTTTTTCAATTCAACAATTTTATTAGGACATATGTCCGATATGTCAACAGAAATAGGTAGCTAGCTCAGCCGCGAGAAATTAAGTATAGTAAAAAATACTATAAATTTCTCGCAGCTTCGCTGCTGTAGCATTCCCCGTCCTATATGATCGGTTTGTTTTTCCAGTATAAAAAGTAGCCCATGGTGCTAATTTGTTGTCAATAGTGCAGATTTCTATTGATACAAGAATTTTCCGAATCGGATCAGAATTTTGAGGGATTACCTCCTACAAATAAACAATCTAATGATGTACTTCTTTTGATATTATTTTCGATTTTTTATTTTATAATAGCGTCTGTCTTCCATAGTGTTTGTATGCGGCAGTAAATACGTCATGCAAATTAGTTCGTAACGAGTGACAAAATTCTCGTACTTTGTTGACTTGTTTTGATGCTAAATGGCAACACATTGCACCATGCATGTCATGCATGGTGCAATGTGAGCATCAACGTATGATGATTGATCAAAGAGGCTCTTGCTAAATAGAAATCCATACATCGAGATAGGTATCAGAGTAAATAAATAGTTAAATATAATGATCATGTATCACTGGCTAACGAATTAGTCCATTATTTGGAATTAATTAATTTATTGACACGAGTATTGAAATTTAAATGTTTAATGAGAAGTCGATATTCTGTCGTGTTCACTAGGCAAACTCATTATTGATGCAAATTCAGAATGTTTCACTACGCCAAATTAATAAAGCTATAATTGGAAATAGAAATATTCAACAGCTGCCAGTTATGTGTCGACATGTCAAATTTATGCAGAACAAGTGTTGGACTGGTAATTATTTTTGTTTATGTAACTATTTAAAATCATCGTCACGACTCGTTTGGCTACGACGTCAAAGCCTGTAATGTTTTTACAATTGCTACATTCATACATAAACAAACGCTTTTTCCATAGGGGTAGACATAAACTACAGACCTCCAGCTGCTTTGCTTCGTTTATATTCATCTGATCATACACGCATGCCCTTGTAGACACAAGTCTTGCAGGTGACGACTGAATTGACGACAGGTGCACGTTGCGTATGATTCAAAACAGCGCGACAGTTAAGAAAAAAAAGAACACAAAAATAACCAAATGACATTTCGAAAATGTTAAAATACTTAATTGTGGTATGATCATTAGAGATTAATATGAATTAAAGATTGTGAAAAAATTCAACAGTTTACTATCAAAAATCATTAAAACACTAGCATGCTATTTTAAGATTTTTGTCTAACTTTACGTATTTTTGTTATTTAAACTAGACAATATTTTTTATTTTTGCCAACACAGAATCTTTAACACATTCATTGTGGTGTTCATTACATATTTTTTATCGCAATTAATTGATTAAATCCCTATAACTGTGACGATCGTTTTGAATTATTTGCTCGGTGCAGTCTTAATTTCTATGTTCTCTAGGCCATTTAAACGAGTTTGGTTTTGCGATAGATGGTTGATTGAGAAGTGTTTCTATGTATGAAATGAAGAGTAGTCGCTTGTTATCGTCGCGATGCTGATCAATATCTAGGCACGAGTCATAATTCTCTGCGCTCATAGGAAGGTGCTTGATTATCCTTTCCGCTTCACCTTTCAATTTTGACTTTAGGAACTGCATTTTCTGCGTTTTGTTCAGCGTTGGATTGTTGTGAATCATCTCAAAGAATAAATCTCAAAAAAAGATCCAATTGTTGTAAGTTCCGTTGAATTTTAAATTTTTTTATTGTTGTAATTTCGTTGCAATTCCATACGCGGTTTTGTTTTTTCGTAATGGGATGTCTCAAAGATTTTCCGATTCAAATCTTCCTTTAGGTCGTCGTAGGCTTTCTCCCAGTGGTCAAATTTGGATTCGTAGTCTTTATCGTTGCCTTGCAGTAGGTAACTCAATTCCCAGTGAATCTTGTATATTGCTTCCCATTTTGACCGTAAAATATTAAGTTGATCTTGCAGTTGCCACTTCTCGTACATGCTGCTCATGTTGACCTTGGAGACCGCTCGCTTCAATGCGTTGAAATTACACATTTGATTACGTAATAGTGTAGAAATATACATGTCCGTTTAATCTTCCAGTTGTTGGTGTACTCCAGTTGTATCAAATTGCTGTGTTCCGGGAGTTTCTGATATTTTTGGTTGTAGCATCCCCGAAGCTCCAGGTTCGTTTTTCAATTTGTTTCGTAGTTGACTCATTGATAGCATTGTATCTTCAAACATGTTTTTTGTTATGAGGAAAATGTACTTTTTTATGTAGTCATGGTCTCTTTAGGCAATCTCATACTTCTTTAAGACATCGTGGTTGGCTCGAAATTCATCCCATAAGGATTGCAAAGATTCGATGCACTTGTTAAGGTATACTATGGTTTTTCTACTCACAGCATCCTTTTTGTAATTAGCTTTGAGACTTTTTATTTTATCGTAGCTGTTTTGCTGCTTAGTTATAAGTTCAGCAAATTCGTTGTAGCCTTCTGTGGACATTGTTTATGCCTTGTGGCTGCTAGTGGTTGGTGCGTGAGTAGTGTAGACTCTGACAGGTTTCAAAGTTTTCGCAGTGGTCGTTATCCCTGCTGATTATTTCTTGTTTGTAGCAGTAGACGTAATCTCCGCTGAATAAACCGCCGTGGACGTTACCCTCGCCGATTCTTGCTTGATATGAAGTTTGTATCAGTTAGGTAGTTAGCAGCAGACAATTAGTGTAGCTCACCCTCCTTTACGCTATGTGCAACGTCTCAATGCTATTGGCGAGACCCGCTTGTGGGAGGCCAGCAGCACTGATTTGCTAACATAACTGGGATATACCACGCTAAGCCCTCTGCTTGATGAGGAGTCACGATGATTCACACGATGTTTTCCCGTGTGAATCATCCGGCTCGAAGGACCAAAAGATGTTGGGGTTTTCTCATCGTTGCCGAGTAACCCGGTAGTTGTAGAAGTTGTTTAATACCAAACCACTGTTATGTTCCAAATATTTATTAAGGACACAGTTTTAAGGTTGCTGCTAGTACTAGTACTAGTACCTGAGCCGCACTTAATGTTGAGTTACTTCGACACGCAAATTAGCGAATGTCGGTGTTTTAGTTACGACTGATTTATTTAATATTGTTAACTTTAATAGGCGTTCTTTTCCTGTATGAGCATTATTAGGTCGTACACATCTGATAAAACAAAGTATAATTGCAGACAAATCATCGTAGATTAATAAAATATTTTTTTGGTGACTCTAAAAGCCAAAATTTTATATTTTTTTTATTGTTATGACTTCTTGTGTGCATTAGTGCCGTCTCGCGTATACGTATTCAAGAACAAAACTGTTATGCATTGTGGCTTCTTACGTTAAATATTTTTAGACGTTTCGCTATCTCTGATATCTCAAAGACTCTTTTTGTAGCGTAATTTTGATTGTTCATTTCTTTGTCTGTAGATATCAGTCATTACAAGCCGTACTCTGGCTTTACCGTACGGGCTGAAATTTTATTTTCTGGCGGTAAAATACTAGTACTCAGCTGCATTCGGTTAGACTGGTTCCGACCCTAGTATAGTATATAAAGAATACCTACTTTCTTAATGAGTATGCGAAGCAAACCTACCAGCAATTTAATAAACGATTTCTTTACCCACTAGTTGCTAATAATATGGTTTCCTAGCAAGTGTGAAATAAAGCTGTTGTTCAATGAGTACCAACTGCAAAAACTCGACAAAACAGAACAAATATCGGCGAGAACGAGTATAACAAATGAACGAAATAGAAAAGGTCTTGCCAGCCTAGGCAAGAACTTTTCTATTTAAAAAAATTACGCGAGCCAAACCAGAAATTTTAGAAAACTTTTCGTGGCAGCAGTTAAGATTGAAATAAAAAAATAGGGAAAAACTTTTGTATAACAAACACACAGCGCGGTTAACGTCAAAACTACATCGAATTGGACGTCTGAGCCCATTAAATGGATAATGGTTAGCAGGCAACTTTATTGGTTAACCAGCTTTTATCACTGGATCTGTTCGTGCTGTTTTTAAATTGTAGTGGGTAAACATTAATTAATTTAAAGGCTTTCTCTAGGTATGTTCGTGTTATAACGTTTCGTGATATGAGAATACATGACTAGCTTGACGAAATCCTACTCTTAATAATATTAGAAATGTGAAAGTTTGTGCCTATGTTCAGGTGTATATTATTTCAAACTCAATCAAATTAATTCAATTAAACCATTTATTTGTACAAGCACTTTCAACTTGTCAAATAGATATAATATAATATAAGGTCTTTACCTATGAAATTTGCGTTTTATCGTACTGGCCACATTGATCTCAAATATCTTCTTTTTGGCTTGCGATTCCAATTTTAAATTTATACAGCTATTTACTCAGGTTTTTTTGTTTGGAAAACCGGGTTCATTTGTTTTTTCCTCTTTTGGTTTTTCTTTACGCCAGTCAGTTTACAAAATGGAAAACTTAAAATATCGCGTTATTTACGAGTACGAGTTCCATCGTGGCACCAGTGCTGCAGAAACGGCTCAAAGGATTAATGATGTGTATGGCGACAGTGTCGCAAAAGAAACCACAGTGCGTTTTTAGTTCCAACGTTTGCGTTCTGGAAATTTCGACCTGCAGAACAAGCTCCGTGGACGGCTGGAGAGCAAAGTTGATAATTAAGAATTGAAGGCTATTGTGGAAGCGGATCCATCGCAAACCACGTCCGAGTTAGCTGCAGGCTGCGGTGTTAGTGATAAAACTGTTTTAATCCACTGGAAGCAAATTGAGAAGGTGAAAAAGCTGGAAAGGTGCAGGCACACACTGCACAACAGATGGCTACCAAATCAGAGGAGCTTCAATTGGAATGTCTAAGACACCCAGCGTACTCCCCGGACCTTGCTCCAACAGATTACCATTTTTTTCGAAATATGGATAACTTTTTGCAAAGGAAAAAATTCAACTCTGATGGAGCAGTCCAAAGCGCCTTCAAAGATTTTATTAATGCCCGTCCGAAAGGTTTTTTTAGTAAAGGAATCAATGAACTACCTAAGAGATGGCGAAAGTGCATAGATAGCAATGGTACATACTTTGATTGAATAAATATATTATATTAAAGAAAACGACTTTGTTTTCCTCCCTTACAAAACGCCAATTTCATATGTAATGACCTAATATTATATTATCCCGTTAGTACGTTCTCGTGGGTCAATTTTTGAATTTAATATCATAAGCTTGTTCAAAATAAGAGTTAATATATCGATCAAAAATGTAGGGACTAGGAATTCTGCACGTGTTAGTACTTGCCAGCAAATATGATCATATCCTAGAATATGCTACACAGTTTCAATATTGATACTTTAAAAGAAAATCGCTTTTTAACATTTTCTTACGTGACTTACCTGTCCCTAGGGACACGCAAATACTATATTTCTGTAATACTCGTTTCGTACAACCGTATATTTAGTTGTACACCAATATTATTTAAACTATATTGTTTTTGCTTGGAGGGACCTGTGTTCTGCGCGTCTTTAGGCTGAAATAATGTTTTTTTTTTATCTATACTTTATATAATATTTATACTATTTACTACACTATGTATAATAATATTATAAAGAGAATTTTTTTTTTTATTGTTTGTACAGAATAGGCTCCGAAACAATTGGACCGATTTAAAAAAATCTTTCACCAATAGTAAACTACATCATTCCTGAATGACATAAGTTATTATATAATCCCGAAAACGGGTCTTGTGGGGGTGGTCCACGGGAGCGAAGCCGCGGGGAACAGCTAGTTTATTTAAATAATCTTAAAAGGTAATATTTCCTACTGATCCGATTTAAAAATCTTTTACAGATAGAAATCTGGAGTATTGCCGAGTATCGAAGGCTTCTTTTATCCCATAAAAATGCAAGGTTCCTATGAAATGGGCTATACTATTAAAGCCGTGGGAAAATTCTTTAGATTACCTACATTTTAAACACTAACATTTTACTTCTTCGAATTTTCTGCGAAATGTTAAATTCTCCTATTATATGTAAATAATATATCCATCCATTGCCCAGTGTTGATTATTATGGCAATTCGCCCGATGAACGTCGACCACAACCATTATTTGTTGGAAGCCGATATGATTTAGAACCTCCAATGAATGTGTAAAGTTATTGAACTTCACACATTCATTGGAGGTTAAATAATAAATAGTTATTATCCCTGTAAAATGGACGAGTAGAAAAGAAAATTACAGAGATGTTATTTATTCACCCGGTTAATTAATTCCTTGAAGCTCACAATCAGATTGAAATTTATTTTTCTGTTTTATTTTAAATAGAGTTTCATAGAGATGTAACGAAGGTATCTAAGCAACGGCGGATGCAGATAAGAAAAAAAAATTGAACATATAATATAAGGTACAGTAAAAAAAATACTACCGCAAATCGAAATTTAAAATGGGCAAATTATATCTTATATATAAAATTCTCGTGTCACAATGTTCGTTCCCGTACTCCTCCGAAACGGCTTGACCGATTCTCATGAAATTTTGTGAGCATATTGAGTAGGTCTAAGAATCGGCCAACATCTATTTTTCATACCCCTTAGACCCGGTAGGGTAGGGTAGGGTAGGTGAATGTTTGGTGTTTTTATTGCAAAACAAAGTTTGCCGGGTCAGCTAGTTTTATATATAAAAGAGTTAGACGGTTTTGGTGAATGAATCATATACAAATGTCTAAGCTGGTGATAGTGACCTCATGTGATCAAAAACTTGAAACTTAGAGTTACATATCGACTAAGTTAAATTGTCTTTGCTTCGTCGAACCCGACTTTCTTTAAAATACCTATTTTACAACTCCCCAAAAAACTTGCGGATGCTGAAGTATGATTTCTTGCGAAGGCGGGTATCAGCCCTACAACCCTAGTCCGTATTTTATTTTATATAGCACGAGGTAAAAGCAATTACAGGCTATTCGAAACAGTAAAAGATAGAATAAAAACAAAACAGTGCTTCAGTAACGTTGAATTCAACCAACAAAATGTCAGGAACTCTGAAACCCGCGACATAAACCAACAAGGATCAATTCAGTATTTTTTCGTTGGACTGCCTTTTATGCACTGACCTCTATTATACAAGTACACTGGACTTAAATATACTATATGAAATGGCAGTTGATTTTTGTGCTGATCCAAAGCGAGCTCGAGCGTCTCAGGAACTAAAATTGACACATTTAGTGATAGGTTAATACCGATATTTCTCAAGATTAGGTAATACTAATATATTTGCCAGGAAATATTATTATATTGTAAATAATATAACAGTATTAGTGATATTTTTAAATTACACTAATATCAAAATTGTAGATTTAAAAGGTACGGTACGGTACTTAAGGTACTTCATTAAACGATCTCTTTCCCACGTAAATAGGTGTAACACTACCGCCTCATAACGGCATACACCATTTTACTACAAGATGACCCGTTTTCAAAGGCAAAGATATTTTATTTCAACTAGGCCACCAAGCGGCACATTTGAACGTTAGATACATTAAAATTTACAAGCAATAAAAATTTATTCTACCGTGCATTCGGAAAGTAGCTTGTTATGGAGAAGAACGCACAAGAAACTCCATACATACTCTTTAAAAAAAAAAGATTTCTTACAATATATAAGTACATACATTAATAAATTCATATATGTGAGGACAATGCACCCAGAATCACTACACACTATACTACGTACAGGTACAAAGTATTAAAAGTACTCACACATGTACTGTGCAGTTATATAATAGGTACCAGAAAAACATTAGCATCCGAAGCAATTAAGTTAAGAACAATCGCAACTGCTCTCAATGCGTCATGTTCGTGAACGGGCGCCGTCCCGTTCACAACCATGACGCATGAATCGGCACCACCCAGCTCAACCACAATGAAGGGAACCGAATGATCCAACACACAAACAAGGCAACGAATGACACAAACGTGCAGCAAATGGTAGATTTACAGTTGGATACATAGTACTCACACACATGCTGCGCAGTTATACAACACTAAAAGAAATTGAGTCTATATAATACAAATATATTCATATAGTCTTCAGCAGGTCTAACAATATTTCAAAACAATAATGATCTGCATATCACTTGTTTTTGCGCCCTAGTGGTTGTGCAGCAAGACTAGCATTGAGCCAAGCATTTCTATCAGGGATGTAATCCTTCAACTTATAATATGCCTGCCTGCATAGTGTGCGTTTTATACAAGTTTTAAATTTCGTCTCATTCAGTTTAGAATGTGGGGAGGAATTTTATTATAACATTTTGTACAGTACCCCTTGAAAGATGAGGCTACTTTAGCCAGTCTGAAACCTGGTTGAACTAATTGGTCCCTATTTCTAGTAATGTAATTATGTCTGTCTCCGTTTTTACTAAAAATATGTAAATTCATTCTCACGTACATGTTGTTTTCATAAATATTCATGTTTCTATCAACACATGTTGTTTTTATCAACATCCGAGGTCTGCACTCTAACCTTGTCGCAGTCCATCACCACCTTGAGACTGAGAAATCAGCACTTTTGTTGCTTACGGAGACACAGATCGGATGCCCGTCAGACGTGGCGTACCTATCTTACCCAGGGTTTACCCTGGAGCACATGTTCAAGCCACGCGCTGGTGTATGCATGTACGCTCGGGACGACATCTGCTATCGGCGTCTCCGTGATCTTGAAGACTCAAATTACTCAGTGCTATGGGCCCTGGTGGACACAGGTCTGGATAAGATCATCTACGCCTGTTTCTACCGATCGCATAGCGGTTTTCTGGAGACAACCAGGCTCACACAGTACCTGAGTGAGGCAGCAGACGTGGCTCAGCTACGGTACCCCTCCGCCCAACTAGTATTACTGGGGGACTTTAATGCCCACCACCAGGAGTGGCTCTTCCCATACCAGTGCACTGACCATGCTGGACGAGAGATGCGAAATCTTTCGATTGCGCTTAATCTCACCCAGGTGGTCCAAGGGGCTACGAGGGTGCCAGATGTTATTTATTTATTATATACTTTATTGTACACCACTTAAATAATTACAGAACAAAACATTTATAAAGATAAGTGTACAGTGAGCGGTCTTATCGCACAGGGCAATCTCTTACAGACAACCTTTGGATGGACTGAACGAGAGGAGGTAGACATAGGGTTGTCAGTGTACAAAAACTATCATGAAATAATATAACTTAGACATTACATAACATACATACATACAAATAAAATAATATACTAATAAATATCAAATACAGAACAGAGAAAGGAGAAGAATAGTTACAGAGAAAGGAAATGATCCTTCACCATTTTCTTAAATGTCGGCAATGTTTGCGCACGCCTTACCTCAATAGGTAATGCATTCCACAAACGAACTGCTTGAACCGTGAAAGATTTGTCGAAGAAGGATGTGGAATGCATACGAATGCTTAATTTCAGGTTTCAGGATGTTGTGGCTGATGGCACGCGGCCCCCTCCTTCTGCTGTTCGATGTAAGACGAGTATGTCGGAAATTCGCATCCTCAGAGAGAGGTCTGTAAGGTGCTGCGAAACCTTGACCTTAAAAGGCTAGTGGCCCGGACGGGATACCAGCAATTGTACTTAAAACTTGTGCGCCTGAATTGTCTCGTTCTTGTTCGATGGTGACTGGAAAAGTGCCGAAGGCTTGGAAGCAAGCTAACGTTCAGCCCGTGCCCAAGAAGGGTATCCGAGCGGACCCGGCCAACTACAGGCCCATATCAGTAACGTCCATCCTCTGTAAGAGTATTGAACGTGTATTGAATAAGAAGCTCCTGGCATACCTAGAAGACAACGACCTCCTTAGTAATCTTCAATACGGCTTCCGCCGAAACTGGTCAACTGGGGATCTTCTAGCGTATGCCATTCACATCTGGAGTGATGCCATCGAGAAGCACGGGGAGGCGCTTGCTGTCTCCCTTGACATATCGAAGGCCTTTGACAGGGTCTGGCACGTGAGCCTTATTGGTAAGCTTCCTTCCTTCGGTCTGCCTAGTGGTCTGCAGACTTCCTGAGGGATCGGTCCATCCGAGTGGTTATCGATGGTTGTTCGTACGGTCAGTTAGGTATTAACGCCGGAGTTCTTGCTGCACATTAATGACCTGCTAAAACCCGGAACCTTTGGGTATGCAGACGACAGCACTGTTGCTGTGAGATACGTGTCTGGGGCACGAGCTACTGGGCCTCAAGTCCGGTCTCTTCTGGAGGCCATGGTTGAGTGCTTGAACCTGTCTTTGGAGGCAGTCTACGAATTGGGCAATGCAAATCTAGTCAGTTTCAATGCTGCTAAGACCCAGGCGTATCTTTTTTCCGCTAAAAAGAGCCAATTCCACCCGGCTTCATCCTTATTTATTAATCATTATATTCTTTATTGTACACCACACAAAATATACAGGACAAAAAATCATAAAAGCAAGTGTACAATGGAATGGCGGTCTTATCGCACAGGGCAATCTCTTACAGACAACCTTTGGATGGACTGAACGAGAGGAGAGGAATTTAGGGTTGTCAGTGTAGAACATATCTTAAATAATAATACTTAGACATAATAACATAAAATACATACATACAATAATACATAATATACTAATAAATAACAAAAATATCACAGAGAAAGAAGAAGACTAATTATAGTGAAAGGAAATGCTCCCTAACCATTTTTTTGAATGTTTGTAAGGATTGAGCACGCCTCACTTCAATAGGCGATGCATTCCACAAACGAGCTGCTTGAACTGTAAAAGATTTGTCGAAGAAGGATGTGGAATGCATACGTATACTTAATTTTAGATTCTCCGATGACCTCAAGGACCTAGAATGTGTGTCACAAAGGAACTGAAAGCGTTCTTTAAGATAAAAAGGACTTGATGGATTAAAGAGCACATTATATAGCAAAGAAAGTATGTGGGCATTCCGGCGAAGGCGAATAGGAAGCCATTTAGCTCAAATGGCTTCCTTCTCAAATGGGTTCGAAATTCGAAAACATGATCATACTTGCGCAAGCCAAATATGAACCTGACACAGAGATTTTGAAGTCGCTCAAGCTTGTCCAATTGGTCTTGGATGAGATCAAGATAGCTGGCATCAGCATAGTCCAGGATAGGGAGAAGTAGAGATTGTGCTATCGCAATTTTAGTGGTCATGGGAAGAAAATTACGAAGGCGTCTCAGGGAACCAGCTGAAGCAAATAGTTTACGACTAACCTCCTGCAGCTGTTTGGTCCAGGAAAGAGTGCTGTCGATATATATCCCCAGGTTCTTCACCTTTTATCTTCTTCTTAGCGTGTCGATGACAAACAGACTCTTTTTAGTTAAATGCCTTGCCTGGCCCAGAATATAGGAAATCATCAGGGAGTTTAAATTTCTCTCGCCAAAGATCACATCTTTCCGAGGAGACGTTTCCGGTAGAAGGACTTACCCAACCAAGAAAACTTTTTCGGCTTTTAAGCCTCCGGGGCACCGAGGTGTAGTTGTGCATTGAGTGGCGCGAGTCACTTTCCTGCTTTGCCTTTTCTATACGGCTTTCCATAGTCCTACGCACTTCCGGGGGCGCGATGCCAATAAGTGGATACAGCAATCGTACCGGAGTCGGTTTAAGGCAACCAGTGGATATTCGGCATGTCTCGTTTAGTGCAGTATCCACTAGACTGGAGTGGGCGGAGCGGCTCCACACTGGACAGGCATATTCACCAGCGGAGAAACAGAGCGCCATTCCAGTTGTTCGCAAGACTTGGGGAGATGCTCCCCATCTAGTGGATGTAAGGCGACGTAGCAGGCTGTTCCTGGCATGCACCTTTCTCTTAACAATTTCGCAATTTTTCCTGTAGTTGAGGGACCTATCCAAAGTGACGCCGAGGTATTTGGGATGGGGACTATGGGTGATTGATCTTTTATAGGAATAATAGTATTGTTGAAAGAAATCTGGGGAAGTGACGCCCAATCAATCCTAGAAACAGTTCGAGAACTACCCACAACAGCCACTTGAGTCTTAGTCGGATTGATCTTCAACCCAAACTCATTGCTCCAGTCACCTATTCGAGCCAGGTCCATATTAATAGTCTCAATAGCGTCAGATAACTCACCGAGAGGGGCTTGGGTATAAATTTTCAGATCATCAGCATACAGGTGGTAGAAAGAAGATAGTCGTTGAGTGATAGCATTAATAAAGAGTGCGAAAAGTAGAGGATATAAAACGCCGCCCTGCGGCACACCGGCAGAGGTGTGGCACCAAGAAGAGAAATATTCCTCAATGCAAATACGCTGCCGGCGGCCAAACAGATACCTATGAATCCAGTCAATTACCGAAGGTGATATGTTAAAAGAGCATAGGACGCCCAGCAAAATGTCGAAATCAACCGTGTTGAATGCATTGCTAAAGTCAAGCAAAGCAAGTACAGTTAACTTGCCCATTTCTATGCCTGACCTGATATCATCCGTAATGTGCACAAGTGCTGAGGTAGTGCTGTGTCCCGGACGAAAACCAGATTGGAAGTGATTTAGCAGTTTTTGTTTGGAAAGGAATGAGCTAAGTTGATGGTGGACAAGTTTTTAAAGGACTTTGGATAGGAAAGGAAGAATAGAAATGGGACGATAGTCAGAGAAAGAAGCAGGATTAGATTTTTTGGGTAGAGGAATAATTTGGGCATCTTTCCAGGCTTGTGGGAAGACACCACTGGAAACAGAGAAGTTGAGGATGTAAAGGATAACAGGAAGAATATCATCAAGGATGGGGATAATCATTTTACGGCTGACACAGTCACTACCAACAGCATTGGAAGTAATTGATACAATACTCTTTTTAACATCACAAGCAGTGAATTGACTTAAGACAAAAGGGGGAAAATCAGGTACGGGAAGGTTCGAATGATTACTTAGCGTAGTAGCTTTGGTGGCCCTATCCAATACGGGTGAAGTAGAAAAATGACTATTAAGTAAGTTGAAATCCAAGTCTTTAGGAATCGTGTTATGAAACTTTTTTCCGATACCTAATGATTTAAGAAAATGCCAGACCTTAGCTGGATCACCATTCTGAACTTTACTATGGATATGTTAGCGGTTTGCGATTCTACACACCTTGCTGCAGTGGTTTCTTATTGAGACGTATTTTTTCCTGTTGACGTCATTGGAACTAATTTTAAACTTAAATTTCGCAGCTGCTTTTTTACTTAGTAAAAGTTTAATTTCCTCAGTCAACCATGGCGCTGGAAGATGCTTAACTCTCACGGCTCGAATAGGTGCATGTTTGTCGTAAAGCTGAATTAGGGTAGAAGTCAAGATTTGAACTTGTTCATCGACGGATGAGGATGTCACCAGCGGTTTCCAGTCAATGTTACGGGCATCCTCTCGAAGACGATCAATGTCCATGCCATCAAAACTGCGAAGCAGAAGAGTTTTGAATTTATGCTTAGGTGGTCGAATTTTATATGAAGTGAAAATTAGATCATAGTAGGAAAAGGCGTCAGCTGAACATTGACCATGTTTAGGGACATGATCTAAAGATGAGACAATAATAAGGTCGAGAAGTGAGGGAACAGATCGGGAATATAGAGATTGACAGATTCAATAATATGACGAAGAGAAGAGGAGAGGGAATCTTTTTCCTTCCATCCTTCCTTGGTGTAACCGTGCCGATAACGGACCATCTCGAACTTCTTGGTGTTACGTTAACATCGACCCTCAATTTTGGTCCATTCATTGAGGCAAAGGCTCAATTGGCTGCAAAAAAGTTGGGGATCCTTGCGAAGGTGAGACGGTTCTTCACGCCTGAACAGCTGCTCAACTTGTATAATGCGCAAGTTCGGTCATGCATGGAGTACTGCTCTCACCTCTGGGATGGATCTGCCAAATACCAGCTTGATGCACTTGAGTCGATTGACAGAAGGCTTATTGGCAACGATGCACTGGTCGCCTCAAAGCTCCAGAACCTCGAACATCGACGCCGAGTTGCCAGCCTGTCGGTTTTTTATCGGTTACTTTTCGGGGAGTGTGCGACGGAATTGCACAATTTGATTCCGCCTAGCCCTTTCCATCATCGGACTACAAGACGTACGGCAATGTGCCATCGGTACATGGTGGATATCCCACCCATACGAACAAAGCGTTTTGAAAATACTTTCATTGTGCGTACAGCTGAGGAGTGGAATTCCCTGCCGGCGTCCTTGTTTCCTGATAGCTACAACCTAGGAGTCTTCAAATCAAGAGTGAATAGGTTACTTCAAGGCAAGCGTGCTTCACCTTCGAAGCCTACGTAGGATGAATATCAGTCAGATGATACTTTTCTTTCTATAAGAAGTGTTGACAATGATGAAACTTATATACCAAGCGATGAGTTTGTGGTTGGTGGTGACGGTCTTGATATAGACACAAATCAAAAGGTTCAACCACAGAGGCAGAGACGAAAGCCTGATAGGTTTGGTTTAATGTGCATTAATAACAAACCACTTGATTTTGAAGACCTGACACTTGAGGATGCACTACAGGGACCCGAGAAGGAGCATTGGGAGCAAGCTGTTAAAGATGAGTTGCAAAGTTTTGAAGACAATGATGCATGGCGAATTGTAGATACTCCGAGTAACGGGACTATAGTCAAGAGCAAGTGGGTTCTGAAAAAGAAAAGTGAAAATTACAATAAAATGCAATATAGGGCAAGACTGGTAGCTGAAGGGTGTACACAAAAAAATGGTGTGGACTATGAGGAGACATTTTCTCCAGTAGTTAGACATAGGACATTAAGATTATTGTTTTCATTGTCTGTGCAATTAAATTTAGATGTTGTTCATCTCGATGTCAAGACTGCATTTTTGAATGGGGACTTGGATGAGACTATATACATGCAAAAGCCAGCAGGTTTGGGTTGTTCATATGACAACAAAATCCTCAAATTAAAAAAGGCTATATATGGTCTCAAGCAAGCCTCTCGTGCTTGGCATAAAAAGGTAGATAACTGTATGTTAGCAGACGGCTATAAAAAATCTAAATTGGAACCTTGTTTGTATACAAAAATTGTTGGTAATAATAGAACCATTGTAACATTGTATGTCGATGATTTTTTTTAAAAAATGATCGCAGCGAATTGAAGAATCTAAAAGGAATGTTAAGTAGCAATTTTAAAATTAAAGATTTGGGATGTGTTAAACAATATCTTGGTATGTCTGTTAACTTTGATAAAATCGTAATACTGTTACATTGAGTCAAAAAAGTTATATTGATCAATTATTATGTAAATTTAACATGTCAGAATATAAGACAGCTGACACTCCAATAGAGGCAAAGTTAACTATTAAGAAGGTAGAAAATTCAAATAGTCAGATACAATATCAACAACTTTTGGGTAGTTTATTGTATTTAGCTGTGCTTACTAGACCTGACATAGCTTATTCTGTAAGCTATCTCAGTCAATTTAATAACTGTCATAGTGATGAACATTTCATGTATGCTAAAGAGTATACAGACGTATTTAAAGAAAACTAAGAATATAGGTTTGAAATATTGTAAAAGTAAAAATATTAATATTGAAGGTTATGTTGATGCCGACTGGGCAAATGATTCTTATGATAGAAAAGCATACACTGGTTTTTGTTTTTTGTTGTCTAGACCTGTTATATCTTGGAGTTGTAGTAAACAAAAATGAATAGCTCTTTCTAGTACAGAGGCAGAGTATGTAGCTATTTCAGAAGCTTACAAAGAAGCAGTATATTTAAGATTACAATTTGAAATAACTGAGAAAAGCTATCAAATTACTTTATATAATGATAACCAGAGTGCTCATAAATTGTTGTTGAATCCTATATTTCATAACAGAACTAAACATATTGATGTTAAGTATCATTATTACAGAGAAATGATAGGTAATAGAATTATTTCAGTTGAATATTTATGTACTGCAGAAATGCCTGCAGATTTGTTAACTAAAGGGATAAACTCGGGGAAACATTTTAAGTTTATGAACATTTTTGGAGTTGTTGATGTGTAGTTGTTATTATTAAGATTAGTTATTTGAGTTAATGATATTTTGAGTGGGGATGTTGAATTTATCAAAATATATGTGGTTCTTAGGTTAAGTAACGCCATCTGTCGCATCCGGTTGTGGAACAAAACTGACCGATCAATAAAGCATTCCGCTTCCATTTTCAATGCGAAACACGTCGTTTTATTTTATAGGTATTTGCAAAACTATGTTTCAACATCTTTTCTCTGTTTGATTTTTGGTTTCATTTCATAAACCACGAATGCTTTTTATTCACTTGTTTAAACAATTAAGTAACATAGTGCTTCAAACAACTTTTTTTTATAACTTCGTGTGTAAACACCGCATCTGGTGACCGTATACACAATAGCGATGAGCGATTGTTGCAAAAAAAAAAAAAACCGACTGAATCAAAAATTGATTTATTGCTCATTCAATTGTAGATTTAGTAGTTCCTCACAATTATTATTCGAATAAAAATCGACTAACTACTAACGCGGGTTGAACTGCGTAAGGCCGCGTGGGGCGGTGCATGCGGGACGGTGTTGCGTCAATTGCGTTTATAAGTATTAGAACTTCAATTTGTTTACTTTATTAATTGGTCTTGTGGAAAAACAATTTTAATAAATTAAACTTTTTTACCTAATTTTTATTTTAGTCTACTTATCTATTCGTAATTTCGTAATAGATGTTCCCGCAACTGATGGAGAATTGGAGATTACTAGATAGATTGTATAATATTTATTAGCTACAATCGATTAATAGCTGCAGTCGTACGTAAGTAGTAGTGCACAGAGTTTTAACTATTGATATGTAGCGCAGCGCACGCCCGCCGCACCATCTTTTTTAATTACTTATTTAGTAGTACGCACTACGCAGCTAGCGATGGGCGATTGTTGCAAAAAAAAAACAATCGACTGAATCGAAAATTGATTTATTGCTCATTCGTTTGTCGATTTAGTAGTTCCTCACAATTATTATTGGAATAACAATCGACAAATTACTAACTCGGGCTGAACTGCGTAAGGCCGCGCGGGACGGTGTTGCGTCAATTGCGTTTATAAGTATTAGTACTTCAATTCGTTTACTTTATTAGTTGGTCTTGTGGAAAAACAATTTTAATAAATAAAACTTTTTCACCTAATGTTTGTAATTTTAGTCTACCCATCTATGCGTAATTTCGTAATAGATGTTCTCGCAACTGATGGAGATTTGGAGATTACTCGATATATTGTATAATATATTAGCTACAATCGCTTATTAGCTGCAGTTGTACGTAAGTAGTAGCGCACAGAGTTTTAACTATTGATTTGTAGCGCAGCGCACGCCCGCCGCACCATCTTTTGTAATTACTTGTTTAGTAGTACGCACTACGCACGTGTATAGTAATGGGTGCGCTGCGCTACAAATTAGTAGTTTAAGTTGACGCGGTAACCGTGTCAGTCATTGTCGCTCGCAGCACGCCGTTGGTCAATAACAATCGACCAACATCGATTGTTATAGACTTTTATCGACTAAACTGAACAATCGACCAATTCGATTACTTTGAGTAGTAATCGCCCATCACTAATACACAATCGCCTTAAGCGCTGTACTTCCTACGCTTTCGCTAACGCTGCGTGGTCACAGTCAATGGAGGATTGCAAAGGACTTTTTATTTACCGCTAGACATAACTTCCAGGGTCAAGTTTCGGAGTGGAAGTGTTAGGCTCGTTGAGTTCAATCTTCAGGAACTATCGAGGACGGCTGCCGCGTCATCTAGCGCCCCTCACGAAACCTGCCGGCGCATCCCAGCATCTGAACCCTGCGGGTCTTCTAGCCTCGGGGTCAACTCCTCAGCTGTCGCGACGTCACCAGCTTCGCATTAGCCAGGACAGTACTTTGCGCGCCTGCCTAAACAAGACAGAATTAATTTGATGGGCTTCTGTAACCCACGACCACGTAATAATAAATTTTATGAAGGTGTTGTTAAGTTTTTTATTCCTATCTATAAGCTCACACGCTTCACACTCAGTGATAAGAATTTCCGTAATTGAATATAAGTAGATTCTTTTAGAGATTACCACCTTACATACCACAAATAAACATCTATGTAAATGTAAATAGCGAATATAACCCAATTAATGTCACTTACCCGTGAGTAGCGGTATGTATTCGTTTCGGAGAAATATGGCTAGTTCAGGCACTATGAAAACTAAACTTTACACAAGTAAAATAAAAATTAAAAAAACCCCGACACATTTTTATTGCTTGCTACCTAATTTATCTAGTAGTAGACTAGTTCCGATCGATAATCTATTGAACACGTAATTATGACGATATCCCCGATTCTAACAGAAAAACACCCATAACTTTTGAACTCTTTCATCGTGACTTCATCATGACTTCCTCAAGCTTTCGAGCAGCTAGTCGTCAATAAGCCAGTACTCATGGTATCTACAAGGGTATCCTGACCACCAGCATGCAGCAAACGTGCATTCCTGGTCATCACCCTCATCCAGTATCATCACTCCGACCCACTGGAGCCTGCAGCATCATCCAGACGCACTGGGACATCTTTACCCCGACTCACTGGAGCATCATCCTGACTCATTGGAACGTCATCACCCTGACTCTGTCACGGCACAAACTCGCACCTTTAGAGTAAAATTTTAGCTTAGAATTACCCAAGCAGTATTATACGCTTGTAAGCATTATTGTATAAGTATTTATAAGATTACGCAGGGTTTTGTTTACGTAGGCTCTAGGGGGTTGCGGTTCCAAGGAGGTAGGCATTTCGTAATTCATTAATTAGACTTTGTATATGAGTATGTAATGTCTATAAACTTATTTATACCTACCATGTTTGTGCTTACATAAAGATTCTCGCAGATAGACAAGCGTGCACTCTCACAACAAAATTCAAAGTTCAAAAACATTTAATATTTAAAATTCTTACGTACTAAATAAACTTAACAGATTTGTGTACAACATACAATGTAGAAACATAATACATACTATATAATAATACATAACTAAAATCTTACATTTATAATTACATATTTATACGTCATGTTCCTTTATTCTTCTCATGAAAACCTCCAACAAAACGCTATCCCATATAGAGAGTGGCACAGTATTCCAGAAGTGGACAGCACGAATATTTGGTAAATGATCCGCCGTAATGACATGAGGAGTGGGGTGGTCAACGAAGGAGAAGAGATGATGAGGAACGGCAAGATCCTCTCGGAACAAGATTCTCAAAGCGCTCTCGAAGATACGAAAGAGGGTTAGGATTGTGAAGAACAGAAAAGAGTAAATATGACAATATCTCGGCGCTGTCGAATAGCCATAGCCATAATAATTCAACTGCCTCCAAAATGCCGACATATGGCATGACACAGGACAATATGTGATGTCACATATTGATCTGTTCCACCCGTCTGTGGGTGCCTTGTAACTCCAGAATCAAGAGGCTGCACTTTTCAAAATTAAGGGAGATTAGACGATTATTTTAATTTTATTTGTTTTTTATTTTTATTACAATTGTAATATTCTTACCTCTTAAATAATCTCGAATGTCAGCTGAAAGACGCCACCAACTCCATTTAGAATTAGAGACTAAAGTTTTTGTAGGCAATACTTTCCTAACTTATTATATTATTGTTCATAACTTTCACTGAAACAGTAATTTGAATAGCTCAGTGAATAACTTGAATAATTAAACTTATTTCGGTGCCAACTAATTAGAAACTAAATAATAAAATAAGAGATTTTAAATTTACTTGGCTTTAATTTAAACTTAACTGTTCTTATCGATGATTCTATAATTATGTACGTTATAACCAGAGTGCAGCCACGTGAACAGCGTTCATTTGCCTCACAAAGGTCCTTCAGGGTACAGCAGCATTACGTAAGCAAATTCGGCAAGGCAAATGGTTTGACCCCATGAAATAGTATGACAACTTTATAAAAAATGCTTGGAATTATTGCCATTATTCTAGAAAAAAGAACACACGAAAAATCGAATTTACAGACAAAGAAAATCAAATCCATTGCAGGAGCAATAACTAAATAACGGCGATACTAATGCGATATTGCCATTTTACTTCCACAAACTACAATTGAATAATATTACCCATTAAACACATTATTAAAAGTTATCCAGCGATAACCTGCAAAAGTACATGACTGAATATCTATTAATCTCGGCGTTCTAGAACAAAAATTTTTGCACATACTAATTCAGAATATGACCCGAAGTTAAACCAGATATTATTCATTTACTGATGTACGAGTTTAACATCAGCTAAAACAATGTTGGTATGGGCTTCTGCCATAGTCCTTTAGTATACAGGAGGTTTCGGGGGCGATAAATCGATCTAGCTAGGTTTCATTTTTAGAAAACCTCGTTTTCTCTATTTTACTATATTTTCACCAGAGCAGAGCTTGGTCGCCCAGTTACTTTAGTGTAAAAAGGTAACCTGACCTTTTAAAACTAAAGTACCTGATTTGTTTGCAAATAAAGTATATATTCATCTTTCATTGGTCTGTCTTTCACTCATTTAATCATTTAATAGTCGGTGGGCCAAAAACACGCTGCTTTTTTAATGTTTGCTAGAGGTAAATAACTTTTCTTCTGAAAAGTACACATTTTATAAAATGGGATTCAACGGGAATAGGAAATGGGACCTATCGTTAATACTTAAAAAATCGGATCTAAAAGTAGGATCCAACGAAAATAAATCACGGCGTGCTGGGCTTATTAAATACTCTTTGGTTGGATCTCTTTTATCATTCTTGGTATACCAAAGTAAGTCTCTTTGCTTAGTACAAATTGCGTTCACTTGGCTGTATAGCCATATATGCGTTTGCATTTCGGCACAGGTGATAAATAGAAAATTGACGACAGTGCTGAAAATTGCTTGATTTATTATTTACATATTTATTAAATATAAATTTAATAATTAAAATGAGTTTCAACTGTTCAGAGAGTGAAATTGAGATTGATTGTACTTCACCAGATTTAAGAACAGACTTCCAAAACAAAACACTACAAAGCGATAAATAACTTTATTTTCCGAAGTCGGTGTCGAAAAACGAAAAATAATAGGTACAAAAGACACCGAATTCGGAAAAGAAAGTTAGTTTTCGCTTTGTAGTTTTTTGTTTTGGAAGTCAGTTAGTTATTTGGTTAAAAAGTTTTTTTCTATATTATGCTAACAGAACATGTGAAAATATACAATATAGTGACAAATACCGTAGTCGATGAATGAACTTAGAAACTGGGTAACCGTTGGGTAAGAATCCTTATACATTTGCTAGCCTCACGAAAGTACTATCCATAACTTATTGTTTTGCACACACAGCTTTAAAAAACATGTTCCAAAGACTCGTAGTACAGTGGTAACTGTTCCAAGGAAGCAATAAATCTTGACCAACTTCTACACTGTAGTTTAAGTGATTCTATTTGCTTTCTGACACGTTTTCCAACGATTTATTTTTGACATGTTTTACGTTTCTAGAAAGATACCTACTCTAGGGATTCTGAACCAATGTTTGATTAATGGTCGGTAATCAGTTACATAATATACACCGTTAAATTTTAATCGTTTAAATCCCGTGGAGGTTCGTTCCGGTCCATGAAACAGTATCGATTTTTAAAGTTGTTCATAATCGTTTTCAATGGCATTGCAACATCGTTCCCGTGGACCATCTTACAGGAACTGCCTATTTACAACCGACTTCAAAATCGATCATGCCGCCAATTATGAACAGATTTTGATGTTTTTTTTTATTTGAAAGCTGGTGCTATTCCACTTATATGGTCCCATTTAATTTATTTGAAGTTAAATTATATTGAAGTCTGTTTTATTTTTTTGTTAAATTGTTTTATGCAGGATAATAAAAGCCGATTTCACTAAGCAACAGTGTTGCTTTCTATGGATGATCAGATCAGTATGTCCAGAAATTACCGTTTACAAGTATATAAACAAGCACTACTACCTTTTTATGATTTTGTTTGAAATTGCACTTACCACAGTTTATATCTACGAGTAATATAGCATTATCCAATGAAAAAATCGTTAAAAATATCTACTATGTACCTTTGTATTAAATAAATAAATAATAAATCAGAAATCCTATTGCCAGATAGTATCTACGTAGGTGTAAGGGTTAATAACGTCAACGGCAAACCGTGGGAGTAAAAAAATGCACTGTATAATGTTTTGAATTTGACACTTCCTTTTTTCGCATGTTGTTTAGAACATGTAAAGGAGCTAATAATAACCATTCAGTAAAAGACCATAGAACTGATATCTATTTACAATTTTAGAACTGAAATATAATAGGGAGAATTTATCGTCCAACTGTTTGAACACATCAGTGAAATCTATGTTTACTTTTGTTAATTGAAATATATTTTTAGAATTTGAATATCTCTGGGAAACCATATGTGAATTTTTTAAACCGATAGCCGTTCACACTGTAACATATACGACATCGCACCGCTTCCAATAAGTTCCCGGATCGTCAGTGTTTCGCTAGAATGAAATTGTATTCCCTATCACTGCTGTCTGTTTTGTGAAAATAATTTATGAAAACGTTCGATACTACATATCTACGTATTTAATAGCAATAAAATTCTACAATGAAAATAATCACTCCAACTTGCCAAACCAACTAAAAAGATTTTGCGTCGCTCAAAATGAGTCGAGCAATTTTCGTTCAGATAATTCGATTATTTTACGTCGCGTACACACAAGCGAATGCAACTGAATTTCGGTGACTGAATCTGAGTTCCACAAAAGTTTATCTGCCTACACCCATATACATGTGAAAGTAAGAAAAAGCACTAAAGTTAATATCCCGAGCTCATTCCACCTCTCCAGTTGATTAAATTATTCATACGAAGACGCACATTGAGTTGCAAATAACGGCCACACGCACGGCCTATCGACGTGAATTAGTGGGGAGGGATATAGGTGGCCGTAAATGGCCGTAATGTTTAATAATAAATGAATTTATGGCCGCTAAGCTCAAGTGGCGTTTATATGCGCTGCTGGTGCGTATTGCTGGCTGTTTGGCAATTTACGATGATGATAATTACATAATTATGATTACGATCGATTTCGTTTTATTAACTATGTTCAAACATAGCGCTGCACTTCTGTTTAACCGTTGTTTTTCAGATATAGTAAATTTTGATGCAAATCCACTTTGTATCAGGTATAAAACGGCCCCGTCTTCGATTCAGGCGTCAATTTCACCGATGCTGCAAAGACAAATGCTTTATACATATGTCGGCTTTGGTCAATAGTACAGATGTCAAAACAAATCACAAGCACGCCCCTGGCGGCAGTCAAGAGCAACTGCGCATTGGCGCGCTTTTATAAGCACTTGCGTTGTGAGGAATAGGGCAGCCAGCCGAACGTCCTAGTTAGACGACTTGTGCACTAAATCACTGCACGGATCGCCAGTTGTCGCAACTGGGGCGGACTTTGTAGCTGCCAAACGGCTTTTGCTCGCGCAAAGTCGCTGTAGCGGTCGCGGAAAAACTAGCCCGTAGTTTTTCATGTTTTTTAGCGTACGCAAGCAAAAAAAAAAAAAACTGAAGAAAGAAGAAGATGTCACCACCAGGCGCCCGCGGCCAAAAGGGCCGCGGCGCCCCTAGCCAGCAGGAGCCTCGACCACCGATGGACCGGACCGTATCGCTCCCTGACCTAGGGACAGGTTCGGCCGGTGCACTGAGGGCCGAGGGACGCAGCCACCAGCACCAGCAGACGCCCAGAGGAAGTCAGGGTAGGCAGTCGACCACCAACTCCCCTGCTTCTCCCACGTCCCCAACAGAAAGGTACTGTACACAATCACAGTGCAACCCAGTCCCAGTGAAAAATCCGGTACCTGCAAACCGAAATTCGACCGTTAGAACGCCTGAGTCGAAATTTTCACAAATTTTCTCCGGGTACCCTCAAAGGTCAGGGGTCAGTAATGACCTCAGTAGGCACTCACTCACCACTACCGGCAACCCAGCAGCCGCACTCGTCTTCCAAAAGCGCTGTAGGCACACAATCTACGCTACAACAATCGCGTACGAATGCGCCGACTACATCCGCGCCGCCGCGTACTACAACGCGCGCGCAACAAGGAGCCAAGCCTACGCCTGCTCCACAATCCTCGCGAGCATCACGCACTACAACATCTGCGCCCAGGCATATGCTGCCAGGCACAGCCAAAATAGATGCGCGCACAGCCACCCGCGACCCACGCATAAAAAGGGAACTAAGCCACCAGGTGGCACCACTAGTAGTTTCAACTACCAATACCGGATCGCCCGCACCCCCCCCGCACCGCTACGTATGACTCTCCCGCGATGCACTCTGGCCAATCAAGCTTGAGCGGATCAAGCACATCGCTCGCGTCCTATGGGCGCAGGGCAGAACTCGAGGACATACAGACGCCAACATCGCCAAACCCCGCAATGGACCTGGATTATGAGTTTCAGACAGGGGGTAGGGCGCTCAGGCCACGCAGGAGCCCAGAAGAAACCACTGAGGAAGCGAAGCGCTACTGCCTCGACCGGCAGAGCGCAAACTCGCCCACTTTCGCGGAGGCTGTGCGTCGCACCCCGACGCCCGAGGCGCATGCCGCCCCCGAACACACAAAGAGGACAACAGGGGTAAGTGACGTGCCTTCACTAACCCCAAACCCCGAAGCAGCCCCCAAGCTACCCTCCACCGCAAACGCTAACAAAGCCGTGAAAAATAAACGGCCCTGGTACCCTCCACTCGTAGTGGTAAAACTGCCAAATTGGGCCACACATTTCCGGGCCCTGGCGGAGATATTGAAACGACCCCCGAACGCCCGACCATTCAGACAGGGAGTTCGATTCTCCTCGGAGAGCGAGGATGAGTACAGGGTGGTTCAGAGATATCTGACCGTTCTGGTAAAAGAAATAGGAATCAGCTGGTTCGCGTACAGCTTGCCAGCTGACAAGTAGCTAAAAGTAGCTATTAGGGGGCTGCCGGCAGACACAGCCCCCAGCAGATTGAGGAGGAGCTCCAAAATCTAGGCTACGAGCCGGAGTACGTCCGGCACATCAATGCCCGACAAGGAAGACGTTTCAGACAGGGTAGTGGACTACCACAGAGAAGGGGGAATAGGGCAGTTCAGTACTGAAAGCCTTAGATCTAAGACGTCGTAAAATCCGTAATATCAGTGAGCAGGATTGTAACTGTGATGTGTACTGAAGATCGGTGTTGTAAGTGGTCAGTGAAAAGTAGGTACCAACAGATAGGACTTTATCTTTTAGTCCTGGTATTATTGTGTTCCTTAAACATCAATATGTGTGACGTAATTGTATTTTCAGAGTGTTGGCGTAGTAAAAGTATTAATATTCCGATATTGCCTAGAAACACAGCCTATTCATCAACCAAAAGCCTAAATAAAAGCGATAGCTTGGTTGTCTATGTTCTCTCTGACTTACAACATGACATAACTGAGCCGGATTTTCTTGATGCTAACTGCTTAATATGCAAACTCACTGACATTGTAATTATTGCTATATACAGGCCACCATCTATTCGCAAATTAGACAACTTTCTAAATTGCCTCAATTATATAATAACGTCGGTATCCTCCTATAGAAATATATTTCTGGTGGAAGACATGAACATTAACATAAGCCCAACAAGTAATGACCAAAATAATAATGAATACATGATTTTGACTGCATCACACGGATTCTTACCAGCCTATACATCACCTACCAGAGAAAAAAATGCTTGAATAGCTATTGCCTAAACACAGAAGTTATGTTACTAAAACGACTTGGAATTTTATTAGTAGTGAAACGGGAAGATCTGTTAACCGAAATACTGACTACAGCCTGTCTATTAATGACAAAATCATAAAATCAGACTCACAAGTCGCAGTGGCCTTTGAAAATTTCTTTTCAGATATTCCCGTTTCAACGACTAAATCCTTAAACTCATCACCTTCTGTTGCTGAGTCTTTGCTAAAAGAAAATGTTAACGTTTGCGATTCGGAATTTCTTTTTGAACATATTACTTGTAGAGACATAATTAAAACCTTTCACACTTTAAATGTTAAAAAGACTGCAGATCTGTGGGGTCATTCTGTAGAAGTTACTAAGTCTATTATTGACATTGTCGCAAATAGTTTAGCTATTATCTTTAATAATTGTGTCGATTGTTGGGCGTTTCCTGACCTAATGAAAAAAAGTAAAATAATACCTTTGTTTAAATGAGGTAATACATCAGACCCTACAAATTATAGACCTATTTCAGCACTACCAACGTTTAGTAAAATAAATAAGAAATTAATTTTAGAGCAATTGCAAAGATTTTTTAATAAACATAAATTATTACATAGCAAGCAGTTCGGTTTTACAAGGGGTCGTTCAACTACTGATGTTGATGTGCTGAGCTTTTAGGACATATTTATAATGCATGGGAAGATAAGTGCGATGCCTTAGGAATCTTTTGTGATTTGTCCAAAGCATTTGGTTGTGTTCTTCATGAAACGCTAATCAGGAAACTCCGCCACTACTTGATCCGGAACGGCGCCCTGGATCTTCTTACTTCATACTTGAGTAAAAGGATTCAGAGCGTTGACGTTAATGGAAAAAGATCTCCCGGATCTATAGTAACAATGGGAGTCCCGCAGGGCTCGATTCTTGGTCCTTTCTTGTTTCTTATTTATATCAATGACTTGCCTTACCTCATAAAGGATAACCATGATATAGTGTTGTTTGCAGATGATACTTCACTTTTGTTTAAACTTAAACAGCAGCTGGTTACTGATGATGTAAATAGCGCGATTTCAAAAGTAATTCACTGGTTCAATGTTAACAATTTACTAAGAAGTAATGAAAAAAATACCAAATGCATTAAGTTTACTCTGACTCACGTTAGGCAGGTGAAAACTGATGTGTTGATAAAGGGCGAAGAATTAAATCCAGAAAATAGCACAGTATTCTTAGGCTTAACTTTGGATGCTAAGCTTCAGTGGGGCCTACATAAAATTATTTATAAATACAGTGATATCCATAACCTAAATACTAGGAACAAAGACAAATTTGTAGAACGAGCCACCTATTTTTTTGTGCCTTGTTGTAGTAAGGCACAATAAAATAGGTGGCTCGTTTAGATGTCAATGTGTGCGCTTTTATAATAAGCTTTCAAGCCACGTACAAGATCTAAGTCTTAATAAATTCAAATCTTTCATTAAACGTAAGTTGTGCCAGAAAGCGTTTTATACAAATAAAGACTACCTTGAGGACAAAAAGGCTTGGGGTTGAGCTGCTTCAATTGTTTAAAAATAAATTTGTTTTTTAATTATATTTTGCACCGTGAATTTTGTTATTATTATTATAATTTTCTTTTTTTTTGGTTTTCTTGCAATGACAAGAATATTTACTTTTCAAAGTATTATATTATTTTATTTTCATTATTGTGAATGTGAAGACTATGTGGATCATTCTTTTTCTTGTTTTAATTTTAATTTATCTTAGTTTTTAATAATAATCTGGCAGTTTGAGTAGTTTATGCGGCCTACCCGAATGTCCTTTCTTTGGTATTGTTCGTCGAATCGTTGAGCTCCTTAAATTCTGAGTTGAGCTGCTCGGTTATTGACAAATGCATGCACTGACTGGACAGGTCCACTCAATCTGGCTGGTTTTTTCCTCAAAAGACCATTTCAGACATCAGTCTACATGGTCTTCACATTATCTAACCAAGATTTTGTCTGGACGTTAGAGAAACTGTGACCTGTGATTCGGCCTTTGTTTCGGCCTTTCTTCTCAGAGTAGTCAGATAGGAAACGCCGACCTCGTCTAGTTTTAAAAAATATGATCGACATGTAAAACTGTTTGTAAAAACCAACTTACAGAAATAAAATCATTTCTCATTTATTAATACCCTTGTGGTAGCGCCATCTCTTGTAAATGTCATAAATCAATGACCAAAAACACATAGACAAACGCATTTGAGATTTCGCGGGCGATCGATATCCTTATTATCTCGTTCCTTCCTCATTCCTTTTCCCTTTATGTACGCCTTAATGACAGGTCGCCAGAACGAACCGAAACTTCAACGTGAACGGGCCTCGTATCTCAACCGCCAGCTTTCCAAGCCACCTGGCTGGAGACTGATGCATCTAATTAGTTAGATTGCAGAGAACCTTGTGAACCGTGTCTATTAACCCGCCTCGCGGATATAAAACAATTGTGTGAAGTGTGTGGATCCTGAAGGTCGCCAGTTTGGAGTAGAAGAACACCAGCTCGCTGCCACACGTGGGCTGGCATTGACCACTACAAGGTAAGGCGTACTACTTCCCTCATTTCCATACTAGATCGCCCGAATTGATCCGTGAATATTTTCCCGCTTATTTTCAACGCACTATTGCCAGAACCCTTCAAATACAGTCCACTTTTCATGATAGACACAAGGATGAAGAGGTTTCTCAAACCGCTATAACATTTTTGGTCCTTCGAACCGGATATATTACTATAATATATCCATTTTCCTTTATTTCTTACGTAGGAATCAATTATAAATTCCTACTAGGGTCGTGGCACCTAGCCGCCTACCCACATAATCAAGTTGTAAACCCAATACGTGGTTCCATCAACGCCGCTATAGCAGGTTCATAATTACGTATCTGCTATTATTAAAAATAATTCTTATTTAAAACTAACTTGTCGTATTGTAAATTTCCATATTTCAAGCGTCTTTTAGTTTAACCGCCCTTATAGGAATCACCTACCTCCAATTATAAATTGTTAGGAATAAGTTACTTTCCGAATACCGCGGGGTAGACATTCATTCTATAAGAGAAAAATAAAATAGGTGTACTACTTGTAGGTACCTACGCAGTATAAATATCATAACTTTACCGAATACGTTTAGACGATTGCGGGCTATAAGTTGCATATTTATACCTATTCATTTATCTTAAACAATATTCAAACTTAACAATAAAACTGGTTGGGATAGTAATGCTATTAACATTTTGTACTATATAATTACTTTGGTTAGTGGGTACTACGAAAAAACTTATTTCGTTACTACGCAAATATTGCGAAACCCGTTGTCACAGTACAGTCACAATCAGTAGTATTACTTTTCTACATATAGTTGTTCGTTTAAATAATTACCGTACATTGTTTTGTTTGTGTGGTTATTTGTAACTACATAACATAACAATGCCGCGTGATGCGAAAGCAATCGCTTCTTCGGAAGATCAACAGTTAGTGATTTTAGAAGCTAAGCGTAATATACTTTTCGAGCGTATGCAGTCAATTTATGATCGCTCTAAAGTCGCTAATACTTCCGAATCGGTGAGAGAAGGCTTTCTCAGTTCTTGTGTAACAATAGATGATATTCGAACGGACTTTCATAGATTATTGGATGATTATAATGCTAGGTTACTGGCTGTATATCCCGATGCGAAGCCTAGCTATCAAGCCTACGCCTCATTCGAGGATATGTATTGTTCCGTGAAACGTGTGATGTCTCAATTGGAAGATAAGCCGTCCGGGAGGCACAGTATGAGTGATTCCGCAACATGTAGACCAAGGTTGCCGCCAATCGAACTCATGTCGTTCGACGGTGATATACGAAACTGGCCATTATTTTATGCAAGTTTTAAATCTACAGTTCATGACAATAAGTCGCTGACGGATGCAGACAGGTTGTACTATTTAATAGGTAAGCTGTCGCCGAAGGCACAGTCTGTGTTCGCGGGAGTCACACCGTGTGCTGAGAATTACCAAGTCATATTCCAGGCACTCCTCGATAGGTACCAGGATATTCGTGTCCTCGCGTCTACCTATTTGGATCAAGCTTTAAATCTTAAATTGTCCGGTCCCGCGTCTGTTTCGAATTACCAGCTATTTGTGGACAAGTTCATCACCGCAATTAATTCCCTAAAGAATCTAAAATTAGTTGACCTTCTGGATTTCATTTTATTGCACCTCGCAATAAAAAAGTTTGACACTGAAACTATTCGCGCTTTCGAGATGACAGAACGTAATCGTAAGATTCCCACTCTAGATAGTTTTGTCACCTTCATCAATGATCAGTGTCGGATATTCCGTAATACCCAACCACCCTTAGCTAACAATAATAAGCCTAATAGTTCAGACAATTCACATAAGTCTAATAAATCGCGTAGTTTTAATAATAAAATGACCGCTCCTAATCCACAATCCTATGTAGCTTGCTCTGAGTTAAATAATTCAAACAAGTGTCTGTGCGAAGCATATATCCATGAACACTTATATAAATGTCCCGCTTTTGATAATTTGACTCCGACAGCTCGTTTCAAATGTGTGAAAGACAACAATGCTTGTGTCAATTGTTTGAGTATTAAACATAAAACGGTTTACTGTTCTTCTAAATTAAAGTGTCGCACATGTAATCAACGTCATCATACATTGTTACATTTTAATAAAAACCCGCAATTATCAACTGTAGTGACGTCACAGCCGAATCCGGTCCCAACGCTTATGCCGACAGTACCTTCTATTACCTCACAGTCTGAGGTATCGTTGTGTACGACCTCTGTCGCTGGCGCCGCTCGATCGCGTTCGATTGACGCTCGGTGCGTTGCGGCGTCGCCGTCGGCGAGAGATAGCCCGCAATGTACGGCGTATACAACCGTTCTGCTCGCTACTGCTCAAGTCGTAATTTACGATGTAAATGATAAGCCGCACATAATACGTTGTTTACTAGATAGCGCATCTCAAAGTAATTTTATTACTTCTGAATGTTTTAAGCGTCTAGGACTTTGGAAGAACTTTCATACTTCTAATTTAATAGTTAAAGGAATCGGTGGGTCGGAAAAACCAGTTAAAGGTTCCGTAGATATTAAATTATATTCTCGTTTTAGTAATGATATTAATTTTAACGTTTCTTCGCTTATTGTTGAACGTATTACGGAGATATTGCCGACCGCTCTCGTCGATGTCTCTAAACTTACACATCTCAAAACATTACCGCTCGCAGACTCGAAGTTTGCGGAGCCGAGCGGTATCGATGTTTTGATTGGTGCTGCTATATTCCCGCGCTTGCTTTTGCCTAACATAGTGCATAGCGAGCAATATAATATACCTCCCGCTATTGAAACTGTGTTGGGGTATGTGGTTATGGGTTCCGTACCTACGGCACATACTTCACACTGTACGAGTACAACTTCATGTTGTTCTGTTCTTCAAGATCACAGTTTAGATTCGCTTCTCAAGCGATTCTGGGAGCTTGAAGAAATTTCCGCCTCGCCCTCGCAAAGCCGTAAGGATCTCGAGTGCGAAGAACATTTTCGCGCTACCACTGTTCGCGATGACAGTGGTAGATATATTGTGTCGCTGCCATTTTGCGACGACCCTTATTCGCTAGGCGACTCATACGCTGCCGCACTTAGGCGTTTTCATTGTTTGGAGCGCAAACTTGATGCGTCCTTAGGGTTACGCAGCGCTTACAATGACGTCATGCGGGACTACATTAACAAGGGATATTTGAGTCCGGTTTTAAAAGATGACAACGTTTCTAATCTGACATATTACATTCCGCATCACGGTGTCGTTCGCGAAGATAAGACTTCCACTAAACTTCGCGTAGTCTTAGACGCTAGTAGTCAAACTACATCGGGACAGTCGATCAATGACATTCTACATGCAGGCCCTAATCTACAGGGTGATTTATTTAATATTATAATTCGTTTTCGACTCTTTCAAATAGCCCTGTCTGCTGATTGCCGCCAAATGTTTCTCAATGTCGGCGTTCGTGAATCGGACCGTAGATTTCAACGAATCTTTTATAGATTCAGCAAACATGAGCCTATAACGGTCTACCAATTTAATCGTGTTTGCTTCGGATTTAAGTCTAGTCCATATCACGCGTTACGTGTAGTCCGCCAGTTAGTCGCTGATGAAGGCGATAATTTCCCTGCAGCGTCTGCTGCTGCTTCTTCCGCCCTATATATGGATGACATTGCCTGTAGTGTCATGTCCATACCGCAAGCAATTTCGCTTTGTGATGAGCTTATTCAGCTCTTCAAGCGAGGCCAGTTCGACCTTGTCAAATGGACAAGTAACTCGAAAGAGGTTCTCGCACACATACCTGATACTCATAAGGCTTCGCCCGATATCGAGTATGAGAAGTCTATACCGCATAAGGTCCTGGGTTTACGCTGGGACAAGTCTTGTGATAGTTTCCGCTTTGACGTCACCACACCAGATGATAAATGTACTAAGCGAACCATGCTTTCCACAGTGGCTCGGCTATGGGACTTAATGGGTTTTGTCGCCCCCACTATTCTGTACGCTAAGCTCTTAATTAAGGAACTTTGGCTAGCAAAGTGTGACTGGGACGACATACCACCTGAACATATAGTCACCGCTTGGAAGCAGTTTTGTACTGAGCTTTCTACGCTTAATGAAATTATTATCCCGCGTCATCTGGGGTTGGTCGACGGATGCACCATGAATTTAGTAGGTTTCGCTGACGCCAGCGAGCGTGCTTACGGTGGAGTCGTATACATGCAAATATACAATGGTTCTAACTACTCCGTGCAGTTAGTTAGTGCGAAGTCTAAAGTCTCACCTGTGAAAACCATTTCGGTGGCTAGACTAGAGTTGTGCGCGGCCCTACTGTTGTCTAAGTTGCTTCGCAAGGTACAAGACACAATATCGCCCCACTACCGCATCCATAAGGTATACGCGTTTACTGACTCTAAAGTAGTGCTCGCCTGGATAAATTCCTCACCGCACCGCTGGCAAACTTTTGTTGCCAATCGGGTTACTAAGCTGATAGAGCAGGCTAGATCCAAATGGAATAGTCCTGCACCTTCTATACAAGAGGGTACTATTGTAGTTATCATTACTGATAACTCTCCGCCCCTTTCATGGCCGTTAGGCATTATTGATAAATTGCATACCTCCAAGGACGGTACAACCCGTGGTGTTACTGTGAAAACCGCAAAGGGTAGCTATGTGCGCCCTGTTGTGCGTCTGTGTCCGTTACCGACTCAATAAGGCCTGGCTTGATAGTTAGGTCTATTAGTTTTAGTTAGTTAGCGACGCAACATAATTTTTCTATTAAAATTTAACTATAGGTATGCAACTTAATGTATTATGCAACTCGCAGTATTTATCTTAAATCTTAATAATTGAAATGTAAAAATCCGCATCTTAGTCCGTATTGCTGAATAGGTATACGGTAGTACACCTCATAGGGCTAAGTTTAATTTTCATTAAAGGTGACCCTTTAAGGCCGGGAAAATGGTAGCGCCATCTCTTGTAAATGTCATAAATCAATGACCAAAAACACATAGACAAACGCATTTGAGATTTCGCGGGCGATCGATATCCTTATTATCTCGTTCCTTCCTCATTCCTTTTCCCTTTATGTACGCCTTAATGACAGGTCGCCAGAACGAACCGAAACTTCAACGTGAACGGGCCTCGTATCTCAACCGCCAGCTTTCCAAGCCACCTGGCTGGAGACTGATGCATCTAATTAGTTAGATTGCAGAGAACCTTGTGAACCGTGTCTATTAACCCGCCTCGCGGATATAAAACAATTGTGTGAAGTGTGTGGATCCTGAAGGTCGCCAGTTTGGAGTAGAAGAACACCAGCTCGCTGCCACACGTGGGCTGGCATCGACCACTACAAGGTAAGGCGTACTACTTCCCTCATTTCCATACTAGATCGCCCGAATTGATCCGTGAATATTTTCCCGCTTATTTTCAACGCACTATTGCCAGAACCCTTCAAATACAGTCCACTTTTCATGATAGACACAAGGATGAAGAGGTTTCTCAAACCGCTATAACACCTTGTGTCCATTATCTATATATATAAAAGAAGAAACTCACTGACTGACTGACTGACTGTCTGACTGACTGATCGATCAACGCACAGCCTAAACCGCTAGAACTAGAAGAATGAAATTTGGCAGAAAGGTTCCTCATGTCGCGTAATTGAGCACTAAGAAAGGATTTTTGGAAATTCCACCCCAAAGAGGGTAAAAAGGGGGTTGAAAGTTTGTATGTAATTTCCACAGTTTGTAAGTTGGGCACGTGAAATTTTAGATTTACGCTCTTAGTTGATAAAAAGAATTAATGTATTTATTAGTTTTTGGATATTTGACCCCTAAGGGGGTAACAAGGGGGTTGAAAGTTTGTATGAAGTTTTTACAGTTTGCAAATTGGACACATGAAATTTTACATTCCGCTCTTGGTTGATAAAAATAATTAATGTTGTTTTTGGTTTTTATAAATTCCAACCCTAAGGGGGTAAAAAGGGGGTTGAAAGTTTGTTTGTAATTTCTACAGTTTGTAAGAAGAACACTTGAAATTTTAGATTTACGCTCTTGGTTGATAAAAAGAATTAATTCATATACTGGTTTTTGGAAATTCGACCCGTAAGGGGGTTAAAAGGGGGTAGAAAGTTTGTATGAAATTTTTACAGTTTGTACGTTGGACACGTGAAATTTTAGATTTACGATTTTGGTTCGTAAAAAGAATTAATATATTTGTTGGTTTATGGAAATTCGACCCCTAAGGGTGTAAAAAGAGTGACGGAGGGAGATGTGGTCGCCGCCGTCGCAAGGACCGGGGGATGCTCTGCCGAGCAGGTGAGGGCAGGCACCATACGTCCTGACGCCAAGGGAATGCGAGCCGTTACGGCGAGTTGCCCCGTCTCGGCAGCCTTAAAAATTGCTGGGGAGGGCCGAAGGCTCTTGGTGGGCTGGGTTTCCGCGCAGGTGAAAATTTTGGAACCCAGACCCCTGAGGTGCTTCCGCTGCCATGTAGGCAATCACGTGGGAGCTCGCTGCACCTCGGAGGTGGACCGCAGCGATCACTGCTTCCGCTGTGGTCAGCCCGGTCACAAGGCCGGTTCGTGCAATGCCACGCCACACTGTGTCGTATGTGCAGCAGCGGGCAAGCCAGCCGATCACCGGGCTGGCAGCAAGGCCTGCGCTCCACCCGTCAAGGCCAGGGGCAGGAGAAATCCCTCAACCACCGCCGTCACCGTCGCAGCCACTGCCACTGGTGCCGCCACAGCTGTCGTCGCCGCCAAAACCGTCGTGGCAGGGCCCTCACAGGGGTCTCAGGAGGAGACTGAAATGGAGTACCAATAATGGCCCCATTACGTCTCCTCCAGGCGAACATCAACCACTGTGCTGCTGCTCAGGATCTATTGCTCCAGAGCATGGCACAGTGGTCGATTAACATCGCCGTGGTCGCTGAGCCGTACATTGTCCCGCCCAGGGAAGACTGGGTGGAGGACCTGAACGGCTCAGTGACCTTAATTTCGTCGGCCGCCGCCGGTACTCCCTCCCTCGAGGGTGTCAAGAGGGGACAGGGTTGCGTGGCAGCACGGTTCGGTGAGATTGCCGTGGTAGGGGTATACTTCTCCCCGAACCGAACTCTCACCGAGTTCCACAACTCCCTCGTGGAGTTAAAAGTCGTCGTCGTCGGGTTTCGCTCCATGCCTGTGCTGCTCCTCGGGGACTTCAATGCCAAGAATGTGGCTTGGGGTTCCCGGTATACGGACACACGGGGCAGGATGGTTGAGGACTGGGCACTGGAGACAGGCTTGGTCGTCCTCAACCGGGGTTCTGTCCCCACGTGTGTGCGGATGCAGGGCGAATCAGTGGTGGATATCTCATTCGCCAGCCCCGCTCTGTCACCACGTGTCGTCGACTGGCGCGTCATGGAGGAGGTGGAGACATATTCCGACCACCGGTATATCCGGTTCGACGTCTCCACCCAGATCTCGATCGCGTCGGTCCGACAGACCCTGTGTGGTCCACGGTGGGCGCTGAAACAGCTGGACCGGGAGCTCCTCCTGGAAGCCTCGATCGTGCAGGCCTGGGCGTCATCACCGGATAGGCCTGCTGACATCAACGACGAGGCGGAGTGGTTCCGGGAGGCCATGTCCGACATATGTGACGTGGCAATGCCCCGGGTTCAGCCAGGACGCGCCCAGCGCCAGGTGTACTGGTGGTCGCCGGAGCTTACGGCTCTGCGCCAGGCGTGCGTTGCTGCGCGACGCCGGTACACCAGGCACCGCAGGCTCCGTAACCGTCCTCCAGGTACGGAAGCCATTGAGGTGGAGCTGTACGAGGGGTACAGAGCGGCGAGGACTGCCCTCCGAGCAGAGATCAAGCGGGCCAAGGGCTTGGCTCGCGAGGAGTCGCTGGGGACTCTGAACAGGGATCCGTGGGGACGCCCCTACAAAATGGTGTGGGATAAGCTCCGCCCATGGGCGCCCCCGCTAACGCAGAGTCTCCGGCCGCAGCTCGTGGAAGGAGTGGTTAGCACACTGTTCCCTTCGCAAGGGGAACATACTCATCCACCCATGGCTCCACCTCTTGCGGTGCCCGATGCGGACCACACCACCTACGACGACGACGATGCTTCGGAGGTGCTGAGGTAGAACTGAGAGTGGCGGTACGTAGGCTGAATGCCAAAAATACCGCCCCAGGACCCGACGGCTTACCTGGGAAAGCCTGAGTCCTGGCCTTGGAGGCTCTCGGGCCTCGACTAAGGGGGCTCCTTAGCGCATGCTTGGAGAGGGGCCAGTTCCCGCTTCGCTGGAAGACCGGGAAACTGGTCCTTATTAAGAAGCCGGGGCGCCCAGCGGACTCTCCGTCCGCTTACCGGCCCATTGTGCTGCTCGATGAGGTGGACAAGCTCTTTGAAAGAGTTATTGCAGACCGCCTCGTTGGGCAGCTGGTGCGGGTGGGGCCGGATCTAGCGGAGAGCCAGTTTGGCTTCCGCAGGGGGCGTTCTACGGTGGACGCCATCATGCGCGTGCGAGCCCTCACGACGGGGGATGCAGTGGCTCGGGGTGGGGTCGTCTTGGCGGTGTCTCTAGACATCGCCAATGCCTTCAACACCCTGCCCTGGAGTTGCATCAGGGAGGCACTCCGTTATCACCGGATGCCACCCTACCTCATTCAAGTGGTCGAGGCCTATTTGACGGACAGGGCCATCATCTACCCCAGTCACCAGGGAGAGTGGAACCGGCGAGAGATGTCGTGCGGTGTCCCACAGGGATCGGTCTTGGGCCCGCATCTGTGGGACATCGGGTACGACTGGGTGCTGCGCGCCGACCTCCCTAGCGGCGTCAGCGTAATTTGCTACGCTGAATTAGTGACACGCGCAAAAAAAAAAAAAAGAGGGTGTAAAAAGAGAGTTGAAAGTTTGTTTGTAATTTCTTCAGTTTGTAAGTTGGACACGTGTAGTTTTAGATTTACGCTTTTGGTTCTTAAAAATATTAATATATTTATTGGTTTTTGGAAATTCGTCCCCTAAGGGGGTAAAAAGGGGGGGTGAAAGTTTGTATGTAATTTCTACAGTTTGAAAGTTGGACACGTGAAATTTTAGATTTTATCTCTAGGTAGATAAAAAATACCATGTATTTATTAGTTTTTGGAAATTCTACCCCTATGGAGATAAAATAGGGGTGGTAACGTTATATGAAATTTCTTCGGTTTGGAAGGTAAAACATCTAAAATTGTAGGCTTTCGCTCCTGATTAATAAAAAAACAATGAGTTTAATTATTGCCGGAAATGCCACCCCTAACAGGGCTAAAAAGGGGGTTGAAAGTTTGTATATAATTTCTATAGTTTGTAAGTTAGAGTTGGAGTTGTTAAAAAGAATTCATGTAATTATTAGGTTTTAAAAATTCTACCCCTAAGGGGAATAAAGTAGGGGTTGATACTTTATATGATTTTTTTTCGGTTTGGAAGGTAAAATATCTAAAATAGTAGGTTTACGCTCTTGATTAATAAAAAAAGTAATGAGTTTATTGATTTTCGGCAATTCTACCCCTAATAGAAGTTAAAGGTGGCAATTTGTTGGGCTTATATATTTGAAACTTGTCATCAATACTAACAGCAAATATTTTTAATTTTTTATTGATTTTAAAGTAAAGGTTGTCATTACAAGTTTTTCAAAACATCTCCTAAAATACGATTTAAGGGATGTTTAAGTTTGTATGGAAAATCTCATTTCTTGGATTAATAAACTTGAAACAAATACTAACCTAAGTAAATAATAAAGGATATCATTACTTTTTCGAAACTACCCCTAAAAGATGATTAGGAAGGGGGGGTTACAGATCTTGGTTTAATAAACTTGAAATTTTGCACAAATACTAACCATAATAAATAATGTGGGTTGCTATTAGTTATTTGTTTTTCGGAACTATCCCCAAAATACTATTTAGGGGGTGATCAAGATTTTTGAAGTTTTTTATTAAACATAGCTTCTTTTAATGATGTAGGTGATGGTAAGAGCACCAAGGAGGGAGTTTTGGAAATTCAACCTTTAAAGAGACATTTAATTGTGTAGATATTACTGACCTCCAACTAAAAACACTACAAAGTGAAAAATAAATTTCCTTTTCGAAGTTGGTGTCTTTGGTAGGTACCAATTTTTTTCGTTATGGACACCGACTTCGAAAAAGAAAGTTATTTTTCACTTTGTAGTGTTTTTAGTTGGATGTCGGTAGTATTTTTTTGAAAAATTGATATTTTGTTTTCACATTTTAGGTGGACCTAATAGGCAATTTGCCTTTAGTAAGGTACTTAATGATTTTTTGTGTATGTTCACCGATATCTCTGTCAACAAATACTGGACAAACGGTCCAGTTCGGTAGTTCCAAATCGAGGAAGAGGTCATCTTAGTGCCGTAAGATTCTTCAAAAAACCGTTGACACACCTAAAACACCTTATGGGGGTAATTCTGAAAAACTAATGATGGCAATTTATTATTGCCCAAGGAATAAGATTCTTAACAGACTTTCCAAAAAGGAGGAGGTTCTATGTTCTCTAAATCCTAACTTAAACCCTAGATATCTACGATATCCCATTTATTATTGATTTAACAATAGCTTATTTTTGATCGCCTTCACTAACTGCACATAATTTAATTGAATAAAATACAAAATCATGCGAACGAAGTCGCGGGCGGAGTGCTAGTACGTAATAATACCGTAACCATTGGCGTTCCTTCTAGGCTGAAATAAACAAGCCCTGGATCACGCCAGGACTTCTCAGATGCATTAGAAATAGGGATAATATGCAACGAGAACACAAAAAGACACCGAAAATTATAAACTCAAATTAACATATTTACGGTATCGCAATTTTTGCGATAAACTTCTGCGTAGGCTTAAAATTAATTATGTAAAAAAATAATCGGAGAAAGCCAAAAATAACCCTAAGAAGACATGGATAGTCATTAATAGTATACATAATAAACAAACATCCAAACCCCCTCCTAGGAAATTGTTTTCCATATCCAGTCTAGACTGCAAGGCTTCATTGAATGTAGTCAATAGCTTCTTTGGAAATATTGGCAAGGAACTCGTGGCTAGTCATGCACAATGCACATGGAGGGAGGGAACATGACTTATATGTGAGGCATACTGAGCAGGTGAACTCAATGGCCTTACTCTCTCCTGATAATACCGAAGTTGAAAATATTAATATGGGGTTTCGTGCTGATTCTGCCGCGGGGTGAGATGGAATCAGTTCAAAACTAAAGTTGAGCAGACAAACTCTTGTGCCCCTCGTCACTCACATATGTGATATTTGTTCCTCTAAAGGTGAATTCCCGAGAGTTTTAAAGGGAGCGGTCGTATATACTATTCACAAGAGAGGGGTAAAAGGCAGTGTAAATAATTATAGGCCAATTTCCTGCCGGCGATATCAAAGGTTCTTGAAAGAGTCCTCAAAAGCCGTCTTGTGTCTTTCTTAGAGAATAATAACATCCTTTCCAACAATCAATTTGGCTTTCGTAGGAGAAAGTCTTGTGAAGACGCATGTGTGGCCTTGATTGACAATGTTGTTGAGACACTGGATAAAAAGTCTAAGTGTCTAGGTTTATTTCTAGACCTTTTCAAGGCATTTGACACTGTCTCTGTCGCTATTCTTCTAAAAAAATTGGAGAAAATAGGAGTTAGAGGTCTTGCACTCGCAGTCTTCGCCAGCTACCTATCCGAGCGAACACAGTGCGTTAAAATTAACACATATGTTAGTGACGAGTGTACTTTGTCCTTCGGAGTACCTCAAGGCTCCATCCTCGGGCCTACACTTTTTCTAGTGTATGTAAACAGCCTATGTGATTTAGCACTCCCATATTGTTCAATTTATTCATATGCCGATGATACGGGTCTTCTGGGACATGCTGAAAATTGGGACGAAGCCAGGAAGAAATCAAAATCAAAATCAAAATATTTTTTTTTTATTTCACATTGGCCTACATGGGCACTTATAAAACGTCGACAAAATGAGCACGGTTCGGGTTGGTCGTTTCCTATGGAGAAGAACCGGCAAGAAACTCCATGGTTACTCTTTTAAAAATGGTTTGGTTTTACAATATTTACATGTTACAGCATTAGTACTTAGATATGGGGGGACAACGTAGGCCCGAATTATGACAATAAGTCGTAAGAAACTAAAAAAAAAAAGAAAAAGATTATATAAAAAAGTTAACAAATGTTAACTAGCATCTAGAAGGCCTACAAAGTTCACACATTCACAAAACAATCGGTAAAAGAATCTATACAAAGGTAAAAAATAATAAAAATAAGTATAACAAGACTAAATTTAACATGTTGCACAAATTTTGTTATCAGTGCTGTAACTATTCTTAGCAAAGGGCTTTAAAGATGATTGAAAACCATTGTAAAAAGTCTAATTAAAAGAAGGAAAGAAAAAATGAGATTGAGAATAGTTAGAGACATCCACATATTTGTGCCGTTTACAAGTTACCAGGGAAGCTGCATGTGCAGAAGGAGCTAAGGCCAAATATTTTTATCTTCAACGTAGTCCTTGATTTTATAATATGCTTTTTTAACAAGGATACGTTTGATGTAGTTTTTGAACCTTCCATCGGTCAGTTCTATAACTGACTTTGGCAACTTGTTATAAAAGCGTATACTGTTTATAAGAAAAGACTTGCTAGTTTTCGTTAATCTGAATTTGGGTATTACAATTTCGTGCTTATTGCGTGTATTTAAATTATGGAAGTCGCTTCTAGTTTTGAAAAGCCCCCGATTTTTACGGACATACAAAATACATTCCAAAATATAAAGTGAAGGTAGAGTCAGTATATCGATCTCTTTAAATTTTTCTCTGAGGGACTCGCGAGGACCCATTTTATAGATTGCGCGGATTGCCCTCTTTTGTAGGATGAAAATTGAGTCAACGTCTGCTGCTGATCCCCACAGCAGAATGCCATAAGACATAATACTGTGGAAATAAGCATAGTATACTAACCTAGCTGTAGCTACATCGGTTAGCTGCCTTATTTTCCTTACTGCATATGCAGCCGAACTTAACCTACCCGAAAGAGTTCTAATGTGCGCGCCCCACTGCAATTTTGAATCGATAGTAATCCCTAAGAATACAGTTTCCGTTATAACTTCAAGATTTTTGCCGTCAAGATTTAAGTTTAGGTCATGTTGTGGTACATTTGGTAAAGAGAACTTTAGACATTTTGTTTTTTTCGCATTCAGTAAAAGATTGTTAGCTGCGAACCATTTTGAGAGAACAATTAGACTTTCGTTGACATTTATGACATCCGTATCTTGCCTATATATTTTAAAAATTAGCGAAGTATCATCAGCAAATAGAATTATATCCGAAAATTTGGCCATCATAAAAGGGAGATCATTAATGTAAACAAGAAAAAGGATAGGGCCGAGAATTGAACCTTGGGGCACGCCCATCTTGACTAGAGACCCGGAGGACGTCGCCCCATTAACATTTACTTTTTGCTGTCTGTTTGATAAATAGGAAAGCACGAGATCAGCAGATTTTCCACGAATTCCGTAGTGGTGTAATTTACAGATCAGTGTGTTGTGGTCGACGCAGTCGAAAGCTTTTGAGAGATCACAGAAAATGCCAATGGCATCCTGGGACCTCTCCCAAGCCTCCAAGATGTGGCTGATGAGTTTTACTCCCGCGTCCGTTGTCGACCTACCTTTTGTAAAACCAAACTGTTGACTATGCAGTATCCCATTTGAATTGAAGTGAGACAACATCTGTTCCAGCATGATTTTTTCAAAGATTTTACTCAATGCTGGAAGCACGGATATAGGTCTATAATTAGAAGGATCACTCTTACAGCCTGATTTGAAAATTGGTACTACTTTACTGTGTTTCATTAAGTCAGGAAAAGTGCCGCTGTCCAAACATTGATTGAATATGCCTGTTAGGACAGGAGCAATTGAGTCAATAATATCTCCAAGAACTCTAACGGATATACCCCACAAGTCTTCAGTATTTTTTTTATTGAGACTTTTGAACGCGTTTTTAATTGAATCAATACATATTGGTTTAAATTTAAAGATTGGTATATCTTTAGTAAAGTTTTCTTTAGGAAGAGCTTCAGCTAATTTAGAAGAGGAAGGAAGAGACTTCGTAACCTCTAACGGAATGTTGGTAAAGAAATTTTCTAGTGTCTCAGCGACTTCTTGCCTATCAGAAATGGTTTGATTAGTTATTTTCAAAGACAACTCATTCTGATCGCGTTGTTGTATCTTTCCAGTTTCTTTATTAATTAATTGCCACACAGTTTTTATTTTATTATTTGAAACACCAATTTTGTTAATTATTATTTGAGATTTTGCTTGAGCGCAGACTCTTTTGAATATTTTGGAATAGTTTCTAACATAAGTGTGAAAAACTTGATCGGAAGTCAAAGATTTTTCGTAATATAAATTATATAAGATGTCTCGGCTTTTTCTTATGCCCACAGTGGCCCATTCACTAGCACACCCAAACCGATGCGCATTTCTTCCCCTGACTAGAACAACCAGTGTAAGATACCTGGGTATAGTTATAGAGAATCTAGTCTCGTGGAGCACCCAGATAAGCATTTTGTCTGGCAGAGTTAGAAAACTAATTATGGTGTTTAAAAGACTGCGGTATAGTGTTGATTCCTTACGTATGGTTTATTTTTCTCTTTGCCAGCCAATATTAACTTTTGTCGTTACGGTCTGGGGTGGAGCTCCGAAGACAACCATGTTACAACTGGTAAGGGCACAAAGGGGTTTTCCTCAAGGTCATGCCGTTCAAACACTACCGTTTACCGCACTACTGTACAAAGAATGTAAGAACCTGACCGTGAGACAGCTCTTTGTGCTGAACTGTACGTTGCGTAAACATACCGGCCTGAGATAGGACGCTAATCGTCCGGCAATCGTCAGGACTGCTCCGTAAGACATAGAACCACGCTTGCGCAGCGACATTATATGGTACTGGGTGGTCGTATATATAACTTTATTGCAGTGCAGCATTTACAAGTGTATTAAATTTGACTGCAAGGCTCAAGTCAGTAAATGGATCATCACTCTTTGATATGATGACGTCGAAAGAATTCTCAATGCGTGAACTCATTCATAGGAGCAGTGGTGGCCCAGTGGTATCGGCCGCGACTTACAAGTTGTAGGTCGTGGGTTCGAGCCCAGGCAGGCGCTTTACTTTCTGCAAATTATTTCATCACCACTGCTCTCAAAACGGTGAAGGAAAACATCGTGAGGAAACAGGCATGTCCTAGAACCAAACATTCGAAGACATGTGACATCCACCAACCCGCACTGGGCTAGCGCGGTGGATTACGGCCCATTCCCTCTCACAGAGAGGAGGCCTGTGTCCCAGCAGTGGGAACAATAATAGGCAGATGATGTGATGTGAACTCATTCTGCTCCCCCTTTTCCAAACTTTCCTCCGTCCCACACATCCTTAAACACACATGCACACTTACAACACAAAGCATAAACACAATACATACACACGGTTTGCCTCTCAATTAATTATTTATATATTTTATATTGTCCGTACCCTTAGTCTTTGTTTCCTGCTTGACGTGTACTTTACTCCAAACTGTATGCATTGTATTAGCTTGGGTGTTAATTTGAATATAAGTTTTGTTAAACAACATAGTGACATTGAAATCTAGCATTTTTTTATTATTACAAATTATTATTTTTATATTATATTTAAGTGAGGGTTTTTTGACAGCGGCTGAAAATAGAACAAACATAAAGATTGACTGAAATATAAATTATTTACTGAATTTAAATACATGAAAAGCGTAGACCAGGGATGGCGACCCTATGGCACGCGTGCCTGTGGTGGCACACGACAAAATATTTTAGGCACGCTAAAATGAGTTTATTTAGAATCTAGGTAATTTGCAACAGCAGAAATGACACCAACTCCTATTTTTATTCATACAACATAAAACTGTAAATAAATATTAGGATTGATGTAATAATTTCTGGGTGCAAATAAATAATTGATTAAATCATAGCATTTAGAGTTTTATTTTTTGTCAATTAAGACAAAGTAAAAATTAATGTAGCACATCGTTGTCACATAAAAAAATATATAATTTTAATGGCACGTTTTCTAATAAAGGTTCGCCATCCCTGGCGTAGACACTAGTAAGTGGTTTTTATCACTGAAAGCAATCTATACTAATATTAAAAAGAGGTAAAGGTTGTGTGTTTGTGACGAACGAATTTATTAAAAAAAAAAAAAATATATTTATTGTAAACCACAAAAAAAATAATTAAGGACAAATTTATAAAAGCAAGTGTACAATGGGCGGTCTTATCGCATTGGACACACAGGCTTAATGTTGTGTAGACTAAGTCTGTGCACGTTTAACATTTTGTGTATTTTATTGTAGAGGTAAGGACCCAGGCAAACAAAAAATCTACGGTTAATGTGGTTTTATTAGTGACAGGTGTGGCCTCGAGGTGGTTAAGATGCGTGAGCGTTGGTGTATACTGTGTCAAGGAGTGTTGCTTGATCATAATCGTCAGAATAAACATGATGAATAAACATGTTGTTAACGATGTTGAAAACATATTGCTTAATCATGATTGCTGGTTATCATTGTTTAAAATTGAAACGGCTAAGAAAAACCTTTTTGATATGAATAGCTCTTATCAGCTACGTACAGTTAGTGCATTTTAAAAAGGAACTTTTCACACCGGAGTACTAAATGGTTCTGATAATGATGCGCCACAAAACTGTTAGCAACTGTTGTAAAATCTCCATGGTAATCAAGAATTTATGAAATTGTATCCTTCCCTTTCTCCCTTCAACTCTATACAACTTAAGGTTACCATGACAACGTCGTTTACTAACACGGCAATCGAGTATTACTGTCGCAAATTGGACGATCGTGGTTTATTTTAATTTTATTGTTACATCACGAAAATAACCCAAACCCTATTTTTTTTGTGTAAATAATCTTGAATATCAGTGATGCGGTTCTCGGGAATAGTGCCGTCGACTAGCAAGAAATCTGTAGCTCTGTCTAACCGAAAGATACCGAGAGTACCGAAAATATCCCCAAACAACCTGGATTATGAAGCCTTGCGGCAAATCCCAAGGCGCCGGCATTTTCCTTATAAACAAACTGTCGAAACTGAAAAAATGGTCCCGGGAATCTAAGAAATACTTACAACATCATCTCACGAGTAAAGATACTAATGTCATATCTCGCTATATAGATAATGCGCTTCTTATTGGAGGGAAGAAATTCGATTTAAGGATTTACGTCCCTCTTACGTCGTTCCGCCCTTTACAGTCTTACAATTTTCGGAATGGATTTTGTAGATTTTGCACAATGAAATGCGACACGAGCGTCGCTGAGCTCGACAACATGTATGTGCACCTAACGAACGTCAGCGTTCAAAAACACGGCAGCAAATACAATAGTGAGCACAGGGGGAAGCTGGACATACATAATTTAAAGCTCTATTTGGAAGGGACCCGGGGTCAGGCAGTGACCAACCGACTGTTTGCGAACATACAGTGGTAGATCGTGCACTCGTTAAAGGCGGTGGCGCATGTTATGTCGAATTACCGCCATTGTTTCGAGTGTTACGGTTACGACATAATCATAGACGATAACTTAAAGCCGCCTTATAGTGGTGAACGCCACCCCATCGATGACGGCCACGACGGTTAACGACAGGATATTCAAGTACAAGCTCCTGGATAATCTTTTATCGGTAGTTCTGCCTTGAGGCGGGATACCCGACTCAACAAACAAAACGCCTACCGCTGAGGCTTTAGGGGATTTTCAAATTCTCATCGACGAAGACTGTATGTATAAGGGGGAGATGGATCAACGTGAGAGACTTGCCCGCAAAAACTGAAATACAATTTTAATACTGAGTTATATATGTGTTATAGGCATTCTAATTGGACTGTTAATAAAATAAAATAGTTCAAATGGGTTTGATTTTTTATTTAATTACTAATAAACAAATAATAAAAAAATGGTTCTATGTTCTGATTCGATGGTACTTGTAATAGCGCAAATTGGCGTCTTCCTTTTCTATGAGTTCCTCACCAATAAGCCTTTCGAAGTTACCAAGTGTTTCGCGGAGGGGATCTTGTTCCACCTCTCGTCAGGAATGCCATCAGGCGGTACAACCACAGACACGATATTATCTATTAATTTGAATTTCAATATTCTATCACTATGAGTCGTTGATTGTAGAGACGGTGACGCATTCACCTCTACAAGCCAAAGCTTGAGAGTGTTGTCTTTTATTATATCGTAACCGTAACATTCCGTAGCATAATAGGTGGGACAGCTTTCAAAATTTGAACAATAAGCCACTGCATTTCTCCAAATAATCTATCGATTAAAGATCGCCCCCGCGTACCTTCCAAATACAGGAGAAAATTCTGAATACTCATTTTCCCGCCATACATACTATTGTAATCTCCGCCGTGCTTCTGCACGCTGACGTTAGTCTGATGCACGTACATATTATCTAGTTCAGCAACACTCCTGTCATATTTCACTGTACAGAATCTACAGAAGCCATGTTGGAATAAATACGCTTTCAGAGGTCGGAATGACGTCACTAGTACGTAAAGTCGGAGGTCGAATTTCTTTCTGCCAATTAGAAGCGCGAATTAAAGCGTTTTCGATGTGACGTGATATCACGTAACATTATTTATTGGTCAATTGGGGATGAAATGGAGAATTCGCTTCACGGGACCACTTTTTAAGTTTCGATAGTCTATCTCCACAACTGGCGGTGTCACTTTTCCGTAAATTGCGGAGGATACCTTTTTCTGTTCATGTAACATTACGAATATATTTTTGTTACTTTAAATTAAAGATATTAACATTGAGCTAATAATGTACTACACACTAGAGAAGTCGCCACCCTTCACTACTGTTTTCCGTTCATGTGCGGTCTTACGGCCGCACTTCATTCAGTTGCTTGCTAGATCTTGAGCGCCTATGCCATTTTTTGTTTTTAAACAAAAAAACGTTCAGGCGCATATAGCGTTTGTTTTAAGATATTGCACTAATAATTCAACTAATACGGCGAAATGCAAAGGAATAACTTTTCATCGATGAGTAACTCGTAATGGGTAGCCCGCCGTCCGATAAGGACCAGGGGGGTGACCACAAGCTCTTAGAGTAAGGTTATTTTGAGATCGAGTAAGGGACAGATGTATATGACGTGTATACATCTGTCACATACTCGATATCAACTAATACGCTGGCAATGAATATTCCTGTTCTTAATTCAGCCGAACAAACAAGACACTCTTCGATAATGTTAGTAGGTATGTAATGAATTGATTCGGTCCTAGGCGGCAAAGTCAAATTATAAGAAAACCTTGAGTTATTTGATTGTAAAGGCAATGTTACTTTTTCATTTGTAATATTATTATTTAATGTCAAAGTTCTACAACCAATATTTAATATAGCTTTGAATTTCGTAAGAAAATCCTGTCCTAATATAGCATGTGCCATACACGGCAAAGATTTAAAAACATAGAACATATGATTAAATAAATTTCCTCTGTCATTACAATCGCTCAGAGTTAAATAAACATATCCGATTGCTTCTATTGTACCACCGATTCCGCTTATCTTAATGCTCTCTTTATGGATCGGTATGTTTAATTCAATCACATGTTTATATTTAATGGCACAAATTGAAGCGCCGGTGTCAATTAAAAATAAGTAGTTATACTTATCTACGTATAATTCTATGCAACAATGACTATTACTTGCAAATACAAACCCATTATTCACGAAAAAACTTGCTCTGCTCCCCGGTTGAATTAGTTTTTGAGGGCTCATCGTCGTTTAGAACGTGAATATTCGCATCACAACGTTGTACGTTCCGTTGATGACCTCTAGAGTTGTTGTACCTTTTATAAGAGTTATAGTACGTACCTCGATTCAGTTTAGGCTGACCTCGACTATGGTTCTGGAACAGACGACCACGGCCTCGGTAGAAAGTCGCACCTCGATGGACGGAAGGCCTGCTGAAATTGTTACACGTGGAAGCACCTCGAAACTGGCGGGTGTCTCCAGAAAAACCTCGATTATGCTTACCTTGAAAATAATTATTACGGTTCCTATTAAAAGTTAAAATATTTTCAGACTGAGACGGAATTGCAATGGTCTCTTCATCTATAGCTGCTTGCACCGCGTTCTTTAAGGTTGCATATTTTTGTGCAGCTATTATCGTACTGAGTCGCCTATTGCGTAACCCGTCGGCAAAACGTTTAATTGCTTGTTTTTCGTTTAAAGGTTGTAAAACCTTCAGATTTTCCGTTTTGCCTTCGGCTTGCGCTATAGATAAATCCATAAATAGCTCAGTCAACTCGTTACCATAATCATTAATCGACCTTTGATCTTGTCGCAAAGTTTGAAGTTTACTTTGCAAGGCGACGCTACTTTTTTTAGGCAAAAGAATCATACGCATATCAGTTAGTAATGCATCAATGGATGGATAATCAGATTTAAGTTTTAACTTTGCTTGTTGAGAGAGACGACTCTTTAAGACAAAATTAACTAAACTTAATTTACACTGTTCAGTTTTTAAAGTAGAGCTATAGTAATCGATACCATCAATTATTTACGCGCCTCAAAGAGATGTCAGCAAAAGTGACGGGGCCCGCTAGGGCCGATGCCTGTCTATGTCGCGGCTAAATGTGAAAGAGAGTTACCGCAGCCCTGCCACAGCAACTGAAGGAACACGGGTGGGTTTTAGTCAGTGAAAGTCTTGCTGTCAGACTCTGACCTCTGACACTTCACAGGAGAAGCCATTGGATTAATTACCAACCAAAAAAGAAATGGTATGTAGGGTAGGGTAGGTAGGATAGGTGGGATAGGGTAAGGTAGGTACGTACATAGCCAGTTGACGGGAGCAAACCACTAGTCCATCATCATCATCAGTCTATTAATGTTCCCACTGCTGCTACACAGGCCTCCTCTCTGTGAGAGGGAATGGGTCGTAATTAGGACATGCAAACCGAATAACTGGATAACCGAAAAAATCGGATAACCGACTGATTTGAAACCCGGGTTTTCCAGCATTGCAAAACCGTTTTTCTGGTTTTTTCGGTTATGGTTCTCCTATGTTATTGATTTAATATAACTCTGATAAACATGGACAGGGCGGCGAGGCGGAGTTAATTTAGATCCTTGACGCACCACTATGCCACGCTGTCGCTGAGATGCGTGCACGTGTTGCGTTTGTCGGTGATTACATCGCAGATATTATTTTATCAAGGTAAGTTTGATCACATTCTTTTATATCAATGCTAATATAACATGAAGTGTAAAACCAAATCATCACATCATCAGCCTTTTTTAAAGTTCCCACTGCTAGGACACAGGCCTCCTCTCATAGAGGGAGTGGGCTATAATCCACCACGCGGGCCCAGTGTGGATTGGTAAATGTCACATGTCTTTGAATTTTTGGTTCTAGGACATGCATTTCCTCACGATGTTTTCCTTCACCGTTTTGAGAGCAGTGGTGATGAAATAAATTACACAAAGTAAAGCGCCTGCTCGGGTTTCGAACCCACGAACTACAACTCGTAAGTCGGGACAGTAAACAATTGGGTCACCACTGCTCTCCCAAGACCAAATACTGAAGTTTAATCACAGCAGGGATGTTTTGCATATTTAAGTAAAAGCTTTAATTATTTTTTTTTGTAGCAAATGGATGGTGGTTTTGAGCTCTGAAATCTATACCTCCAACAAGTGTGGAATCAGAGAGAGCCTTTTCATCAGGGGGTCTCAAGTATAATAAAATCCGTAGTAATCTGCATCAATGGAGATATATTGATGCACTTATATCCTCACGGTCAAAAAATACCAATTTGGTTTGGCTGCGTGACTTTAATTTTGAGATTTTAATATATATATATATAAGAATGACTGATTTATTTTGTTTTGTTTAATTAGGTTAGAAATAAGACCTCTATTTTATGCGATATTTAAATAATCTTTTTCATCGCCTTTTACGTACTGGTAATTTCGTCTGGTATTTTATGAGGGTTAATTGTTATTTTATATTATATGGTCCTAATTTTGTATGTTAGGTATCTTAACTTTTGAAGAATATGTTATTTCCCTAAATAATAAGCTTTATTCTATGTTATATATAAAGAAAACACACTTTTCATATTGTTATTAAGTAGATGTAGCTTGTTTCAGTCCAAACAAATGCTCATTATTATAATCATAAGTGAGATCGTATAACAATACAAAGTTTGTTTAGACTACAGCATTTTCATATTTTTAACACACTTTTTTCTCATTTATTTTATAAAGATTGAAAAATCCGTGAAAAAAACGATTTAGCCGGTGTCACCAGTTTTGTAATGGAAATCCCGAAAATATCGGTTTTATGAAACAACCCGGTTTTTGCATGCCCTAGTAGTAATCCGCCACGCGGACACAGTGTGGGTTGGTGGATCTCACTACCTAAACCTAAATAAATTAGTACCTAAATAAAGAAAAACAAAATTTATTTTACTTTGCTAAGGTTATTTCAACTAAGTTGTAAATTGATAAAAAAAGTGTGAATCCTAATGAACCTTGTTAGGTATAAACTTTAGTTTAAACTCTTGTCAAAATGCAGCATGTCCTTTGCTTAGGATAGCTTCTCTAGTACGTAGTACATATTACCTCAATGGATATTAATACAAAATTAAAACTATAGTCACAACAAAAATAAAATAAAACTTCCGGAAAAGGTTTTGATTTGTAACTCAATTGGTTTGTTGAACCAATTTTTTACTTGTTTAAAATTGGAAGATCATACGTAAGTTTATATACAAAACCATTTTTAGTTTTATTCGCTGTAATTACAAAGTAATATCAAATTGAAAAGTTTTTCTTGAATCCAGTACCGAAAACACCTCGACAGTTCCCGAACAAACCCGAGCCCGTGTGACGTCACGACGTTCATTTTTACTCATTGTAGCACATTGCTGATAGTGTTTTGACTTTTAACCGATTCCATCTTGTTATTATCGTCAATATATTGATGAAAATCAAATATATTGATCAAAAATATTGATCCTTAAATGTTATCGTGCTTGCTTCATACCATGTACATTGTACAAATACTATTAAAAAATCCCATTATATGTGAATCGCGCAATAGCCAAGTACCTAGCAATCTATACCTACTAAAGTTTTGAGAAACGTTCTATGTCTTACTAGATTCCAATAAGAATGTGGTAATTATTATGTTATCTTGTTCTAATTTAGTAATAGATTCGTATTAATATCTTACATTGATCATTACAGACTGAGATAAGTAAATTTTTATGGGGACTTTCGTGCAAAGTTGACATTGTTGTATAATTACGTAACTTGAAAACATGATTTTTGTTTATGGAGATATATTCATTATTTTATTCTCAAATGATAGATATAGGCGTAAAACGAATATTTCTGTTTGGATTGTGAAAATCGGTCAACGCATTTAAGAGATATTTACTTAAGAATTAGTGTAAAAAAATCTACCAAGTTAATATTTTCACGTTTTTGTTATACAAAGTTTTTTAGTGTTAGTAAATATATAATATAGATATTAGTGTTTAATATTATTAAGAGATATGGAAATAATGGGCATTACCGAACATTTTAAGGATATTGGTCAAAAAATAAATATAAACTAAGGCTGCACAGATTTCGTGTTGTATCATATTTACTGGTATCTAATGAAGTGTTTTGATAACCAAAGTCGAAGTTTCGCGCCAATCGTGTTTGTTTACTTTTTATTTTACACCATTATCACCTATCCATATGTGAAAACGATTACGTTATGACAATTCTGTTTCTAAATGTACCTGGTAAACAACAATAACAAACACCGGTCCACTAACACGTAATATTCATTACCACTACTTTATTTATGCCCAAAACTGCCAAATCGTCCATCAGGTGGGTATATTATCAAAATCAGCCTTTAAGAATTCTTTATCACACATGACTAAATAAAATTTGCTGTTATAAATAATATTTTTGCACAAATTTTCGGATATTTTAGTCAATTCACGTGTAGTTGACACTGTAGTAAAAAATTCCTTGAACGTTATGACGTCACCAACATGGCGACCAATCATGGCCCGTTCGTAGACCGATGGTTCTATTGAAAATTTTATCGATTTTCAATTGCTTATAATAAATTGAATAAAAATGTTTAGGAGATTTTTGCAACGACAATATAATTTATGATATGTAAAGTTTCAAAATGAATTTTAAAAATCGTATTTTTTTTAAATTCAACATACCCCAATGTCAATTTAGCTTTTATTTTTTTTAACGTAGCTTTTATAGCACGGTGATATTTTTATAAGGAGTATGTACATTGGATATACTGTTTTGTGGTTGGGGTAGAGTAATTAATTTCCAGCGTTGGTGGCGAAGTGGGCCATGCATTTAACTGCAAATGAAAAAAAACAAAATTGATTGATGGGCAGGCGATCAAATATTTTTGTAGTGGGCCGGGCTCGCGCGGTGCTCCCCTCGCGTCAAGGTAAAAAGAAAAAAGCCATTGAGTCTTCAGTTTACCATCCAATTTTTGCGGAGGCGACTTTAATACCCCGAGGAAATCTCGCTCAATATTTTCTCTTCTTTTATTTGTTTGTATCATTTTCTAAACCACGCCGCGAAACATATTATCATTTTCATCTCCTAGATGTGAACTTTATGTTACTTTACAAGGATAGCGGCATTATTTCTGTTTGTGGGAACCAAAACTGAAGGTTGTGTAACATATTTTGATATTTGGTACACATGATTTATTATTTAGAAATACCTGTTTTTCTCCTTTTGCAGAATAAACTTGGGTAAACAAAGGGAAACAACGATATGGTCTGTATGCTATTGTTTACGTCCTATTTGTTTATCGTGTTCTGAAATATTTTACCGTGATAGGCTCCCGCGGTTGGGTTATTGGGCGGCTATTCGATAGCGCTACGCAATATACAAAGTTTTGGTCTGCGCGTGAACCAATGTTTTTAGCTGGCAACATCGGGGTAGGCAAAAATAATGTTTGACAGGATTTTATTCAATATGTTTGCTCGTTTGAGTAACTTTGTGAAATGAATAGCTCAAGATTTATTTGAGAACTAGCTGTTGCTCGCGACATCAGCTGCGTAGCTTTAGTACTTATAATAGCCTATTTTTTTGGCCAAATTTCATCTAAATCGGTTCAGCGGTTTAAGCGTGAAAAGGTAACAGACAGATAAACAGATAGACAGAGTTACTTTCGCATTTATAATATTTGTTCATTTATATTACTAAGTTCTATAGATGTTCGGAAAAAGTTGTTATTGTTTGAAATAATCTAAAGTCTGTTTTTTTATCACTGAGACATAATTGACACTTGTAAATGTCAAATTTCTTCATAAGGGTTTATTGAACCTCCTGAGGTATGTTATATATAAGTTCTTTTGGACTTATTTAAGTATTTGAGTCTACAAGAACTTTTTAAATTTACAAGAGTTTTTTCTTTCACATGTGTTTTTCATAACTCATCCTTGGAAATAGTTTCGGAACCTACAGTGCTAACTGTAGGCTCCATTCAACTAAAACGCGGAAACAAAATATTTCAAAAAAGGTTGGCTACCTTTGGGTCGACAAAGGCTATGTATTCAAGTAACTATCATCCATCATGGCAGCTGACACTCAATATCTGCTTACGCCTCAAGGGAGTAAACTTGATGATGCTCTTTTATTTCTTTGTTATGTTTTCCACCAAATAATAAAAAGGGAAAGAAAAGAAATGTGTCAAGATCGCAGCTATTATAGTTTACCTGTATGCGTGTATAGTTTAGGAAAAATATATAGTATATATACAGAATATATAAAATGGATAAACCTTTTCGAAATCATAATAAATATAAACACGGAACTACAGAAACTATAGAGGTAAGTATAATTATATTTTATATCTAAATGGTACTTATAATAATGGTACCTTCTTAAGGACCTACATACGCTTTAGTGTCGTAAAACGGTAACTTTCTGAAGCATACTTCTTAGTAACGGCTAGGTTAAAAGGTTTGAAAAAAAAAATATTATTGATTCATGTACATAATTTTGAACACGTGGTTTTTTCGTGTAACTAATAGTTTTGCTTTGAAAAAATAATTAACAACACGATATTTTTCGCAACATTTGGAAACTCCTCCAAAACGATGATGTTTAAAAATATTTTTGCACAGAAAAATTGATGGCTGGAATTTCTACATATCTAACAAAGCATATGTAAATCAAATAATATTTTGCAAACAAAACTGTTCAAAAGGAGGTTCCATATTGATATTTTGGCATCGAGAGGGCGCACGGCCAGTACTGCCTTAACATTGGGGCGTATATAACACCTTAATATTTTGTGTAAATTGGTAGATACTATACTAATAAACTTTCAGATGTATTGCAAAGATTTCGTGTTATTGTTGGATCTTGTTTTTATCTAAATAGGAAATGAAACCAGATGGGATCGATTTCAAAGCAAACTTTAGAACTTCTTAGATCAGAACTAAGATTATCTTTAGCCTAACTGTAATAGATTATTGTCGATACTTTCTGTTAAGGACAGGATCAATTATCACCCTGGATACCTAAAATATTACCCTCCTCTCTAAGACAGTCGGATAAAAAAGTAAAGAAGCAACAACACCACAAAGTACGTAAGCGGCGGTGCATTTTGTGAGTTTTATTACTTCACCAAACTATTCAATAAAAAAAAAACAGTTGCCTTCCATTTTCAATTCTCGTGGCGTGGCTATTATTTTTCCCACATGCCACACTGTGCCCATGTCACACGGTCGCAATCAAAAGATCAGCATCAGAGTGCCTGACATTTCTGTAACGAAGGAGAACCTCCTTGTAAATCTTCCTTCTGTAAATGTTCAGCCAATTTCGTATATTTGTTTTCACATTCAGTATTAATAAAACTACTGGGTGATATGAAAATGTGTGACTTTATTTTTCAAAATATTTTGTTTCCTCTTTTTCATAGTATTAACGATGTTGATTGCCGCGGCATTTTATTTAAACCGTCAGAATAAGTTTATTGCATAGAATTGCTAAGTACTAAGGTGTTATTTTTAAGGTTTTATGCACGATAAAGCCATAGTAGAGATAAACTTACCTCGGCAATATGGATCCCTGCGGCTATTACCTACCCGTTCATATAATATTTATGTATTTTAGTCGAACTTTATTTCATTAATTCCGGTATTAATGATCGGTATTCGGAAACAGTTTAATTACGATGGACACCTCTTTAATCTACTTTGAAGCTTGACTTCGTAAATAAACTGGACTTGGAAACTGTCTTCAAATGCCAATTTAAGTTTGAAGTGCTTCTTAAATGTTTCCAAACTTTGATTGAAAAAACAACATCTCAATAGTCCACTGACGACTCCTACATTTAAAAAATAATATATATTTATTCCGCAAGGATTTAATGCCTAAATTTTATTACTTTCCAAATAATTTCTAACGCAGATTTTCTAATCTTATGTAAGAGAGGATAAACCTGTCTTACAACTAAAACCAAGACTAAAATAAAATTGACGGCGGACAACTTGCAACTTAAATTAACCCACTATGTAGGTACTGACTATTGATTTATTGAAACATATATATACAATTGTATATTCAAAAAAAAAATACCTATATACAAATACAAAGGGGAGGAAAAAAGCTCATTGTGCATCAAAAAATTCGTCCACATCGATGTCAATGGGAAACGTGCACAGAACGCTGGCAGCATTGCCACGTTGAATGGCAACGCTGATTCTCTGGCCGAAGAAAAGGCCAACCTTCTGGTCACGTGAAGAGTCGACGAGCTTTGTGTTAATTTCTCGAAAAACTCGATGCGCAATCGGACCCCATGGACCTAATGTTTTAACCCCAAACGGCTCAAACATCGATGCCTTAGTTCACAATTGCACTAACTACAAAATTTTCAATTTTTACTTTTTTAATGCCAAATACACTAAATGTCATGCTCTTTCGTTTCCGCGCATCGAAATACCGTTATTCCGTCTCTATCTACCAAAACCGTGGGTCACAATTGTATTAAATGAGTTCGTTTAATGTTCCATGAATGTGGTATTATACTAATGGTCTTTATTTTTGTAAAACCAATCAAGATATACTTTAACTGATTTTAAGTTTCTCAACTGCATGAAATTTCAAAACACAAACGTATTATATACATTTGCAATATCTGCTCATACTTTTTAGCAGTGCTACAAGAGTGTATTATGTGTTGGTAGTACAAAAGGATCAAGAAAGTTTGATGCCCAAGTGTGCTAAGTACTTTTACTGGGAGGGGTTTGGCAATTTTTTAAGTGCACAAATACATTAAACCGTTTTGAGATATAGTCCGAATTGTACAAGTGTATTAAATAGTTTTACTTGAAGGGGTTTGACAATTTTTTAAGTGCACAAATGTATTAAATGGGGGGTTTTATGTTTATTTGGCCATTTTGAAAAGGTAACGTTTAAACTAATATTACAATATTGAGATATGATGGAGTAAAAGGACTAGTCTTATGAATAGATGCATATTTTTTTTGTTATTTTACTTGGATTTTCTACTGTTCTCGTCTAAACTTTAAAAAACTTTAAAGCTCTCTCCTCAAAAATGAAAATTTTGTAGTTAGTGCAATTGTGAACTAAGGCATCGATATAAGTTCCAATAAGATTGTTATATTTGCGCCGTTTGAGGTTCTCTGCACCAGCAGCAGCCGCCCCAGCACAGCCTGCCGTACTTACTCGTAGAAGATAGGATGGCGCAAGGGTGTCGACACATGTTGCATCCCACACCAAAGGCCTACCCACCTTCCAAGGCATAATGGTCATCCCATCTGGTCTCTTCCCATCGTCGCGTGCCAAGCCATTGGGTTCTCAAACTGCTGGCACCCCGGCGTTGACAAGAGCCTGACGTATGATGTCATTAATGCTGGCGTGCTGTGCTATCCGGCCAGCGCTCCTACTGCAGGATAGGCCATGGTGACCGAGGCGGTCGACTGCTTCACCACATTGACAACGATGTGGAGCTCCGCTAGGAGCACCCAAACGCAGACATGTAGCGATCCGGAAGGTGTTGTCACTTAACATAGTACCTATGTTGAGTGACGGTAGTGCCTGTAGCCAGAGGCCCGACTCCCACTCTCCCACAGCCAGCAGGCGGGCACGCTCAGCAGTATTGGTAGACGTATTTATAAGTTTATTCCGTACCAACCTGCAGAGCGGCTCATCCCACTGTCTCTGGGAAGATGGGTTCTCGGGCAACGCCGTATTCGGGCAAGCCATTTTCCAGGTGCACACTCCATCGGTGAAGCACGGCACTTCACAGTTAACCAGTGAAAGGGATAAATTTTTTGTGGTTAACGTTTCAATGCTGTGGACCGAAGACAGGAACGCCGGTAGGCTTATACTAGTAATTTTGCGGATGCCGAGCCCGCCGAAGCAAATGGGTAGTGTAGCTTGCATCTAGGCTCGATCATCCAAGGCCACGTTTAAGATGGATGTCAGAGTGCATCGAATAATTTCGTCAATTTTTTCCAAGAGATGTGGCTGCTTCCATAAAGGGGAAGAGCGGCAAAAATATATAAAATTTGGTCCAAAACAGCAATACCTAATAAGAGTAAAAGCCGAATGAAGGTTAATTTTGGAGAGTCTATCCGAAATATCATTAAAATGGTTAATTTTGCCATCAATGAATGAAGAAAAACTGTCTTCCAAAATTGGGGAACCTAGGAGGTGTAGTGAACTTTTATCTTAAATTTTGATCTCTGGGGCTATTGCATAGAATTTCTGTAGGGTCGGTTGTCTGTCGGTATTGTCACTAAGAAAAATTCACATTTGGTGTGGTTGAGGTCTAGGCCGATGGATTTAAACTGCTCGTTCAGGAATTTTAAATCTGCTAAAACGGTGTCTACGTCACTTCCTAGTGTTCCATCATCCAAATACCATAAGTTAAATTTGGAATTAAGTTTCTGAATAATGGGATGAATAGCCAGACTGAAAATGACTGGCCCGAGAGGGTCACCTTGTTGGCAACCAACTGAAGATTACAAAACATTTTCTTTGTACAACAATTTTGATGGGTGCCTATAGCATTGCCACAAAAAGCCGAAAATTTCTGGAAACTCCTTTTTTGCTTCAGCCAACTAAGTGTCCCTGTTGACGGAATTGAAGGCGTTTTTAACGTCAACCTTGAGGATGACCTCACCCTGGCTAGAATTTAAGAATGTAGAAAGGGCATGTACGGCAGCTTCACAGCCCCCTCTAGAGCCAAAGCCAAGCTGAAGGGGCTGGAATTTGTTTGTAAGCCTTTGGCCGTAAAGCTTACAACAAATTTTGGCTGCCATACGCCTGTAGGTGCACCCGACGGCAATAGGACGAATGCCGCCGTCCCTCTTGCGCAGGGCACATAAGTTGGCCCCGTACAAGACATCGACGACGGCATCTTTCACGCCGCCGGAGAGCATTAAGTAGACTAGTGCCGCAAGCTCCTTCAAAAGCGACTCACCAGCTGCCCAGGCGCCTGAAATTAAAAGATCCTTTAAGTGTTGCGGAGTCAAGCCGTCGAGACCGCCGGCGGAACCGCTTCGGAAGGAGCTCACGGCAGCAATCAATTGGGTGGCTGAAATATTGAAAGGAGTTGAATCAGGATGAGGGGTTTCGGGGGGGTCGGGAAAGGTAAGGTCATCCGCAGGCGCCGGATGCTTACTCTCCAAGGCAGATATTGTTTCTGGAGAGTAGGGCGCCACCACATCACTGCTGAATAGAAGCCTCGCTGCACCTCTAATGTCACCTTCACCTAGTTTAGACTACACGTGAAAACATATGTCTTTCTGTGAAAGGTTATTGAATGGTTGTAAATTTTGATCCAAAATTGTGGTCGAATTGTTGCAGTTATCTTTAATTTGATTTGTAAGTGTTTTTTTCAGAGCCAAATCTTTTTTAACGTGTAGAATCCTATAGGGGAAGGTGAACAATTGCTCCCAGGCACTATTTGATTTCTCTTGGATTGCAAGACGGATGCATTGCGCCATACTTAACGTAACGGACCGTCTCGCACCCCGAGGAACTCGTTTCAATACGGGAGTAGAATTTTTTAATTTTGATAACGTTTTCCAAAGTGTGTGTTCAAAAGGTGGGGAAGTGACTGGAGGGCACAAAGGTACACTATGTGGTTTGTGAACCTTGCCATAGTGTATCTTCAGACCCCGTTCACCTTTAAAAAAGCGTGCCTGTGAGCAATGGGGACACCTCACCAGCTGAACCTCAACGGATGTGGCAGGTTGACTGCTACAGTATCCGGCGTCGTTACAGTCTGCATTGTTCATTAACACAAAAATAAACTAAAACTTACCCCAATATAAAACTATACACACATTATATACACTAGAACTCACAAAAAATATATAATATAAAAACACAAATAAAAATATCAAATTGACACACAAAAATGACTTTTAATGACGGCTGTGGGACGCAGGAGGCCTACGCCCTTCGCAACCGTCATCTTGGCAACGGGCAGGGCGTCGCGTCGTATTTTTTTATTTCTTTTTATTATTTTGGACGAAGACGAACCACAGCGAACTTTTTAAGATGAAGCCAGTAGATAGTAGCCACCACGGCGCCGTGTGCCAGCGCTGGGCTCCAATTTAATATACAGTATTCACTGCTTGTCAAAGTTATTTTTGATTTACTTCTCGCTGTTGCTGTGAGCCACAAATTTGCAATTGATGTATTGAATCTTGCTTAATCTTTCTCACTTAAGCTGTTTACCCCCATGGGGAAAAGGCAAACATAAATATTATATTATATAATTTGGTCAGCAAGAAAATAATGTTGCTGACAGTTGCTATCAACACGATCACTCTAGGTACTTGTTTTAAGAAACCCATTTTTTTTTAAGTGTAACATAACATCACACCCATATTCCCCGCAGTGTTAGAAAGAAGTGTACCTATAGTATCTAGGTTCACCCGCTTTCGCCAGTTATGTTAAGTTCTGTGTAATAGAGCCTTTTGCCATCAATCGGGCACCAATCCAAACTCCGAGCTGCTCTTGAGAAATACTAGATGAAAAAACCCAATAACACTTCGCCCAGCCCGGGCATCCAATCCAGGATATCATGCTCAGTAGTAGCCTTTGCGACCACCAGACTAACGAGGCAGTTAATACTAACTACATGCTAGTAAGATGTGTGGAAAATAGTTTCTATAAATGTCCCAGTGAATAACTTCGTTAGTCTTACAAATAAAATAATAAAGTTAAACATAATTACAACGCAGAAATAAACTGACCCTCATGAAATACCTACGTTAACGAACCAAAACTTACATAAAAGGAGTTCTATTCATTTTTCTCCCAGGTAAGCTTTCACGTCTCTTTCATCACGGTCTACAAAAAGTCTCGTATAATTTCTAATCCTTGACCTCAGCGAAATAATAAATACATTTCCATCGTTTTTTTAGATTTCCGCAAGTAACAAAGTGCTAAAAAGAAAAGCTTATGGTGCGGCTTTATATGTTTGTCAGAACTGCTTTTTTCAGAAACTAAATATTGCCCGAGTTGACGAGAGCATATCTATAAAAATAATCATATTTCCATAGTTTAATAGGTAAACGAAAAATCGAAACTTAATATTTGGAGATTTATAAAAATACAACGGTGTCTCTAACTAGCACTGTTTTTAATACCTAATCAGCAAAACCTCTTTCAAACTTAATTTTGCAGTAAAAAAAAATTATACCTACTCTCTCATAACTCTGAAGCCTCAGTCCCCCACCGAGAGTTCCCCACTCACTCTTTGCCGGGTATATTTTTTTTTTCTTAATGTGGAGTGGAACGAAAGTCTTTACAAATTAGGGCAATGTCTAATGGATCGTGGAAACAGTCGAGGGTCCTCATGATTGCGAGGCAGCGGATGGAGTGTTGTTTCATTCGCTTGTCTACACTTTCACACATGCAAATATAAAGGCAAGAGACGCGTTTTTATGTTTAACATATATGTTTATTAAGTCATACTTTTTCCCTTTTGTAATATGACATTCTGGCAGTCTGTTTGCTTCTTCCAGATTCATGCACCGATACATACAACGTTACGCATTCTTTTGTTTTTTCTTTCAAATTTGTACATTGATTAATTATTCTGATTAAAAATCAGAATTGTGTTTTTTAATTGCTTGCTATATTGCTGTTGCTTAATCCACTAATTCCAGTGTCACAAATGTTTCAGTGGATTCTCAATTGTGAGTTTTTGACAGACTCGTCATACAATATGTGTCAAAACCCATAATCGACCACTGATACGATTGCAAAATATTAAAGGAGGTCGGGCCCTTATTGTATCTAGTATAGAACAGAAATGCTTTTGCCATCTTTTAATCGGCATTGAAAGAGTTTATCCACAAAAAGAAAAGTATACTCGGGTAACGTTCGTTAAAAGAATTTTTGTATCCAACATTGGAACTCTGCCCAATCAAAGCCGATAAGCTCTTCTCGGTATCGCATAACATAGCCAATACAGATAAGCTTACCGTCACAGGTGAATTCTTCCCTTTGGTAGAAAATATCGTATCTTTTACGTCGATATAGGCATATTATAAGTATGACAAGTAAATTACAGTCTGTACTCGTGTATTAAATCAAAGAAAATCCCGCGATTAAGGGGTGGAAGACAGAAACGTGACACTTATGCCAAGTAAAACAGTGATATACGGAGAACCCATTTCACATTAAGGCAATTTAAAGCAACTCGTTTCAAAAGGAACTATTTTCGTCTCACTTTGTGTCCAGAAATATTCCGTTTCCCGTTTATGTTGATTGCAGTGTAAATGATAGATTTATACGCGACACAACGGAGTTGAATAACTTTATTTGTACGGCTTCATTCAGTCAGTTTTTGTTCTAAGCATGTCGTCGATAGGAAGGATAGTTAGGCAGCAGTCATGATGAATATTTTTAGGTATGGCAGTCTTTTACCATATAAATAATTAAAAAAAAATGTTAGTACAATTTTAGGAATGATTTAGCTTTTTTAAGTTTAATAAATATTTCCTTCCTTATTACACTCAGAAAAAGAAAACCAACAAAAATATTAGATGGATACAAATTACCAATCTAACCGAACCCCCGCCATGGAAAATCCCAAAACTATCAAAACATTAACGCAACACAAATGAAGGTACCAATTAATTGAGTCGTGTAAATATTATATTACATAGGTACCCAAAAGCCATAGTGATCACTACAGGCAAACATCGGCAAACTTTGAGCGATCCCAATTAGCGGTGTGACTCGATACCGAATCGAATCGATTAAAATATCTTTAATTTACAAATCGAGTCCTTGCGGAAATAGATATGTACTACTCAACAATTGACACCATTCGAATACTGTGTTTTGGTTTATTTTTATGTCCCCTAATTGGCTTTCGCGTATTGATTTCAGCTTTTCTCCAATCGGATTTATCCTGAAATCTAAATTGTAATTTTATACCTCTATTGTGTCAAAATAATTAGTTATTTGAGTGGCCCTATAACTGTATAGGAAGCTATTGTGGAAAGCGAGACAATCTCCATGTACCGGTATCAGATAGTTAAACTTGTTTAAATAAATGTCAATTAATTTCATGTAAGATTGTTAAATAAGGCTATATTTATTTTATCTGAATAAGATTCCATCTAATTTAACTAAGTAGGTGCCTGATTTTTCCAAAGTTTCAGGCCTATAATAACTCTATTCGTCTCTTTAATATAAATCTCCATTAATAAATTGTCAAAGTAACCTACACATATAAAGAGGGGAGTCCAAGTAGCACCTTAAAGTTAAAAGCTTTTACGATGCTCTAAAAGATCAAGAAAACTGTCATTACTTTTAAAATTTTGCATTCAGTTTACATGTGGGAAGTAAGTATAGTACCTAAGTATGCTTCATTTTAGCACGTCTCGCCTCACTGCCGAAACAAAGACAAACCGGGTGTGTTAGAATCATGAATGGAATTCTATATAAAAGTATTGGTATCTACCAAGATAGCAAACTTTGAATGTCAAGATGGTTATTGGTTATTTACTGTGTATCAGAGTTCTAATGTATGTGGTGTGTAAGGAAAGGGTTTTATGAATAAAAGCACAGACAAGACTAGTTATTTATTTAAGTAAGGCTTGTCAATTAATTCATATTTAGAAGGCTCATTGAGCTTACTGCCCGATCGCTAGACTAGTCCTCGTGGGGAAGAAGGGCAACAAACCCCACAGAAGCTCTTTCGTAGTATTTGTAGATATCTTTTACAAACACAAAGTATTTACAATATTATAGATTCAAAATAACAAGGATAAGGCAAAGGACACAGAGTAACCCTTAAATCAATATAACATGTTAGGAATAAAGGCCATAATATGATATAGATACAGCTTCAACACAACCATTAGAAATAATAAAGTTATAATATCTAATAACTTACGTTAGTCTTGTGTAGTCGATCTTACACCAAGTATTATAAAGTAGTATACTTCTAAATAACAATATATAGACTGTACTGGCGTGTAGTTCACACAAAAGTAAGTCCGCTTATCAATTACACAATATTTTATAATATCGGGTCTATCTGTGTCTCAATACGTCCAATATGAGAATATGGCGCGGTATCCCGCCTTTTCTATATTGCTTCAAATAATCTCAAAATTAGGTGAACAATAATCAATTAATATAAAGTGAATATGTTTTAAAACGTATCAAGACAATTAAGGAATTTAATATCGCCTATATAGTAATTCTTAATCAATATTCGAAAGAATATTGATACTAACAGACAGTATTGTACTAATTGTTTCAAAGGACTTATAATACTAATATAGCATTATAAAATCCAGGATACATCACAATGATCATTACAAATTATGTAATGATTTATAGGAGTATTATCAAAGTAGCTTAAATATAAGTTTAGAGTTATTTCCTGTACACACAACCATATTTACTTAGGTGGGTACTCTTTTACATTTGAAGGTAGTTAACACCATAATAATAATTAAGGTAGGTACTTAGACATTTGTCGGTAGGTGCTTAATAAATATGACAGGGATGTATTATGTAGCAAACCATTGAAAAATGAAAATTAACGATTTAATGACGTCACACATACTTCAAATTCTAACACGGCCATACTGACAAATACTTCGTCCACGAAGTACATATATACAATTTTATATAACTTATTTATTACAGGAAAGTAATGAAAACAAAAATTAATGCCACTTCCAAATTTATTTTGTGGCTTGGATCACTATAGTGACTCAAGATAGAAGAAGTGTTATAAAATTAATATATTATACCCAAATCTTACGAATCTTATTATTTTTAATAATTATATAATATTATTTTAATATTTGATAATTAAATGTTTATAAAATCTGGCCACCAATTTACATTCAGATAAACATACAATGCTACTTGACATCGAAGTCACCTTCAGTCGTACTAAGATTTACCAGATACTTTGACATATCAATCACATTCACCATCTGCAGGTGAGATTTATCAGATACCAATTTAACGATTTATTAACGAATGGTTGAGCCAAATAAATGGGACAGCGCCAGACGCTTTCACTCGCTATCAGTGAGATTAAATGGTGTTTAGTAGCGAATATTTGAGCCAAATAAATAGACACGCCAATCGCTTTCACCCGTTACCGATGAGACTTCATGGCGCCAAATTAAAGGCCTAGTAGCGGATATTTGAGCCATTTAAATAAACACGCCAATCGCTTTCACCCGCTACCGGTGAGACTTCATGGCGCCAAATTAAATGCCTAGTAGCGGATATTTGAGCCAAATAAATAGACACGCCAATCGCTTTCACCCGCTACCGGTGAGACTTCATGACGTCAAATATAAGGCCTAGTAGCGGATAGTTGAGCCAAATATTTTAGACACGCCAATCGCTTTCACCCGCTACCAGTGAGACTTCATGACGTCAAATATAAGGCCTAGTAGCGGATAAGTTACAACTATCATTGTAGCATAAACATGCCGATTCCATTTACCGAATTGCGATAAATTCTTTTTTTATATTTTAATAAAGTATATTAGTGGTACCAATGTCAAAGTAAATGGAAAATCAACAATTCAATATTATTTCACCAACCAACACAATACATCGCTCGGTCAATCTAACAATATCTTTGCAAATTGCATTGAGCGTACATATTTTCTGTTAATATATTTTTTACGGATTTTGAAGTTAACAAATTATCAACTTTTAATTTTAACTTCTATTCATTATTATTGCAATTTTCTCATTAAAATCAGTTGTACAAAATATTGGGTTCACCGTAATTTAATATTTACCAGAAATAAAACCAAAATAATCTGAATGGGTACAAATAAAGGCAAAAATAATTTTTATTTTATACCATGCTGATGATGGCACGGCCTGACATTATTATACCTCTTCTCTGACTCTCTCGTGCCATCTCATTTTACAAACAATCCACACGGTAAATAATACCAAAGCGATCTTTATTATTCTAAACTAGCTGACCCGGCAAATTTTGTTTTGCCATAAAAACACCAAACATTCATCTACCCTACCAACCCTACCTGCCCTACCCTACCTACACTACCCTACCCTACCCTACCCTACCCTACCCTACCGACCCTACCTACTCTACCCTACCTGCCCCACATTACCTACCCTACCCTACCTACATACCTACCCTACCTATGTAAGGTACCATTTTTTTTTTCATAAGCACCTTCTAACAATAATAAACAACAAAAAGAGAATAAGCGAAATCGGTCCAGCCGTTCACGCGTGATGCCGTGACCAAGGGAAATAGGGATTTATTTTTATATATAGATATACTTTTAATTTCAGTAGTTCAAGACTCAAGACAAGAAGTGACTTACAACGTAGCTGTCCCGATTGAACAAAACTATGTTAGATGTATGGTCACAAACAAACACATCCCCAGAAATTCACACACTGGTGTTCTTGTCAATCAACCTTTGTTCCTAGCAAAATAAATTATGTGGGTACCCACACTAAGGTTGGTGACGACTAATTAGCCAGCTGTGCTAGTTTGTTGTAGCACTTTTGCTTAGTTTGCAATACATTATTATAATTCTACCGCAGTATGCCATTAGATCATGATTTATTTATATCCAAATCTGGATCACGAATAACCCTAAAACCAATTACTTAAATTTATTTTCAGATCGACCAAAATGTCTTCATGGAAATATGAACTGGATTGTATATTTTAATATTTTCGAAGAATTTTATTAATTAATACAAACTATGAAAATAATTTTGCTAGAGCTTTTGCCGTAACTACTATTGCATTTTAATTTTATCCAAAATACAGCTAAGAGAAAAACAGAGCAGATAATATTTTCTTGTAAACGTAAGAATATTGTATAAAACTACAATTCTACATACATTAAAAATAATGATTCTATGCAAATCCTTTGTACCTCTTAAGTATAAAAGTTGAGTTGGGTACACTTTAGTAAAAATACCCTCTAGTAATCAAAAAATTGATAAAATTCTAGACAAAATTAAATAACTCATTTTGACATCTTTAATCATGGTGAGATTTTTGATCTTGTAGTAGGTTAGGATTTTATTTAAAATAAGTCATAACTACCAATTTTCTGGTAAATAAATTGAAAAATTCAACAGTAAAACAAACAAAAACCAAAGTATCACCACCTTTAGCTACTTCGTGCTGTAGCTGTTGGCTTTATGTCCATACCTAATCAGACTGACGCTCTGACAATAGTTTGCAGACTCGCTGAGCCACTGCTCGTAAGGTAGCTAGAAGAACCGCAGTTCCAATGGTCGTACAGCTTCTAGATCCGCAACCTATGCAGCTCGCAGTGCCATCGTCTGGGGCGGCATCGCGAAGTCATCGACTTGGTGTGAGTGGAGGCGGCGACTCGTTGACACGTTGTTTATGAAAATGAGAAAATGAAATGCATTAGAAATCTGTGTGAGCTAGAGCAGAATCCCTACTTCTGATGTTAGAATCATGAATGGAATTCTATATAAAAGTATTGGTATCTACCAAGATAGCAAGCTTTGAATGTCGAGATGGTTATTGGTTATTTACTGTGTATTAGAGTTCTAATGTATGTGGTGTGTAAGGAAAGGGTTTTATGAATAAAAGTACAGAAAGACAAGACTAGTTATTTATTTAAGTGAGGCTTGTCAATTAATTCATATTTAGAAGGCTCATTGAGCTTACTGCCCGATCGCTAGACTAGTTCTCGTGGGGAAGAAGGATAACAAACCCCACAGAACCTCTTTCGTAGTATTTGTAGATATCTTTTACAAACACAAAGTATTTACAATATTATAGATTCAAAATAACAAGGATAAGGCAAAGGACACAGAGTAACCCTTAAATCAATATAACATATTAGGAATAAACGCCATAATATGATATAGATACAGCTTCAACACAACCATTAGAAATAATAAAGTTATAATATCTAATAACTTACGTTAGTCTTGTGTAGTCGATCTTACACCAAGTATTATAAAGTAGTGTACTTCTAAAGAACAATATCTAGACTGTACTGGCTTGTAGTTCACAAAAAAGTAAGTCCGCTTATCAATTACACAATATTTTATAATATCGGGTCTATCTGTGTCTCAATACGTCCAATATGAGAATATGGCGCGGTATCCCGCCTTTTCTATATTGCTTCAAATAATCTCAAAATTAGGTGAACAATAATCAATTAATATAAAGTGAATATGTTTTAAAACGTATCAAGACAATTAAGGAATTTAATATCGCCTATATAGTAATTCTTAATCAATATTCGAAAAAATATTGATTCTAACAGACAGTATTGTACTAATTGTTTCAAAGGACTTATAATACTAATATAGCATTATAAAATCCAGGATACATCACAATGATCATTACAAATTACGCAATGATTTATAGGAATATTATCAACGTAGCTTAAATATAAGTTTAGAGTTATTTCCTGTGCACACAACAATATTTACTTAGGTGGGTACTCTTTTACATTTGAAGGTAGTTAACACTATAATAATAATTAAGGTAGGTACTTAGACATTTGTCGGTAGGTGCTTAATAAATATGACAGGGATGTATTATGTAGCAAACCATTGAAAAATGAAAATTAACGATTTAATGACGTCACACATACTTCAAATTCTAGCAGGTGCATATACTCATATGTACGTTTAACGAAATGGCTTTTCTAGAACTTCACGTGATCTGAACCGGGTAAATGGCACGTACGTTGGAAGTGGATAGATTAAATCGGTAACTATCGGAAGATAAATTAGTTTTTCTCGACTTCAATCTATCAAACTAAGTGGCTAGCGTTCGTTTTTTATTGTAAACTAATCTTTTTTATAGAAAAACACTTTCATCAGCATTTTTCGAGATTTGCCATTTTTGAGTTATTTTTTGCAGCTGAAATATATCATTTCACGAAATTTTATTATAATGCGGTTGCTTTCAAATTTTTATGTTGATCATTTATAAGTCAGTCATTTAAGTAAGGCACAGATACCTTAAGGCAAACAACGAAACATAAACGAATTAAAATTTTATTGATGTTGCGTACGGAAGAAAAAAAAATCGAATCTCTCTCGTGTGTCCTGTGAAGCCTAACATATGATGGCCAAGAACTTCAGTAGTGCAATCTATATCACGTGAGGCAATAACTATTCAAGCATATCTCTGCCAGCCGCGCAGAGATACTCAACATTTTATATTCCATTTCCAATCCAGAATTTTCACCAAAAATTTTTAAGGTCTATACAATTTGCTACTTTTTATTTTTATCGACATAAACTCTAGACTTCATGCGTAACTGTAATAAAAACGCACCTACAAAAGATTTTCATTAAGAAAATTTATCAACGCAAACGTAAACTTCGCCTCACAGTCACACCCGCACTCAACATTTATAAAAACGCACGGACGTGTAATAAAAATAAAAATGTATGTTGTAACCGACGAGTTTTGTGTCTATAAATGGGGAATTTCATCATACAGTGTAAAGTGAGTGAATAAGGCCTGGATCGTGACGGGTAACTCTGTTTGTAAAGATATTACTGAACGCCAACGAACAGACTCTTGCGTTCGGGTGAGCGATAAAAGCAATTCTTGCTAATAAATTTGTTCTTTGTTTGAAATTATTTCGTGAATTTACTCAAGCCGTGTTACTGTTATTGCTGTGATTTGTTTATGATGTAAAGTCAAGTATTGAGCTTTACATCATAAACACATCACAGCAATAACAGTAATACAAAAAAAATATGAAAATATTTCAATTTGTTGTGCCTAGTGTCATTAGGACGAATCGCACTTTAGATAGAGACAAAAGTAAATAACAAAGTTGAGCAAACAACAACGTTTCTAGCCTCACTGTAATTCTGATTGAAACCACCGTGGACATTTTTTATTGATATTGATGGTAAGCGATGATGTGGTCGCCGATGGGGCGCGCTTGCCTAGAAGTATCCTATTCACTCTTGACTTAAAGACTCCCAGGTTGTAGCTATCAGGAAATAGAGACTCCGGCAGGGAATTCCACTCCTTAGCTGTACGCACAAGAAAAGTATTCCCAAAACGCTTTGTGCGTATGGGTGGGATGTCCACCATATACCGATGATGCATAACCGTTTGTCTTGTAGTCCGATGATGGAACGGGCTAAGCGGAATCAAATTGTGCATATTTACGGATTCAACCGTATTATTCTATCGTGATGCAATAATAACATTACATTATTATGCTACTGTTACGTCATTTGTGATATACCCCAAATACATAGCTAAGTACTTAGACAAACAAAGAACAAACTACACATAGACCGAAGCCACTTTTGTTAATAAAATTAATACAATAGACCCTCACTACTCTCTCCTAGTTGTATTACCGTTTAAGAATTCATTGAAGATTTTTGTATCTATCGATACTACGCTTCAAAGTAGTTGTATCACACTCCAAAACACAAAAGACAGCCAATTAAAAAATAACTTAGACACTAGAAAAAAGAGAAACTGAAACGAGCATAATGTGTCGCACAGTCCACAAATTGCAGGCACTAATCGTGTGACTTGTATATCTGTGACCAAATTGCATTGGCGCCGGGCACGTGCGACTTGAATTACGAACAGACTGACTGGCAAACCGTTATATGGCGGTAGGAACTGGTGAATTCGTTGCAGATACTGTTCTGTATTAATAGTGTCTTTTTGGGGTGATAATAAGCGCCAAAAATAAGTTTCTTTACAGAAGTAGTGTCTTTGGCACCTATTGTTTTTCTTATTAAGAAAGTCAGAAAGTTATTCTTCGCTTTGTGGTGTTTTGTTTTGGATGTCGTCGGTTTAATCTTTTTTTATTTAAATTTTCCTCTTTATTTTAGTAGGTATTTAAGTTGAGAAAATAGTCAATAGCTAATCGCTTCGTCGCCGGCGGTGGGACAAGTGCCTTACCAAATCGAGAATAACTGTTAACTACCTTTGTAAAAATGATTGATGACAGGGCTGATTGGCCAAGCTGCACCGGCCGTTCATTTCGCCACTCGTTGAATCTAAATGCACCCCTGTAACAGGCTGATAGTATTAAACAAAAGGTGAAATATTTAAATTGCATTTATTATGCTTAGGTACCCTCGCAAAGTCAATGATTACTTTGGCTAACTTCAATATTTAAATAATTCAAAGAGTTGACGTTTTATCAGAAGTTTTATTGAGTTACCTCAACTAAACTGGCGGTCGTCATTTATCAGCCGACTCAATTACAAATGGACGTTTAATTTTAAAATTTTCATGTAGTTCTCAAGTTAAAGGAAAACATAAATAAGCCTATCGTTTCGTGAGTCATAAATGATGACAGTAGGAAACAGCTATTGTTGAAGTTTTAACTTAAAGAAACAATGGCACAACTCCTTTGTCATAATATAATAATTATTTCAAGCCCCCTTATCTATGTCTGAGGAGATTTGGGTGACTTTGGGTGGTTTAAATTTTGCTTACCCTTTACGGATCATTAGCGTGATGTATAAGTGTATACGGATGTAAGCCCAAAATACCAGTAAAGGCAGAGTGAAACGTGCCCACGGTATTACAAATATTTCACTGAAACGATTCTACTAGACGGCGTAATGTAGCCGTGTAGCGCGTAGTTATGGCAACACTACATGTGCTACGAATGCCTACGGCGTAGCGGTACCTATGTGCAAATACAGTAACATGACGTAATTGCCATGCGTTGTGTAGTGAACATTCATTACGGACATTTCGTTTTAACTTGATTCATTATTTTTTTGTGTAGAACTCGTAATATCGTTGCTCGTAGCTAGTAAACGTATTTCGTAGTATATTAAATGGCTGTAATTAGATTGGGTGGAAAATTTATTGCACTAGCCATTAACCTCGGTTTCGCTCATGTGACCGTCTGGCTTGAACTGAAATATTTTTGCTTATGTGGGCCTATTTGGTTTTAAGACCTTTTTTATGATTTTATGAATACATTTAACTTTCTATTTGGTAGAAACCAAATAGAAAGTTAAATGTATTCATTTCTTATATACTTTTGTACATGTGGTTTGCGAATGTACCTTTTGGAGAATTCTATCAGCCTTCTTGGGTCTCTTGTAACCTCTTGGGTGCAATGGATCAAGTTCTTCATTACCAATTCTTTCTCTGAATTTTCACGTTATATCAAGAGGGGCTGTGGAGTAGATCATGAATTAATTATTGAAACACTAGTTATGAAAATACGTTAGTTCTAACTGAAATTGTATTAAATTCGTTTTTTTTTTTATTTGAGATGGGTTTGCTCTTGACTCTAGTGTAGGTCAGAGGTGACAGAGACAGAGTCGACAATGGAGTGAGTTTACCCAGAAGAAGCCTGTTCACTCTAACTTTGAAGAGACTAGGGTTGAATGCGTCCGGAAACACAGACACAGGTAGTGAGTTCCACTCATTCGCTGTGCGCATTATGAAGGATGTTTGGAAGCGCTTGGTGCGAATTGGTGGAATGGCAACCAAGTAAGGATGGTAACTTGCAGTACGTCTAGATGTCCGATGGTAGAAGGGGGCCGGTGGGATGAGGTCGTGGAGTTCTTGAGCACACTCACCGAAGTATAGTCTGTAGAAGACCGACAAGCTATGTCTTTTCCCAAAGAAAATCATCTAACCCCCTCCTAGCAAACCCAATAGTGCTCTACACGCTTTTATTTAGTTTCTTATATGCAATGTAGACTTTGAAATCAAGTTTTTAATTGCTTGGGAAGTGGGTGTAGGACTGGGACCCAAAACTGCTAAAGCTAGCACTATTTGGTATACCAGGAGATATATATATCTCCTAGCGACTTCACAGTCCATCCGCGAAGGAGGCGGCGCAGATGCGGATGGAGATCGGGGCGTCACGTAGTCATTCTGTTTGAATGTTCAAAAATGGACTCAGTGACAGAATACCATTGTACAAAGACCTTAGCTTCTGCCACAGGTGTCCACCTAACGTAGCGGTTGACTGTAAATGCAGATTAATCATCATTATTGTTATCATTTTGTTTAGCTTTCGACCATTTCTTTGCTGAAAAAACGTACAAAAGATATAAGATCTCGTGTCAATTAAAGAGACACATATAGTAATAGTTGATCGCTGGCTGTTAACACTGCCGGCGAGTACTCTCTCACCACTGGTTTGTCACAGCTACAAGAGCTATCAAACTTATACTCGCTCAGCGATGCTTGCTTGTTCGCTTGGTGGTCAGACCTCACGCCGAAAGACAATACAGCGATAATTTCTAGCTACAGTGCGGCCACCCCGAGCGAGTGGTGCGGGTAATCGCCCATCGCATAAGAACACTCGCTTATAGCTGTGCGAGAAAACTATCAGAACTACACATTCGTTACTCCCTTTTAGTTTCTAGCTTTACTCGCTACTTGCTGATCGTCGGCGGTGGGACAAGTGCCTAAGTTACAAGACTCGTGACTAAATAATAACAGCCACTCGGGTCGATTTATATGATTAACCTATCCTTGCCGAGGCCGATCAGTGCTTGGATGAACATCCATTACTCTTCCGTGTCTCGAATAGCACGTTTAAGGTCGGTTCGCACTACATCCGATCCGTGTCCGTGAAATTTCGGTTCCGAAGTAGTCGTAGTACTTCTTTCGACTAAGCGACGCACTTTCGACTAGCCTCATAGCTGACGCACCACGTCCGAACTCTATCCGTCATAATCTGTCATAATTCTGAAAAAAATAACAACCGAAATTTCACGGACACGGATCACGGACGCGGTCGTGTTCTGCGTAACCGCCCTTACTGGTGGTCGCGGCTGTCATTTTTAGATCTTTGACGTTCGTAACGGGTAGTAGACGTCAGACAGACAGACGCTCTATGTAAAATACTGGTATTCAGCTACGTCCATCTAGAATGGAAGCCTATCCCAAAATAACTGAAAAAAGCTAGTCAGTTTTTAAATTGTTTTGTTTGGTTTGAAATTGTTAACTCTGAACTCCTTTTCTCCTGACCATGAATCGAATTCAGGACCATCACGATGATAAGGATAATAAGCAAGATGAGATCACTCAGCAGTCACGCCTAATAGTTGCGAAGGTGGAGACGAGGAAAACTCATCAATAAATCAGATATCTACCCGATTAATTCCAAGGGAAAAAGTGCAAAGATACAGTAAAATTCTCCCTTCCCAATCATTGAAAAAGCCCCCAGTCACAACAAACTATGTATAGCGGATTTGATTCCCTTGAACACGTACAACCGAAAGGCACAGCCCTGCTCCTACTGTGATCAAAAGCAAAAAGGGCACATATTTAATATATGTACCTATATTCAATGAAACTATAAGACACTTCACTTGGGTGACCGAGCTCTGCGCGGGTGAAAATAGAGAAAACATGATTTTTCGAGACAACGATTTTTTACAGATATGAGACCTAATAAGATTGATTTGACGCCCCTGAAAACATTTTATCGAGAACATGATTACAAATATATTTACAAATATTGCTCGTTTAATATTATAGGATAACTCGAAAACGGAAGCTCATAGTTAATATGAAAAAATTTTTTCAAAATCAATCAATCAAAATCAAAATTTCTTTATTCAATTAGGCCATTAAGCGGCACTTTCGAACGTCAAAAATAAGAATCAAATGTAATAATAATTGATTCTACCGTCCATTCGGAAATGTAGCTTGTTATGGAGAAGAACGGACAAGAAACTCCAAACTTACTCTTTTAAAAAAACATAAATGTGTTTTACAAGTATTTGGTTACAATAATCTTGTAGGAAAAATACATATATGGGAGAACGATGTAAAAAAAAAAAAAACGCACTTAAAAGCGTCTAGAGTAAAACAAACAATTAAAAATACAATAAATAGGTAATTAAAAACATGCGGAGGCAGCTAAGATATGACCAATCCCAACTGACGGCGCCCGTTCACGAACATGACACATGGATCGGCACCACTCAGCTCAACCATCATGAAGGGAACCGAATGATCCAACACATGTGCCACCATCAGAGAGACATTAGAGAGAGCATGACACACTCAACTGCCGGGGCACACTGAAGTCAACGAACGACACATAGGTACAGTAAATGGTAGATTTACAGTTAGTACATAGTACTCACATATGTGCTGTGCAGTTATATAATCCAAAAAATAAATTGGGTTTATACAACACAAATATACATTATAATTATTCGTACAGTCTTCAGCAGGTCCAACAATACTTCAGAACTTTTCTGCTTATCACTTGTTTTTGTGCCCTAGTGGCTGTGGAGCTGGAATAGCGTTGGGCCAAGCATTTTTATCAGCGATGTAATCCCCAACCTATAATATGCCTGCCTGCATAGTGTGCGTTTTATACAAGTTTTAAATTTCGTCTCATTCAATTCTAGAATGTGTGGCGGTATTTTATTGTAACATTTTATACAGTACCCCCTAAAAGATGACGCTACTTTAGCCAGCCTGAAACCTGGTTGAATTAATTGGTCCCTATTTCTAGTAACATAACTATGTCTATCGCTGTTTTTACTAAAAAGATGTAAATTCTTTCTAACGTACATGATGTTTTCGTAAATATACTGACAAGGTACCGTCATGATGTTAATGTCTTTAAACAGTTCCCTTAGAGAATCGCGCCGGCGAAGATTGTATATCGCTCTGATGGCTCGTTTTTGTAGAACAAAAATTGACTGAATGTCTGCAGCCCTTCCCCATAGTAATATGCCGTAAGACATTATACTATGAAAGTAACTAAAATAGACCAGCCTCGCGGTATCTACATCAGTAAATTGACGAATTTTTCTAACAGCATAAGCTGCCGAACTTAACCGCCCCGCAAGTGATATTAAATGAGGACCCCATTGTAACCTTGAGTCTAGCGTGATACCCAGGAAAACGGTTTTGTCGACGAATTCTAGCTTCTCGTTGTTTAATATAATGTCACAATCATAACTTTTGACATTCGGCAAGGCAAATTTTACACAATTTAATTTTTTTAGCATTCAAAACTAAATTATTAGCAGTGAACCAATTTAGAACTTGCCGCAATGCATTATTTACGTCGGCAACGTTACTCGTACGTCTATTTATGTTAAAAATCAAAGAAGTGTCATCAGCAAATAACACCATGTTCAGTTTGTTTTTCAATAGATGGGGTAAATCGTTAATGTATACTAAAAATAAGAAAGGACCTAAAATTGAGCCCTGGGGTACCCCCATTTTCACGTTCAACCCCGACTAATTGACACCGTTTATTTGAACTAATTGCTGTCTATCATTCAAATAGGATTTTACTAAATTTAATGCTGATTGGCCTAGCCCGTAATGCTCAAGTTTCAAAAGCAATGTTTCATGATCAACGCAATCAGACGCCTTCGACAGGTCGCAGAAGATACCTATGGCATCTTGTCCCTCCTCCCACGCATCAAAGATGTGTTTTATTAAGGTGACACCAGCGTCGGTTGTACAACGTCCTTTGGTGAAACCATATTGTTTCTCGTGTAGGATGTTTTTCGTATTAAAATAAATGAGCATTTGATTTAGCATTATCTTTTCAAATATCTTGCTGAAAACCGGCAACACGGATACTGGTCTATAATTATTTGTGTCTTTACTGTCCCCGGATTTAAAAAGTGGTATAACCTTACTATATTTCATTAGATCCGGAAAGACTCCCTGATCTATACACAAATTAAAAATTAAAGCTAAGTACGGCGCTATAGTCTGAATAATGGAGGTACAAACTTTGATGGACATTCCCCATAGATCTTCTGTCAGTTTTATCTTTATTTGCTTATTATATTTATAGCTAATATATATATTAGATACTAGATGCGCCTTGTACCGGACGCTGCAGCAATAGTAGGCTTCCCACAATTCGGATCGATGATCTGAAGCCTAAATATAAACCGATTTCATTCGCCTAGTTATAAATCAATTAACGGACGTACAACACGGTTTTCGGCCGGGCTGCAGTACTTTGGACTTGGGACTTGCTTGTCTTTTGTTAGCTACTTGTCGCCCGCTATTGACGCGGGGGGCAAGGGCGATGTGGCATATTTTGACTTCCGGAAAGCTTTCGATATTGTGGATAACGATGTACTTTTGTGCAAGCACGCTGCTGTGGGATTCACGCCGCACCTGCTTAACTTCTTTGCTAGTTACCTTGGCGAGAGCCGACAGTATGTCGCGTATGCAGGACATGATTCCAACTCTTACTACATGTTCTTCGGGGTAAGTCAAGTGAGTAATATGGGGCCATTCGAATTTATATTAGTAGTCAACGTTTATATTAGTTGCCAAGAGTAGTCAAAGAGGCGAAGTGTCTGCTGTTTGCTGAAGGCTTAATGTTATTTTTAGCTGTTAAAGACGAGGCAGATTGAAATCGGCTCCAGTCAGACATTAACAGTGTAGTCCAATGGATCAAAACTAACAAACTTAATTTTAATGTTAACAAGTGCTGTGTGATGAGTAACAGCCGTGAGTGTGCTCCATTGCATTATCAGTACGAGATTGATACGGAGGTAATACCGCGCGTCACACAGGTGCGGGACCTGGGCGTGCAAATGCGTGCGTGCAGATGAGTTGATGTTCCTCAAACATACATCATAGTTGAGGTTCCGCAAACATATAGTTCGGAAATCTCGGTTTCATTTTGAGACAATGTAAGGATTTTAGCGGCTGTGAAAGTTTCGTAAAATGCACTTGTACGGAGCCACCTGGAAACAAGTGCTAATATTTGGAATCCTCATGAGGGAAAGTACACAAACACAAAACGAAAGTCGTTGACAGGTTTTTTTTTGCAGATTGGCTTTCCTGCAATTAGTGATGAGATTACCTTTTGTAATTTCAGTCTGTCAAAACGTTTTTTTTTTTGGTTAATTTTGCCTTTCAAAAACTATATGTTACTGTGGAATACTATTATTATTCTTTTTTCCAAAGGATTACCGAATTATTAATTAATTATTTAACACAATGCATAGAATACCTCGTCTCATATTGTTGGAGTACAATACGGTCTTATAGAAATGAAACTCCACTGCACCAGTATATCGCAGTCATACAATATTTTCTTTCTCATACCTAATCCTATTTGTAACGTAACAGCTCACCGTTTTCGCTTGAAAGATTTTCTCGATCGTGTACTATAACGTTTTTTTTTTGTTACAATATTCCTTCACAGCGTATAATGGAAATGTGTCATCTTATTTAAAAAACTGCTTCTGTCAGTGTAAATGTTCGACTTTATGCAATGAATTGCAGTAGCTTGTATGCCCAATAAAATAGTTTATATTTACCATAATTTTGTCATCAGCGGGCATCCCCTCTTGGCATTATTTTTTAGGCATAATGTTGTTTGGCATAACGTTTTCGCATAACTTTTATTAGCATAATAATACTGTGGCATAATAATACTTTTGCACAATGCTAAGGTCAGCATAACTGTGTTTGGTATAATTTGTTTTGGCATAATTTGGAGTTGCATATTTTTTTATGATATAATATTTATTCGTCCACGGCGACGACCTGAGTGCGGCAGAAGATATATTAGGTTCTACACAGTCCTTTTACTGACTTCAAAAAAAATAAGGTAATCAATTCGACACGTATGTATTTAATATTGTTAAAATTGCACAATATTCACAAATAAGTTACTCTTTGTAGGCTTCTACACATGTGCCAAATTTCATAAGTGTCATCATCATCATCATTTCAGCCGAAAGACGTCCACTGCTGGACATAGGCCTCCCCCAGGCGTCGCCACATTGACCGATCCCATGCGTCTCGCATCCAGCGCCTTCCCGCAACCTTAACCAGGTCATCAGTCCACCTAGTGGGAGGCCTTCCAACGTATCGTCTTCCGGTTCGCGGTCGCCATTCCAGAACTTTTCGGCCCCATCGGCCATCCGTTCTGCGAGCAATGCCCACTGCCACTTAAGTTTGGCAATTCTTCGGGCTATATCGGTAACTTTGGTTCTCCTGCGGATATCATCATTTCTGACGTGATCACGCAAGGAAATGCCGAGCATAGCCCTCTCCATTGCCCTTTGGGTGACTTTGAGCTTTCTGATAAGGCCCATTGTGAGCGACCACGTCTCGGTCCCATAGGTGATCACTGGCAACACACACTGGTCATAGACTTTTGTCTTGAGACACTGCGGTAAATTGGACGAGAAGATACCACGCAACTTCCCGAATGCCGCCCAGCCGAGTCGGATTCGACGGTTGACCTCTTTCTTGAAATTGGACCTACCCAACTGGACCGTTTGTCCCAGGTAGACATAATCGTCTACAACTTCGAGAGTCGAGTCTCCGACCTTGATAGGAGTGGGTGTTACATGGGCATTCACCATGATCTTGGTTTTGTCCATGTTCATTTTAAGACCCACTCTTTCGGAAGCTCTACTGAGGTCATCGAGCATTTTACTGAGGCTCTCCATGGTCTCAGCCATGACCACTATGTTCGGCTTGTTCGGTGGGCTGGAAATCGTCAAACCTGCGCGCGAGACGATTCGTGATGACTCTTGAAAACAACTTGTAGACGTGGCTAAGAAGTGAGATGGGCCTATAGTTCTTCAACCGGGCATTGTCGCCCTTCTTGAAAAAGAGTACCACCACACCCCTGCACCATGCCTGTGGCGTTTTGCCCTCGAGTATGACGGAATCAAACAGCTTCTGAAGGGCCCTAAAGACCGGTTTGCCACCCGCCTTCAGGAGTTCGGCCGTAATTCCATCATCACCTGCCATCACCATCACCATGCCTTGTTGTTTTTGAGCTGTTTCAGAGCCATCCTAATCTCGTACAGGCTGACGTCCGGGATATCTTCGGTATAGTGTCGGGTCAATCTAGCTCTTGGGTCGTTTGCTAGTCTCGCAACGGGCTTGCTGATCGATGTGTACAACTGCCCATAGAATGTCTCGATCTCCATGAAAAGCGCCGGTTTGGCGGATACGATCCTGCCATCGACGGTCTTCAGTTTCGTGAGTTGGCTCTGCCCAATAGCCAGATCCCTTGAAAACACCTTGGAGCCTTTATTTCGGTCGATTGCGTCTTTAATACGCTCGGTATTGAAGCGGCGGAGGTCTCTTCTCAAGGATTTAGAGATCTGTCTATTGAGCTGCCGGTATTTGCACGCCTCATCTGAAGACTGCAGGATCATCTCACGCCACTCCTTCATAAGCTTGAGGGTATGATCAGAGAGCTTTTTATTTCTATCTGTACGACGGGTCTTGAAAAACTTAGACCCGACCGTATGGACAGCTTCCACGAACCCATTGCTGTATTCATCCACGGAGCTCCCTAGGCACTCGAAACGTTTCTGGAGTTCGAGTTGAAAGCTCTCGGGGTTTTGGACCTGGATCTGTGCTGGCCGGAGCGTGGACTTCATCAGTCGAGACCTTTCAAGCTTAATATTAATGTTCAATGTGCCTCTTACCATGCGGTGATCGCTCCCGGTTTTTACCGAATTGATCACAGAGACATCATTGAACATTTGCTTCTTGGTTGACATGATGAAGTCGATCTCATTTTTTGTTGCACCATCGGGGCTCTGCCAGGTCCACTTCCCGTGTTCACGCATAAGTGTATGTCGAGATAAAGGGCGCTACTATACCACTGTAAATATTGGCTCCGTAGTTAAGTACGTTTAGAAAATTAATAAGTTGCATTTGTGAAAGTGTGAAAGTAAAACGAGACGAAAACTAAGTGGTTAATAACATATATTGGAGACAGAGTCAAATGTAATCAGTGAAAAGCAATAAAAACCAAAAACAGTACGCCGTGGAACAGCACCAGTGTTTAACGTCAGTGTTTACTATCTGTATACAGTCAGAGTTAGCTGTTTATCCTTTTTTCATTAGGACCTTTTTATCAATGGAGACGTATGTCATGTAGTGAAGAATAGAAAATATAGCAATAAATTGCAAGTTTAAATAATTCTTGTGCATTTTGGTTATAAATATACAACATACCCTCAAATTGTATGATTGCAAAACTTCGTTCGACGCCATCTGTTACAAGACGAGTATACTACATTAAACTTCAGGTAACAAGATCCAACTTCGATCATAGATAACTACGCATACGAAGTAGTACACAGAGGGCGCCACAGCTACCAAAACATGTTATCATAAAAAAAAAATATCATGGAAGAAGTTCTTCTGAAACCGCTCTTAGAAACATACAAAGGGAACTAGATATCCGAAAATGCTCCAGATTCAAAGAGTAAAAGCCACATCAAAATCTGTCTGCAGTAAAAACAGTATCAAAATCGGAGCTATGATGCCACAGTTAAATACACAAACACACAGGTGCACACGTACAAAGTAATTACACACTTATTGTACGGTGCACGTACATGAGTTTAAAATTGTTTACTAAGTAAGAGTTGTGCAATAAGTAGGCTCGCACCTTTGCACTTACACGTGCGACCTACATTAGATATTATGATAATCACGCAGCAGCAGCAGCGAGCAGAGCATTGATGATGCATTGTTTCAATATTAATTTTAGTGTTCTAATAGACGCGGTTTGGATCGGACAACTTGCATTTTTTATTTCTTGATTCCAGCCCGTTGGCACTCATTGACATTTTACATTACATTGACATTTGCATTGCATTGACAATAATTAATGTTAAGGTGTATTTGCATTTGCACCCTACATTATTTTTTTTGGTCCTTCGAAATTATTGCAAGTACCGTACAGTCCGATTTGTCGGTCAGTAAAACGTCGCGTGTGACTTGTGTCTTGGTCGTGTGTTGCCGTGCAGAAGCAGTCGCAGCGATCCAGGTTCCAGAGCGACGCGTTACATCAGCGTAAAGGGAGAGTTCCTGAGTTTCAAGTAAGATCGTTCATTTTTTGCTTACTTCGTTAACAATGGAGGGTTTAATCGCGCGTCAGGCTGAGATCCTGGAGGAGATGAAGAGGGTCCATACCAACTTCAAGAAGGATTCAGCGAGCAGGAAGACCCCCGAGTACATTCAGCAAAGGCTTGAGCGGTTAGATCAGCTTTGGGCGGAATGTAAAGAGAAACATCAGGAGCTGAGTGCGGTAGAAGACAAAACGCATGAGTACTTCACCAACAATATTCACGAAGTATTAAGGGATTGGTACCACGGTGTGCGGCAGGAGCTTACAGCATGCGGGACCAAGGTGCAGAGTGGACCCGGCTCTAGCAAGGTACACGTGGAGTTTGACAGGACTTTGTTCGGGAGCTCCTCGGGAGCAGAGGACAAGCTACTCGAGCTACAGCAGCTGCAGAACGCGAACTTCCGTGCGTTCGACAGGTTAGTGACGAGTAAGATCATTGAAGAGGTCATCGAAAGATGGGAGATAGAAGACGCTTTGAAGACGTTAGGATCTCGGTGGTCAGCGATTGACAATATGCATCTGCGAATCGATGGTTTGTTAGACGGGGCGCCTAATGAGTACTATGACGAGTTTTGTCGCCACGAACGGGCATTTGTAAAAACAAAGCGGGCGCTGAACGTAAAACTGAACGCCTCCGTGCACCAACAACAATCCGTGCCCAAAATAGACATTCCCATTTTCAACGGGAACTATTCGTTATGGCCTACTTTCATGGATCTGTTCGTAGAAGCAATACACAATAACCCTGCAATTGCAAAAGCACAAAAAATGCAGCACTTAAAAGGGAGATTGCGCGGCGAAGCGGAGAAACTCGTCCAGCATCTACACATCTCACCCGAAAATTACGACACGTGTTGGGAAATCTTGAACCATAGGTACAACAACAAGTTTATGTTGTTCACTAAGAATTTCCAGAGTTTCATGCGTCAGCCACATCTGCAAAAACAATCTGCATTCGACCTTAAGCGGTTATATGACACGAGCAATGAAACCATAAATGCGATACACAATTTGGGGGTAGATACAGGTTCATGGGATCCTATTCTAGTCTACGTGTTATGCGAGAAACTAGACTCCGAAACGTACGCGGAATACATGCAGTCTAGGGCGGATCCGCGAGAGATACCTACGTTCAACCAGTTTATGGATTTTATTGAGAACAAATTCATGGCATTAGAACCTTTGCATAGAAAGAAGCCAGAAAATAGTAGCAAGCCTCCTGCAAAACCACAATCCAACGCATTTCATCCATTCAGCAAAACCCCCAAACCAGCAAACTCTCGAAACTTCCATGCATACAACGCTGGTCAATTTAATAAGATCATTTGTGCATTATGCAACACCAATCATGCATTGTTCCAGTGTTCGAAATTCACTGACATGGCAAGCTCGGCGAAACTAGAATTCATAAAATCAAACAATATTTGCAGAAACTGTCTGTATGTGCATAGCAAGGGCTATTGTGCGTCACAAAAAAGATGCAGAGAGTGCAGCGACCCACACAACACGCTATTGCACAACGACATCGTCCAGTCAGCGCAAATGCCCTCAGCAACACAAACGATGGATAAACCGTCGAAGTCAACTGCAACCAGGTCAGCTAAAAGTATGCAAAATAACTTCGCATCGAATAATGATGACGAAATACTATTGGCCACTGCATTATTGCAAGTAGAAACAGCTGATGGCGATTACATCACACTACGGGCGTTAATTGATCAAGGCTCACAAATAACCCTGATCACTGATAATGCAGCTCAAAGACTGGGAGTAAAGCGTCAACAGCTAAACGCGAGCATAAGTGGGATCGGCACACTATCCAACAGGAGCAAAGGAAAGGTGAACCTACTTTGTCGGTCCGTACACAACGACTTCCAGTTCACCACGGAAGCATTAGTCATGCCACGGGTGGTAAACAATCTACCTAACGCCACCTTTACAAAAAGAACTTGGACTCACGTAACAAACATCACATTAGCCGATCCAGAGTACAACATATCAAGGCCCATTGACATACTTCTAGATGCACAGGTATTCTCTGAAATCCTAATGAATGGACTGATTAAGGGAGAGACTAATGAACCCATAGCTCAACAGACTCGCTTAGGGTGGATTCTGTCAGGCAACGTCAGCAAGACATTCAATTGCAACGTGGTGATAAACCAAGTGGATGACTTGACAAAATACTGGAAATGGAAGACATCAGTGGGGATGCATGCAGTTCAATGACGTCAGCGGAGAGATACTGCGAAGAGTTCTTCACTGCAACAACAAAACGTCTGAAAAATGGCAAATATGCAGTTCGTTTGCCAATGAAGCCTAATTACGATCAGCTATTAGGAAAATCAAAGCCACGTGCAGTGGCACAATTTATGCAATTAGAAAGGCGATTATGCAGAGATGACAAACTGTCAGAAAACTATGTCAAATTCATGCAAGAGTACTTGGAAATGGGACACATGAAAGAGAGTAAGCCCGACTGCAACCCGTCATGTTACTTACCTCACCACGGAGTCCTTAAACAGGACTCATTGACAACCAAATTAAGGGTTGTTTTCAACGCCTCACAGAAGACTGACACAGGTTACAGCCTGAACGACTTGATGGAGTGTGGCCCGAAGCTTCATCAAGATTTACTGACACTACTCATGGGATGGCGGCGATACAAGTATGTCGTTACAGCAGACTGTGAGAAAATGTATCGCATGATCTTAGTGCATGAAGAAGATCAAGAATTGCAGAAGATAGTATGGAGGGAAACTAACCAAGGTCCCCTTAAGGAATACAAGCTATGCACAGTGACATATGGAACCAAGGCGGCACCATTTCTAGCACTTCGGACGCTAAAGCAACTAGCAAACGATGATGCAGAGAAATACCCGTTAGCAGCTGACGTCATTAACAACGAAATGTATGTCGATGATGTACTAAGTGGTAACAACTCCATCGAGCGAGCACAAGAAATGCAGTACCAACTCATCAACATGCTGAGCGGAGCAGGACTAACGCTACGGAAGTGGTCAAGCAACGAGCCGACCTTGATTAAAAGTTTATCATCATCAGACCTAAACCAAACCACAATGCACTTTACAAACGATGGAACTACAAAAGCCCTGGGTGTACAGTGGAACCCTACATCTGACACTTTTGCATTCACTAACAAAATAAACTTTGACAACAATAAACCATTGACAAAACGGAAACTACTGTCCGAGATATCAAAAATCTTCGACCCACTGGGCTGGCTGACACCTCTGACATTGAAAGCAAAACTGATGTTCCAAAGCGTTTGGCTGTCAGGATGCAACTGGGATGAAACCTTACCTACAGGCGTACAAGAAGAATGGAAGCGGTTTACAAGCGACTTGCACAACATAACGCGATACGAGATACCGAGATGGTTGGGCGATACAACTAAACCCTTCCAAGTACATGGATTCTGCGATGCCTCAGAAAAGGCCTATGCATGCACTATATATCTACTGACATTAGACAGCAAAAACAAGCCCTTAAGTCGATTAATAGCAGCAAAATCTAGACTATCGCCAATCAATAACCAATTGACATTACCACGGCTTGAACTATGCGGAGCCTTATTACTTTCCCGATTAATGAAAGAGGTCCGGAAAGCATGCAAGTGGGACAACATCGACAACAACATATACGCCTGGACGGACTCCATGATTGTACTAGGCTGGCTGCATGGTGACGTCACAAAATGGAAGTCGTTCGTGAGCAACAGAGTGCAACAAGTGCATGAAGTCATCCCGAAACAACACTGGAGGTACGTCAAATCAGAAGAAAACGCAGCAGACTGTGCATCACGCGGCATCAGTTGCTCCCAGCTATTGCAACATCCTTTGTGGTGGCAAGGACCAGAATGGGTGAAAAATTACAATGACAAAACAGCTGATAAAGTTGAAATCATACCGACAACATGCGAATCAAAACAAAAACAAATGAAAGCGTATGTTGTGAAATTCGAGCCGTCTTCAATTGTAATTGAGTTATTAGATCGACACAGCGACATGGCTCACATTACAAGGGTCACAGCGTGGATAAAACGATTCATAAACAACTGTTCGAAATCCAACACAAATACAACTGCATATTTAACATCAACAGAACTACAAAACGCTGAAAATCTTATACTAAAACAGATTCAATTACATACCTTCAAAGACGAGATTATGAGACTGAAGGAAAATAAGGGCTTAAGCAACAAAAGCAACCTTTTGAATTTGAACCCATTCCTCGACAAACATGACATTTTGCGAGTAGGGGGAAGGTTGCATAACTCGAACCTAAATGAAGACACGAAACATCCAATTCTGCTACCACATGACCACAAATTGACAGAGTTATTAATTTGGCAAGCACACAGTACAACATTACACGGAGGTCCGAAGCTAACCCTAACACATCTACGCCAAAGAGTATGGATAGTAGGAGGATATCGCGCCGTTAAGAAGGTTTTACACAAATGCGTACCATGTCGCCGATTTCATGCAAAAACCTCAAACCAGATTATGGCAGATCTACCAGAGCCGAGAGTGACAGTTTCTCGCCCTTTTACACATACAGGGGTTGACTTTACTGGCCACATTGAGATCAAGGCAAATAAAGGCCGAGGCGTCAAAACATTGCTGGCGTACGTTGCCGTATTTGTTTGTCTGGCAACAAAGGCTATACATCTGGAACTTGTGTCAGAGCTGTCCAGTATAGCATTTTTATCAGCCTTCAAGCGCTTCTGCGCCCGTCGAGGTACGCCACGTGACATGTACAGCGATAACGGCACGAATTTTGTGGGTGCTAACCGGATTTTACTGCAACAATATAAATGCATTGTAGACACCATTGACAACCTTTTCTTGGGAAAAATATCAGAGATGGGAATTAAATGGCACTTCAATGCCCCAGTATGGCCAAGCGCAGGCGGACTATGGGAAGCTGCCGTGAAGAGCATGAAGTATCATCTAAAACGGGTCATTGGAGATCAGCGCCTGACGTACGAAGAATTTACCACTCTACTATGCCAGATTGAAGCTTGCCTGAATTCACGACCACTTTGCACCGTAACAGAGAACGCCGAAGAAATCAACTGCTTAACGCCTGGACATTTTCTAACCGGCACATCGCTAATGACTATTCCAGAACCGGACATTGACAATACGTATAATTTAGGCAAGAGATGGCAAATTGTACAGCAGCTCAGTAAGGATTTCTGGAAAAGATGGTCGCAAGAATACCTTCAACAACTCCAAACAAGGCTAAAATGGAAACGACAAACTACCGATCCTCGAGAAAATGACATTGTTTGCATCAAGGATGAAAGATTACCGGCAGGCAAATGGGCTCTGGGTCGTGTAGCAGAGCTACATACAGGAAAAGACGGCCACACGAGAGTTGTCACATTACAAACTGCAAAAGGAGAAGTTAAACGGCCGATCACAAAACTAGTACCACTAGTTGAGGTTGAAGAAGAAAGACCTGGCGATACCACCACATCTACAAAAAACAGACGGAGCCGACCGAAAAAGCTTACCTGGCACAGCTTGATATGCTACACATTGATGCTGACCATGGCATTTATAACGCCCACTGTTCAACAAGACATGAAGCTTACCCCACTGACAAAAAATCAAACGATTTACTTTGACAAGATTGCAGACTTACAAGAAATACGAGATGAATGGAAATTAGTATTCTACTACAACATGACAAACTACTGGCGAAACGTTGACACTCTGCAAAAATTCGTGTCTCATATAAAAGGATATCGTTGCGAGGACTGGATGATGCAATTCCACATTTTAATCAACCAACTCGAACAGAGCATGAACGAACTGGACTATTACAATAATCTGCTGAAGTCCCAACGATTAATTCAACACAGATTCAAAAGAGGATTAATCGACGGAGTGGGATATGTTGCCAACTCACTATTTGGAGTACTAGATCAGCATTTCGCAGAAAAGTACGAACACGACATCAATTCCATTCAACACAATGACAACCACTTATTACACCTTCTCAAAAATCAGACAAGTATTTTGGAAACCGAGCATAACATCGTACAACGCAACGAAGCGACAATGGTAAAGCAGTTTACCTTGATGAATGACCACCTTACCAATCTGGAAAATAAAACAGAAACGAATAAACATGACACCGCTAATGCATTCTACATCATTACATCGGCAATAGCTGCAGAAAAAATGGCCCAAAATCTAAAGGAAATCCAACAAACCCTCATCAATACGCTGACAAACATGTACCAGGGTCATATGGACGTACACTTACTATCACCAACTCAAATGCAAACCGAATTAGATAGAGTAGCTAGACAACTACCCCGCGATGCCACGCTGCCAGAAGTCCAGAATGATGTACGAGACATCTACAGAATGTTCAGAATACATGCACGCATTACACAGCAATATTTACTGATGGAAGTAAAAATACCCATTCTGAATGATGCTCTATACGAGCTGAATAAACTTATAAGTATACCTCAACGTATTGGCATAAATCGGGTGATGTACGTCATCCCAAATTCGGAACTAATAGCATTTAACGCCAACCAATACTCATTCATACCTCTCGAGCAATCTGACGTTCAAGAATGCCAAAAGATCCAGGACAAAACATTGATGTGCAAATTAAACCACCCTATCTATCGCACCGGTGACCGACGCAAGTCAATTTGCGATGTACAGCTGATCCGAGACAATGAAGAACACAGTGTGTACTGTCACACGGAAATAAGGGAATGCGCTGACAAGTGGGTAAAACTACACCAGCAAAACACATGGTTTTATTATTGTTGTGGCACGTGCGAAGTGCAATTAGTTTGCGGCGCTCAAATGACATCGGAGTCGTTACATCACTCGGGTCTGATTACACTTAAACGAGGATGTAACTTGCAGGGTGACTCATTCATGTTGCACGCATACATAGAACATAAAAGTGACGTCATAGTCAACGAACCATTCGCCATGATCATACCCACGATCTCTCCCATCAACAACATCATCAATACGTCGATCCGCAACTCGTCATTGCCTATCGAAACGCATGAAGAAATGTTCCAGAAGATTGACACACAACTGCGCTCGATTAAAGAGCAATCAAACCTGGAAACGTTATCCCCCCATGACATTCACCACTACACCGCAATCTATGTCGTAATAACGATTAGTATTGCTCTGTCTGTAACATCGTACGTGTACTTTTGGAGAAAGACGAGCACCAAAAGACAGGGGGAGGGTTCGCGAGATGCGATAAGCAGAAGAGGACGAGAAGAAGAAGATGACATCGAGGGCGGGTGTAGCAAAATCAACAAACGGGTGTCAAAAGTGAACGAAGTGATAAGTGTTGATCGCGCCTTAAGTGAAGTGAAATTTGACACTGAAAAACATAGTGACGTGTGTGATTAGGGAGTTTGACAATTATATTTATGGATTTTAAGTGTACAGTTACATAATATCTACATTAGTCATACAAATATTTTACATTACATATTATACCTAGTACCTACTACATCAGTGCTCTGCATTAGTTTCTACAGTCGTTCTTGTCTTAATTTTATTTGATTAAGTTTTAGTTCAGTAGTTGTTAGCAGTCTTGTGGTGGCAATATGTACGGTGCACGTACATGAGTTTAAAATTGTTTACTAAGTAAGAGTTGTGCAATAAGTAGGCTCGCACCTTTGCACTTACACGTGCGACCTACATTAGATATTATGATAATCACGCAGCAGCAGCAGCGAGCAGAGCATTGATGATGCATTGTTTCAATATTAATTTTAGTGTTCTAATAGACGCGGTTTGGATCGGACAACTTGCATTTTTTATTTCTTGATTCCAGCCCGTTGGCACTCATTGACATTTTACATTACATTGACATTTGCATTGCATTGACAATAATTAATGTTAAGGTGTATTTGCATTTGCACCCTACACTTATTTTTCCGTTGGGGGCTAAAAATAGGTACATAATTAATAGTAGCTTCGCAGCTGATTCAAAATAATCATTAATTATTATTTGATGCTTTTATTTTGGCGTAATCTTTGGCGTTATCACTGTTTGAAGTCATAAAAATGATTTTAGGAAAGTATTTTTTTTTTTATAAAATCAGTTTTTATATTCTGTCTTAGCCCAACATAGTTTCCATAAATAACTAACTATGCTCTGTTCCTAGTCTAATCTACCTAGTGTTATCTAGATCAGTTATTTAGATTCATAACAGAGCAACATTCTAGAAACCTAATAGTGAAAAGGCAAGTGATCTAAAAACGTTACTGAGCTAGTAGTAGTAACCAAACCCATAGATCACAGAAACTATTACAAGATGAAAAAAATGAAACCGACTTCCAAAACAAAACACTACAAAGCTAAAATAACTTTTATTTCCGAAGTCGGTACTAGTGTTTTGTTTTGGAAGTCGGTTTGATTTTTTGTCAAAACGTTTTTTTATTTCACTCTTTATAGTTTTGGTAGGTACCTCCAATTAACATGAAAAATTATTGCCAATGTACATCTCATGACGATTCCAATAAACCCAAACATGACTACAATTGCGATTGCGATACATTGTTTTATTTCGGAGTTCCAGTGGCTATTTTGGTCTACTTCGTCAGTTCCATTTCACTAAATGATACTTTTTGAATGCAGATGATTGCATTATTGATGAAAATTCCAAAATCGCGATTTGTATGCCTGTAATATATGAGAAGTTCCTCGATTTCTCTAGAATCCTATCATCAGACCCTGGTTTCCTTATCATGGGACATCTCCTTTCATAACACCCTTGGGATATCTCCTTTCCCACAAAAAAAGTATCATCAAAATCGGTTCATAAACGACGAAGTTATCCGAGAACATACATAAAAAAATAATATATATACGGTCGAATTGGAGAACCCTTCTCCTTTTTGAGAAGTCGGTTAAAAAGATCAAAAGACGTGTGGCACTCGAGGACTGCCGCGGTAAAGCTATTGCATAGCATTTAATTTTTGAGAATTTAAGTCATTTTCTTTCAGCTGTTCTTAAAATCTACTTTCTTTTCCCAAATAGTAAATGCAGATCACGGTCCACCCACAATAATAAACCCTTAACGCCACCCTCTAACAACCCCCTTATTATCATATTTTTTACCTTTTCCCCAAATAATAAATTTAAATTGTGACCCCTATTTATACCACAATAAGGTCGCTTTTTCAAAGTGACCCTTATTCCCACATGCATATAGTCTACATTGAACGCGGTGGAATTTAAAATAGGATACAAATAAAGAACCTCAACTTCAATAGACATAAAAATATTTCCTACATCCGTCATAATAAAAATTCTTATTTTAACTTGTCATTGCCAAGCGAATTTGAGCCTTTAAATTAAAAACGTTAAAAACTCGAAAACGTAGCGAGCCAAACCCCATTTATTTCCGATTAATAAAACTCTAAAAAACAAAAGAAAAATATAAAGTGACCCTTATTCACATTGAAATAAGGTCGCTTTTCGTTGACAAGCAAAAGTGACCCTTATTCTCATTAGCATAAGGTCCACATTGATCACCATTGTCACGTTTCGTTTCGGAATTTTTCGTTACCGAATTTCTGGATTCGGTCTCCACACTCAAGGCCCGCGATAGAAGCTATGCAATAGCTTAAAAATGTGATAGTACCCACATTCTACCGTCCATAAGTGAAAACGCCACTCTGGCACTTTTCAATTTATTCAACAACAAAGTGTTTGGTGCCATCGTTATCAGCAAAAATTAGTCTATCGATCTGTCTAAGCACTGTGTCTACAATCAAAAGAGAAACGTCACCGGACTTCTTAGATTGTCACGATAATAATGTAAACTTACTATGCCTATTCGACAGTGCACATTAGATCAAATTTTTAACACCGGAAATCATTTATATTTCGTTTTTTTGTATTTCGCCTTGCACTCAAAATATGATTTTGTCAGATAGTAACACTATAGCTTCAGTACGGCAACATTTTCGTTAGGCGATTTCACCGCTAACTTTGATAGTGACGAGGTAGTTCGCGGATTTTCCAATCGAAGTTACCTCGCACTCTAAGCTCGGAGCAAAAACGTGCCATTAAAATATTCAGGAGGCCTTTCCACTGGCATCCCATCGATCGAAAAAAATCCCGGCGTTTCCTGACTACTGTAGCATCCCTAAATTTTTGCCCTGTTTTTTTATTCTCTAGTGTCTGAAAAGTTCTGGCCTGTTTTGTGGCGGTATGTTTTACTAATGTGCTCGGTGGCTCGATTAGGCCGATTTTTTTCGAGGTTGGCACACCTGAGCTGTGAAAGTTGATTAAGTTTTTAATCGCAGATAATTTATGGTAGAAATGTTTATATTTTGAGTCATTTATTTTACTTTATAGGTTTAGTTTTCTTTACCGTTTTGCACTAAATTCATTATACTTACCACAGAAGTTAACATAATATTCACCAACAGATTTTCTTATATTTACTAAGTCCTTACAAAGGAAGGAACCCCTAAACAATGTCAAACAACAGCCAAATCCTATCAAATATTAAAAATACGTTACAAATCTCAAAGCTGGGCAGCACTTGTTATAATTTACCCTGGGCTCCAATTAAGCGTTATTTTAAGTCGTAAGGTGTACTACATAAGTAATGTGTACATAGCGGTACAACAAAATACATAAATGTGTATTTTACAGAAGGCTAACTCTAGAGAACGTGCGAAAACAGGCGCACGCATACATAGGCCTTGTCTAGAATGAACTCACGGTGACTAGTATAGGTGCGGTGACGCTACGCTACATCATGAGTTAAGGTACTGCCACAGAATAGATAGGGACAGAGGGTTGTCTCCATAAGACAAACGAAAATTCATACACGCGTCTACATATAGCGAGTTGAGAAGACCGTATGTTTAATGGGTATGGACAGGGGTAACGGAGAAAGAAATATCAAACATTATGATACCGGCGTTTACGTTCATGTTGAAGTGACTGAGGGTGCGCCTAGTGCGACTTGACGGAACGGCCTCACAAGTGAGTGATAGTCATTTTTTTACTCTGAGGTAATAACGTCTAGCCTCTTCTGTCCGCTACAACAAAGGCCTATCCACACATATCGGGGCCGTGCCCAGGACGTGACAGGGCCGGGCCCAGGCATTAAAGCTCCGTCACTGGCCCGGGCACGGCCCGTGCACGGACGTGTGTGAACGAGTTCATATAAAATGTACACACCGATATTTTTTTGAGCCCCTGACGGGGCACGGTCCGTCCACGTCCAGACTCATTAAACATACGGTCTTCTCAACTCGCTGTATGTAGACGCGTGTATGAATTTTCGTTTGTCTTATGGAGACAACCCTCTGTTCCTATCTATTCTGTGGCAGTACTCTGCGATATGCGTCAGAGCAAAATATGCAGCATGCATTAGGAGGTGCGACGCGGTGTAAAGCGCTGTCGTATATATTAGTCGGTTAGGCTGAGCTTAGATGACGAGCGCTCTAAATGTGCTTTAAATACGACGGTAACATTTCAATCAAATATGCGTTGCTTTGAACGTCTTAAGAACTATTTAGTTTCTTCTAGCTTATGACCCAGTTAAATGATTGGCGGGTCATTTTATAGTGTCTTTGTAGATATAAATACCTATATATTTCATAACGTTTGCTTAAGCCTATTATCAGCTTCGATCCCTTAAAAACACTCGCTGTTGGTAGTGACTGTATCAGCTGTAAGATGATTATCCCCATCCTTGATAACATTATCCCTGTCATCCTATATATCCTCAATTTCTCTAATTCCAGTGGTGTCTTCCCTCAATCCTGGAAAGATGCCCAAATTATTCCTCTACCCAAAAAATCTCGTCCTACATCTTTTTCTGACCATCGTCCCATTTCTATTCTTCCTTTCCTATCTTCCTTTAGTCCTTGAAAAACATGTCCACCATCAACTCAGCACGTTCCTTACCAAACACCATCTGCTAAATTCTTTCCAATCTGGTTTTCGACGTGGACACAGCACTGCCTCAGCACTTGTACATATTACGGACGATATCAGGTCAGGCTTGGAAGTGGAAAAGTTAACGGTACTTGCTCTGTTTGATTTTAGCAATGGCTTCAATGCCGTTGACTTCGACATTTTGCTTGGCGTCCTAAGCTCTTTTAGCATATCTCCTCCGGTAGTTGACTGGTTTCATAGTTACATGTTTGGCCGCCGGCAGCGTATTTGCACTTATGAAGATTTCTCTTCTTGGTGTCACACCTCTGCCGGTGTGCCGCAGGGTGGCGTTTTATCTCCTCTTCTCTTCGCACTCTTTATTAATGCTATCACTCAACGACTTTCTTCTTTCTACCACCTGTATGCTGATGATCTCCAGATTTATACCCAAGCCCCTCTTGGAGAATTACCTGTTGCCATTGAGCCTATTAATGCAGATCTGGCTTGAATAGATGACTGATGTGCTGAGTTTGGGCTGAAGATTAATCCAACGAGGACTCAGGTGACTGTTTTTGGTAGTTCCCGGACTGTTTCTAGGATTGATTGGTATAGCTATAGCTTAAACTGTAAAGAACTTGGGAATTTATATCGACAACACTCTTGCCTGGACCAAACAACTGCAGGCAGTCAGTCGTAAACTGTTTGCTTCTGCGGGTTTTCTGAGACGACAACGTAATTTTCTTCCCATCGCCACAAAAAAAAATTGCGATAGCACAATCTCTTCTATCCTGGATTATGCTGATGCCAGCTATCTTGATCTCACCCAAGACCAATTGGATAAGCTTGAGCGAAATCAAAATCTATATGTAGTAGATTTATATTTGGCTTGCGCAAATATGATCACGTTTCTAAATTTCGTGCTAAGCTTAAATGGCTTCCTATTCGCCTTCGCCGGAATGTCCACATACTTTCTTTGCTTTATAATGTGCTCTTTAATCCTTTTACTCCTTTTTATCTTAAATAACGTTTTCAGTTCCTCTGTGACACCCATTCTAAGTCCTTGAGATCATCGGAGAATTTAAAATTGAGTGTTCGTATGCATTCCACTTCCTTCTTTGACAAATCTTTTACGATTCAAGCAGTTCGATTGTGGAATGTATTACCTATATAAATAAGACGCGCTCAAACACTGCCACCGTTTAAGAAAATGATAAAGGAGCATTACCTTTCACTATAATTTTTTGCCTTTTCCTTTCTCTGTCATATATTCACTATTTATTAGTATATTAGATATGTAGTATAGTATGTATGTATTTTATGTTATTATTTTATTTAATTTATTTACGGAAAAACAAACAGTAGCACAATAAAAAATAGTCATACTATCTTAAATATTACATTTATACAATTATGCTGTCTACTACGTTCTTCACAGATTACAATTTAAAGTATTTAAAACTAGCTAGTAACGCAGATACAATACACAACGGTTATTGTCCTAGAACTCAAATCTGGATTATTAAATAATCTACAAAAGAAAAACAGATGAAGTAAAATTATGTATAAGCAAGTTATATTATTTGTCATCTATTGTACACTGACAGCCCTTAATTCTTCTCCTATCGTTCAGTCCATCCAAAGGTTGTCTGTAAGAGATTGCCCTATGCGATAAGACCGCCCGTTGTACACTGTGCTTAAAAATGTTTGTTCTGTATTTTTTTTCATGGTGTACAATAAAGAATATAATAAATAAATAATTATAAATAAAACATCCAATCTTTCAGCGTGTCGATTCTGTAAAAAAATCACCGTGGAAGCTTAGGTGAAGCGAGCTGTCAGCATGATGTCAGTGATCCTACAATTATATCGAATCGACAATCGTATTAAAATTATTAAAAATACTTATATTTATGTGTCTAAACATCTATTACTTAAGAATTAAAAAAAAAAGATTTATTCATTTTATATTATTATATTCATTTAGGTACCTTCTTTATATTTTATAGTAGATATCTAACTAATTCTATAACTTAGGGCGCACGTTTGGCGCAGTGGTTGAGCGATTGACTGCTGCGCTGCGTGTCGCGGGTTCGATTCCCGCACGGAACAAATATTTGTATGAACTACAGATAGTTGTTCCGGCTCTGGGTGTTTGTGTATGTGAGTTTATATGTTTCTAAACACACCCACGATACAGGAAGTAATTCCTAGAATGGGGCAAAGTTATATAAAAAAAAAAAAAAATGCTTACCTTGTCCTGGCCAATGATAAAATAACATTCGCAGACAACGCCTTAAGGCAATCGACGGGCGCGGCGGCGGGTGGCGGCGCGCTCTCATCCACTGTCAGCTGTCACCGGGAGAATTCTCACTTCGCGTTTAAGTAATACTTCAATATCTCATAAATGCGTTAAGTAACCGATTTTCACAATTCAAACGGAAATATTGGTTGTGCCAATATCTTTTATTTAAGACTAAAATAATTAAAATATCTCCAAAAACATACGTTACGTAACTATACGACTCAATTTTGTTTAATAAAAAACAACACTTAGACACTAGATACCTATCTAGCCTATTCATCGCACCACGAAACAGATGACGATTATGTTTTCGTTTATTTTAGTTTTATGCAAGTAGGTTTTATTTTTGTTTATGGAGATATTTCAATTACTTAATAAAAGACAAGGCGAAAAGCCAATATTTCCTTTTGATATGTAAACCCGATTGTCGATATGAATGTAAATGTAATAAATTTGGCAATCCCTAGCATCATTTGATTGACAGCTCACTCCACTTCGAGCTCACTTCTATTAAGTCATAACTGTGAGATGTCTTCAGAATAGCACTAGGACAATCTACGAGTATATTTAATTATACTGTAGTATTTAGTGAAAGAATTTACATAAACAGGTCACTAGGTTCTCCTACCAACAATATAAACTCATAATTTCCGTGCGTTCAAGCGTTTTTGCCATTCCTATTATTTTAATCAAATCTAACAGCTCAAAAGACCCATTAATATTAATTATATTTTCTATCCGTGGTGCTAGACAACTGGGCTTATCTCAGTTGTAAACGACCCTTTGTGCCTATTGACCTAGTTTGTTCTGTCTCCTGCTTGGTATGGAGGGAAGTGGCAATTTGTATTTTTTCCTAGTTCTCCATTATTCTTTGTTGATTCATTTCGTTACGGGATCCATGACAGTTAAATTCATTCTCCGGACTTCGCCGAGCTTCATTGCTTCGGCGCTTTACTGGTGGTCGCCACTGCAAATTCTTGCTTTCAGGTGTTGCAGTGGTTTGAAAATAGTGCGGTGGGATAGTCACAATAAAAGGTACGATTATAGAACATTTGGAATAAGCTCTGTTAAATTTAAAGAAAATTCCGTGATGTTAAAATTGTTTCCTTGCCACGCTATTGTGTAAAACCGGCATTGTGTTGAGAACTTGTTATCTGAACTAAGTCTTAAGGTAAGAGCACACTTAGGACAGTATGACACCGTCTTTCGCAAAGCTTCAAACAGATTATGCTCCGTGTTCTTCCATAATCCGATTTCGTTTTATAGTACATTGTGTATTAAGGGCGGTATGTAAGGAATTACGACCGAGGCTCTAGTAGAAGCCCGAAGTCGAAGACTGAGGGCATTCTGAGTCGAGGTTCGTAATTCCCGTACCGCCCGTGATACACACAATGTTTTTCATCACATTTGCGAGTAATAATTATGAATTTAATACACAAGTCAGCAAAGCTGTTATTACGAAATACGAGAACTTTTTTTTAAGCGGTTGGCGAGTTTTTGCCTACCCCACAGATTATACAGTGTTTCGTTCAGAAACTTTAAGGGCAAATACTTACGTAGGTATACAGCCATGACGGAGTGTAAAAAGAATTAAATAATTTCGACGTTTTCATACTATAACTATTAAAATCGATTATTAAGAACGTTAGTAGAATATTTAAGTAACATGTAGCGAGATTGCAGAGAAATTCCTGTTTAGATAACATTTTAAGACAATTTTTCAATAGCGTGTAAACTCCTTGCTTGAACTTGCATGACCTGTGTGCTGTACCATAAATTAAAAAAAAATTACTTACCGCCCTAGGGTTTCATGACAAAAAGAAAGCCCGAGGGTTTTATATGGGGCATTACGGCCAAGTTAACCTGTATGTTTAGATACTTTTTACGTGCAAGTGTGATGAAAAATATTTTACCATCATTCATTCTTGATATCTTTCTTTACTGAAGAAATAATACATAATATTTATTCAATTGTGTATTTCATATATTCATGCTCGGAGTAAAATACTTGAAAGCTACAATAAAAATGTGACGTAGGTATAAAATATGTATTGAATTTGCGTTTACATCTCTCGTATTACTTTTGATCCCACATTATCCTCTTTGAGGGTAAATTTAAATGTTTTCAACGTCAAGTACGTGTGTAGTGTTTCTAGCAATCCATCATTTTACGCTATTTACTTTCTTTTGATGTGCTCTCATTTTCATTTCAGATATGTTTACTCTACTTGTGTAAAATTTTCGTGAATGCATTTTCCGTTGCGGGAAAAAAATACAAGCTTGCTTGCTCTGATTTTTTATGAACTTTAATAATTTTTATTTACATAGATTGAGTTTGTTATTAAATTTCTAGTATACCAAACATAATAAGTAATTTCAGCAATATTTTGAATTGCTATATATACTACAACTAGCACTTCGCCCCCGACTTCGTTCGCGTGATCCGTATTTTATCCTACAGATGACTTTTTAGTTTCGCCCTCTTAAAGGTTGAATTTCCAAAAATCCCTTCTCAGAGCAACATCATAAGAAGAAGCTCTACACAGTAAAATTCTTCAAAATCTTTAACACCCCCTAAATCGTCTTTTCGGAGTAGAAAACCTTTACTATTTACTTAGGTTAGTATTTATGCCAAGTTTCAAATATATAAGCCCAACAAATTTTCAATTTTTCACCTCCTTAGGTGTAGAATTTCCAAAAACCAATAAATACTTACATGAATTCTTTTGATCAACCAATAGCGTAAATCTAAAATATCATGTGTCACACTTAAAAGTGTAGATGTTTGACACAAACTATTAACCCCCTTTTTACCACCTGAGGGGTGGCATTTCCAAAAACCAATAAATACATGATGTCTTTTTATCAACCAAGAGTATAAATCTTAAAGTTCAGGTGTTCAACTTACAAACTGTAGAAAATTTATACAAAGTACCAACCCCCTTTTTACTCCCTTAGGGGTAGAAATGCCGAAAAAAATGCATTATTTTTTATTAACCAAGAGCGTAAACCAACAATTTCAGATGTTTTACCTTAGTAGAATTTCCAAAACTAATAAATACAGGCATTCTTTTTATCAACCAAGAGCGTAAATCTAAACCTAACTTTCAACCTCGCTTTTACCTCCGTACGGGTGGAATTTCAAAAAACCTTCCTTAGTGCGCACTTTATACCTTTAAACCTGTAAACAAAGGATATGGTAATTGAATAACTTGTGGATCTTTTGTTGGATACCTACTAATTGAAATACACATTTATTTACGTATATTTATTTATAGTAAACATATTTACCCCTTGAGTGCTGTTACTAAACACAATAGAAAAATAATTGCTTCTATGTACGTACCTCACATCACACTGTCATTACACCAACATATTGCGACTGCTTAGCGACCGTATGTCACTGCAGGGATCCAGCAGAATATCAGCGTCAGGTATATTTGCCTGACACATGCTGAGCTGGACTCCCATTTGGTGCAACCTTGAGACGCACACCGCACTGTGTTCTATTTGAAGTAGGTAAGTTACTTGTGTCACTTTTATTATGTATTTTTTCCTTTTTTTGTATGTTGGCACCTTTTTTTTAAATACCCACATGTAAATTAAAATAATTTGATTGTGATTTTGTGTGCTGTGCTGTCTTTTGTATGCGCTGAATAAATAATTTATCTATCTATCTATCTATCTTATACGTCAAACGGTTTTCGATATTTCGTGATAGTGCTAAATTTTCGCAGAATTAATGTGAAAAATTGTCATGCACGCGTTATCTGCTGGGATTGGTTGAATGAATTTTCAACAGCCAACCACAGCAGATAACCGGCGATAATTCGTCAATTACGTTAACAGCCCGATAATCGAGTTTTGAGAAACCGAGGGTTAGACTCCCATTTGGTCCGTTGTGCGTGCGGGCCTCGTCTCTGCAAGAGAGAATGGGCCGTAAGCCACCACGCGGGCCCATTTCTGGTTGGTGGATGTCACATATCTTCGAATTTTTAGTTCATGCCGTAAGTCACGGCCGTTACCACTGGGCCACCACTGCACAAACATGTATAAAATATTGTCTGGAATTTGGTATTTAATATGGTGATATGTGAATACCAGGTTCAACGTACTTTAAGGGCCTATATGCGCTTTAGTGCCGTAAAACGGTAACTTTCTAAAGCATACTCCTTAGTAACGGCTAGGTTAAAAGGTTTGAAAAAAATATATATTTATTACTGATTCATGTACATAATTCGGAACACAAGATTTTTTCGTGTAACTAATAGTTTTCCTTTAAAAAAATAATTAACAACACGATATTTTTTTGCAACTTTTGGAAACTCCTCCAAAACGACTTGGACTTTTAAAAATATTTTTAGATAGAGAGATTGGTGTTTAGAGGTTCTTTCGATGTAACTTTGCTTATTTAAATTAATCAATATTTTGCAAAGAAAGTCTTACAAAGAAAGGTCCAATGTATATATTCTGGCTCTCTACGGGGGCGAAGCCAGTCGCGCGTTAGCATTTGCACGGGGAGGCTGTGTCGCTCGCTGCTCCGCCGCGCTAAAGTCTGACAAAGCGCATTCGCACGTGTTAGTGCAAATATTTACTTAGTTTCTGTATTAGTGTGCGTTCACAGACTAGCTCGCGTGCCGCAGAGGACCCTACGTAATCGTGCGCGTGGACGCTATATTTTTATTTATTTGCGGACAATTTTTTTATGGGAATTTGTAAATACTTTTTATTTATATTGTGCATTGTATTAAATGAAATACAATATTAATACACAATTATCACTTTATTAACACATATATGTGGGTACTTTACATGTTATACATTTTAACTATAAATGAGCAAATATTATCTAACTATTAGGTTAAACTTTAGCGAACTTTTATTGTAAAACAAAATTCTCTAGTAAAGTGAATTGAGGGTAAGAACTAATTAATTAAATCACCCGTTAGATTAAACAATAAAATAAATAAGTTCCGTTCTGGATAAAGAAGCTAGTAAAACCCCGAGTGTTCCGTCCAACGGTCCGCCAGAAAAGAGACCGGGAGCGCCGAGCCGCTGTGCGAGCCGGTCTCCTCCCCACCACGAACCACAGTCATCCGATGTTGATGTCACTGCTTGCTAGGTGGCGCTTGTAGTTCCGGAAGCTCGTTCCACGAAGTTGCCAACACGGCCATTCTGCAAGGCGCATGTCCCAGGCGACCCACGAGTCTAGGTAAAACACTGAAACAAAACCAACATTAGAACCTGTTTTCTAAACCTGCAAGTATGAAGCACAAGCCATAATACGCTTTTGAACCATCAGCAAATGCTAACTCTATTACTGCTAGGTCAACCGTACTTAAAGGGACTATGCCACACTTAAGAGTCCTGGTTGTCCTAGAGCTTTCCATTTAGAATCACTTGCATTTAAAGAGCTTTTCGCTACACTTAAATGTACCAAGTTGTTTTCCATGGTTTATTCACATTTGCTGGTGTTTCTATCCTGGCGAGGATTATGGTACAAGTGTTTTATCTAGTCTCGCGAGTAAAATAGAAGCAATACTATATGTGAGACTGTGTAGCCACTTAATTTTATATACAATTTATAATAAAATTATAAAGCTATTTATTAATAATTTTTTTTATTGCAGCCAAGAAAGTGCAAAACGTACCTTTAAAACTACGACTTGCCAACACGGACCTTATCAATAGCTTACTCCAATCGCCAGTCATCGATTTGTATCCAATACTTCATATTTTCAGCAGCTGCGACGCCATTATATGGTTTACTGCTCCTTCTTCGTAAGTCTTAGCTTTTGACCGAGTTTTATCAAACCTTTGTTTTTGTGATATTGCACTGGTCTTAATATTTTTATCTACCTTTGCTCGCAATTCCGTTACGTCCACTAGCGATTCATCATCAAGCTCTGGCTCTACATTATCATTATCAACGCGCAAACGATATCCTAAAAAGACCTCACTAGGAACGGCATTAATAGTTCTATGGATTGTACTGTTTAAACCTTGCTGTATTATTTTAACATATTGGTCCCACCTATCTTCAGTAGTATCTGCCCCAATAGTTTTTAATGATTCTAGTATTGTTTTATTAAATCTCTCTACCTGTCCATTTGAGCGAGGCATACCCGTTGCCACAATATGTGCGCGTATATTTTTGCTCTTACAGTATTCTTTGTACATGCTGGAAGTAAAACATGACCCGGAATCGGAAATAATTCGTTTTGGATTACCGAATATTTTTGTTATATTATCTAATTCTTTTATAAGATCTGATGTCTTAGTAGACTTAACTGCGCAGATAAAAACGAACTTAGTGAAGGCGTCAACTAAAACTAGTAAGTATACATTTCCGTTTCGTGTTTCAACGAACGGACCTAAGTGGTCCGCGTGCAAAGTGTGAAAAGGCTGCGCGTATTTTGGCAGCGGGTATAACTCTCCTTCCTTAGCTCCACCCTTATTTTTGTAATAAATACAATTCAGACAGTTTTTAATGTATTTTTTTATTATGTGACGCATACGAGAAAACCAGTATTTGTGCCCTATTCTCTCAAACGTTTTATCGACAGAAAAATGGCCCACGTCATCATGGTTGTATCTTATTATTTGCCATATACACCTCTTTGGTACGACCCATCGTCGCCCTTGGGCTGTTCTTCTGTACACTTTTCCACCTAATAGTTCATACGCGTCAAAAATTATTTTATTTTCATCTATTTCACCAGATTCTAAAACAGTTTTAATTTTTACAATGTCAGGGTCTTGCATCTGTACAGAGAGTAACCAGTCTCCTTCCGTTATGGATAATATTATTTCCCTTTCCGACCTCTCACCTGAGGGAACGGGGTTTCGACTCAAGGCGTCCACATGTTGCATACGTGAACCTTCTCTATGCTTTATTTCGTACATGAACTCTTGAGTCGAAAGAACCCATCTTGCGATCCGGGGAATAATATTCTTTTTAGTCAACGCATACCTGACTGCGCTACAATCAGTAATAACGGTGAAAGGTGAACCAATTAAATAAAGACGAAATTTTTGAAGTGAACTTATGATTGCTAGGAGTTCCAACTCAAATGAATGGTATTTTTTTTCGTCCTCAGTTGTCTGACGGCTATAGTAATATACAGGTTTTTCACCCTCATCAGTAACTTGAACAAGAATACCCGCAACGCCATCTCGACTAGCGTCGGTATACAAAACGGTGACTTTATTTGGATTGAAAATAGATAATACACTATCTGACGTCAACTTAGCTTTTAAAATTTGAAAAGTTTGATCATGCATGGAACTCCAAGACCAAGAAGCATCTTTTTTTAATAACTTAGTAAGAGGGGCAGAAATTATAGCGCAGTTTTTAATAAATTTGCGAAAATAATTAATTAGCCCCAGAAACTGTCGCAACTGATGCACGGTTTTTGGTACAGGAAATTTCTTAACGGCTTCCACTTTGGATGCATTTGGCATTACACAATTTTGTTTTATTTTATATCCGAGAAACTCTATTTCAGTTTTAAGGAAATGACATTTTTTTAAATTTAAAGTTAACCCATAATTTTTAAATATTTGTAAAATGTTTTCTAAGAGCTTTAAATTTTCCTCAATAGTTTGTGTAATTAAATAAACGTCATCTAAATATACAATGACGTTCTCGAACCTTAAATTACCTAATACTTTATTCATCATCTGTTGAAAACAAGATGGTGCATTAGCCAAACCAAATGGGAGCCGCAGAAATTCATAATGGCCATCTTCGGTAATGAATGCCGTTTTTTCTATTGACTGTGAGCTCATAATAATTTGGTAGTACCCACTTTTTAGATCAAGACTTGTAAAGTATTTATAACCCTGTAGTCTATCTATAAGATCCTCTATTCGGGGCATTGGGTACCTGTCCTTTACTGTTATTTTATTTAGTGCGCGGTAATCAATGCAGAGTCTTTTCTCGCCATTATTTTTGTTCACAAGCAGAGCAGGACTCGCGTAAGGGGAATTACTTTCTTGAATTATTTTATTATCCACTAATTCCTGCACCATATCTCGAATAATCTTTCTGTCTGTATGAGAGGCTCGAAAAGGTCTGCACTGCACCGGTCGTGGGTCTGTCAATGTAATAACCATCTCGTGGTTATTCACTTTCCCTAACTCTTTTATGTCTAACGCAACACACTGTTTATATTGTCTAAATAAATAGATCAATTCATTTAAGTGAGTGTCAGTATCGATTTTAGTCTCAGATACAGCGTCACAAAATTCACTAAGTGATTGCGCATAGTCAAACTTGAGTGAATTACCTACACGTGAGTATATCAAGTCATTTCGCTCCGTTATGTTACGACCTATAAGTATTTCACAACCTACTAAATCATCAATAACGTAAAAGTTCACACCAGTTAAAGATACACAATCAATTTTTAAATCTAAAGTAACTTTTCGAGTGACCGGTTTAGAGTTATCTCTAGAAAATCCTTGTAACAAAACAGGCGAGGGTAGCGCACTAGTTTGAAGCGAATATTTTTTTACCACAGATTCGGCAATCAGGGAACAACTGCTTCCCGTATCAATAAAAGCCTCGTGGACAAAGTGATCAATGTTAACAGTTTTTATAAATTTATCACGTGGATCAGGGGTAAGGATCAATTTGGTTTCCTCAGTTTCTGGTTTAATTAATCCTGTACTTTTCTTACTACGGCACACAGCCTCAACGTGGCCTTTTTTTTTACAAAAATTACATTTAATGAGATCACACTGATTCCTTTTATGATTTCCACCGCAAGTGTAACATTTAATAGATTTCTGAATAAATGCTAAACCGGTTTGATTACTTTCAAGCACCCTACTAGAATTCACGTTATTATTTGAAGAGGTAACGCTCGTGGACGGCTGGCTAGTATTATTTATTTGCTCTCCTGTTTTATGTTGATTTTCACGTGTACTACCCGAACTGGTTTGTTTTGAGTTTTTGCCTTTGTAGGTACGACCATGAAGGTAACTAGCCAAATCATGACAAGATTTAAAATTGCTCGCCTCAATAGATGCTCCTATATTGCTATCGCCTATGCTCCCGACAATTATAGATATAATATCTTGCTCAGTAAAGTTTAAAGATAATCTGTCAACTTTACATTTGATATCAAAATAGAATTCGTATAGCGATTGGTTTTCTACTGGTTTTTTATTAATAATTTCTTTTAATAATTCAAACATATTACGGCGTGTTTGAAAACTATTAGCCAGACGCCGATTCCAATCACTCCATTTCCATGTAGGCCACCGACTATCAGTTCGCAACAACGAGTCATACCAGACTTTGCCAGAGCCTTTCAATTTATTCAGAGCTTGATAACGTATCGTTTCATCGGTCCAATCAAACGTTGCCGCATAGGATTGTATAATATTAAGCCATGCATTGATATCATCATTTAAGGGGTCAAACTCAGGTATTATATTATGTAAGGTACTCACAGCTTTGGTATCTTTATGACGTGATACCTTTGATTTCCTTCTGGGCAGAGGTGACGGCGTTCTAGCACTCGTACTCGTCGTGCTACTGCTACTTGACGACGATTGTGCTCTCTTGCGATGGCGACTGCGTTTGCCCATGGCGCGTAGATCCAACTTCTGATATTAAATGAAATACAATATTAATACACAATTATCACTTTATTAACACATATATGTGGGTACTTTACATGTTATACATTTTAACTATAAATGAGCAAATATTATCTAACTATTAGGTTAAACTTTAGCGAACTTTTATTGTAAAACAAAATTCTCTAGTAAAGTGAATTGAGGGTAAGAACTAATTAATTAAATCACCCGTTAGATTAAACAATAAAATAAATAAGTTCCGTTCTGGATAAAGAAGCTAGTAAAACCCCGAGTGTTCCGTCCAACGGTCCGCCAGAAAAGAGACCGGGAGCGCCGAGCCGCTGTGCGAGCCGGTCTCCTCCCCACCACGAACCACAGTCATCCGATGTTGATGTCACTGCTTGCTAGGTGGCGCTTGTAGTTCCGGAAGCTCGTTCCACGAAGTTGCCAACAATTGTGTAAATAAATCATAATGCCAAGACCAACTAATACTAGAAAACTTAGAATTCTAAAGGCAAAAAAAAAGGCATTTAGTTATGTAAGACATACCCTACTTATTATTACACCTTATGTATACTCTATTCGCTACTAAAAAGTAAACAAACCATAAAAAAGATTTTACAGTGTCTCCTTTCCTGTCACTAAAATCTAAAGTAAAATAGATATCATGCGGAGCTGTTTATTACATTGAACAATAACGTGCACACTTTTCAAACGTTTAAACTATTATTTTCTTATTTATAACTCTATTTGAAATAACATTAGAAATTTCTACAACCCTTTTAGGGTCCGTTTAACCGATTTTGAGTTCTACCCCGTAAATATAAGGATAGCATAAGAGCATAAACCTGTTACCAAAACTAACTCTTTACTACAGCTGCCTTTATGTGCAATTTGGTATGGAGAATCAAAAGACATAAAAGTTGAGTGGATAGTAAGAGATGACAATTTTTGGAAACGAGAAATGGAATCAAAACTAGTTTCATTTTATATGGAATTTTTGCTTCCTGTGTTGGTAGATCCCAGGTTGCCAAGAAATATGAGAATAAGAGACCCGATATATATACAAGACGCGATTATAGAAAAAGAAAAGAAAAAAAAAAAACCCGACTGCTTAAAAAGCGAACTAAAAAGAAGTAAACAAGAAGAAAATCATGCTGTGCAGTCGGAGGATACATATTCGCGAGCTGGCTGACCAAAACCAGATGTATCCTCCGACTGCACAGCATGATTTTCTTCTTGTTTACTTCTTTTTAGTTCGCTTTTTAAGCAGTCGAGTTTTTTGATGTTTTAATGAATTTTTTATTTACAATTTTTTAGTTATTTTTTTTTTAAATTAGGTTAATTTAAACATAAGTGTTATATATTTTTGAAAACACCTCTTAAAACCCTTTATTTTGATACCCCACACGATGGGTTTGGAAAAAAAAATATTCCCCCCCTACAAAATGGCGGCTACAATCCAATTTTTATATAGCCTATGGCACTTGCAGGGTTAAGACGAATCGATTGACGTAAGAATCATCAAAATCGGCCAACGCGTTTGGTCTCTAGAACGCCACATAGGAACAAACATACATACATACATTGACTGATAAACACATTACCCTCCTTCGGCAGTCGGGTAAATAAAACAAAATCGGATCAAGAACATGAAGAGCGAAGTATTGACCTAATAAATAGTCAAGAAAAAGCACAACACAAAATGAAGTAGAATCAAATGAAGGGAAACATAAAAACCGGCCAAGTGCGAGTTGGACTCGTGCACGAAGGGTTCCGTACCATTATCGCAAAAACGGCAAAAAGATCAGTTTGTTGTATGGGAGCCCCACTGAAATATTTATTTTACTATGTTTTTAGTATTTGTTGATAAAGCGGCAACAGAAATACATCACCTGTGAAAATTGCAACGGTCTAGCTATCACGGTTCATGAGATAAAGCCTGGTGACAGACAGACAGACGGACCGCAGAGTCTTAGAAATAGGGTCCCGTTTTTATCCTTTGGGTACGGAACCCTAAAAAGCAGAAAACGGATAAAAAATACAAGTTTTAGCAAAACAAAACTGTACAAAAGTATTAAAATTTACTGATTTTTAGAATAACTGTGTTTTATTTTTAACCTTAAATAGTAGCAGCATACCATTGAGTAATAAACTGTTATCACTAACTTTGCTAAAACTGGGTAAAGTACCAGTACGACACAACTTATTTAGAACATATGTGTGCTAAAAAGTCACATAGAAATATGGAAACATTATAGGTAATCATTTTAATAATGGTATCCAAAAAAACATCACGTCATGATGAATCCAAGAAAAATGCACATAAGCATGGGGGTATTTATCATTAGAACCATTATTTAAAATATGTTTATACAGAACCCACTGTCTGCGCCATACCTACGCCTGATGGTTTTGTGATAGCACCAAGCTGCACATTGAAGTGGAGCTATATCTAGACTTGTAATTTTACTTGCACTCGCACGTTTTTGATATTTCACCATTATTAATTTGTACACGGCTGTGTCGAGAGCTATTTCCAAAATCCGAAGATTAAAACTGTTTTATGAAGAAACTGAGGTTTTCATTAATAAACTTCCAAATGTCCACTACTAGACATTAATTGGCGACCGTGACAGGACACATTAGCAAAATTCGGATCGAGTACATACGAAGACAAAGAATTCTCATCAAATGAAAATCTACCAAAGATTCATCGTGGAGGACTACAGACGCAAGAACACTATAATAGAAGACGACTAAGCCAGCCAGGTCGGTCAGCACAACGCGCCGCGCCCAGCCTTAGCTTCTACAACGTCGAGGTTCACCGTCAGCCTGCCACGCCCTCGCCAGTTCGAGGATTCTGTCAACATCTACGAGCAGCTCGTGCACCTATTAGTGCCACAGCCACCAGCGAGGACCAGTGTAGCCAGAAGCAGCAGTCTCGCCTATCAGTTAAGTGGCCTTTCCTATGGTTTACCCTAATAATACCTCAACCTATTTTCCCTATTTTCCTATCAACAGGGACGCTGTTTAGTACATTCCACTTGTGTATTTCATTATTTAAACGAAGTATCTAGCTATTTTAAAGCTTATTTCAAGTAAATAACCAGTTAATATCCTAAAATAGTAACATAAAAAAAATTCATTGTTCAGTCTCAACTACCTACCTAATCATTTGTAAAATTGTAAAATCTTTGAAATATTAATTAGTAGGTTATTACTTACTTAGTTAGATACTTTCGTTCTACTAGGTAATCTGCAGCCCTAAAACTTGCCCTCCCAATGGTACATGCCACCATTCTAGTTCACGTTACTTCAAACTCTTTCGGCCGACTATTTCAGGTCGCCGCGTGACGCTGCCGGTTACCGCTGGCCGCGTTCGGGTGACGTTGGCGCTTCGCCACGCAGCGCGCCGCCGAGCCGCCGCCGCTGCGCTGCCGCATGCCGCCGCCTGTAGGCGCGCTTGCTGCCGCGTAGCTGCGTTAGGGCCCCAGGTGCCGCCGAAGGAGTATCAGATAAGATTTGAAACATATAACTTTATTCCTTCATTTGGTATTAGTGTTTTACTGTTTAGATTACTCAATCAACTACAACTATCTTTCTAAAGTTCCCAGTGCTAGTTTATCGTTTGTTGTTGCTTATTTTAATTATTAACAAACAAGATAGCGCTTGTAAACAAGATGTCTATAAGCGAAGATAAGGACAGTAATGCCAAACAATTGAGGGAACTATTTGCTAAACGTAGCTCGGTCAAAGGTCGTTTAACGAAATTTAAAAAATATTTAGATGTAGTTATGCTCTTCAAAGTTAACAAAAACCCAAGCAAAGGAGTTAGAAATTAATGTTGGTAAAATACGAGCTATGTCTGGCAAATTCGATGAACTACAGGTTCAGATTGAGGTCATTAATTACGACAATATGGACTCTGAGATTGCCGAACGTGATGAAATTGAGCAGATCTTTACTTCACATCTTGCAATTGCTGAAGAGCAACTTGATAAGTATAGGAATACTACTCACGAATCTGACTTGCACAATTCATCACAATGTTATCACGATCAGTCATCTCAATGTCATCATGTTGATTTTAAATTACCACAAATACAAATTGCAAGGTTCGATGGCGCTTATTTCCGCTGGCTTGAGTTTTGAGACACCTATTTGTCGCTCATTCATAATAACGAGCGTATTAAGCCTATTCATAAGTTTCATTATTTAGTATCGTATCTCGAGAATGAAGCCGCGCGCATTATCTCTAATTTAGAGATTTGTGAAACTAATTATGAGACTGCATGGCAGCTCTTGTGCGATCGTTACGATAACAAGCGTCAACTCATAAATCAACATATCAATTCATTGTTATATTTTGAATCAACACAGCAACAACACAAACGTGAATCAGACAAATCACTAAGGTTTCTAGTTGACCACGTAACTAAAAACCTGCGAGCATTGTCAAGCTTAGCTAAACAAGATGAACTGCTTGACATGATAATTATAAAAATTCTTATACCAAAATTAGATAGTCGCACTGCCATGAAGTGGGAAGAACATCGTAATAGTTTGTCCGATCTCCCCGCTCTAAAAGATTTCAATAAGTTCCTAACTGATCGCGCTGATGTGTTACAAACTATGTAACAAAACAACTCTGACATACCCAAGGCAACACAATCACGTCAAAATAATAATAATAATTCTCGTAGTACTAAATCCTTTTCATCTACAGTTCAGAACACCGGCTCGGTCACTAAGCAATGCGTTGTCTGTAAAGGTGACCACTGGATATACGACTGCCCTACTTTTTTAGCGAAGAGTGTTAAGGAACGACGAGATGAAGCATTTAAGTTGCACTTATGCTCCAATTGTTTACAAACCGGGCATCATGCACGTGATTGCAAGTTGGGTCCCTGTCGTGAGTGCAAGCGTAGGCACAACTCACTCTTGCATTTACCTAATTCTGTCAATACTAGTACAAGTAATGCTAGTAAAGTCAGCAGCAACAATAATAACACAGATCGCGGTTTATTGGGATTATGGGTAGAGGTGGACACCAATGAAAGACCGTTTTATAAGGGTTTCAATAATATAGTTTATTTACCCTTTACTTGTTAAATTTGGAAGGTGTGGTTCAGTAATACTTTGTGATACATGTGTTCCCTAGCACGTCCGATACGATTGTGTATACTGTGTATAGTGACCTGATCACCAGATGGGACTGCGGTCTCAACTAGGTACCTGAGAAGGGTTCGTAGTCAAACCATATAATATAAGGTTAGACAGAGACAGGCATAGAGTATATTAGATTTGTTTTTGTTAAACTCCAACACGCCCCCTCAAAAATAAATCCTTTTCTCTTTATTTACGACATACTCGTAATAATACCTATCTCATACCATCTTTATACAATAATAAAAACACACACCTTCTTTTTATCTCTCTGGGGAAAACAATATCATCATGGTCCAACATTCGTTGCACAGGATAAGGGAAAACCCAGTTAAAACCTTATCAGACCAATTAATTATATCATCTATTATAATTAATGAAATATAAAAGTTATTCATCTACTTATTATAACCAAGCTCTTATAATTAAAACATCCTTAATTATAATCAAGCTTTTATAATTAACTTATCTGTAGCATTACAATCATGCTATTATAATTAACATAAGTAATCATCCTTGTAATTATAACAAAGCCTTTTTCAGCTTCACATTTAGCCATGTAGTTACCTTATTAGTTACCTATTTTGCTTTTATCTACTATGTTGTTATCATAGTTTACTGCCCATTTGTGGCATAAAAATAACATTGTGCACTTATCAAATACTTTAAAGTTAAACAAGTAACTCGTAGTACTTTTTCTATCTATTATGTTACAGCCCATTCACAATGAACAAAGCCACTACCAATAATTTCGTTAGAAAACCAACTTGAGATTTATGGTTCTTTAAATTTCTTAAGACCCTTTTAAGTCTGACCATAATAAACTATTGTTTTTGCTTGCATACTGACTTAAAAGTTTACAAAAAAAAAAAAAAACTTGGGTCAGGTCGGGTGCACAGCATGCCATCAAGCACACAACAAAATTTCTACAAAGGCACTAGTAAGTTCTTACGAATTTTTTACTTCGTAATTTAGTTTACTTTCAACTTGGGTACAAATTAATATTGACTGATTTAAGATCTGCTTACATATTCTAAACAAAAGTTACTTTGTTTACCAGAAAACCTTTTCTTCCATTTCAGTCTTCCATATTAACAGTATGTTTTACAACTATTCATATAACATATTTAAATTAGCGATCTTTACAAGATCGTTCACATGTATAGCTTAAATACAATTTGAAATATGATTTAACATACTTAACATTGCACCTATATTCCCCAAAGGGTTAATAGAGGTTTAGTACACTATATTATAATACAACCACATTTCGTTAGTTACATAAATACTCATCAAAACATGACTGTTATGTTAAACATACCGCCTGTGTTCCCCGAAGGGTTAGGCAAAGGCATAGTACACTATAGTACACCCACATTTCACCAGTTATGTTTAGATCCCATATTATAGGGAGACTACTTTTAATCCTTTCACTCCTTCTTACCTGGCAAGAATTATCGATATTTTCTATTTATCAGTACAAGTTTTATTAGAACATTGTTTATTAACATCGTTTGGCTTTAGTATCTATGTTATTAGAGTCTTTAATCGAGCGAATTATACTACTTTTAATCCATTCATTGGATTTCAAACTATCTAATTCCACTGATTTTAAACCTTCCAATATTTAATCATTGGAATTAGTTCCATCAGTTTTGGTACACACCAGATTTTGGTCTTTATCTGTTTTGATATCGTGTAGTATTTAAATATCTGATATTAATTCCACTGATTTGAACCACCCAATTTTATACTTTTGGATTTAGTTACACCAGTTTTGAAAACACCAGCTTTTAGGATTGTCTTATCTGTGAGAATTAATTGACACTGATTTTTGACGTCGTCACGTGAATCAGTTTTGATATGGAAATGTTCGGTTTCATTTCCTTTAAATTGTAACGCAGCCCTTGACTGCTCATAACTCACTTCATTATGACATTCCCAACTGTATCAGATTTTCACTCTTTATGTTTCATACTTTATAGCCATATGGTAGGTTCATACCTTACTTACCAGAATATCATTTTAGGACTTTTAATTAAGTTTGGTTTTAGTGCTTTTATTATGTACATACACGGTAGAACCGAAAACCTTTAAATATTTAATAACAGGTTTTTTTTTTTATTATCTTTTCACAATTCAAATGGTGTTCGAGTTTGTTTCAAATATTTGGAACTAACAGCTTGCAGACTGCTTTAATCCACATAATGACTTAAACAAATGTAATTGAATGTGACTTCTTTTTCATTTGCAAATAATATATTTTCAACCAGGATATGCTATGGAAATATTCATATATGTACTTAGATTTCCTTGGACAATATCCCATTCAAAAATGATTTAACATCTCTATGATGCAATAGCAAATTAAACTAACTCGCTAAAGATATTAATCTTAAACATGTGTTTCTTGCAACTAATGCAAAAGTTTCTGACTAGAACCACTAGCCATTTATTCACAGGTTTTCGAAGATCATCATTTTTAACCGTATACTTACAGTTTTATTGATAAAATATATTTAATATGCATATGATTTAGTGTTTCACTTCAAGTATCATTAACAATAAATAAATTATATTCCTCATTGACATTTTAGCCGTAGGTCTATGTTTGTTATCATTCATATATAGATTCAATTTCTGAATACGATTGAGGTACTTTAAATAGCAAAGATTCAGCACACAACTGCATCCTGAGACTTACTAATTTTCTGTTTCATTATCATTATCATATGGTAAAGTTAACACATTTCCATTTTGATATGAAAACTGGATCAAACGCTCCATGATCTCTATGACAGGTTTATTAGCATATGATACTAGGAATTCATTCGTATTTATAGGAATATATAACCTGATATAATCTGGTCAGATTCACACCACTTCAATAGAGTGTAATAATGTCAAAATTATCAACATAGTTATTGCTACGTTTTATTCATGATCCATTCGGGCTCAGGTTTCACTGGCCTATTGATAAGATGTTAATTTCATCCAATACTACTTCTCTGAATCTCACAAACCAATTATCTAACATAATTGTCTACACTTTATACCAATTACTGTGTATCAAGTATAAATAGGGACTTTCACGTTGCGGACACGAAGTAGCGTCCTGCGTCAGGCGACTATTCTCCAGATGTTTTATATCTGGGCATGACCCGCGCCCCTAGCGTTCGGTCCGCTCGCCTCTTGTTACTCAAGCAGGTAAAGACGAACCCTTATTTATAGCCAATGCTTTATTTCCCTTTAACAATACATTGTCATATTTAGTTTTCTACTATTAACAAAGTAAAACCAAAACATTTAAATACTTTAGTTGTGGCTTCTTATTTCGTCATAACTTAGAATGTGGGTTTTACAACCTCAGTAGGTACTTCCCAGGACAATTTCATCCCTGAATGATTTGAAACATTTAGACCTTAATAGGTAGTACAATTTATTACATGCCGATGATGTTAAGCCATTGGTCCCGGCTGTCATTTGAAGATCTTTGACAGTCGTTACTGGTAGTCAGAAGCCTGAGATCTGAAACCAGTCTAGCCAAGAGGTATCGTGTCACCCAGTTACTTGGTTGTGGAGGTCAGTTAGGCAATCGCTTCATGTCAAACACTGGTACTCAGCTTAATACCGTTGGACTGGAGGCCGACCCGAATATATTTCGGAAAAGGCTAGACAGATGATTGTGATGAATTTATTACATGTACTACTCTGTTCTATAATTCATTGTTCTTATTGATCCATTCGTCAATGTCATTTAATGCCATTATGCAAACCACTGTTTAATGGTAGGTATCCTTTTCGAGTACAGGACTCTTATTTAATTGGATACAATTTTCTCTCCATTATTAAAACTGAAGTTAGTTAACAATTCTCAGACCAAAATTACCTTTACAAAACACAACTCGGCTTTTGTTTTCAATATACGAAGAAGTGTTTCGACCGTACACATCTGTGTGCACTATTCACATAATTATCTACCTTTTTTTACTAAACTTTTGTTTTGCCATACAAAATTGTTTTAAATTAATACAAGCTTCACACAATTTTTATTTTATTTTTGTAAAGCACCACTATTGGTAATTGCATCACTATTAGAAAAATAGTTTCTTTCATTTTATTTCAAAATTTGCCTTTATGGCCTTACATTTCGTTTCACAATAAATCATAATTATTAGTTACGAATGTATATTCAAACATTTGCCAATTAAAGCATTTATAAGTTACAGACAATTAACGGCAATTAGTTACATTCTAGATTATCATCAAAGACTTACCCTTTATAGGCTTACCAACCATCTTTGAACACAATGACATCGCCATCTTTATTAAAACGACAGCCATTCCAGCTTAGCGTTTTCTGGAACTGAGTACACCTGGAGCGTCCATCTTACAGGTAACCGGAAGATCTTCTTGCTTCGTCTGTTGTTCATCACGCGCCATTGTTCCAGTCTGTTGTAGCACTGCCCGTCACGAAGGTAAAACCAGAAGTCTATTAGAGTTTTGAAGTAACCCTATGCACCGTTGTATTGTTTTATTCTTCCTTCTTGTTTCACTTAGATGCACAACACGTTTTTATTATGTAGTGTCCGTATATTATTATTTTCACTTTGGCTTAGCGCTCTGGGCCCATAACCTATTGGGATTATGGGTAGAGGTGGACACCAATGAAAGACCGTTTTATAAGGGTTTCAATAATATAGTTTATTTACCCTTTACTTGTTAAATTTGGAAGGTGTGGTTCAGTAATACTTTGTGATACATGTGTTCCCTAGCACGTCCGATACGATTGTGTATACTGTGTATAGTGACCTGATCACCAGATGGGACTGCGGTCTCAACTAGGTACCTGAGAAGGGTTCGTAGTCAAACCATATAATATAAGGTTAGACAGAGACAGGCATAGAGTATATTAGATTTGTTTTTGTTAAACTCCAACACGGTTCAACTGAAATATCAGTCAACAATTCAATTAATAATCATTTCATAGCAAACCACATTCTTTTGTCAACAGCCATGGTTAACGTTATTAATCCACAAACAAACAAACAATTTCGAGTACGTGCTTTATTAGACTGTGGAAGTCAGTGTTCATTCATTAGCCAGTCACTCATGAACAAGTTATCGTTACAGGTATGTTTTATAAAAACTATAAATGTTATTGGTATAGGCAACAACTTAGCAGAACATGTGAACAAAAGATGCATTGCCAGATTAAATTCATTTAACCATGACTATAGTGTCGTACAGTCATTTTATGTATTGAACCAATTAACAGGTACTATTCCTAAGCAAGCTATAGACATTAGTAAAATAAATATTCCAAGTAACATACAGTTAGCTGATCCTAATTATAATCAGCCTTCGGCTATAGACGTCTTGATAGGTGCGGACCTCTTTTGGGACCTATTAGGGTGTGATCAGCTAGCATTAGGTCATAACATGCCCAAGCTACGTAGCTCAAAGCTAGGTTGGCTCGTTGCCGGCCCTATTTCTCCAAGTTTAAGGAATCGTTCGTCACCTAAACATATTCCGTATCATGTTACAATTAGTGATAGTGACGAATGCAATAATTCTAATATTAATTCTCAATTGACTAAGTTTTGGGAACTGGAGCAGGTTCCAGATAAGCAATATTTTAGCAAATTTGAGCAGGCATGTGAAGACCATTTTTATCGTAATACTTATCGTTTAGAATCGGGTAGATTTTGTGTTAGGCTGCCCCTAATTGATACTCCAGATTCTTTAGGAAATTCTTACGCAATGGCCAAGAAACGATTGTTGTATTTAGAAAAACGTTTCCGTAAGAATCCAGAATTAAAGTTACACTATTCAAATTTTATTCAAGAATATTTGGACCTAGGCCATTTAGAGGAATGTCCGACTATTAATCCCTTTCCATCCTATTATCTTTGCCATCATGCAGTGTTCAAACAAAGTAGTGAAATAACAAAGACTCGTGTTGTCTTTGATGGATCGGCACGAACTTCCTCAGGTTTCTCTCTGAACGACCTACAAATGGTCGGCCCCAATGTACAAGACTCGATCTTCTCCATTTTGATTCGGGCTCGCCAGTATAAATATATTTTGACAGCTGATATCGAGAAATTCTTTAGGATGGTGAGATTAGATGAAAAAGATCGTAATTTACAATTAATACTTTGGAGAAGTGACGAGTCAAATCCTATCAAAACTTTACGTCTTAAAACCGTAACTTATGGTCTCGCAAGTGCTACATATTTGAGCACCAAGTGTTTGTCAGTATTGGCAGAGGATTGCGATGACGAGTTTATAGGTAATATTATTAAACATGACCATTATGTCGATGATTTAGTCCACCGGATCCAACAATGAGTCCGAGTTACTATACATTCAACGCAAGGTGTCGGACACTCTAAGATCTGGTGGGTTTAAACTACGTAAATTCAAATCGAATTTACCAAGCATTTTATCATCATCAATTATTGATCAAAATGATAAGGTTAGTTTAAGTGAGTCTACTAATACTTTAGGATTAAATTGGAACCCCAAATCTGATACACTTCAAATATCAATTGAGATTCCCAATAAAAATGACGTAGCTACCAAGCGATCGATACTCTCTGCATCTTTCAAGATTTTTGATCCTCTTGGAATTCTCAGTCCATGTGTTATTATACCTAAAATGTTAATCCAGTCCTTATGGCTCGATAAAAGGGACTGGGATGAGCCAGTTAGTTCCGATATTCTGAAATCCTGGCACAAGTTCATTAACAATTTACATTTTTTATCAGATTTACAGATCCCGCGTTTAACGCTATGCGAAGCTCCTGATTATATAGAAATACATACCTTCAGTGATGCTTCCCAAGTCGCTTACGGTGCGTGTGTGTACCTGCGGTCACACAACTTAGCTGGTGATGTAAGGGTAAATTTACTGTGTGCTAAGTCCAAGGTGGCACCGTTGAAGCCGACGACAATACCGCGTCTAGAGCTTTGCGCTGCTCTATTAGCTGCAAAATTGTGCAAGACAGTTATCAATTCTCTGCGATATGAGGCCAATCGCATCATTTACTGGTGCGATTCTAGCGTTGTCCTCAGTTGGTTGAATGGTAATTCTGCTAAGTTGAAAACGTTTGTAGCTAATAGGGTAGCTGAAATTAATGAACTTATAGATAGTTCGTCGTGGCGCTATGTGCCGACTGATCAGAATCCAGCTGACCTGATCTCAAGGGGCGTCAGTCCAGATAAGATCATCAGTTTTAATTTGTGTTGGTCAGGTCCAAACTTTCTAATACAGCCTGAATCTGATTGGCCCTATTTGAATAAATTAATAAATGAAACAGACTTACCTGAGATAAAATCTACTTCCACTGTTGTTCAGGAACCTGAAACAGAAATCCTAAAAATAGATAAGTTTTCATCATTTTTTAAATTGAAACGCATATTTGCGTATGTCAATAGATTTATACATAACGTAAGACATAAATGTACTAAAGATAAGTTAGTTGGTAAATTTACAGTTAGTGAATTAGAATCATCTTTTATTAGTTTATGTAAAATTGCTCAGCAAACTTCATTTGCTCTAGAGTACAATATTTTGTTAAAAAATAAAACATTAAGCAGCAAGTCAACACTCTTGTCACTTTCACCCTTTTTAGACGATGACAAGGTAATGAGAGTTGGTGGTAGAATAGAATTATCTAATTACAACTATGCTCAAAAACATCCCATACTTTTACACGCCGCTCATCCGCTCACCAAATTATATTTTATATATGAACACTTACACAACATGCATGCTGGGCCCCAGCTGTTGCTAGCCTGTGCAAGAGAGACTGTGTGGACTATAAACGGTAGGCAATTGGCCCGCTGCACAGTACGCGCCTGTGTCAGATGTAGACGTATACAAGGTAAAACATTAATTCCCATGATGGGAAACTTACCTACACAGCGCATCACACCTAATTTTCCATTTCGTGCTGTTGGCGTTATGTTTGTTTGTATGTTTCCGGTATAAATGCGTGCACCTAGAAGCCGTCAGTGATTTGTCTAAAGACGCGTTCATTATGACGTTACGCAGGTTCATATCGCGACGGGGCAAGCCAGCGGAGATATTTTGCGATAATGGCCGCAACTTTGTTGCAGCAGCTAAAGAGATAGGCGATTTTCTTAAAAATAATCATGAACCTGTAGTTAATTTTGCTACCAATGAAAGCATAAAGTTTGTGTTCTCTCCCGCGTATGCTCCACATTTCGGCGGCATCTGGGAAGCCGGCGTTAAATCCGCGAAATACCATATAAAGCGCGTTATGGGGAACAATCATTTAACGTTTGAGGAGATATGTACTCTTTTCACACAAGTGGAAGCTGTGCTTAATAGTCGACCTTTATGTCCACTCTCCCCTTCCCCTAACGATTACCATTTCCTAACTCCCGGTCACTTTCTGATAGGGCGTGCCCTAAATGCATTGCCTGGTCCATCGCTCGACCACGAGAACCAGAATAACCTTGAACGTTATATGAAGCTTGAACTAATACATCAACATTTTTGGCAGCGCTGGCAAAAGGAATATGTAGCAGAACCACAGCAGCGCTCCAAATGGCGTACAAATTCAGCAACCCTGCAAGTTGGAGATTTAGTTCTTCTCCAGGAGGATAATGTCCCACCCCTCAGCTGGCGAATGGGACGAGTCAGCCGCCTGTTCCCTGGGACCGACGGCACCACACGAGTCGCAGACGTGGAAACTACCAGAGGCTGCTTCAGGAGGCCTCTCACTCGGCTTTGCCTCTTGCCTGCCTCTTCTTCGGATCACAACTGAAGACGTTGAAAGGAGTCTTTCAACGGGGGGGGGAATATGTCTGCGCCATACCTACGCCTGATGGTTTTGTGATAGCACCAAGCTGCACATTGAAGTGGAGCTATATCTAGACTTGTAATTTTACTTACACCCGCACGTTTTTGATATTTCACCATTATTAATTTGTACACGGCTGTGTCGAGAGCTATTTCCAAAATCCGAAGATTAAAACTGTTTTATGAAGAAACTGAGGTTTTCATTAATAAACTTCCAAATGTCCACTACTAGACACCCACAGTGCGTGAGTCCGGCTCGCACTGTGCCGATTTTTATGTAAGTTAGTAATTACAGTTTATGCAAATAATTAAAATGAAATCATTTCTAAAGTTTTGAGGATGGGGTGAGAATGTTACTCTCAAAAGCTGAATCGATCTTGGTTAAATTTGAAAGAGGCTAGGGCCAAGTTTCTCACCGCTTGGATGAAATTTCAACAGCCAATCACAGCAGATAACGCGTGCTTGACAATTTGTCTCATTAATTCTGCTATAATTTAGAGTTGAAAAACTCGGCCTAAGTAACTGGATAATTATGACTTTATGCTGTATTATTATTTATAATTATATATCATGCCAGATTGGGTTTTTTTAACGTAATTATTTTAAATTACCTACGTAGTATTTTTAAACGAATATAATAACTTAAAACATCAGAGGCCGACCGGCTCAGAGCAAGTTTGTATTGACTATGCTAACTCAGCCGGCATAATTACAGACACAATAGAAAAACAATAACACGGGCGCCATAAATAGTCGCTTGCCGGTCGAGGGACACTCAAAATAAACTGTAGAACCATGATAGTTTTGAAACGTCATGGTACGGGGGCTTTACGTAAGTAGAGTTTTTATGTAACCTATTTTGTTTTACTTGTCCGACCTATATTATATAAAAATAATGTGTAGTAAAAACTTAATATTTATTTACGGAATCGTAGGCAAGAATGCAACCTGTTAGTCGCATCTCTGCGTCCATGCATATTCTTTGATCGCAGTCCGCGCTCGCTATGTATGCGTGAGCCGTGCCGGTGTGTGAGTTTAGCTTCGCCGGGATGCTCAAGGCCATTGGGGCATACTTGCGCCTTAAGACACTTTTACCACGGAAATACCTATCTTCGTTTGAATTAATTTTGTAGTATTTTCTGTTTGTTGTATTATAAGTCATCAATAAATGTTTGTTGAACACATAGCGTTGCAAAAGCGAATATATTCCCTTATACTGGCCCTGTCATATAATCTGTTCCTACCTGACATGTCTTAGCTATATTCTATCTCTTTACCAATTTTCTGGTATAAAAAGCCAAGGATTTCATATAAACTTGCGAGAGCCCCTAGTCCAGGTTATCACAAAATTATTTCTTAGCTTATGTCTCCTAGTCATATACTCTAGACATGCTAAATTTCAGGACGGTAGTACAAAAAAAAATCCGATCTTTCATATAAACTTGCGAGAGTGCTTAGACCTCCTTAATCCAGCCCTGTCGCAAAATCCGTACTTAGCTGACATCTACTAACTATAAACTACTTCCCTGCCAGATTTTAAGTTTGTAGCTCAAAAAATGAAGGACTTTCATACAAACTTGCGAGAGCCCTTAGACCCCCTAAATCCGGCCCTGTCATAAAAACCTTTCTTAACGGACGTTTACTAACTATAAAATACCTCCCTGCCAAATTTTAAGTTTGTAACTCCAAAAATTAAGGACTTTCATATAAACTTGCGAGAGCCCTTAGACTCCCTAAATCCGGCCCTGTCGTAAAATCCTTTCTTAGCGGACGTCTACTAACTATAAACTACCTCCCTGCCAAATTTCATTTTTATACGTCAAGCGGTTTTCGTTATTTAGTGATACGTGAATGAGTGACCTTTCGCTTTTATATATATATATATAGATATAGATAATATATAGATAGATAGATAAAATGCAATAACAAGATATATGGAATGGGATCCCTTTTTTCGCATAATGTTCTTTTTCCTAATATTCTTTGGCACAACTATTTTGGCATAATTTGTTTTGCCATAATAATTCCAAGCCATATTATTTTTTGGCATACAGTTTGTGTTGGCATAATTATCTTGAAGGGTAATTTGTTTTGGCATAATTTTAATTCGCATAATGTTAATAGCCCTAATGACTATTTGCATAATAGTATTAAGGCATACAAATTAGTAGGAATAACGGAAACAAATTTGAGTTATTTTTACGTTTTTTATTTTGAATTTTAATGCAAATGATTTATTATATATAATATTATGTAACTTTCATGCATTACAAATTATTAATTAATTAATTAATAGTCATGCATCTGACAAAAATCACTTTTGACAAGGTAGGTGTGTTTATTCATTGTTTATATTATTTTTTATTTTTATTTTAGGTGTTTATTTTTAGCGATTGCTTGTAAATATGCAAGTTTCGAAGTATTTTCATTTTTTTACCTGATAAAAAACCTGGCTTGCAGGGTATCAAGAACCCAGCTGATAGAAAGGAGCGAGCACAGTATAGCACGAGCAACGACATTTTTGACAGAAAACGAGAGACAATTAAAAATGCGAGCGAAGCGAGCGCGAGCGCGACGAGCGCAGCGACGAGCCAGAAAAAAAACATATAATCATATAATAAGAATGATTTATTTATATTGTATAAAAATGTGTATTAGTGTCTAACATTTTAGGACTTAATTATTATGCGTATTTATTATGCATAAAAAAAATGTTTTAATATCATCATGCATAAACAAATGTATGCTTTAGAATGTTATGCTGAAACATTATTATGATTAGAGTAATTATGCTAAAAGAAATTATACTTAAGGTGTTATGCGACAATAATGTTATGCGTAAATGTAATTTGGATAAACAAAAGTATGCCATGTTATATTATGTCTGAAGATTTTATGCAAATGGATAGGGAACCATATAGAACAACCTATATTGTACCTTAACTACATCAAATTATCTACTATTAGAAATTTTAGCGACCTTCTTCAATTCTCCACGCGATTCGATTTATATCACACCGATAAGCGACTTTTTTCTTTGCACAATTGCAAGTACGTTTACTTGACGCAATGCGATGTTATTCGATCGATTGGCACTTCGCCTATCGGCGCAATTAAAATTGCGTCGCGCCATCAGTAAGGTCCCTTCACAAGGCTAAAAGAGCTTAAAAAAATCGTTTATTTTGGACCAAGCACATTTAAATATTCCTAACAAGCTGCGTAACAGCATTCGACGGCATTCGCGCTCTTATTAAATCTTAGTTATATAAAATTGAACAAACCGTATATTTCACATACCTTGCAAAATTAACTAAATATTGCACAAACTGTCCCACTTTGTAAACGTAACACCAATTATTTCCGTAATAAAAAACAATTATTTACAGGAACACTATCACATAATTTACTTTTTACAAAACCGCCTCGCGCCCATGGATGTCATTTACCCATTCATTGCGGACCTCAAAATGGCGCTATTTCACACGATGTGACCATCGTAGATCGTTGAACGCACATCATTATAAGCACTGAGCGAAGTGATACACTGGTCAATTTGAAATCATACCAGCTATATACGATGCTGATGCCGCATATATTATGACAAGGAAATTACTTTTAATTTTTTATTGTCAGTTTGTAAAATAAAAGCAAGTTTTTAAAAGATGATTGCAGACGTATTTAAAGATTCAAAATTCAAAATTTGTTAAGAAAGGATTAGTACTCCTAAGCAATTGCTAAACTACGTCGAGATTTTTATAAATAAGTTCCCAGGAGCTAAGCGCAAGCTTAGTCTGTGCAGTTGAGGTGGTACTTATTTTATACTTGTGTGCAGAACTCAAATTATGAACCTCAAAGTATGAAACAAAACAAAAGCCTTGCGAACCAAGCTTAATTAACACAGCTATTGTCTCCAACCGGGATAAGGCTGGTCGCATAATAAGTCAAATTGCCTATGAGACAGATTAGATCTACGAAAACATTGAACAAACAGACTCATAGTCAAAGATGAAAAAATATACCGGAAAACAGTTCCATTCCTAGTTCGCGCTGTTCTACATTTTAAGCACTGCCGGAAAACAAACCAACTCTTTTATTAACCGACTTCCCAAAAAGGAGGAGGTTCTATGTTCGACTTCAAGTTTGTATTTTTTTTTTGTTTTTTTGTGTTTGTTCACCGATTACTCCGTCAATTATGGACCGATTTTGAAAATTCTTTTTTTGTTTGAAAAAGTATGTTCCGAAATTGGTCCCATTTTAATTTGGTGAAGATCTGATGAAGAACTTCGGAGATATACAACAGAACTCTTCAATAAATAACGGCAAATCTCTCGGGATTGCTGCAATCGCATGTCTGTTTGTTGTTTATAACATTTCATAACATAACATCACGCCAGTTCGCTCTTAAGGGGTAAGCAGATCTCTCATTTCACCGGTTATGTTCAAGTTTCATGAAATCTATTCTGGCGAAATAGTTCCCTTACTAACTTGCCTATACGTACCTACGTACAACTAAAAAGTGAATAATAAAAAAACTTTTTGCAAAAAAATACTACCGACTTCCAAATACAAAACTACAAAGTAAAAAATAACTTAATTTTTTGAAGTCGCTCTAACTGACTGACTATTCGTCAGTCGTCGAATAACGCAAAAAAATGGTACCTACGAAAGACACCGACTTCAAAAAATTAAGTTATTTTTTACTTTGTAGTTTTGTATTTGGAAGTCGGTAGTATTTTTTTGCACAAAGTTTTTTTATCTCGTATCAGATCTACTTAATAAAACCACAGACAAAGCCTTGACACGTGCCTTATACTTAAAAAAAATAACTCCGTATATTCACAAAGATTCGAGCGCCAAATTATAACGTTACGAGCAAAAAGCTATGTTGCGGCGCGGCGGTCGCCGTAGATATAAAACTTGTACAAAATTAACCGCTGGAAGTTCTTCACTATTTAGCATATAGAATGGCCTGAATGTGTTATTTTTCCACCACAAAACTTTCGAATTCAAATCGCGACGTATTCACTGCGGCTTCTTTGAGTTGTACTCTCTAATTTTACACTATCTTGTGGCAGTTTTACGAGATCGAAACATGTGACAGGGGCTTAAATGTTTTAATAGCTATGGTTGTGGTAGTATTAGGTATTTTACATTAGTATACATACATACACTGCTGCAGTCAGTTGCACATTAGTGGCAATAATCTGCTAGTATATTATGTAAACATTTCTCCTTGAAAACATAGATGGAGTGAGCTTGAAGTGAACTGTCATTCCACCATGATTGGATGGTTTAATATATCACTTCACGTTCACTCTACCTAAGTTTTCATGGTAAAATTTTGTATTGGCAGCGTAATCTTAAGAATTAGGATAATTTTCGTAAAATAGAATAAATGTAGACAACTGTGATATATCACCACAATACAGTATACAGCCTAGCTTTTCTCATTCAAAAGTAATTACTAGATACTTCTTTCTTTTCTCAGTGGATGCAACTTTTAACAATCTTTGATCACTACAACTATAAGAGTGCCATTCACCATAGTAACGATCTCCTGTTGATTCGTTCTCACTCACTACAATTGCCTATTACATTTGAATTTAATAGGTTACTACTTTGAATCGCTATTGTGAATTTTTGAATTGAAATGCGTCGGCACTTCAGCACTAACGGTTACTGCAGAAACAAAGTCTTATCAAGATATATACACTCACAATAATGTTGTTCTCATTTATATTTAGTTTTCACTGCACGACTATGACTGGATTAACCTTCCGGATCCTCCTTTTCGATTAACTCTTCGTCAATCAGTAAGTCAAAGTTACCTAAGGCTTCAGAATTTAGTATTTTGTTCCAACGAACATCCGGTAAACCGTCTGGTGGAAGTACCACTGATAACATGTTATCTATTATTTGTACTTCAATATCCTATCGTTTACCGTAGTCGATGTTAACGAAGAAGACGCTTTCACTTCCACTAACCACGGCTTTAGTTGATTGTCGATTATTATGTCATAACCGTAACACTCAAAACAATGTTTGTCGTTTGCCATCACTGATGAAACAGACTTCAAAGATTGCACAATCAACCACTGCATCGCTGCAAACAGCTTCTCAGTCACTGCCCGACCTTTTGTACCTTCTAGATACAAGCGCAGATTTTGCACCGTCATCTTCCCGCCGTGTATGTTATTATAATCACCTCCATGCTTCTGCACACTAACGTTAGTCAGATATACCTACATATTATCCAACTCTGTAACACTTGTGTCGTACTTCAATGTGCAAAACCTACAAAAGCCGAGTTGGAACAGATAAGCCTTCAGAGGTCGGAAAGAAGTAACCAACACGTAAAGTCTCAGGTCAAACTTTTTGCACCCTATTAGTAAGGGATTGTCTATGTCACGCGAAATAACGTAACTTTCTTTAGACAATTGTGGGTGAAAAGGCGTATTTGCTTCACGCGACCATTTCTTCAGTTTAGATAGCTTGTTTATGAGGAAATCCCCGTTCCCTGAGATTTTCCGCACGGTTTCATGATCCAGGTGCTTTGCGGTGATTTACGGTACTCCTCGACAAACATGTTGTAGTCGGCGGGTAACACAAACGTAACAGGTACAAAGTCTAGATGAACGTAGCGATTTACCACTTGACCTCCGTGTAAGGCGACCTCAGCTTTCTCCGCCAAAGGATTGCCTTCCCTTTCGAGCTCCTTTCTATAGCGCTTTATATTTTTCACGAGCAAGTCCTTACGCGACAGTTCGTAGTGGTTCGGAAAGTGATTTATTATTTGGTTGTCATTCATCCGGTATCCGCTCTCGACGCTGAATAAGTTCCGGCACGTCTGCGTGGAGGCCCAGTAGAAGTTCCATTCATCGTTGGGGCCAACTTGATTCCATGCCCGCCTCTCGAAGTTGCTCATCAAAATTGACTTTTCTAAGTCCGTGCAAAAGTTAACTCGGCATCTTTCGACAGCCGGCGCGTTGACACGTCCGTAGAGGCTGTTCGCGATTCTCTTAGCGTCTTGATTCATCGTTGAATGTTTTCGCGTTTATTTTGAGTGCTTGTCATACATATTGACCAAATATTCGGAGCACAGGTGCGCATTTACGGTTTTCATGGCATTCGACAAATATCGCTCGCTATTGGCTGTCATCCAATAAGGCAGGTTTCACTATGACTACGTGTAAATATTGCCGCTACGTATTGATTTTTTAACTAGATTTTCGATGTCGGCGCGTCGGCTTATGTGCAACTTTTGTATAACGAGAAAATGAAGGTGATTTCTGATATTAGTAAGAAAATTCCTTAGCGAGTAGGTAATAATCAAAAATGTGTAATATTTCGTAAAAATTTTTTTCGTACAACAATACAAATATATCAAATGTTATCTGGCATAGTTATAATTGCATTATTAAGGAATGTTAGCGGCTAAGTTTAATGTAAATAAAGTCGTTTTTTGGGCATATACCATACCTACTTCAATATGAAATCACGTGATAAAAAATAGTTGTTATGTTAAAGCCGAGCTAATTATCGAGTGTACTGGAACACTACGGGTTCACACTGAGCTTGACGCTCGTGAAAGCACTTTCTGTGTTAATATAGTTTTAACGTTTTATGACTACCATCGCTCATAATGCCATATTGAGCCAGGAAACAAACGATGTCAGGCATAATATTTATTTAATAACTGAATATTTTTTACGGGTAGTCAGTAAATCTGACACCAATATTGCCAAGCCTACCTAATTACTGGGTTGTGGAGGTCTGATAGGTAGTCGCTTCATGTAAATTACTTGTACTCAGATGCATCTGGTTTCACCGAAGAAGCCGACATCAATATAGTAAGGAAAGGGTAGACAGATTAATTGAACTGAATATTTTTAACAATTCAGATTCAGTGTGAAAATATGGCAACTGTATTTTCAATAAAAACTCTAATTAATAAAGGTATAAGGCACTAGAATGCATATTATGTTAAAACATATTTTGAATGGTATTTTATAGGTACTGTGCTATAAAATACCATTCAAAATATGTTTTTCTTGTGTACCTACAATTTATTGATTGCTTGCAAAAAGATCACAAGAAAGTACTCTAACCAATCACCGACACCACAACAACAATACGTAAAATTCTACGATGGAAAATAGCCGTCGCAATTTTCCTGGTCTCAATCTCGGGTCGGTTAGAAATCACTCATTTCTAACTCTCACATACGGCATGATTTCAAATTCAAATTATTTATTTGTTAAAACATAGGTACAATATAATAAGATCTTATTCTAGTGTCAGGATCGCTACGTTTAACCTAATAGGCATACAAATTTTGGAAACATAATTCTAATTTTAAAATATATATTTTATGCATTGTATTATTTAAAGTATTATTAACATTAAATTAGATACCAATAATCATTAAATAGAATTAAGCATAAATCAATCGGACACTTGACTCACACAACGACATACCCAACTATTATTTATTTGAATTGTCTTTTAAGAATTCACCAATGGAATAGTACGCTTTTTTAACCATAAAATTTGTTAGTATTCTTTTGAATTTGTTAATATCATTCTCAGCTCTTATAGTCGTAGGTATCTTACTATACATTTTTGGAGCCATTCCCAGAAAGCTTTTTGCGTATAATGCTATTTTGTCCAGGTGACGTTTAGTAGTCAGGGTTTCAAATGAATTTAAGTGTTTTTTAACGAACATTACTATTTGAAATGCATATAGAGAAGGAAATGTAAAAAAATATTTTTTGCTCAATAAAGTGTGGTCTACAACTATCAGTATCTTTTATTTGGCATACTGCTCTTAAACACTTATTTTGTGCCTTAAACAATACATTTAATAAATGTTTATTCCTTTTAGGTACGGTTTTCCCTCTTTCCTCTTGGATTTCCGAGGCATTTTACTTGTAATGAAAACTAATATTTAGGGCATTAAGCTTATATTAGCGGCAGTATTGATGATAAGTTAAATATAATGAGTATTGCATTGTTGTTTTAGGAATCCATAGATGGAATTATCATCATCATTCATCGTCATTTCAGCCGAAAGACGTCCACTGCTGGACATAGGCCTCCCCCAGGCGTCGCCACTTTGACCGATCCCGTGCGTCTCGAATCCAGCGCCTTCCCGCAACCTTAACCAGGTCATCAGTCCACCTAGTGGGAGGCCTTCCAACGTATCGTCTTTCGGTTCGCGGTCGCTATTCCAGAACTTTTCGGCCCCATCGGCCATCCATTCTGCGAGCAATGTGCCCTGCCCACTGCCACTTAAGTTTGGCAATTCTTCGGGCTATGTTGGTAACATTGGTCCTCCTGCGGATATCATCATTTCGGACGTGATCACGCAAAAAAATTCCGAGCTTAGCCCTCTCCATTACCCTTTGGGTGACTTTGAGCTTTCTGATAAGGCCCATTGTGAGCGACCACGTCTCGGTCCCATTGGTGATCACTGGCAACACACACTGGTCATAGACTTTTGTCTTGAGGCACTTCGGTAAATTGGACGAGAAGATACCATGCAACTTCCCGAACGCCGCCCAGCCGATTCGGATTCGACGGTTGACCTCTTTCTCGAAATTGGACCTACCCAACTGAACCGTTTGTCCCAGGTAGACATAATCGTCTACAACTTCGAGAGTAGAGTCTCCGACCTTGATAGAAGTGGGTGTTACATGGGCATTCACCATGATCTTGGTTTTGTCCATGTTCTTTTTAAGACCCACTCTTTCGGAAGCTCTACTGAGGTTATACTCTTCGGTCGTCTGTATAACCTGCCGCAGCGTATGTATGTGGTCTACGCGGTGCTAAAGCCTTTTCGGAATCCGGCTTGTTCGGGGGGCTGGAAATCGTCAAACCATCGCGCGAGACGATTCGTGATGACTCTTGAAAACATCTTGTTGACATGGCTAAGAAGTAAGATCGGCCTATAGTTCTTCAACTGGGCATTGTCGCCCTTCTTGAAGAAGAATACCACCACACCCCTGCACCATGCCTGTGGCGTTTTGCCCTCGAGTACGATGGAATCAAACAGCTTCTGAAGGGCTCTAAGGAACGGTTTTCCACCCGCCTTCAGGAGTTCGGTCGTAATTCCGTCATCACCCGGCGCCTTGTTGTTTTTGAGCTGTTTCAGAGCCATCCTAATCTCGTACAGGCTGACGACCGGGTTATCTTCGGTATAGTGTCGGGTCAATCTAGCTCTTGGGTCGTTTGCTAGACTCGCAACGGGCTTGCTGATCGATGTGTACAACTGCCCACAGAATATCTCGATCTCCCTGAGAAGCTCTGGTTTGGCGGATATAAGCTTGAAAGGGTTCGACTGATGAAGTCCACGCTCCGGCCAGCACAGATCCAGGTCAAAAACCCCGAGAGCTTTCAGCTCGAACTCCAGAATCGTTTTAGTGCCCAGGGAGCTCCGTGGATGAATATAGCAACGGGTTCGTGGAAGCTGTCCATACGGTCGGGTCTAAGATTTTCTTTAAGACCCGTCGTACAGATAGAAACAAAAAGCTCTCTGATCATCCCCTAAACCTTATGAAGGAGAGTCGTGAGATGATCCTGCAGTCTTCAGATGAGGCGTGCAAATACCGGCAGCTCAATAGACAGATCTCTAAATCCTTGAAAAGAGACCTGCGCCGCTTTAATACCGAGCGTATTAAAATTCAATGTGCCTCTTACCATGCGGTGATCGCTCCCGGTTTTTACCGAATTGATCACAGAGTCATCATTGAACATTTGCTTCTTGGTTGACATGATGAAGTCGATCTCATTTTTTGTTGCACCATCGGGACTCTGCCAGGTCCACTTCCTGTGTTCACGCTTTTTGAAGAAGGAGTTCATCATATAGAGGCCCTCCTTCTCCATAAAACTGGCCAGTAGGTGACCCCGGTGGTTCCGTTGTCCAACTCCAAATTGCCCCACTTGCAGCTCATCCTCGTCTCATTTGCCCAGTTTCGCGTTGAAGTCCCCCATGACAACGGTGAAATGAGTTTTGAAACCATGCATGGCTCTGGAGATATCCTCATACATTGTCTCTACCTCATCGTCGGGGTGTGTCGAGGTTAGGGCGTAGAACTGTATGACCCTCAGCGAATATCTTGAGGATAATCTGAGTTAAGGTACACCACCCTGGTCGACACACACTCGATCTTTACCACGTTGTTCACAAGGGACTTGTGGACGATAAACCCGACACCACCCTGGGACTGCCGGTCACCTTCTCGGAAATAGAGCAGGTTACCGGATTTGAGGATTATCGAGTCCTCCCCCTCTCTTCGGACTTCAGATAACCCTATAACACATTACACAGCTGTTTTTTTCTAGCATGGCAAAAACGGTAATTGATCCTTTCTTGATGTAGGCACAGATAATATAATACTTACGTAGGTCAAGGTTTGAAATATTACGTCTTTATTTTTTTTAACGCAATAAGTATGGTAACAGGACACTTGCGTGAAAGACACTTGCGCAAAAGTTCATTCGCGCAAGTGTCTTTTGCGCAAAAGTTATTCGCGCAAGAGTCCATTAGTGCAAGTGGCGTTTCACCTAAAAATAAATTCGTTCAACTGGTTTGGTGCAAGTGTACCTGATCCCACACCATCCTAGAAAAAAAATGGTGCTTAATTCAGTCAACACAACTTATGCTTAATTAATGTAGTGAGACTATAGTGTCGTAGGCCCAACACGTTAAAGCAAATATTATCCGTAAGTGACTTTTATGTTCATTCAATGCACTTGACGTAAATAAATAAAGCACAAACTAACGAAATAATTAATATTTATTGTTCGTGCGTTGCTGACGGTAGCCCGTAAAATACATAATTGCCTCTAAAATATGTTTTTTTTTGTGGTTTTTACAACTTTACGGTGGCACAAATTAATAAAATTATTTCATATTAATATTAGGTACGCCGAAAGGCTTAATTTTAATTATGTTTGGTATTATTCCACCAAATATATTTAATACAAGAAACTAACCCCCTAACACAGAAACCCCTTACCTGCTAGAAATTTCTTTTACTATGATTATACGAATGCAAGGAATAAAAGGCTGTTTTTGTTTTATTTTATTATTCGACCAATAAACAAGATTCTGCTGTTTCATTTTAGTATTATTTTCGGTTTGTGTAATGAAATAAATGTATCAACACGAGTTCTTTGAATCATGAAATTAATGAGAAAATGTTTTGACAAAATCATTACCATAAACATCACCTAATGTTAAATTTATTTCAATATGTCGGGTTTGGTCAATAGTACGGACGTCAAAACAAAACTCAAATACACCCCTTGTGGCAAATCAAGAACAACTACGCATTGGCGCGCTTTTTCTAACCACTTGCTTGGTGGGGACAGCAGAATTTGGCAGTTGAGTACTGACCGCCTTAGAGCTAAGACCGTCTTAGAATCACTGTCAATCCCTAATATTAGTGAGCAAGATTGTAACTGTGTGTTGTGACTAATTGAGTAAACCCAGTGTATCGAATTAGCTAAAGTACACAAATCTTTCATGGGGAACTGTGTTAAATTCTATAACAAAATACCTTGTGAGATATTAAAACTAAATTAATGAAAATTTAAAACAATAGTTAAAAACACACTTTGTAAACAAGCATATTATAAATTAGATGATTATATTCAAGATAAGAATGCTTGGAAACATGCTGGTCCTGCTCCATACGGCAATCTTTCCTGTAGACAAAATCAAACTGGTTAATTTGTATTATATTCATAATTATAGTAACGCTTTATTTTAATTTTGTTTTCTTCTCTTTTTTTTTTAAATTGACTCGCACACTGATATGTTGTTGTTGAATTAGGTAATTTACCTAAGTTTGCAATATTTGTAAGTATGTGAGAACCATCTTCCTATTTATCAAGTAAAGGAATTTATTTTTTAGTGCTTTTAATACTTTATACCTGTATGTAGTATAGTAGTTCTGAGTTCATCGTTCTCACGTGTATGAATTTATTAATGTTTCTACTTATGTAAATATTGTAAAACCTTATTTTTTAATAACGGTTTCTTGTGCGTTCTTCTCCATAAAAACTTCTTTTCCGAATGCACTGTATAATCAATTTTTATTACTTGTAAATAATTGTTATCGTTCAAAAGTGCCGCTTAATGGCCCATTTGAAATAAATACATTTGACTTTGCCTTTGACTTTGAATAATTTGTGTGATTTCGTTTTCACGATTGTGAAAATGAAAAATGAAAATGAACCCACCAACCAACCTGCCCACACATGATGTCTAAACCTAATCCTGACTTCCCAATGGTTTACATCTATCGGCAAGCCTTGATGCAACAAATATATTAATAAAAGTCTATTTAAATTAATATGTTTTACTATCGGTGGTAGGTATTGCGTGATCATAATTATGGATATCATAATTCTTACCGAATATTCTTCTGAAAAATTTAATTGACAAAACCGCTAACTTTCAAACTTGACTCAGCAGAAAACTGGCAGTAAGTGTTACATTAATAAGCTACTAAGCACTGAAAGTGTAAAAAAGGACCAAGGCAACAGGAAGTATACGGCAGTAGCGTCGAGTGCCTAAGCGTGTAAGCCTCCCATACAGATTAATGAATGTGGACGAAACAGAAAAATTCAAATTAAATTTATTGCATCCATAATGTACATACAGGTGGTAAAAAGTTACAGAAACAATTATGGACCCTATCAGACACAGAAAATTTCTAGATACAGTCAGTGTCTAGGAGAGAGGGAAAGTACTTAAATTTTTTCCATAATAACATTTCAGTTGTATTTCCAATGTTTTAATTTGGTTTAATGTACCTATGTATGTGTATATATAATAATATGCCTAGTTTTTCTATTTTTATGTCATGTCATGTACTATTATTGTCTATTATTACCCACTTATTAATTTATTCACCCAAATTGAATTGAAATTAGTATATTAATTAAAATGCATAGTTTATATTTAATAAAATGTTTAACAAAAGAGGCGTGCTCTCGGCAAATAGCCACTAGACCGTGGCGGCCATTTTGTCATTTTGACAGGTCTGTGACAGGTCGGCCGGGCGCGAAATGCCCGTTTGCGATTACATCACCGTTATCTCGAGGTTTTGTATAGGAACCCTCCATTCTATGGCACTGTCTAGGAAGGCTCCATTCTCTTAACCTAAAAGAGAAACAGCTAGAAGTATGTTCAGAAGCGAGCGAAAGTTGCGGGGAAAATTCATGCAACGATGGAAATGTAAGATTTTCTTTAGGAAAACTTTAGAGAAACTGATTACGAAATGAGAGCCTTGAAGGATCAAAGATAAAAAGTTTGTTGCGTGATACTTAAAATACAGTCCAGTTGTGAATGGATTTTATGATGATGATTGATTTTGTCTAATTTGCTGAAACGATTATGGAAAGGTTACCTTTCCATAAGCTGACTTAAAATACAAGGTAACGGTCGGCCATCATCGGCTGGTTCATCGTGGAGGAAATCATATTTTGCGCATATAAACCGCTGAACGATCTATCTTTAAAATGGGATGCTTGCTTACAATTATATTGAATGCACTCTGTAATAGCTTGGGCTGGCGTAATTTAATAAGAAAATTGTATTATCATGTTGAATTATTAAAAGGCTTGATAAAAAATTCACTCTGATAATAATTAAGTAAGTAAGTATAATATGTTTATGAGTCCTTACCTGGGTTTTATTGTCATAGATTGGATGTCATCACTTACCGATGAATAATTACGAAATGACTTAACAACCTTTATAAATGAGTTATTTGGAATCTGATTATCAGATGCATGTATAAAATATAATTGGATCACTCTAGATTATTATTGGATTAATTTAAATTCAATTCATCGGTTATATCTATATTCCCCATATTTTTTTACGCAGCTGAGACATGAACGCTACGTGAACAGGAAAGGAAAAATAGACGATTTAGAAATGTGGTGCTGAGGAAGAATGATTGGCAGAATACCGCAAAACCTCTCCCACACTCCAAGAACTCGGATTCAAGTAGCATCTATCAGCAATAATACAGTCTCATTTACTGATTGTTTTTGGGCATGTCTCGAGGCGGATTAATGACTCCATTGAGCGACTGGTGGTGTAGTACAGAGTGGACGGTAACAGACCTCGCGGGATTTCGCCGATGAGGTGGACCGACCAAATTAAATCTGCGGTTGGTGGTCCTGTAAATGAATGCGCCAAGCTTCCATCTAGTAGAGCCAAATGGAGAGAGATCGTGAAGCGAGTTATATATAGTTTTGTCATTCATTTGTGTTGACATTCGCTTCCATTCCGCAACTTATGCCACAGGAACCGGACACTTTTCGGGAGTAAAGTTGGTGTAATACACTAAGCTAGCTAGTTCTCTAGCTTTCAATCAACGAGCTAATTTCTTTTTCGGAAGAAGATTATGAAAACCTTTTACAAACAGATGAACAATTAATTCGACTTATTCATTTATATTTATTAGTTTATCCTTGCACTGGAACACCTTGCAGAAATTACTCCAACGGAGCACAATCTTATAATAAAGTCACTATATTTCCAGCAGCTTAAGTGCGTCTATGTAATTGATCGATTGATGGCAGTCAAACCCTGTGGCTTGCCGAATTCACTTGCATAATTAGGCTGCAGGTTATTTCAGGACCTTTTCCTTCTCCGTTGTCAGCGATATCCAAGATAAACTTAGAAAGTACATATTAATTAAACACATAGTACACACATTAGTACTTGCCCGGATTCAAAACCACGACCCCAAGCGCGAGAGGTGAGGTCGCCAATGGCTAAGACCTCACCTCTCGCGCCATATTCACATTTATAACATTGCTATTATTTTCTCCTATCACATGGGACTTAAAAATAACTGTCAAATATGTGTATACTATAGATGCCCCTCTGCGCAACCCTTCGAGGAATACAGTACTCTTGTATAAGTTAAGGTTCAGAATGTTCAATGCCCAAAATATCCAAAGATTTCAAAATGTCCGATGACCAAAATGTTCAATTCCCAAAATGTCCAATGACTAAAATGTTCAATGCCCGAAATGACCAATGACCAAAATGTCCAATTCCTGAATAATCTTAGTGCCTTTTCATACGCCACAGTTGCCGGCTAGCCGGTGCTGGGCGTCGAATGTGTGAAAGCTAGTACATGGCTATACATTTTGTCACTGGATACCCGGCACAGGCTATCCAGCAAACGGGGCGTATGAAAAGTCACATAGTCGTCAAGTGTTGACTGTTTAGTTTATTCACAAAAATAAACCTTTAATATTTATTAAACCTTTTATTGTAAGGAAAAGTCTTAGTTAATATCTTTTTAATTTTTGCCACGACTCATCCTTTTTCTCTAAACTTCTGTCTTCTTTTAAGAATATTACACAACTTTTAAAACTTGCTTTACAATATCCAGGCTTTGGACAATTTTTAGAGGGATGCGAACATCGCCGCGGGAAGCTTCTAGTGAATATACAAAACTTTAATTAAAATGCAGAACGTAAGTTCGACTTTAATGGATCTAAGCGCCGCACTGTATTAATTGTTGATATCAAATGAAGTTTCTGTTCAGTGAACTCGTATAAATCTTTTGTTGGAAAAACAACTTAGTATTGTTGTTTAATTTATTTAATTTTAATAAAGGAGAGCTAAACGGAAAACCGCACATTCTGGTTTATCATATGTTGTTTTACATGATTAGATAATGACGAAAGGATATGGTCTCTTCTCTGTTTCCAAAGTCTGTTTATTTAAACAAATGCATTGATTCCGTAGACGGATTAGCAGTGTCGACGAATATATATACATTTATTATTTATTTATTATATACTTTATTGTACACCACAAAAAAAACATACAGGACAAACGTTCAAATATACAAGTGTACAATGGGCGGTCTTATCGCACTAGACAATCTCTTACAGACAACCTTTATACATTATACCTAACACTTATCTAGCCCCATTACTTTTCAGAATGTGCTGTATATTATGCATGATTTAGGAAATTTACGGCTTCTTATTGACAAACAACACTCGAATCTGCAACAGCATCTAAATATTTAATTTTTATTTGGCAAGAGAAGCTATGTGGCAAATATTTCAAATCAGCTGATTATATAAAATAATAAAAAATCTAAACATACTTAATGTCAATATTTAATATTGGAGGAACTGACTCCAAAGTCACAGGCAATAAGACTATTGGTATAATGTAATGTATGTAATGCACAAAGTTATATAGATTTTGTAGCTATCAGCGGTTTTTAGTCATCAAATCTAAAGTAAAGAACTGCAATGAATAAATAATGATGTAGGAAACTTACCATTGCGATTCATACACAATCTCTTTAGGGCTAATACAATGGCTGTATATCTGAAGTTTTCAAATTAGAGATATTTGCTTCTCTAAACCTGTCACGAAAATGAAATTTAGATGTTTCTTAAATAAACAAAGATTGCTGGAAATACGTTGTTTTTATTTTAATCTCATTTATTTTAGGGATTATTGTACACAAATGTGACGATGCCAATCCCATCGTGCTTATACAGGTATAAACTTAATTTCTAAAGTAATCATAATAAATAGCACAAAACCTAATCTTATTTCTTATCTAACAGAAAAGTATATAATATTTTTGTTGCTTCAGACGTTGGTTTAGCTAAAATACCATGGAACATTCCAACATCCATTACCAACAATTTCATTAAATTGAGAAGTGCATTTCTGTTTTTTGTATATCGGGCACATTCCTCCAACACATGCTGTGCATCCTCTATCTAACCACACACCTCATAGTTAGGGGAGTCCGATTTTCGCATGAGATAAGCAAAGTATTAGTAAAGTATATAGATGACTTTGATTAATTAATTGGCAATCTTCCAGTAGATAAAATTAGAAATGAATATAAACGTATTTTACTTAGGGATCTAGGGAATTCTAAAATATGAAAAAAAACAGCAGATTTTGATTTCAGTTTGTCAGTATTTGCCTCCTGAACACTGCCATCGAATTTTTAAGCCATTTGCAAGGGTCCTTATCCACTATGTGTTAGGTAGCTAGGCAGTGCGAGGACGGGTAGCGAAGCTGTGAAACGGTGTGTAGCTGAGTGGTGCAATGATGTATACCGGACTCTTTTCAGTTGTGCGCGCTCACTTTCATTTCACTCTCTCTTTTCGTACGTACGACCGAGCTTCGCTAACTCTTTTCGACCACAGTTGTGCCAAGCCAGGTTAGCTAGGTAACTAGCACATCTCTGGCGTAAAAAACACACTAATTGTGCATTAAGCAATGCCAAGTTTCACAGCGGTATCTCAGTGGTAAGCGGTCGTGTACAAACATCGTAAATACAAAACTAACAAATCTATGCAAATCGAACCAGGATCTACAATTAGCTCGGCTTAACTCGACGGCTTTTCTGATCCAATACACGATTGTTGTAACTGAAACTGCTTTGTTGATCGAAACGGTTGATCGTAAATCGCAAAATTGCAACTACGTTGTATGTTTATGTGCCGCTGCACTGCCGTATAATAGCCAGAGTGCCGCTATCTGACAATTGGGCGATTTTAGTTTTTTGATGCCAACAAAATCAGTAATAAAATCTCTATCGATCTGTCTAAGAAGTATTTTTCTACTATCAATATTCAAAATTAAAACGCCCCAAACTTCTATGCTTATAAACCTATTTTTGTAAAGATTAAGTCATTTATCTAAACTAACAAAAATAAGTCATAAGTCATTTATTTCGTAACAAAATACATTGTGACGAAATTTGTGGTAAGTTAAAACACCACTAAAACATTACAATAGATTACAATTAAATTTAAAAAGAAACCCCTTTAAATAACAATAACTTTCAATAACAATAATAATTTATATAATTTATGAATAATTTAATAGAATGTCAAGGATAGAAATTCAATAATAATTATAAAAGTGTCAGCAAATGTGGTTTCAGCAAGTTATAGTACATTATTAGTGTTGTTGCTACTTATAATGCATAATTTTGATTTCTTATGCACCTGTTTATCCATTTGAGATTTAAAGTGTGTAGTTTTATTTGCCGACTCTGCTTGTTGTAGTGGAGTGTTTTGACATGGCATGTTTTTTCCAGCACATGATCTAATTTTCTCTCCTTGGATACCTATATTTTATTTCGAGGGGTAGTTGTAATTACTTTCGTTATTTTCGGTATGTGGGTAGTGGTGCGTATAACCTCTAGAAGATTACTAGTAAAATCACACGCGATTAAACCTAAATTATTAGAGTAATCTAGGCTATAATTGCTGATTCAGCAGTGCTAAATTGAAGGAGAAAAGTACGCAGATGAGACGAAAGGCAATGGATAAAGTTCAATTTACTAATTATGCCACATACCTTTGAAACAGCGATTCCCATGCAGATGCAGATGCCACGTTCGGGAAGTTCAGCTCACAGACTAGGTACACTATGCTGGCCAGCGGTACACAACACAGTAGGTCTAGGTAATACAGATAACACTTTCCATGTAGGTTCAATTAAGAGTTATGGGCGAGAGAATGCGTGATGAACGCACTCAACCCATGGTTGCTAAGAGACTGACCACCATCGCCGGCGGCCATCGTTGGCTGCGGCGTAACGACCGTAGCGGCACGGCGCGGAATATCACCAAAACAACGATAGGTGACACTTATACAATAAATTGGAACTAGAGTACCAATGCCTCTCAATCGCCCTATGGTGATGTAATAAAATATGAACTATAAATTAGGAAGCGTAACCATTTTCCCCGGCTTGAAAGTTCCCACTTTCGAAACACAAAGGAGAAGAAAAATAAGTTGCAGATCATCACCACTCTACCAAAGGTTATGAGAACTCTAAAGTTGCGACTCTCTATTACAAATAAGAATATTCAATTAACTATTCTACGCGGTAATTAAATCTAATACTGCACATTGGTGCACGGTAAAATTAATTATTAATGTAATGGATTATTAATAATTATAATTATTATTATTAATTATTTTATAATTATTATTATTAATTACAGGTTGGTCGCTGTAGAAAAAATCTGGCCAAATGGAGTCTCATAGACCCATCGCAAACACGTGCCAGTGTGGGGCCCCGTCGCAGGATATGCCCCACCTCCTTATCTGCCCTTCGTGCCCAGCCACCTGCACCTTTCAGGACCTGAAAGTGGCAAATAACAGAGCGGTACAGGTGGCTACATACTGGTCAGACAAAATATGAGTTTAGTTGAGTAAAATTTGAGATTATCGACACGAAAAGAAGAAGAAGAAGAATGTAACGAAGCTTATTGCGTTGGCAAAGGGCACAACTTTACTACCGGGCGACTCTGAAGGATCCCGCTTTTAGTTTTTACCGATGCGACTCTACAAACTCCGTTTTTATCTGGAAATATTTCTGTGATTACTCCTAACGGCCAATGCAGCGGCATCACATTGTCCTGCATGGAGACGACAACCATACCCACCCGTATTGGATTGGCAGGGGTGTTCCATTTCTGTTTGGATTTTAGGGTGTGCAGGTACTCTTGGCGCCACCGCTTCCAAAAAGACTGGACCATTTGGTCAGTTAATTCATAACGCGAAATAAGATGTAACCGCGTTGCATTGACTTCGCGGGCGGGGAGCAATAATAGAGGTTTCGTATGCAAGAAGTGATCTGACGAAAAATTCTCATGAATCTTAGCGATACGATTGGCTACGAAGGTGTGCCATCGATGCGGTGCGGAATGAATCCAACTCAAGGTTACAGTTGAATCCGAGAAAGCTACGACTGCCTCAATGGCGTGCCGAGCTGCGAAAATATTATATACTCGCTTAATCACAGTTGATAAGAGGAATGCGGCGCATAACTCGAGACGAGCTAGCGAAACTACTTTCAGTGGCGCGACTTTAGATTTCGCACACACCAGCGAAACGACGATACTACCGTCGGGTCTGACAACGTGGGCGTAAACCGAACCACCGTAAGCTTTCTCACTACCGTCGGCAAAACCGACGAGGGAGAGCCTGCAGCATTCTACGACGCCGACATGTCGCAAAAATCTCAGATCAGAGATAATTGGCAATTCAGCTTGAAATTGTTCCCACAGACGAACAATGCGAGTTAGTGGGACGTCATCCCATCCAAGTTTGACAAGCCAAAGCTCTTTGATAAGAAGCTTGGCGTATAAAATTATCGGTGCCACGAGGCCTAAAACGTCGAAAAGACGTGCAATGGAAGAAAGAATATTCCGTTTCGTGCAAGGGCGAACATTAGGGTTAACCTGGAATACGAACCAATCCTCATAAAACCGATATAAGATACGTTGAAGCGAACGATCTTGTAGGCGTATACCTATACGTAGGTACATAGATTTAACATCTGCGGAAATAGCGACACTAAAAAGCCTGAAATTTAACAAGATGTTAAAAAGGTCAGCCTGAAGGACAGGACCTGCGTACAGGATATCATTGAGCGAGGTACCGTTATCTGTACTTGCACTGGCATCTAGGACCACGCGTAGCTTAGTGGTCACTTTATCCTCTCGAATTACAGCATGGTGAGGAATATAGTAGTCCATTTCTCGCTCCTTACAATTTCGTTTGGGTAACCCACTTTCAGGTACGATATTCTGCACCAAAGAAATATAATTGTTCTGTAGATAATCCCGTATGACGTCATCATAAAGAAGTTTGACGTTAGGAAGCGATTTAAGTTTACGTTCGAGGCTATAGAATCTCTTGCGAGCTATATCAAAAGAATTTCCTAACGCTGACGCGTCTGTTTTCAGTGGTAAAGCTGCAACATACTTGCCATTTGGAGCGCGGGTAATTGTGCTACAATAAAACTCTTCACAGTGTTTATCATCCACACTCCCTACAGACGAAGCAGCAACATCTTCAATCTCCCAAAACTTACGAAGATCGAAGTTATCGAAAGAACTCGCAAGGAAAGACAGAGTGTCAGTTGAAGGTTCGATAACAGGTGCTTCTCCTAGAAGTATGTAGCCGAGCATAGTCTCCAATGCATCGGGGCAACCGGGTGCGCTGGTCACGGGACCGGGTCGCAATAACTTAGCGAACAACGTGACTCCAAGTAACATGTCAATATTACCTGGCACACCCCAGCTGTCATCAGCGAGAAGTTTAGGATCAATATGCTTCAATTCGGCAGTATCTATAGCACCCAGAGGAAGCTGCCCGGTTATCTGATCCAAAACTAGAGCGTCAATTCTATACCTAGGTTGCGAGCAAAACCGTGAGCTGAACGTAAGATTCACTGAGCCGCGAACGGGCTGCGATGTGCCACCAATACCACGAACGGTAGTTATTGAGTCCGTCTGTATAGTTAGACCGAGCATACGGCAGCAACGCGATGTCATATAATTCTTTTGCGACCCAGGGTCCAAAAGACATGTAACCACCACGCCCTTATCCTTCCTACCCACCACTAACACCTTGGCAGTAGCCAGAACTTCGGTACTACGTGTGGTCTGGATTTGAGCAGAAGAATGCGTACACAACGCCACACGATCAGAAGTAGCTGGGTCGGCCGCAGAAACGGAGGCTGGGTCGCTAGCGGGCGCCAGCGCAGGGGCTTGCGTCGATTGCTCAAAATGCAATAAGGAATGATTCTTACCGTTGCAATTCCTACATGTTGACTTAGATAGGCACTTAGAGACGGTATGTTGGCTACTTGGGCAGTTAACGCATCTGTGATTGTCTTTTACAAACTTAAATCTATTATCCGCGCTCAACTTTTGAAACGCTTTGCAAGTATAAAAGTTTTTATGCGGGGATTGACAGAGTGAACATTTAGATTCAGTAGCCACAAAGACCTGCGATACCTTAGATGAGGTGCTGGGTCTACCTGCGGGGGCGGGCTTAGTTGCCGCAGAAGAGATACGATGTATGATTTTTACTTGTTCACGAACAAACTTAACGAAATAATTATAATCCAACTCTTGTTGATTACGAAGCGACATTTCAAAATGTTTTGCTGTCTTTATTATTATTATTTATTTATTTATCTTGAGTCTATTAACTTAAGACCCCAATGAATAAATATAAAATCATCCAAGTTATGTATTTTTAATTGTTTGAGTCCAACAACCGTAGAAGTTAATTTATCGAAACCTTGTTTAATATTAGCGGGTGTCGTTCCGAACGACTTCAATGAGAACAGTTGATTTAGATAATTAGTGGCGAGCGCGCGAGTATCCAGGTACTTTGCGATAAGCGCATCCCAGACCACGCGGTAATTATCGCCAGAAGGTACAATACCTACTGCCACACTCATAGCCTTTCCCTTTAGACAACTCAACAGATAATGAATGCGATCAGAATCTGATAAATCTGCGTTCGTATGTATAATACGTTTGAAAGTCTCATAAAAGAACGGAAAGCTCTGAATATCACCGTCAAAGGCAGGCAGCTCAATTTTAGGTACCTTTATATGATGAGCACTAGGGCTCACGGTCGGGCTAGGTTCCTTGGAAACAGTTGATTCAGTTAATGAAGCTAAAGTAAATTTTATCTCGCCGACCAACTCATCAAATGAATGTAAGGCACTATAGCTTACTTCGCACTTTGGATCCAATGTCAATTTTAACATATTTATCTCGTCCATTATCTCATTGAATTCGCTACGTTGGCCGTCAATTTGTTTAGTCTGAGCAATAAAAGAATTACGTAATCTTTCTGTTGTTAAAGATTCTGTTGAATCCAAAATCCTTTGAACCCGCGCGAAATACGAGTCGCGTTTACTTTCCAACAATCTAAGTTTAACCTTGTCCGTCATGTTGAACAGAAGTTAAAATATGGAAAAAAAAAAAACAATAAATCTTTATCTTTTACGGAAGTAAAAGAGTAAAGAGTTTGATTGGACCACTAATTTCACTTACGCGGGCGTAAGTGAAATTAGTGGTCCAATCAAACTGATAACTCAACGAAAGATTTTACAACTTACGTAAACAATAGTACGGAACGATCCGTACACGCGAACCCTAACAATAATAAATTGTAAGGTGAAAAAAAATATAAAGCGTACAAAGTTTGAACAACGTACAAAGTTTGAACCGCGTATAAGTAACAAAGTCTAATACAAATAAAATAGTAAGCACGCGAAATACCTTATGAACGTACCCATCTACCTATATATATGATTAGCTTAGAGATACCTACAACCCGATTATTAACATTTATGTCGGATGCGATGCGATATTTTTTTTTTCTTGTAGTATTCTATTTATATGAGATTAACTTATTCATTACATAGAATATGTACAGATTCTTTAACCAACAATAAGTTAAGTGTGAAACTTAGAAACAAGTATGGTACTTATTTCCGTGAGCGATGCGATTGTGTTCGTAACGAAATACCTTCGTAAAACACAATAAAATTCCTAACAAGTAAATACGTAGATGATCGTTCGAAGTAAATTATCTAGTAAATACTACGCTTACAAGTAAGGTGCGGGGGTGATATGTATAAATATACGGCTGTTTCCTATGAGGAGAACTAAACGCGTAAAGTTTATACAAATCTGTTATTTTACCTGAAGGTTCCTATCAAAAGATCAAGACACCTTAAAAAATAAAATAACACGCAACGCAATGATAATCTGGTTAATTGCAATAATTAATCAAATGTGGTTGAGTCTAGAATTATAAAAAATACCTACTCCAGCAATACGAGTATAGTAGGCATTTACTTAACGAACCAACAGTAGTAGTGTATCGTAAAATAATCAATGTCATTCATTCTGCAAATCTCGATTAGAAAAATATATAAAAGTTTCCAATGCGTAAATAAAAATTAACCGTACGATAACAAGAACTGGAATATTCCACAGCCACGTAGGCCAACTTGACCGAATGTTTTAACAGACTACCCACAATTTTCATACACGAACAAAAAAATATGTAATTACGCCGAAAATTAACTGATTTATTAAATAAACTTATTTAGCGATATGAATCAACGTTGATATTCAATTAAATGTATTTTTCGGAGTTTCAATTAGTGAAATTAAAGATTTACGTTAACAATTAATTTGCCGGTAGAAAGTACTACACGCAAGGCAGCCAGCCTTATTCCCAACGCAATAGAGGCGAGAATTGTGTGATGATCTGCAATTAATATGGAAATTTCCCAAACTTTTTGCTTAAATTTAGACTTTTAGGACTTAAAATTAGGCTGTAAATAGGCCCAAATTTAATTTAACCAGTTCGAAGGACCAAAATGGTGCGTATAACCTCTAGAAGATTACTAGTAAAATCACACGCGATTAAACCTAAATTATTAGAGTAATCTAGGCTATAATTGCTGATTCAGCAGTGCTAAATTGAAGGAGAAAAGTACGCAGATGAGACGAAAGGCAATGGATAAAGTTCAATTTACTAATTATGCCACATACCTTTGAAACAGCGATTCCCATGCAGATGCAGATGCCACGTTCGGGAAGTTCAGCTCACAGACTAGGTACACTATGCTGGCCAGCGGTACACAACACAGTAGGTCTAGGTAATACAGATAACACTTTCCATGTAGGTTCAATTAAGAGTTTTGGGCGAGAGAATGCGTGATGAACGCACTCAACCCATGGTTGCTAAGAGACTGACCACCATCGCCGGCGGCCATCGTTGGCTGCGGCGTAACGACCGTAGCGGCACGGCGCGGAATATCACCAAAACAACGATAGGTGACACTTATATAATAAATTGGAACTAGTATACCAATGCCTCTCAATCGCCCTATGGTGATGTAATAAAATATGAACTATAAATTAGGAAGCGTAACCAGGTAGTATCATTAATTAAATGTACCGATGGGGACGTCATCGTTTGCTTGTTCTTTAAAGCTGGCGTTGTAATGGTTTTTTGATCTTGTTTGCGTTTTTGTCCAGATCCAGGTGTACCATTTTTGTTGTCCATAATATTTAAACTTTTGTAGGCATCTATGACTTTCACATATTTTTGCAAATCAAACTTCAGTCGAAAGTTTTCCGTGTTGAGATTTTCAATTTCGTGGTGCGCTATTGTCAAGTCATCCGGTAATTGTTTGATTTTATCGTTCAACTCAATTACAGTTTGACTTGAATTTAAAGATGTGTTTGGTAAACTAATCATTGTCGTATCAAAAAGCACCGAACAATCTCTAGTGAGATCGTTTAGTAAACTGGTTCGATGAATTTTTCGATAGGTGATGTTGTGATTAAAAATGGAGGACTACAGTCCTCCATTTTTAATTAATAGTCTGGTAGGGTAGTCTTATGAAAACTGTGTGTAATGGAACGTAATCTCAAAATGCAGGTATTCAAATATAGAAAGTCAAGTTTCCAAACGATGTATGTCCTGTCAAGTCAGTGTGCCAATTGGCGATTGGTTATGAGTCACCCGTTCTTTGTTAACGTTGAAAAAAATCTGTCTTTGAATTTTCAACCATTCAATTAAGATATGATTTTGTTGTTGTGCGGCGGTGTGTCATGTTTTGTGCTTTACTGTCGACTCGTTGTACAGTGTTTATTTATAGCCAACCTGATCAGATGGTGTTTAGACTGATGGAGGTCCTTAGTCACTGATGAAGTTGATATCACAGTGACACCGCCATAACCAGTATATCCAAAATAGCCAACATATACTGTTTTTACTTAGATAACACTGTCACTACTATAACTACACATTTAGAGTGTAACTATTAAACATAAGGCATTATTTATGAAAAGTATAAATTCATTTTAATTTAAATACACAGAGCGATGTTTGACTTTGACAGCCAAACTCACTTTGACAAACAAACTAAACTATTCGAAACTACAAAACTAAAGTCAGAATTTTAATTCGATTCCAGATTTGACATTAGCTACTGTCATTTTGTGAAATAATGATACCACATATAATAGTGTAGTGATGAACACACAAATCGATAAACAATCAGTGTGTGTGCCGTCAGTGTGCCAATTAAAGACTAAATTATTGATTTTTATTTAAATAAATACATAATTATTCATAATAATTATTTATTAATTGGTAATCGCTGCTCTATTTTATAAAAAGTTAATAATTTTGTTTTTATATTAAAAACAAAACTTAAACTACAAGAGCCTCGATAGTTTTCAGTATTGGCAACCCGTGCGCGCTCGTGCAGCTATCGCCATTTTGTTTATCGTGTCATTCGGCTTCATTCTCCCAGTGTGACTGCACGAATATCTTATTTAATTGCGAATCGATATTTTGTTGGGTTTTTGTTAAAGTGTTGTTACGTTGTGTTTGTTGTTACGTTTATAGTTTTTTGTGAACTTTGAGTGAATCTATTTTTTTCCATCAAAATGGATCCTCAGCCAAGTACATCACAAGACGTGGATTTTTTCTTGTCCCCAAGAAAAAAACGTCCACGAAAAGCTTTCGCTGTTACTGAAAAAGTAATGATCCGCAACGCCTACAAATACGTGAAAAATGAAATTTCTGCGCAATTGGAGGCCTTTGAAGTTGTGGAAGAAAATGAATGTATGAGCAAAGTTGCTGACATATTGGGAATAACCTCACGCTCTGTTTGTAACGTTTTGAAGGAAGTAAATAAAGGTGCGCCGCCAACTCCTCCTAAAAAAACTGGACCAAAGCGAAGTTTCAAAGATAAAATTGATGAATTTACATTCTCTGCAATACGAAGAATTGTTCATCAGTTCTTTTACCAAAATAAACCTCCAACCATTGCAAAGGTTAGTCAATCAGTCAGACAGTATTATTTTATACCTACATCTTTTATATATAAATAATGATTCCAAGCTATTATAAAACTTACTATTTTAGATTTTACAAGTGATGTACGATGATTCAGAAATGCCCAAGATTTCCAAAGACACCCTCAGAAAATTTTTGAAGCATCTTAATTTTAAATTTGTTGCACGGTCACGCAAGAGCACACTTATTGATCGAAATGATATAATAACATGGCGCCAGAGTTACTTGCGATCTATGTGTCAGTTTCGACGAGAAGGGAGACATATATATTATCAAGATGAAACTTGGTTTAACGTAGGTAAGGCTAACATTTATACACAAAATGAATTTATATACATTTTACATTAAATTTAATAGTAATATTGAATGTTCATGTACTATATTTATTTTAAGGTCATACTGTAAAAAAAACTTGGGTGGACAAGAAAGTCACATCATCTCGACAAGCTTTCGTTGATTATTATGACATTATATTTTATATACGAGAGGTACTTCAGGCAGTGCAACACACTAACGTAATAATTTGTATGCCAACATATAAGTATCCATTTGACACTAGTTTATTCAACTGTAGAGTGGAGACATTTAATAATCTTCTATACTTAGACATAATGACGCATGGACATGCATTCCTTTTGGACAGTAACCTAAATCTGGATTATAGCTATAGCATGTTTAATAGATACTCTGGCAAAATAAATAAACTTGGACTTCGTATTGTATTTAATGATCTACTCGAAATAGTTACTGACATTATGAAGAACGTTGACATATATCACAATTTGAATGACATTGATAAAACTGGAGATAAGTTTTTTCTTGACTAAACATATAAACATCATGCACCAAAACATTGCAGGCTTGCGATCTAAAAGCGATTCTCTTGCAGTTTGTCTCAATGAATTAATTGATAATAACATGGGCGTGGATGTCTTATGCATTACGGAGCACTTTATGATGGAAACTTATGAAAACACCTGAATCTAAACAATTACTGCTTAGCGGCCTGTTTCAGTCGCAAAGAAAGTAAAAGAGGTGGGGCATGCATACTAGTGAGATCCGATCATCAATGGAAAGAACTGCCAAAAATTGCAAAATTTTCTACAAGTGGTGTCTTTGAATGCTGCGCCATTGAACTGATCACCCACAAAATCATATGCGTTTGTATTTATAGGGTACCTAAGCCCAATAATTTTAACGAATGTATTTGTAAATTAGAACAGATATTACATATTTTGAATAAACAGGATCGTAAAAATATTGTTTTAGCGGGCGATTTTAATATAGATGTACTTAAGAGATCTAATCAATCAATGGAATTCGAAAACATGTTAATAAGCTTTAACTTAAAACTGATGCTTCATCAGCCGACTCGACTTAAGAGCAATACATGCATTGACAATTTTGCGCATAACTTTAACAGATCCTGTAAGGCTTTTGTATTAGAATTAGCGTTGTCGGATCACACAGCCCAATTACTGAAATGCCCAATAAGCACAGTATGTTCTATTAATCGATGGAGTAGGAAAAGACGTGACTATAATAGTGATAACATTAATAAATTTAAGGCCTATCTGCGGAGTCTGACTTTTTCGGAAGTATATGAAGCAAAGGACCCAAATGTAGCTTTCAACGCGTTTTTAGATATCTTCACATTACTGTACAAACAATGCTTTCCTGAAAATATAATTTCGGTAAATGTACATAAAAAACAAAAATGGATATCACGTGGTATAAAAATATGCAGCAAGAGAAAACGGCAATTGCTATGGCAGTTCCGAAAAAAACCTAATCCAAATAATAAAAGGCTATTTAAAAATTATACGAAACGATTTAAAAAGATCATTAATTTAACTCGACGAGCTCAAAACAATCATAAAATACAGACATCTACTAATAAATCCAAAACAACATGGCAAATTATAAATCAAGCGAAGTTGAATATTCCAAAACATAACATTGATAAACTTAGAATAAATAATAATGACATTATCTGTGATCCAAAATGTATATCTAATCTATTTAATAATTATTTTATTGATAAAATTCAGCCTAACCTTAATTCGGGAGACAGAGTCACTAGGCATATTGTAAACAGGAGGGACTCTATGTTTATGGCTCCATGTTTGCCAAACGACGTATTGAGAATCACGTTAGCCTTAAAAAATACAAACAGTGTCGGTTACGATGGAATCTGTACAAAAATTATCAAAGCAGTCGCCGAGGAAATTTGTTGCCCTTTATGTTATATCATAAATTTGTGTATTAGCGAAGGTACTTTTCCAGATGCCCTTAAAACGTCTATAATAAAGCCATTATTCAAAAAACTAGATAGAGAATTAATGGAATACTACAGGCCGATTTCATTAATACCAATATTTTCAAAAATAATTGAAAACTATATTTATAAAGTACTAAATCTATATTTGGACAAAAAAAATATTCTTTGTAACGAACAAAAAGGATTTAGAAAAAATAAAACAATTAGCATGGCTATTTATGACTTTTTATATACAGTAATGTCAAATATGGATACAAATACACCAGTGTGTGCGATATTTTGCGACATGACCCAAGCGTTTGATTACGTGCAACATGATATTTTACTGAAAAAACTTGACGCTTATGGTTTAAGAGGAAATGTCCTTGAACTTTTAAAATCTTACCTAAACGATAGAAAGCAAGTAACAGAAATAAGCAAAATAAATATAGGTACGAAAAGAGAAGAAATGTTTCAATCGGATGAACGTAATGTTGTCTACGGAGTTCCACAAGGAAGTATACTGGGACCCCCACTTTTTACACTCTACATAAATGACTTCCCTATGGCAATCAAACATCCGATGACACTGTTTGCGGATGACAGTACGATAACAATCCCCTGTAATCAAAGAGATTTATATAAAGAGGACATATGCAATACACTGAAAGAGACTATAGGATGGTTAGATAATAATAATTTGAAAATTAATTTAAATAAGACTATGATTATGCATTTTAGCCAGCGCGCATTGACTTGTCCCATAATTGACATAACGTACAATAATGTAACAATTGACGCAGTAAATACAACTAAGTTTCTAGGATTGACTATAGATAGGAATTTGAACTGGAAGGCGCACATAGAGGCCCTGACTAAAAGAATTAGCAGTAGTGCGTACGCCTTGTACATTCTTTCACGGACGGTTAATATAGATGCGCGATTAACCGCGTACTACGGGCTAACAGATTCAATTCTCAGGTATGGGGTTATCTTTTGGGGTAATTCAACTAATAATGAAGCTGCATTTAAAGCGCAAAAGAGATGCCTCAGGGCCATGTTTAATTTAAAAACCACCGATAGTTGTAAGCCCTACTTCATACGATATGAAATATTAACATTGGCATCCCTTTATATTCTGGAAACTGTAATGTTTGTTAGGCATAATAGTCACTTATTTCCGCAAATGGCGGATACATTTCCTAGAAACAGGCGTGATCCAAGTCAGGTCTGTCTACATAGAAGTAGGACGGCACTTATGCGCAAGAGTGTTTTCTGCATGGCTCCTACTATTTATAATAAGTTACCCAAAAGTTGGAGGGAGCTTAATAACGTTCGATTAAAGAAACAATTAAAAACGTTTCTAAGTAAAAAGGCTTACTATACTGTTGGTGAATTTCTGGCAGAATCATTTATTATAACATAGATTTTTATTGATTTTTGACATTTCATGAATGTTACATGGATTTGACATGAGTTTTCCTTTGCCATTTATTTTTAATCTAACACAGATCTGGCATGTCAATTTCATTTGACATTTGTTTGATATTTTACATAGATTTTGTATTATTTTTAATTGACTTTTAGTAATTATTGTGTTTAAATATATTTTTTTTTTGTAATTGCTCAAGACATTAACATTTGATTGATATTTTTACAAAGATTTGACATATATTTTTATTTGACATTTGATTGATATTTTTACATTATTATTATTATTTTTTATTGTTGACATTTTAATTATTGTATTTAGATTCATTTTGTGTTTTTATTTTCAAACTGTTCATGATATTAACTTATAAAATATTTGCATGCCATATTATGTGGCAAACATGTCCGATCTTTTTGTTTTTTTAATGTTATCCTGCATGCACGGATTATTGATTCTTGCATGTATACACCTGTTTTAGCAAATAAATATATCTTTATCTTTATCTCTAAGCGTTTTTGGAGGGACTGACCACTGGATTAAAAAATCCATCTGGAAAAGGCAAACGTCTCATAATTAGCCATATAGGTAGTGAAGAAGGCTTCCTGGAAGGAAAGAAGGGGCTCATGATTTTTGAAGCAAAGAAAAATTGTGAAGATTACCATGATGAGATGAATGCAGTTTGTTTAGAGGAGTGGTTCGCTGGATTCTTACCAAAATTAAGACCAAACTCAATTGTGGTGATGGATAATGCACCTTACCACTCCCGAAAATTGGAAACGGCACCAAAAATGAGCTGGAAAAAAGTAAAAATTTAAATAAAAATATTCATTACGTACCAGATATGGTTAAAGCTACGCTTTTAGAACTGATTCCACATCACGAGTCTTTTAATAAGTACGCTGTAGACGAAATGGCAGCACAACATGGGATCACGGTTTTAAGACTGCCCCCTTACCATTGCGAGCTAAACCTTATCGAATTGATATGGGCGCAGGTAAAGGGGCATGTAGCTCAAAATAATAAAACTTTCAAATTGACAGACGTGAGAAATTTATTTCAGGAACGCATTCAAAAAATTACGGCTACCGAATGGTCTAAATGCGTATCCCATGTTGTCAAAGAAGAGGAAAACATGAGTAGGCTAGATATGTTAATTGACAATATCACAGACACATTTATAATAAATGTTACAGAAAGTGACAGCGATAGCGATAGCGATGACGGCGACAATATATAAAATAAATTATTACCATATACTTGTCATAACGTTGCAACACTGAAATTGTCAAATCTGGAATCTAATTAAAATTCCGAGTATAGATCAATATTTTGATATCGTATTTATGATTTATAATTAATAAACAGCTTCGATTTTTTATTATTTCGCGGTTTTTTGTTATCGTCTTTAACTCAAAATAATTACTTTGTCATATAGCGCCACTTTAACTACAGGATGGCAGCCCGGAACTGTACAACAAAACTGTTTCATCAACGATCGTCTTTAGACAATGATATTGAATTTGTTGGAAACCATTTTTGTATGAATTTGTTGCGGAGTTCAGTATTACAAAGTTGTGTTTATTTTTTATCTACTTCGGTTTCGTTATATTCGAATTACAAAATTGTCAGCGGTTTCATTATGATACCCATAACGACATCGGGTTGCATTATGCGAATCCTCATAAATTCTAAAACACAAACAAACACATTCTGAACATACAGCCAGGTACCTATAGTAAAATACTTCGAATAAGTAATATACTTTGAAATCGAGACAATGTAAATGATGTTTTTAAAAATGGAACAAGTTTAGAACAAAAGTATCGTATACTATTTGGCTGTTGCGGCTATAAGATCTTTGCCTTATACCTAATAAAGACTAAATAAAATAAAAAGTGGACGCGGGAAAAAATTTCTGAGTGAAATTTTATTCCATATTTTATTAAAAATGTCTTCAACATCAAGTGATATTCAAAATACTCCACCAGATATAACAAATAGAGCAGTTGCGGCTACAAATAATTTACTACCAGAAAAATCAAGACATGTATATGAGAAATTAAATACTTAAACACACTTCCTGAAATACTTAGTTGTCTATATCTGTGTTTTATTCCTTCATTCGTAGATAAAATCTTGTATGCAACTTGACGTTATTGGTCTTTTAATAACTCGTGCCCACCTATTTCGGTACGCGCTACGCTTGTACCGAAAAATGGCACTCGTATTAAAAGACCGTCCATAACGTAACAGTTGCATAAATAGCTATTATTGTTTTGCATTTTTAAAGACAGTTGTGAATTGATTTACAAAGTTGGAATGTTTTTCACGGTCGACTGTTCAGATCGCAGTTATTATCTGTATATGTTATATTTTTATTTAATTGTTGAAAAACCAAGGTCACAGCAAATATAATAAATAAGATCAAATTGTTCTTACTACTATAAACTTATTATTAAAAGACCTTTTTGATTGTGAGACGCAATTTAAATTGCGTCGATAGGCGATATCGTGCACGTATTTTCTAAGAAAGTTTCAAGTGTAAAACGATTGAATGGCAAAGCATTGCGCCCATGTGAATGTTCACGAATTTAAAATTTGGCTTTAATAATCTCTTAACAGTATGATATACATGTAATCGCGTTGACCTGTTAATAATTAGTAAGGTCGCTAACTGTCGTTTAGATGAACATTTAATTGAATTTTCTTTTTTTGGGTTCGTATTTAAACCCAATTAAATTTAAAATTTTGGTATTAGGAGTTTAAATTTCCAATCCATCAAACTTCTAAATGCCCATAAAATCCACATTTAGTAGGCAATAAAAAATGAGACTTTCCTATTTTCTCATTCTTTCTTTTTCAGTATATGAACATACCAATATTTTTCTTAGCTATAGTGAAACGAAATAATATCCTATAATACAACATTATTAGGTAAAATAATGAATCATGTTGTTATGCTCATCATTACTGAGAAAAATCGGATCTTTTAGTAACTAACTAGAAAGACAACAACATCTTGTTATTAATTTATTTCAGATTTATTTCAGAAATACTGTTGGCCTTTTGATTTTGATTTTTCAGAAAAATAATCCGACAAAGGTACAGGTAATATTAATTTATACTTTTAGACGTTTGGATGATTCTTGATTACATGTATCGTTTTGTGTGCTGATGTTCAGAAGGCGAAATATTCTCCAATCCATATGACGTCCCTCGATACCAAAAACGATAGAATTGGATTTTTTCTTTATTAAAACTTATTATTGTCTTCATCTATTGTGTTCGCTTTATTCCTGTTGTGTGATTTTCTTTCTTTTACTTTGTATCATAAATGCAATTTAGTAAAATTTAGACACTATTAGAATGGTAATACCAGTTTATAGCCACCCGTTTTACAGCCTCCCACAAGTTATGGGGTCCAAGATCTAGCAACCGTAATGCCTTTGCGTATTACTATGTGTGTTATAATATAATACATGGGGAGGAAGTTAACGTGAACTTTAATGTTCTGTATCAAGCCATGTGTAGTGAAACTAGTTCTGCCTTTGTTCGTATTATTCATTGGAAAGTTTGTTCTGCGGTAAGTTGCGTTTGGTTGGATAACGTATTATTGTTTTGCTTTTGTGTTTGATTTTAAGGGAGTGTTCTGATTTATGGTCACTTGTAGGTACTTGACGATTTGTTCAATATTTATATTTACTGACCTAGGGTATCTTAAGTTTTTTGTTTAAGGGCTAAGATTTCAATAATCAGATACTTTTATTTCAAGAATAAATATGACAGTTTGACATATTTTCTATTCAAAACCTGTCAAACCACTGTTTTCATTCCTCAGATAAAAGGACGATAAAAATCGGCTCTTATTAATAATTAGCTAAAACAAATCATAGGTCACAATTAAACACAAATAGACTTTTATAATGGAGTAGAATGAAAAAGAGACGATGAAGTTTCTGGAAAAGTTTTTTTTGTCTGATAGATAATAGGTACCTACTTGTCAGCTAGAAACGCTTGCCCTGGAAACCTGTCATAATTTAGACTGCGACATTCTATGTAGCCAACCATTTTAAACCCTTCATTGCGTATTCTGGAAGTCGGCAATAAATTCAAAATTAACAAATTTCGAGCAAATAGAATATTTTGCTCCTTTCAAAACATACGAAACTCAAATTTAATGGGAAAGTCCGAAATAAGACGTTTAAAAAGTTTATCTTATAACTAAATATTAATCTTATCAAATTATTATTGTATTAATAGGAAAATGTGTTCCGAACTGAATAAAACTAATACAGTTAATGGTTGTCTTATTATTTCATGTCCGAAATTCTTATTTAAATATTTATACGGGCACCAATTAATTAAATACAGTACCTTTATCACCCTTAAACTATTTAATTTAAAATATTTTCATACAGAGAACCAACAAAAAGAAAACATCCCAACTCATGAACGTTTTGCGTGAAATGTTTTTCTACAATGCTACAAATTTGGAGTTAAAAGATAACAAAAGTTTGGTTGCTGCTTACGAAATTTTTGGGACTTGCGAATTATGTCTTACTAGCAACAATACAGGGTTTTGCTATTTGCTAATTAGTTTTGTATTATTTTATTAAACTTTATTTTCTAATAACTAATGTTTGCTTTTTAAGGACTAGCTTTTTGAATCGTAGTTAACTCAACCAATGAATTAATACGCTAACCAACGTTTTCAAATTTCGGTATAAAAGATTTAATAGAAATATTTGCATCCAATAGGATGTCTTCTCATCTTCATCACTCGTTTTATAAGTTTTATATATTATTTTGTATTTATGTCGCTTGATTAACGTTTAAGCAAGGGCTTGTCTTGTAACCAGTGTACCCAGATTTGACGAGCCTCAAGTCGCCGAATATTTCGTTTTTCCATTTATAAAAACTCAAGACGACCACTATTCACTAAAATCACGAAACATTCTAAGAAACGTAAATTTCCATTGTTGCCTTGAACACCCTAGAAGCTAATATCAACTTTAATGCGTTTGACACAATAATCATTAATGGTTCCGCATAAAACATTTTTCAGCATTTCTTTATTTTCCCTGTGTTGTCGCGACTGAAGTATAATGAAAAAAGTGATGAACTGATAAAAGCATTTTGATTTCCAGTTATTTTCATCATTCCTGAGGATTCGACATTCTCATTCCGAAATCGCCTAAAATAGCCCCATGTTTTTAGGGTTCTGCCCCATGTATCTCATTAACCGTTATAGCTAGACCGATTTCTGTTACCGCTATAACAACAATTACTAAAAAAAGAATAAAATAAATATTTAAGTGGGGCTGCCCACTTAAATATTTATATAAAACCATACAACAAACGTGATTTTTTGCGTTAATGGTATGGAACCCTTCGTGCGGGAGTCCGACTCGCATTGGCATTTTTTTAAGGTAGCTTAATTGGCGATCAGTCACCGATCGTAAAAATTGATCGCCTCGGAGTCTAAGTCTAAATGGCGAAAAGTCGCCCAATCTGGCTACACTGATTCTGTAAGGTTGACAACGGTTTAAGAATTTGAATTCAAATTCAAATAATTTATTGTGGATCATAGGTAAATAAGATGTTGTGTTGGTTACTGGTAGATCTGCTATGTCCCGCCGTTGAGGCATACAAAATTCATAATACCAGTATATTTGAAATACAAAGCAACAAATTATCATGCAATACAAATAAAAATTAAATAAGTATAATATGCAATGTCAAATTATTAATTAGTAATGCTACAAAATATTAAAAACAATTAAATAATGTCGCTTCATAGTTTGTGAATAATAGTTTAAAAATTCATGGTTATGCACCCATTTGGTTTGTTGTAATAAACCGGCTATTTCAGTGTCTTGTCATTTAGAAATTCTATAATAGAGTAATAACATTTACTTATCAATAATTCATGGAGTTTTTTTTTAAAGGCTAATGTAAGGAAACTATGAGCATATTGCTCATAGTTCTGAAAAACGGCGGCAGATTATTGTAGATACGTGGTCCCATACAAAAGATGCTTTGGTGCAAAAGCTTTGTTTTACTGGCAACTGTGCGCAGCTTGTCTTTGTGTCTGGTCCTAGTACAAAACTCAAATAAGTTAGGGTTTGATTTAATGAACATAACAGTTTCATATATGTATACACTAGGGAGAGTTAATATATTTAAATTAATAAAGTGTGGCCTGCATGAATCCGTTTGGCGTATATTGCACATCGACCTAATACAGCGTTTTTGAGCTCTGAAGGCACGCTCTTTTTTTACAGAGTTGCCCCAGAAAATTATCCCGTAGCGTATGATTGAAGCAACATATCCATGATAGGCAGTTAGTAGTGCACACTGGTTAACCGTGTTCCTTAATCTGTATAGAGCTATATTGAGAATGATCAAATGTGTTTTTCTCAGTTGTGAAACCCAATTGAACGTCAATGAAGGATTTTTGTATGACATAAGGTATACTTTGGCATGACTTGACTACGTATACTCAAACCTTGCTCAGCATAGCAGAAAACTTAAAGTGGCAGATGATCAAGAGTGACAGTTGCTTAAATCGAGATAAGAACATACTTACTTACCTGAGAAACCGGCCATTAGGCTACTTTTTATCCCGGAAATATGAACAGACTGTTCCTGTGGGACTATTTTCGACTTTCATGCGGGCGAAGCCGCTTGCGGAATCTAGTATTCCATATTTAACTGCCAATACCCATTTCCCTAACAGCGAAAAATAGTTTACCCGCAGATTGCCGTGAAAAGTTAACAATTTATTTTCCCTGACCCGGCCATTTTCCTTCCGCCTTTCACAGCTATACAAACCCTTGCATCGGCATTATACATAATAAATAATGACGTCATCCAATCGGGCCTTTTCAAATCATTTGCTGGATCAAATTAGGAAGAGGAAAAAAATCCATTGAAATATGACACCCGTTCGGACGAGCTGGAATCAAAGGGCGATGTGATAAAGACGGAAGTTTTCAATAAAGGGTAATCGTCCCCTTTCTTACGCATTTATATATATATGTTTTTCTGTTCTGGAGCATTATCTCCCTCCTAATATATTGTACCTGTATGTTTCTACTTGTAGCATCATTTGTTATGTCATCCTAAGGAATTATCTTTTGCTCTACGAAACGAATATTATTTTCTGAATGAGTTATCTATGTTTTGGTTCTGCTAACTCCGATATTGATAGATAGTTTTGCTGAAGTCTGCGACTTTGTTTGTTTGCAAAAAAATGTCGCAAAAACTTCAATCCCCCGTAGACTAACACGGGAGTTTTTTTTTTTTTTTTGGTTTTTGAGTAGCCATCCGCCAGCGCCTACAAACACTTTTAGGATTCCGTAACCAAAGGATCCAAACGGAGCCCTGTTGCTTTCACTCAAGTGTCTGTCTGACCATCCGTCCGTCTGTCTGTGTCCGTCTTTCGTCATACAGGTTTTACAGCCAAACGGTTGGAGCTGCAATCTTCAAATTTTCACAGTATAAGCATTAAACATCTTGTTGACCCAAAGCCAAACATATATTTTTTTTTAAACTGTGCTCCCTTACAGCAAAAGAGGCGAGCGAAAAAAAAAATTACTTACCCCCTCGAGTTGTATAGAGGTCATTGATTAGAATAATACTGTACTTTTTGTTTTTAAAAATATTGGAAAACAAAGGAATGAGATGCCATCAAAGTCAGCTTTTTTTTTCTTTTTTTTCTAAGTATATTTTTAACTAACTACCTATTGGCCTATGAACTTGATATTTGGTGATAAAGTTTCTCATACATTTTACTAACAAATAACAATATATTGATGAATCAGATTGTTTCTTTGAAATTTCCTTCTTTTACTTATTACAACCAAATTGATTTTGCGTTTTGGTACAGAACCCTAAATGTGAGAAGTCCGACAAGCGCTGGGGCGGACTTTTTCTTCTTATCGTATGTTTAACCTACTAAAATTATAAATGTGAAACTTTGTGAGGATAGATGTTGTGACTCTTTCATGCAAAAATCACCAGAAGGATTTTGATGAAAATATAGGTTAGAATAGCAATAAATAAAAATATTTGGGAAGTACAAATTCCATGCGATCGGAGCCGCGGGCAATTTGTAGTCTTTAATCATAAGGACTGTGCGTTGTCAGGCATATAATTCTGGTCTTCCAAGTCCTTACTACATTAAATAAATCCTTCAATACTACGAAGTACTAACATTTATTGTTGTTCAAATACCTTCTTAAAACTTAAAATTGGATTCGCAGTATCGGTTCTCCACTGCATTCGGTCTCACAGTCGGTCCGCGTTGTCAGTCCAACAATCTGAAAGGAGATAGTTCTTCAAACTTTCCCCATTTAATTTAATCTTCGTCAGCTGTGAGTGACTATTTGATGTTACTTTGCAGCTTAAAGTTGGCGTTTACGAAAGAGCTAGGAGTGAAAATTCGAACCACACAATTTCGGAAGATAATCTTGTATTTTAAAAGGTCCTTACACGTTTGAAGTTTTAAGGAACTGGAGGAGAATTTATAAAGGTTCAGTCTTAAACAGCTCATAAAATGGAAAGGAAAACTGGACTGCTGCACAAACGCTCAATATCTAATGGCTTAAATAATAAAAAATAATAATAAATAAACACAAAAATTAAATAAACTTATGGCTTTTTCCCAAGGGGGTAGGCTAAAACTACAGAACGACACCGATATGATCCTTACATAACTTCTCATTTTGCAAACACTCTATATTAAGTGTTTTACACAATGACATTTAATATAATTTGTGATAAAGTTTTAAAATATATAAAAAACCGTCAATCAAAAAGTAGACTACTTCGTCGTCTCATCGAATGGCACCGAATCTTTCGGACATGGCCAATTATTAGTCTTAAGCTCGAATACCCATATAAAACATACATCGACCCAGTTGGTATTAAAGGCGAACCAGATCCTATTCAAAGCACCGTAAAACGTCCTCGGACCGTCGCTACAATTTATGTTCCATCCCGAATTTTGTATGGGAACGTTCGATAAAGGGTGACATTCTGGAAAACATAAATTTCGTTTAGGTTTTCCACATTTTACCCTCTCAACCGAACCAAGCGACCAGCTTTAACAGTGTGGGAAGTGTTTGAAAAATGGACGGCGGATTACGAGCGGTTTTAATGACAGGGTCGAGTATTTTGTTCTTTCGTTTGTTTATTTATCGAACAAATGTTGGATATCTGTATTGTAATATGAACTGAATATGTCACAATAATAATATCCGTATATATTTTTATTTTTACCTTATTAAATTACAATGCAATATAAATAAAATGATTGAACATCGTACTTCTTTTCAATGAAATATTACGCAACGTCTGGATAAATTCACTACATTCAGCCACATCAGAACAGAAATATAGTCTACAGAATGTACCGTAGTAAGATCTTGTAATAATTTTATATTATAGTTAAGTCAGTATCGCTAAGCCTCACAAATAACAACCAGCGCATAATCCTATTTAAAATTTAGTTAGTCTTCAGGCTTGCTTCATTCCGTGCCTTCAAAAGCGAATTAAATAAATTTGACCTCGCCCATTCCGCTTGATACAATTACGTTTAGACTCTTTAAGCTTACTCTAATACCGGCAGAAGCCAGTCAAGGGAATTTGAAAATAAGTCCAGGCGTCAGCGGACATAAAGCTTCCTGATTTTATGTTGCCCAGGTATCATTAAGTTACTAAATTGTTTAGGAAAGAGAGAAATTCGAAACGGGTTGAGTTTTCCTGTTTTCATTAAAGCTTTAAGTAAGATTGTTGCTATATCAATATCTCTTTAAGGTAGAGACGTATAAATTGAACACTCAAGGTTTATACCTACCTGTTCTTATAGCCTATAGACGTGGCAGATCAAAAAGAGAAAATTGATTAAAATTAATTCAATTAAAAATAACTATGTACACTTTTCTATAGGCAAGTTATCATAAGCATGTTTGTTAATAAATTATATTTGATAAAAATATGTCTCATCCAGTTATCTGATGGCCGAAGGTCCATCTTCCACGTCTCCTATACTATTAAGTCTGTCTAATCCTGAAATCCAGAGACGTACATAGGTTGGTAATCAACTCCATAGTACCATCTACACTTGGTTGATGCTTCTGCTCCACATTAATTGTGAGCAATGTGTGGATCTCTGGCTCCCTCGTCGTCTCGTAGACCCCATAGCAATATTTATCAGGCGAGATCGAGGTGAGAATGGACCGTCACGAAAAAATAACTAAGTATATATTATAAAATCCAGTAAGTATTCCATAAATACTGTTGACCATATCTTTGTTAAACTATAACAATTGCATAACTTCCTTAACATATCCCCCGTGATTTTAATTCGTAACTAAGCACACAAAGAAGTCCTCTGCATAAAACACGGGCTCCAGTAATTACAAAGTGAATGGAACACTGAGTCACGAGGAGACTGCTCCAATAGCCTTCCGTCGCGTTTGAAACACTCCATTACCCCATTTCCTCTTTGACTATGGTAGCTTAGCTGGTGCAATAAGCGGGTAATGTGTTTAAACGATATTTTTCTGCTCTTCCTCTGACTTTAGTCAAATTCTTCTATAGGTAATATTCTAAGTCAATACATAAAATCAATTCATAAGTATACGAAAGTCAACAATAAAATAAAACTAAAACTTATGAAGTCATTACGTATAATAATTACGTCTTACCTTCCGATTTACGTATCTAAGTAAAGTAACTTACTTACTAGTATATAATGGGCCACAATTTGTTTACCAAGCGAAATACCTGATTCTAATTTTATGAATGAAATCATCACTGAGGCTCTCGCCCTACATGTGATATTCTATCAAAATATAAAAACGGCGCGAAAGCGATTGGAAAAGGTACGGGAATACCAAGTGCTATGAAAATATCACGTGATCAATCCCTAACGAAACGGCCATCGCCTTCGCTTATAGGATGAAATTTTGTCTAAAGTATCTGGATACAGTACAAAAATGGTTTCACAAGAAAAGCCAATAATTATAAAACCATTACATGCCTTCAAGGCCCTTCACGCTCCTCTATTTTTTATGCTTGCAGCCCCGAGCCATCTAGTCAACGTCTACAATTTATCTATCTAGAAGTTTTCACGTTCAAGTGACACCACCCACGAGTCATCTACTTAAACGTAAGCCACTTTTTATTCAGGAATGTTGATCGATCCGTTCTTTTAGTGAGTAATAAGTTTAAGGCGGCTAAATAACAATAGTAAATAATATACCTATACAAAATACCTTACGCCACCATTAATAATTCATTTTCTTAAGTCTCATCATTTTCAGGCTGTAGTAGGTGCTCCCTGCCATTAATTATTGGTACAAGAATCTAGAAAATATTTATTCCTTCGTTTTCCTTGATAATGGTGATGATGTCTCCTAGCCGATTTCAGCCACAGCGACTACAATCCTTAGTTCCTCATTGTGGTTGCGAGCTCAGATTTTTTCCTGTGTTATGTTTCCACACGAGGACATCCAACCGTGCCCAACTTCGGCTGAAAAACTCCAAGCCTAGAGCGAACACGTCAGAAAACCATTGACGACGTGATAAATAAACCTTCATAATACAAATGTAGAACGATAAAAATACCTACATTTAAAAACATCATTACCTAAGTGCGAACCCGAGCCTTACACTACGCGATCAAAAAAACTAAAAATATTTTTCATTTGTTTTACTAATTGACGTCATAAATTCTCGGTAACAATCCAAATCGGTAAAATAGACTAACTCCAGATAAAACTTACACAAACTATAAATTTAATCGGCAAGCGTTACATAGTGTTTTTGTTAGCACGGCGCAATATGAATGTTATATGTATGAATAAAGCTAAATAAATATTTTTATTGTAAACTGTGAACGTCCAATTAAGCTGGAATAGAGAAAAAAAATTGAGTTCAAAGGTTGTCATGAACATAACTCGAAATTTTGTTTAGAATAAAAAGCTTAGAACCTCATATTATAATAAACAATGGTTTGAATTATTCATAGTGAATTTATTACTTTACTCTGCATGCTTTGTTTTTGTGAACAATAATATTCTGCTCTTGAAATAAATTATTCATTTTGGAAATAAATAGAAGATTATTTTTTACTGTCAAATACAGTCTTTGCCTAACTTATTTCAAATTAATTTTCATAATATAAACATAAACTTTTGCCATTTCTGTAAAAACGGCTCATTATCTACAATAAATACAATATGTAAAAAACCTTTACAATAACAAGTCTCAATTGGCATATTGTTATTCACAGTACGATCCGAACGATCACCCGGTCATAATATATCATCGCATTCCTTGCTGAGCAATAAACTAAATGATAATAAACCCACTTGTCGCCGTTGCAATAAATTTCACTATTTGCTGGGAACAAAACACAGTATTACATGCAATATTACCCAATATGGGGATACACAGACAGCATTGAACCCAGTAACTCGTAAAGCCAAGTTACTAGGTCAGAAAACGCTCTTTTGATATTTGAAAATCGATTTTTCGAAAGCATAATCTGGAAACTCGAAATGCCTTTTCTAGCAAATTGTCAGTTCTAAATATTCTTACTTGAAGCAAGCTGCAAGAAATTAAAAAGCCACTGAGCCATTGAGACTACAAGTTTGTCTTGTCTGACTCGAAGTCGATGTAATGGCTCTAGAAATAAAAGAAAGTTGAATAAGATAAATCGATGGAGTACTAACATTTTCGTAGTTAGGAATATTGTTAGGTCAGCCATGTGGCCGACATAAAATGGCGAAACGTTCTTTGAAAGTTTGCAGAGGTTCTCGATTAAAAGTTTGTTCCACAAAACTTGAAATATATGGGTTAAACCACAGTGACAGCACGGGACATATCCTTTATCATGATAAGAGCCGAGAACAGCCGGGACCACAACGACATCTGAAACATTTTTGTCCGTACCATTTTATATCTATATGATTCCCGTAACATAACTTTTTAGTTTGTGTTTCCTCGACTGTTTTCGCATAGTTTCCTATGTTTTTTTGCATCCATTTTGGAGTGGAACCCTAATAAAAACATGCCCTGATGCACTCGCGGGACAGAACCCAATATGCAGCGGAATCCCTATTAAAGTCCCTCCGAGTTTTACGAGAACGGTTAGAGCATACAGACAGATAAATGTGTTCAAGTTTATTTTAATGTTTTTTAAGTAGCGTAGTAGATTTTGTTATTGTGTTTGCCGACTACCTTCTGTGTACTGCACGACAGTTTTTTTGTGATTAAGTAGTAGTGGGACTCCCTTTGCCGCATTTAGTCTCCCATTCCCATTACCAAAATTTGCTTGTCAAAATTTTTCTGGCCACTAGGGTTAGGTCATCAAGTGCCTGTACCTACCTAGTGGCTTGCCGTTAGCTAATAAGAAAAAAAATATCACCGTGGTCGCCGTTCGCTTTGACAAACGTAGTACCGATTTTTATGTATTACTTTTTTTTGACAAAGAAAGCTATACTAATTATTTAAGACGGATTTTAATGATAGATAATAAAAGCATCTACTTACCTTTAAGTCTAAAGTTAAACATTTGTAATGATAGTAATACCCCGGTACGTGAAACTTTCTTCTTTTATGCATAGACAATTTGTGTAAGCCGAATGTAGGTCAAACTAGTGGTTCTACAAGTGAATACTAATTGCTAACTTGCAGTCAAAGCATTATCTAGACTCCTATGTGGTTGTGATACGTTGTGGAACCTAATCTGCTCTAAACTTACTGAAAATCGATAGCAGGTATAGAGTTTGCGATGAGATTCTATGGATTAATTTAGGTATCGAATCCAAGTTAAGTATTTAGGAAAAATAATTGTTATCTTCATTATTTACTATAATACAAAATCTGTAAGATTCTCTACGCCATTATACGAGATTGAAATACTTTTTCAGCAAATTTTTAAATGAATGAAATCCTAAAATCGCATAATCCTAAACCGCCGCATTCATAATTTAGCCCCAATTGGCATGGCGATCTTCTTTAATCACCGGCATATCCTTAAACCAAAAATCAAAGTTATGATGACACCTACCAACCCGTACTAGGCTGACGCGGTGGATAACAGCAGGCTTCGGCTCACAGAAACAAGGCCTATGTCCCATTGGTGGGTCCATAATTTGTTGGTTGTGTAACAAAATTCAATCAACAATTCAGCCTATCACATTACATCACTGCTGAGCAGGGCTAACCACGCCCCAATTCTCTGTTATCATTTTTTTATAGTCTTTGCAAATTGTTTAATCTGGCCACTTCATACCCTGTTCAGAAACTTCATTTTCATCAAACAGAAAATATTTTCATAATATACTGATTCGGACAGAGTGATACTGAAAGTGAGGCGGAAGGCAGAGAAACCGGTTTTATGTACTTATGACAATACTTGTGAAAAGTCTTTGTCTAGCAGTAGGTTGTGATAAGCTTTTACCTATTATTCAACTTCGTTTTCAATATGAAACCACAGAACGGTTTTCGTACAGTGCCTTCAGGTACAGGCAGATACAGCTGCAATTTGAAAACCCAACCAACAAATATTTTATTCTTCACTCGAGTTTTACAACACTCAAGAGATTTCGTAGGTGATCTGTAATGTATCTGAAATCTCACGGCCACAGTTAAAGATTGCAATAGTAATAGGAACAATTTCTTTACAGAATTATACGACCGCGCGGAAAGAATTCGATACCCTGTTTTTTTTTGCCTTTTATTGGGTTAGGCAGTCAAAATGAAAATCAGGATCATATCTGGTTTTCCCTGCTGTTTTAATTATTTTTCTTCTTCATTTAGCGTTCCTACTCTCTCCAAACATAAGGACTTCAAATAAGAAAGAAAGAAAACTAGTTTATTTGGCACATACAGATACACACAATGTAAATACAAATAAAACTTAATTTTACAACAATTATATACTTAGTGTGCCCCGCCGCTGCGCCAAAAAGGTCCAGTTCAGCAAAATGCCAGACATCACAGACATTCTGTGTAATTTAATTAAGACTACTTGCAGCTTAACTCCGCCTTTGTCCAGTCCCAAGCCCGGATGAAATGAGGAGTATTTGCCTGGAGAAGAGAAAAACAGACCAGCTATAAAACCTTCAACGCCGAGTCACGGGCGGTGGTTAACTAACCCGTCACCTCCATCACTGCATGCAAGAAAACAAGCAGAAAGCCACAAACTGGCTTTGTTTCGAATAACCGAAACGCACATGAGAGGGCAAGGACACCAGAAAACCTCTAACGGAAATACGCTATATTTCTCTGGCCCTTCGGACTTCAGCACCAACGGAGTTGCTATATGGGTGCCGCACCACCTAAATAACCATATACTGGGTTATAACCCGATACATTATACAATCGTCACTCTCAGATTGAGCACACGCCCCTGTACGCTGAACATTGTCGTGGTGTATTCAACAGCGGCTTCAAAGGATGATATCATTAATGAGTTTTACACCTTGTTGGAAACAACTTTATCCAGGATTCCTGCTCGCGAGATAACGTTGGTGATTGGAGACTGGAACGCAAAGGTGGGAAGCATGGTTGGGCAGTTTGGTCTAGGCAATAGAAATGAGAGAGGAGAGAAATTACTGGATTACTCCATCGCCAGAAGTTTGACCATAATGAACACCTGCTTTCAGCAACATCCAAGGCATCTATACACGTGGAAGTCCCCGGGTGATCGATATCACAATCAAATTGATTACGCCATAATCAATAGCCGCTGCAAAGATCGATTTCCAACGTGAGAACCTTCCCTGGTGCAGACTGTGGTTCCGATCACTGTCTTCTGGTGCAAATTTACCCTGCACTTAAAAACAGTGAAAAAAGGACCCTTGGTAAGACCGCGCACCCTGGAGCCGCTGGAAAAGGTGGCCAGCCAAAAGCCAGCGTTCTGTAGAGGCATCAGCGACGCCATAGCGAAATATCCACCAACTGTAAACGCATGCGCAAATGACCAGTGGATTCACTTATGGGACTTGATATGGAAGACCGTAGACCAAATCACCAAAAAGTTCGTTCTCCATCCTTGTGCATACAATCCTGGCTCTCTGTTGGCACCTGGGCTAAGATTCAGGAGAGGAAGGATCTGAAACTGGTGGGCCTGACAAGCCAGGAGGATCGTGATAGATACTCGGAGCTGAGCAAAATAATACAATTACTATCAATAACACATCTGCCAGGAAATTGAAGACCACGCACTGAAAATACAGAGTTCAGATCTCTTCAAGAAAGTCAAACTCCTCTCGAAACAATTCAAACCCAAAACTTGGGTGGTTGAAGATGAAAATGGAGTTTGACTTCAGGATTTGACGCAGTAGCAGAAAGGTGGTGGAAATATTGCGAGGATCTCTATAGGAATCCCCACCGTCACACACTACCGCCGCTACCGCGTGTGCCAATATCATGGGATAATTTAAAACTTGAACCTACTCTTCTACTTCTATCTGAAGTATGGGAGGTTCAAGTTTTAAATTATATCTATCTAGCTATCTGAAGTCACAGTGGTGATTACTGCGCTCAAAGACAGGAAAGCACCTGGGCCGGATATATTAACATCTGAGATCATAAAGGCAATAGCCGGGTCCACACCGGACGATCCATCGCGCTCCAATCGCGCGCGGCAGGAGCGCGATCCAAATGTGCGGGCGGTGTGGACGTGCCGCGCGCGATCCATGCGCAAGTATTGGAGCGCGCGATCCCTGCTGCGCCCGATCCGTGCGTTGTCGGTTTTTTTGCCAGCCTCAAAGGTCTATCCATAACTGAGGCACAGTTGCGTGCCGCGCGCGGTGTGGACAGTTGTGTGTGGTTCGCGCGATCCTTCACGCCATGGACATCTGGAATCTGAATCATGGATCGCCTATGGATCGCTAGGAGCGTAGGTTCAGGATCGCAGTTCAATTAAACTGGATCGGCCTAGTACGATCCACGAACCACACTCCGTGATCCTGGATCGCGGATCGCGCGATCGCTGATGCAGGTTGGATCGTCCGGTGTGGACCCGGCTAATGGGAGCGTCAGGAGCAAGCGCAATAGATAAAATATGTGACAGTATCTGGCGTACGGGCGAATGGCCCCGAGACTGGGCACAATCAATTATAATAATAATTTTATTCATTCAAAACCTATTACACAATGAGAGAATTGGCAAGAAGAAATACAATGATTAGGCTACATTAGTACATGCAAAAAGCTAGAAACTTATAACACCCAAACTAGGACATGTCCTGTATCTCAGGTGTCAGGGTTCCTTCCTGGCTGGTCACAATATGTATATAAATTATTTATTCGTAATTTAATTTATCAGTGAATTATTTTGGTGATTAATAAAATTTAAATTAATATTTTCAATTTTAAAATTTAATTGAGTTAATATTCTAATAACAAATAATATTATATTGCCGCTAACAGTAAAGTTTAATAAATAAAAATAAATAAATAGAATTATGTTTGAGTTCTCTGCATTATTTCATATGTGTGTGTGAAATGTAGTAGTGTGTTTATGTGTGTGTTTTATAGCGTCTGAATATGTAGTGTGTAGGGTATTGAAGAATGTAATTTCGATCGGGATTTACTGAGCGATGTCTGCCAACAAGTCCTCTGTTTCCTGATAGGTAAGTTTTAATGTTTATTTGCCTTGTTGTACAATTTTACACTAAGGATAAAGTAGTGTTTACTCGCAAAAAATGTTCTGGTCCGTTCGGATTTGAATATTGTGTATCTAATTCTACCACGGGGCTCCTGCAGTGGACGCGACTTTTGTTTACGGGTTATGGTCTTAAGAATGTAAAGCTGCCTTACCGTGAGGACTTCACAGTCAGCGTAATACATGCAACGCTGAAGACCAAGCTGCACGATGCACTCCACGTCGCCAAGGACAGACACAGAATCATCGTCAGAGAAAAGTTGATCTCCTGTTGGGGGAATCACGACGCTCAGATATGTGGAACACGACGCGAGGAGGAGGACTTGCAACTACTATTGGCTTGGCAGGCCTTGAAATCGCCACACCGCTTTCAGCAAACGTGGTGATAAATGTTCGTACCTTCCACTTTTACCTTCCTTCTACTCTTCCTTTAAGGGTTCCGTAGCCAAATAGCAAAAAACGGGACCCTTATGGATTCGTCATGTCTGTCTGTCTGTCCGTCCGTATGTCACAGCCACTTTTTCCCGAAACTATAAGAACTATGCTGTTAAAACTTGGTAAGTAGATGTATTCTGTGAACCGCATTAAGATTTTCACACAAAAATAGAAAAACAATAAATTTTGGGGTTTCCCATACTTAGAACTGAAACTCGATTTTTTTTCATCAAACCCATACGTGTGGGGTATCTATGGATAGGTCTTCAAAAATGATATATCTGAATAGTTTGCGAGAGAGACACTTCTAAAGTGCTAAAATGTGTGTGCCCCCACCTGTAACTTCTAAAATAAGAGAATGATAAAACTAAAAAAAAACATATGCTGTACAATACCATGTAAACTTCCACCGAAAATTGGTTTAAACGAGATCTAGTAAGTAGTTTCTTTTTAATACGTCAGAAATCGTAAACCGCTATTTACCAAGTACGGAACCCTTCAGACTCTCACTTGCCCGGTTTTTCTTATTCGTATTGATAGGCTCACGGACGGCCACTATCTCACCTAATCCTAAGCGATGGTGTGGTCTACATCGGATTTTATACTTTTTTCAAATCTTTGTTCATGTATCTGGTTTATTGTATCTTTTAGTCTGTGCTAAATAAATGTATTTACTTTCTTTCTTTTTTTTACATTATCTGTATTAGCCTGTAGTATAACTTATATTCTCAAGTAATAAACTATTATTTAGGTATCGCTCCGCAATGCAACATTTTTTGATAAAAAGCTTCGATGAAATTTTAATAAAACGAATTACTTGGTGATGAATAATTTATTGAAAAATGGTAATTAACATAACATTTTTATTTTAAACCACTAGCAAATGCAGCTGAAGCTTGTTTGATGTATTAAAATCACACAGGCTTGACACTGGTCGATCAGGTTGTTTAAAAAAAACAGAGCACGCCTCATTACTCGGGCAGGAGATGAGTCGTTAGAATTTTAATACCGGTTGGAATTAGTTATAACCTATTTATGACTGATAAGAAAACATTATTGAGTATAAGGATGATTGTGGAGTGTTTATATTCATCATTCGATTGCCTAGAAGAGATCGCATTCCGCGATCTCTTCTAGTCAATCTAGTTATACCACTGTGCATCGTCACATACAGGTATGGTTATTGTCATGTCATTATCCTGTAATATACCTACCGGCAGCCATAAAATAATAGTCTTCTTAACCTAATTTCGAGCACAGCGCCCAACATAAGCGGCGATTGCCCAATTAACCATTGACATTGGTGATTTATTATAAGTTGATCAAGGTAAGTAATAAATGATAGAAGAATCGGTACTGCTAAGTACTGTCCAATAATCTTAGTGACTACCATGATTGTATTATTTATTTGCATGCTAAGGCATTGGTTCTCCGCCTGATCTCTGTCCGGTCGTGCCAAATTGCCGTAACATTGGACAGTGAAAGGAGAAAAAGGGGCACCTGTATTTGCGCACACACTTGTGCATTAATAAATCTGTGGCAATAGACGATATTTTTCAAAAAACCATTGTTCTCTTCACTAGGTTTGTATTTGCCAATATATCTGCCAAATACAAATAGTTTGTCTGTAAGAGATTGCCCTGTGCGATAAGACCGCCCATTGTACACTTATATTTATATATTTTTTGTCCTGTAATTATTTAAGTGGTGGAAAATAAAGTATATACTAAATAAAGCACAGTGTGATCACCACAGTTACATCAGTTTACGCGGAAGGGTTCAGTACAGAATATTATTTACCGGCCTTTGATTATTTATACATACTGCTGCCGCGATTTAAGGCTCCATATTACGCCGCTCTAGTGCGTGATACGGAAGATAGTGTTGCTTTGGTTTAATATTAGTCCAGTGTGGTGAGATGCTGGACTTCTGTCGAGTGTTTTCGTCTCTTTGCGAACCGTAATGTAATATTTCAAAAATTTGTGGTTGAACTTGTACTATTACTAGCACGTATACTACCTGCCCTGTTCCATGATACTTGGGGTCGCCGCCGTTACGCGTTTTCCTCTTCTATTCTTCCCTGTCAACCGTAACGCTATCATTTTTCTAAATTTGTTTCACCTGGCACTATATTTTATTTAGCCGCCCAAAAATAAATAAAAGTTCACATTCTATTTTAAATTACATATTGATATTGAATTAAAATTAGTCACAAATCGAATCTCGAAAACCTATCACTAAAACAAAACTTATCACTGAAAGTACAAAATCAATCTGCCTAGCCTATCCAGCTGAATGCCAGTATATTTCATGGAGCGTCTGCCTACTGACCACCACCCAACTAGTTAACACGATCAAAGTGAAACACGAAAGGGAGAAAAAAAAAGATCTGAAATTATGAAAATATTCGGTGAAATTCTACTTTTCACTTGTGTGATAGAATAGAATAGAATAGAATAGAATAGAATATACTTTATTGTACACCAAAAAAATAAATTACACATTTATTCAAAAATTTTACTAGACGTGCATTGATTTATATCTAAACATCCCAATTTTTACTAAAATGGCAGATGCGCCGCTTTTTCATAGGACAGCAGTATTGCTTTACTCAAGTTAGCCGCCAAAAGTTAGGGAGTGTAGGACGCAGCTAATAAACGCTTCCTAGTACAGAATTCTATTGCAGCTTCGGGAACTTTAATAAGGTACTGCAGATAAGGTACGAGTAATGTTACGAAGTGGCTATTGTTCAACGATTAAGGAACGGACTGGTGGAGAGGTTGGGTGTTTGAGTCTCATTTGTTGCATTGAACATCCTGTTGATGTAAATTTACACGACTTCTATGCAACCATATCTCGTTATCACACATTTGTGATGCTACGGCGAAGAGATAACGCAATGCTTGCTACGGCATAGAGGTGACGCAATCTTTGCTACGGCGTAGCGATTGCTACGTTTTTTACGCTTCGCAATTTGTATTTGGTATATTTGATTTAGGTGTGCGTTTTAATTAATAACATGAAAAATCAGGAATAAAAGTCGTCTTTTCCAGCATTTGTCTTTGTTTTCATACATCACTTTTCATTTACGCGTAATAAACGCTGACAAAAAAGTATTTTACATAATACCAAACCGAATGCTATTAATAAACATTTCTACTCATTTAATATTCGCCCTTCAAAATGTGACAAAATTATTTCTAATGTGCGACGTATCGTTCTACCTACATTTGCAAAGTGACGTCATTATCGCCCAGCTCTCGACGTCTGAAATGTCTTTCTGATTGCCTCCTACCTCCGCCCGTGGACGCTGTGACATTTATGAAGAACAAGGAGCTATGTAAAGTGGCCGTTCCTAAAGCTTTCGCAAAACCCATCATACGGGCCCTTCAAATAAGGCACGGGTTCTCAAACTGAGACTCGTAATAATATTTTCATCACATTTGCACGTAAAAAGTATCTAAACATACAGGTTAACTTGGCCGTAATGCCCCATATAAAACCCTCGGGCTTTCTTTTTGTCATGAAACCCTAGGGCGGTAAGTAATATTTTTTTAATTTATGGCACAGCACACAGGTCATGCAAGTTCAAGCAAGGAGATTACACGCAATTGAAAAATTGTCTTAAATGTTATCTAAACAGGAATTTCTTTGCAATCTCGCTACATGTTACTTAAATACTCAACTAATGTTCTTAATAATCGATTTTAATAGTTATACTCGTAGTAAGAAAACGTCGAAATTATTTAATTATTTTTATACTCCGTCATGGCTGTATATCTACGTAAGTATTTGCCCTTAAAGTTTCTGAACGAAACACTGTATAATCTGTGGTGTGGGCAAAAATTCGCCAACCGCTTGAAAAAATGTTCACCTATTTCGTAATGACAGCTGTGCTGACTTGTATATTGAAGCTATAATTCATAATTATTACTCGCAAATGTGACGAAAAACATTGTATGTATCACGGGCGGTACGGGAATTACGAACCTCGACTCAGACAGCCCTCAGTCTTCGACTTCGGGCTTCTACTAGGGTCTCGATCGTAATTCCTTACCTACCGCCCTTATACACAATGTACTATTTTATTTATTTATGTGACAAATTGGCGGGACTATTAGACATAAGAATATTTATTTTGTAATCCAATTGTTTAGACTTAAAACCATCAATCACTTGTTTGCAAGTCTAAATAGAATTAGGAGACTTTACAAGAAAATTATGTGACCCAGCGATTGTACGAAAACACGTTGGAAAACCCTTTTTTGGTGTTATAGGACCCGCTGTAATACATTCCGCAAACAGGGGGACACTTATAATAGACCCCGTACAAAAGAGGGATGGAAGAAAAACAAGATGAGAATGTACCACATATTCGGCTTATATTCTTGCCGTATTGTTTCGAAAATGTACTCTAAAGGACAGTTAAAAGTGTACAGGACAAAGCGATTGTTGACTGTGCGAAATTCAAGAGACGTTTTTTTTGCAGAAACTCAAACCTCCAGATGGTGAAATTATATGTTAGCGTGGTAGCCTAATCAATTCTAAGGAACATTAAGTAAACAAAACCAAGACTATATTTCTAAACACTGCCACAATAGTTTAAGCGAAAATCCAGCCCACAATAGAAGCAAGTTCCATTAGTGACGTAGTTGTATTAATAGTTTTAAAGGAAACATCATAACGATGCGGTGGACTGCTTCCCAGAAACTAATATACGATTATTGTTACATACGGGCTATACGTGTCCACTGTTAATGCATTGTAATCACAGAGCAAAGAAAACGCCTCGGCGGTCGCTAGACCAGCATAGAATCAAAGTTGTCGACATACTCGTAGCTCACAGAATTAGCCGGCTGAAGTGGCTATGAGCCGGCCATATTAGCCGTAGAACCGATTACCGTTGGGATAAACGTGTTCTTGAGTGGACACCGCGAATTGGTAGACTTAAGGTGGGACGCCTTGAGGGCGTCCCACCTTAAGTCTTCTCGCTTGGTGTAGCGAAGATCTACACAGGGTGGCTGGTATCAGATGGAGCAGAGTTGCGAAAACCGAGATAAATGGCATGCGATTGGAGAGCCCTATGTCCAGCTGTAGACTGCTGTAAGATGATTATAAAGTCCCTGCTAGAGGTAGCAATGTCAAGGCTGTCACAGTTAGCAGCTTTTTTACCTCTTAGGCAACCGAGCCCATTACTGCTTTTGCACTTTGTATAAATCTATGACGTACCTGAACGTAGTTGTTTTTCTCAAATTCAGATTAGATCCCACAGGCTTACCGTATCACCATCGTCACTATGGCATACAAGAGATATCCTATACGATATGGCATACATGACATACAATCAGAGAGGTATTGACCGCACAGTCACATTGTGGCTACCATTCATCAGGTTTGGTTTTGGTAACGGCGGACGGCCATGACGAAAAATGAACTCAACACACTTTCGGTGCTTCGAATTTTATTAGTATCCAAGTACCTACCTAACTGCCTTTTCTACCTACATGCTGCCAGACGCGTCGATTCCGTACTCTATGACTGAATGTACGGTGTTAATGTTGCTTCTAATGTGGCTAATGTGTAACTCCTTATGTAGCTACTTTCAGCATTTAATAAACGAAGTAAACCTTGTAAATTCTGGAGTGTTTTCGTTAGAGCTACTGTAGGATTTTGTGGCTTTAGTTGAATAGAATGTAAGGAAATCTTACACAATGTAATGGGTATCTGTGCTGTGTTTATAGCCTAGCTTCTAAGCCGGTGAAGCGCTTAGATAAAATGTTATAGGTCCTTTACGAAAAGAGTAATAGTTTATTAGGTGTTGGTGCTAAGATATAAACATCATTCACGATAATAGATATCAACCCAAGTCTTACAGGTTTTACAATTTGAACTATTTAGTTTTTAAATCGATCTAATACATTGCGTTAAATTCCGTTGTATTTGCACATTGACAGCCCAAAATGTGACCTTACAAGTGGCATGTGAGCAGTTCCATACCAAAACCAAAATCTTTAATTAGCTTGGAAATATTTAGACTTTTACCAGACACCACTGAATAAGTCTTATAGCTACGACGTGTCTTTCCTTTAACACCGTGTTCAACAGCCATTGTTCAGATGTAAAACCAGTACCAAAACCAGCTTAGCGAGTGAATGCTGCTATCAATATAAGCGCCCGCTTAGCAATCCGCTTACAGACCTCATACAGACTGCCGTCAGAAGCTCGCTTCATAGAATATAATTCGGTCTTGACAATTACGAACCAGATTTTATATTAGCTTTGTCACTCAAATTTTCTATAAACCAACATAAGAAAACAGTTATTTTGTCTTGAGAAACATTAAAGGTGCCTTAATTCTATTCAAATTCTGAATACCTTCATTCTGACTCGATTATCCTCATTATTTTTAGCGATACTTGTACACTGTGTATAATTAATAACAATTTGCGGCTCTAAAGGCACCCACGACCACGATACAAGCAATAAGCCAACAATACCTACCTACTCCGGTCAGGAATTCTTGCAATCCCTGCCCGCCCACTATTATTATGATAATACTTTCCATGCAAAGCCTTTGGTGGTTACATGAGATAGTAAGCTCTTACTACTCGTTAGGTAACCTTTCAATTATTACACGTGTTTGCAAGTGAAGATTTATTTTAGAATTTCTGTTCGGAACTGATCATAAGTAGGAGTGTGGATACTACTTTTAGTCGAAGTAAACCAATTATCAATATCATTTTTGGATGGCATGGCTATGTAGCGGTACCGAACGTAGAACCTCTTACAACAATGGGCAATAGGCTTACCAAATAATACTGCAAATCTCAATGGGACCCCCCCCCCCCAATATGGTGCCCTAAATCCGCCATGTTTCTTATGTTTAACGTCACTTACGTTATTTATGACAACTTGGGCGGCAAAATATCGAAATCTATGGTAATTTAGACCTATCTAACAATGTCTTAATTATAGAAATCCTCCTAGCGGGTTGAAAGATATGAGATTTTTAATAATAATTACATACATAAATACGAGATACGCGCGAAAAACATAATCCTTTCTTTGCAGCCGGGTAAAAAAACATAACCATATCCTTCAAAGAAAATATAAGGCTGACTAAGAAACCAGGCACTTGCATCTAGAATCTAGATAATATTTTACACCCAAAGGCTTGCGCTTGCATGTGCATTATTGCAATGATGATAATATAATTCAGTCTTTTATGAATATTCAAGCTAGCAAGTATTATTTCGCAAAATTGGCACATACGGGTAAGTGTGTTTAAACACTGCTTATTTATATTCTATGCATCGAGCCAATTAGATTGGCTCTCTGTGAACACTCCGTTGATTGCAAATTTCAAATACAGCGAGTATTTATCTACCTCCAATATCGATGGCTAATAGCTTTGCGAGGTGACTTATCTTCGCATCACTCTTGTAGATTTTGTCGATAATATTCTTATGGTGTATTTTTTCTTACATGTCTTATTTTAGTAAACAAATACGGTGCGAGTGAACAAAAAAGACGGTTGCGACTAAGAGGTTGGATTTCATGTAAACCAATTTTCATATTATAAAAATGGCCAAAAAATGCCCCGAAATATTTAAACAGGAGATAGACACAGCATAAAAATCTAAATATGCAAATAATAAAGGTAGCAGGTGCCGGCAATAACACGGTATATTAGACGAAACGTATTTTAATAAGAGCTGAGAGAAAAAGCCTAAAGTCACCACATCGTTCAAGTTTGGCGTTGTCGCGAGGAGAATTCCATAAATTTCATTTTAGCGGGCAATGTCACCCAGAAACCTGAAAAAAATAAGTATTATTTTTCATGAAAATTTCGACAATGCTAGGATTTGAATGGCTTCTTCACATCGCACAATTTAGGTTCTAGAGGTTGTTTATTTCAATAGACTTTCGCAACCTTATTTCAGTGTAAGGCGATTACATAAGCATAATATATTTTTGCGTTTACGTTTCTCTTTGAAAGATTACATGGTCGTATCATTAAATAGAACAGTAAAATATTGTATCTCTCAATAAACGCCGATTAATAACAGTCTAAAATTTGTTTTTTTAGGCATGCGTACCCAAAGGGTAAAAACAGGAACCTATTACTAAGACTCCGCGGTCCGTCTGTCTGTCTGTCACCAGGCTGTATCTCATGAACCGTGATAGCTAGATTTTCACAGATGATGTATTTCTCTTGCCGCTTTAGTAACAAATACTAAAAACAGAATAAAATAAATATTTAAGTGGGGCTCTCATACAACAAAAGTGATTTTTATACCGTTTTTTGCGATAATGGTACGGAACCCGTCGTGCGCGAATCCGACTCGCACTTGGCCGTTCTGTTAGAAATTAAGTTCTGTCTATCAAGATGGAACCCATCAATATTTTGTAGGTTCCCTTTACTTATTATGCCTTCATTTCGTTCAGAACAAAACCGTGAAAATATTATTAAGAAAGGAGTCTTGTTTGATAGTGCAGTTTTTTTGTTTTGTTTATTGTTAATTAGACTCCTAGTCCTAGAAGTAACTTGTATAACTAACCACCCATTCTTAAATAATTTATACATCAATTCCCAACATTCAACAAAAAATCGCATACAAACACATGTCTACACACGAAAATACAAAATACACACCAAAACAATATGTTTCCTTAAAATGCCTACACATCATACAAAAATATTAACAATAGACCAATCAACCCAAACCCAGAATACGTTATACTATACATCTGCAAAAACATTACTGCCAGCCCGGAGTATTATCAACCTGGTCATATAAACACCAATCCATTCATCACTATAACTACTCACTCTATAACAATACTTCTGCACTTACTACACTACTCACCTTTTATTATAATAAACACAGCACACGATAATTTGATCAACTTTAATTGTTTACGGCACACAATTGTCTTAACCTCACTCCCTACGCAAAATGTATCGCACATTTATGACAATCGCAATATTTAACACAAATTATGCGATTCTAACAAACACTTTAACCAAAATAAATAATAACCTGCATGGCCACAACTTAAATCTCAAGAAAACCACAAATAGACGCGTAATTAAAACAACTGGAGAAGTCTATGCTACAACGTCACATACGGTTACTTATACCCGCGCAATTCTTAATATTACTTTAAGCTTTAACGTCTACCTACACATTACAGGTTCGCATTCCCATAATGACTCAACATTCAGATACCCGCACCCGCAAATCCAATCCCAATCAGCTGTTTTATGGTACCTACATGTCAATCTCAAATTACTAACACTGACGTTGAATTCTTTGACTTATACATTGACTCACTCACCGAATCACTTGCCTTTAAAAAAATCATCCTAACCCAAAAAAAGACATATCCTCCACATTCATATTTTCTTGTTTTTATGTTTTGTGCTTCTTATGGTACCTACTTATAAATCTGTAAATGACTAACTTAAACGGTATACGAGTAAATGAAGAACTTGACCATATAAGCATAGGTATTTCTTTTAAGCAGTCCTCGAGACTGCACAAAGTTTGTTAGAAGTTCACATAGCGATATGTCAATAATTCATATAAATATACGTAGCATGAATAAAAACTTCGACCAGCTTCAGCTACTATTGCAGTCTATCAAGATTGGTGTTGACGTGGTTGTCTTGACTGAGTGTTGGCTCAGCAAGGTAACCAATCTACCGATATTGGATGGTTTCCGCTCCCTTGCTACTGGCATCAGTTGTAACCAAAATGATGGTGTTGTAATATATACAAAGCTTGGATTGCAATGTTCGTCATGGGAGCCGGATTTCAGGGTTAGAAACTGTCTGGTTTGCCAACTAGATAACAGATTGGCCGTAGTTGCAGTTTACCGGTCCCCCTCATACAAATCCACAGATAATTTTGACAACTTTTTGGCAAATTTGAATTGTGTCTATGAGAAACTGTCTAGCTGCAGAAATATCGCGCTTGTTGGTGACCTAAACATTGATCTTAGCCAAGGATATGGGTGTGACCGGAATGTTAATTATATCGCACTAAATACATCGCATGGGCTTCTCCCTTCCCATCTGTTCCCCACTCGGCTTGAAGGTTGTCTGGACCATGTTTTTCTCAAGACCACTCTGCCTGCTACCACTTTCGTATTGGAATCATATGTTTCAGACCACAAACCGATACTGTTAATCCTTCCCAATGCTTCCACCGTTCGCAAATCTTGTTACATTTCCACACGCATAAATTATGAAGTTATAAAGATAGAACTGGAAAACAGACTTTGCGATTCTGTACAAAGAAGATGGCACAAATGTCTTAATGACTAAATTTGTTAATATGGTAACTGAAATAGCATCCAAACATACACAGCATATTCAAATATCACGTAAACGTAGAACTATTAAGCCATGGATAACTCCTGGCCTTCTTAAATGTAAGGGAACCGTGATAAGCTACATATCAAATCTAGGAAAGCGCCTGACAACTTAGTTCTCAAAATAACCTACTGTCGCTATAGGAACTTCTGTAATTCTCTGTTGAGAAAACTAAAAGTAGCGTATGAAAGGTTTTGCCCGCTCTCTCTAAGACCTTGGAGAAGATCCTGAACAAGTGTCTTAGATTTTTTTTTAAATAAATATCATCTCCTATCGGATAATCAATATGGCTTCCGGACCGGGTTCTCGACCGAGGATGCTGTACTCGATCTCACTCAAAACATCGCGACTAATCTTGACGGGAAAATGAAATGTCTAGGGATATTTCTGGACCTCTCGAAGGCGTTCGACACAGTTTCTGTTCCCCTACTTATTTCAAAGTTAGAAAACCTTGGTATTCGTGGCATCACACTCGAGATTTTCAAGGACTATCTCAGAAATCGGAAGCAGCAGGTAAACATTGATACGTTCCTTAGCAGTGACAGAACAATGACATATGGCGTGCCTCAGGGTAGTATTTTGGGTCCTTTATTGTTCCTCATATACGTAAATGACCTTTGCAATATGTGTCTCCGAAATTGTAAAATTTATTCATATGCGGATGATACCGCTATTCTTGTCTGTGGACGTAACTGGGACATTGTCAAGTCCAATGCTGAATCGGCATTAACTAAAGTAATGGTTTGGCTCAACGCAAATCTGCTCACACTTAACGTTCAAAAAACAGTTTACGTCCCTTTCGCTATTAGGCGTAACACCTCACCTTCCTCTTCATTCCTTTTAACAGCCCATACTTGTCCTAACCCCTCTGCCTCCTGCCGATGTCCAGCGCTCATCCGAACTGACAGCGTTAGGTACTTGGGTGTAAAAATAGACGACGGACTGCGATAGGATAAACAACTTGACGCCCTCGTCACTAGAACCATGCGACTTATCATATTTTTAAGTCATTAAGAGAGTCTGCAAACTGTGGTACGCTTAAAATGGTTTATCTTGCATTGTGTCAATCGATCCTAGGCTATTGCATTTCCGTGTGGGGCGGTGCTACGAAGACCAACTTTCTGAGAGTTGAACGTGCCCAGAGAGCGATACTTAAAGTTATGACCCGGAAACCATTCAGGTACCCAACCACGGAGTTATACTCGGACTGCAAGGTATTAACAGTTCAACAACTCTATGTCCTTAAAACCACCCTCAGAACACATTCCAGGATACCCTCTACCAACACTAACAAACGGAGGATCCCAACCACATTTACTCAGCATAAAACCACGTTTGCAAAGCATCAACATTTCCCACTATCCACCCACATATACAATCAAATTCACAAACAACTCAGCATACAAGACCTGAACAGACACACACTTAAATGTAAAGTCACTGCGCGGCTACTACACCAGGACTATTCCTACACGGAATCGTTACTCACCTACATCTCTTAGATGAACACCTCAAATCTAATAAATCACACCCCAGTACTCACCCTACTATATTCACTTTACTTTATTTTTTTTATTCTTACTTTAACTGTTATTTTATTGTTTTATTTTTATTAATTAGTCTCTTGAATAGTTTATTGATGCTAAATTTTGATTGCGACGACTATGTATCAACCACGTATATTAATGCTAATATTGTGTAAAATCTTACCTGAATACTGTCTCTCATACAGGTTGCCCTAGTTTGAGAGGCAGGGTTCATTATTCAAAATGTTTGCAATGCAATTCTTGCAATATAGCTGTACGTGTTTGCAAACTGTAATGTAACCTTTCTTTTTGCACCAATAAACATTTTATTTATTTATATTTTGAGATAAGACACATAAAAAAATCGAATTGAGAAACTTCTGCTTTTAGAAGTCAGTTAAAAATATAAAATCTTTAACAATTTTCCTGTCTTTCTTTTCATAATAATTCTTTCTTATTGTCTTTTAATTCATAGTGGTTACCTACCTAATAACACCTGAACTCATTGTTATACGAGCTATCACATCTCTCCGGGACATGGTTGAGTAAGATTCAGGGTATAAAATGTTGCCGTTCCTCTTGATCTAATCCCCGAGTCCCTGTTTACGACGCACACATAGAAATTAAAGGAGAACCTTGCCTTCTGTGCCATAAATAGCCTGTAACCCTTTTATATCTACTACCTACATAATATCGTTCGTTATCAACATGTTTACGATTAGTTGATATCGTAAAACTCTAAAACATCATAATTCGAGAGTTTACCTACTTCATGGCAGCGACTTTACCAGCGTAAAAACTGTCCGTACAGAATGTACCTATTAGCGGGATAAAAAAGTATCAAAATTGTGCCCTAATCCAAGCTAACAGCCTACACGTACTTACGCAAGTTCCAAATTTCATACAAATTCGTCAAGCCATTGTGGCTAAACATCTAAACATACTTGAGTCATCTTTATCACTAATGTAGGAAAGAATTTGTCTACTGTACAACACTTTGACATCGAAACCTACCTAAAGTAGTTTAGACACTAAGCATCAAATTTTTCCATATAAAAATGGTCGATTGCGAAACGATAACTCTTTTGATAGAAATTGTTTGCACACAAAAGCATAACTCAGCCTAACTCCTGGGGGATACCGGGGCAACATTGTAACTCAGCTATTTTTTTTGCATACATTTTACGGAGCTGACAAAAAGTCTGAGCATATTTTTTCCAATTTTTCACCGAAATCTCGGCATGCGTTGCAAAAACCCAGCAGGAAGTTGCGCGTAGTTTATAACATCATTTATGCTTAAATATTTTTAAATGGGAATGCTAAGGCCAATTTTAAATTGTTTTTTTCGTTGTTTTGAATTATTATTATCTGTCTGCTTCGAAGATAACTCAAATAACTTTATATTCTATTGCATTCGTCATTATCATGTCCCCTATTTCAGGCATTACTGTGACCAATGTTATATGGGTAATCGCAAATTGTGTGAAAATAGATTGCCGCCCAAATGAGCTAAAGTTAGTTTATATTGTTTCAGGTCTGGAGGCATCACTAGAAGGGTGATGAATAGGCATATAATGGATTACACAGCCTTTGTCTTTATCTTCATTGTTTGCATTGGTAAGTTAATCTCATGTAATATTTGGAAATAATGAACCATCTTTAAGTAAGGCAAAAGGCAGTATTTTCATAAGTATTATTATTTTTATTAAGAAATATGATATTCAATATAATCATACCCGAATTCATCTATAACAAATTTCCTAGCATCACAATCACGCGAATCTACTCAATAGCTCCTTGATTCATTATTTACTACAACACCGAAATACAAAGAAAAGGGAAAATCAGAAAATATATCACTGCTGCCGGGCAAAACATCAATCTAAATTTCTATCAATACAATAAAAATGAGATCATTCCCATCCAACAACTGGATAGAAATATACGTTTAATTTATTTCGTACAGATCAAGGTGATGGACACTGGAAAGAAAGGGACAAAGAAAAGCTTCGACATGATATTGAACTGTACAAAACGATGGCAGGTAAGGATTTTATGAAAAAAATATGATAGACCTGAGGTTGAGTTTAATAATGAAAGGAACAGTTCAGTCACGTTTTTGTTGTCGATGGATAGCTATTGTTTCAAAAAGTTCGGTCTATATTTAATAAAACTGACAATGCGACACATTTTCCAAAAGATTTGTGATTTTTTTTGTTGGTGACTTGTGTGTTTTAATGTCTAACAAAAAGAAAATTTTAAATATATTTTGAAAATGTCAGATCACCTGATTTTGTTTAATAGGCCCCTGGGTCCTAACTGAAATATTTGTTGTTAAAATATCACAGACTACAATTACTTTATCGTGTTGTAATACATAAATGCAAACAGACCCATTTAAATATAAAATACAGGTTACTTTGCACAGGATGACTATTTGTCGTCACGACCCAGTGAGAGCTCTCGCTAAAATATTGATACCGCGCTCTCCTTTCGATAAGTAATCGTTTGATAAACTTTTGCGAGCGATATCGCCGTTTTATCAGTATAGGAATTGGTGTAGTTGCTGTAAACTGAAATACCTATTATAGTGTCGATACATATATAAGTATTAATATATAGGAATGGTCATGGAAAATGGAAAAAGGTCAAAGTAACAGTATTGTGCTTACTCAAAACATGAATTTATTATCTCAACGTTGAACAGCATTGCTGTACTGTTTTATTTTAACAATTACTACACACAACTATTTTAGTTTAAAAAAGCAAGTCTGGGTTGAAGCCATATTTGCATATAGATTGTTATTCTTGCACCATATTTTCCTTTTGCTACGACATGATACACTTTAAAATATTTGTTTATTATCCTTTAGAAATAAGGTCTTTTACTAGATAGAAAATGTTGTCTTTATTTAAAAACAGCCATTTGTAAAAACTCCATTTAATTCACGGCCAGAGTTTCAAGAAAACAAAACTGTTTACAAACGATGTCATGAAAATTTGTTCCTTTTAAAACTTCTCCCCTTTCCCTAACGATAGCTTGCAAAAAGTGTGTCGGACATATTTCAATTTCCTTTGCAGAAAAAATTGAGCTCAAGATAGAAAGATTTTACGATGAATATCCAGAGGAGCGATACAAGGGGGATAATGTTGATAGAATACACTACAAACATGTAACAAATATACTGGATCGTAAAAACGAAACGGCGAATGTCGATAAAGTAGAAAGGAATTTTTTATACGCCAACTCTAGTGATATAACTAATGAAATGCCTTCGAAACATGCAATCAATGAACACAATACTATTAAATACGAAGCCTTAAACAATAATAAGCCTACTAAACCTAGCTAGTTCCATAAATTCACCATGGCCTAAATTTGAAGACATCCTCTTAGCTACGGGGAGGAAGTACGACTGGAAGAACGACAGATGGATAAAAGTGAAAGGAAAATTATAGATAGCTGACACAAAGGAAGATATAAATGCAGGAAGAAATAATATTAGTATTGAATATTGAAACATAAATTCAGTTATAGAATTGTAAAATTAAATATAAGTAAGAGTAGAAGAAACGTGGTGGTCGCCGTGTCAGGTGTGAGATTGTACGTAATGAAACAGTCAAGTAAGCCAATGAACTGTAAAGGGACATATTTTTTGTAGATAAAAACGGGACCAACAAGGGTGGCGCCGGCATTCGATCGTTTTATGAAGACAACTAGGCTAGGACGTTACGTGTTGCGTCGATGTGTAAGCCCCAGTGAAGACTGCAGCTGATTGAACATTTAATTGTGCTAAGAAATATAAAGGCGCTTCATTGTTTATGCCTATGCCCGAAACATGTATTGTTATCGCCTATAGAATTCTTAACAAGTACGCATGTATTTAAATCTCCATATTGTTGTCTGTTATCACATAAGTAGTGCTCTCAATAGTTTCTGTTTTCACCATATAAAAAGCTAGATGTGTAACTTTTGAACTGGTAAAGTTAAAGAGTCTCAGAAATCTCAATATATGAACAAACGTAAAAATAAAATTGAATACCCTTTGTTTTATTCTCTATCTTTACGATGTATTTAGGGAAGATTTTTTCCTTTAAGTGCTCCCTCGTGAGCTCTCTATACAATTTTCACCGTACATTAATCTGGCTAAATAGTTCAAAATGTTCTCAAAGCTGGAACTACTAAAATTTTGAAGTGCATATATTTAAATCTTCAATCTGTACTACAGGTAAAGAAATAAATGACAAAATGTCAAGTGTTTTAATTCAAAACATAGTATTATTTGACAGAACTTACCGAGAAATCGTAGAGATTCTATTTTTTTTAAACAAATTATTCTAGAAAACCGCAATGTGAGCGTGGTTTGAGGAGAAGCTCTATCATTTTTCATTCCCAAGAGCCGGTTGGCAACACTATGAACAAGTTTCCAGATAATTTGTCGGGAGCATATTGTGTTTTCCCACGTCGACATATGCATACGAGTTATGATTGTCATTTGTTACAGCGGAAGTAAATACATCACGAAAATAAAGTGTATCATTCTTTTCTTCCTTCAAAAAGAGAAACTCCCAAAATTAAGCCCGTCCTACTACACGATTAATGACTTTACTTTAGTAAAAATGATGCCTTACGTAAAGTAAATATAATCTCAATATGGCTGTATGTAAATATTCATTGTTTAATCCTCATTTACATAATAAATCTTAAATTTTATAATAAGGTGGTCGGGACGGAACATCACGACACCACCGCTCTCTGCCATTTTGCAAAGTGTGCTTACAGATGATAAATTATCATTATGCCTAACTGACATCATGATCGACTGAGTCGTTAAGCTAAGGTTGACGATGTTGGGTTTGAAATTTTACAAAGAAAACAGATTTGATTCGTTGATGTTCTGAGAAGAGCCTACAAGGAGTTCTTGTCTTCGCATTAACTTTAAAAAAAGAAAATAAGAAAAATGAGCAGGTAAGGAAAGAAACGGATTAAAATTAATTAAAGCTCTCAAGGCTGTCACAATGCAATTCTAAATGAGATTCTTGTAGGTCGTTTCACAATGTTTCTGTACAGTCTCGTTTATAAAATTTTAGGTCTGAAAGGATTGTTTGTACTGAAGATGCAAAATATTTAAAAAAACAGAACAATACTCTGTCCTGGATCCTCAGAGCTATTGCATGTCTTAGTTACTAGTTCACAAAAAAAAACTAAAATCAAATCTTTTTATTTGGTGTGAGAATGGAACTAATACAAGCAAGTGGGACGGTAGTTATGAAAAAATACATATTGCATATCTTACATTACATATCTTTAATAATGTGTAACAAAGTCAGTCAATAGTACCTACGTACTGAATATTTATTTGAATCAAACAGAGTTTGCTGTATTTCACCGTAAAATTCATTCGTAAGTACAAACTGTTTGGAGTGAATAGCGGTTTACGAGACTGATCTATCCGCAAACCTTGCCACCTTCTGTAAACAACGCTATTTGCTCTACCTCGTCCACCAAGACCCGAACCAATACCAATATTCTCATTAATTTGGCGCGGTTTTAAAAACAAGTCTCCTTTTGAACGATTTATGAAATACTAATTGGGTACAAAAAGGGTGAATTTTGAAAGGCTGTCCTTTTTCCTTGTTAAAGTTGTACGAATTCTGATCGCGTTGGAAAGGTGTCTCTATAAATGGGTTTTTCTGATACCTGGTCCCGACAAACGTGGCTCTATTGTTTCCTTATTGTAGGTTTTATCGGCCTGGGGTAGCTTACAAACTGTATAAGTATGAGGTCCAATAATTCTTTAATCAAAAAATAAATATATTTATTTAATTATTTATTTTAAGGAAAGCTTACAGGCTTATAAAACATTAAAAAAAATCGTAGGTAAGGAAAATGGCTAATTATAAGCTTCCACATGTATATTCGCTGTATTTAAGACTTACTACGGTCGCAGAAAATCGAACATAAACCTAAATCACCTCCATACATCAATTTCTCATAGTTTTTTTTATTTTTTACGGTCTCACTCAAGAACTAGCAATTTATCAAGAGCATGTGTATACAGAACGAAAATAACAGATTAGGTCGTCACAAAAAAAAACAAAAGACGAACGTAATATCGTTAAAATACGTGACTGGAATGGTGTTAAGAAAAAATGAGAGTTTTATGATTTTTATACGAACACGAACCCTTTTTTCCTACTTCTGAAGGGGGCCAACACAGCCTAGTAAAGTGATTTTCATTTTGAAGTAAAACTCGCTGCTTGTCAATCTTGGTACACTGCACTCGTTCTAACGGTTTGTTCTATTTTCCAACCGATTTATGTCCAATGACGTTGTTTGAGAAGGACTGTTTACTGAGCAAAGAAGTAGTGGAGCAAATGAGCAATGTGGTTTTCTTGCTAAACCTAACAGTTTAATTCAGTGCTAGCGGGAGATAGAATCTAACAAATATACCCAACCAAATGGGTCTAGCAAATAGACCAAAGGTCTAAATCTAGACTGGTTTGAGACATAATTAGCAAATCGAATATTTAGCTTCATACTCAATTTTCGCATCAAATTATAGTATCTTTATACAGGAAAAACTGAACTATTTAAGTATGCAGTTGAAGGATTCTCATCTGCAGAAAGTATTTTTACTCAGCTTAGCTAGGCTAAAGGGATTATTCAAAGCATGTCGATCAATAAATACAGGGCCAGTTATATTGCTCAGGTAAAACAATTACCAGTCGACAACAGTACGCCACTAGAACGTCAACGTCGACAACAGATAACTAAATACACAAAAACAACCTATCTTAGACAAAGGGCAGAATGCAGTAACATGATATTTTGTAATTAGATTCTAATATCTTACTAACACTCGTTTTATGAAAATTAAAGTCTGGATTTTAGATAAATCACCTCAACAGATTTAGATAAAACTTGGTTCGCGAGTAGCCCATGTCCTGGATTAATAGGTGCATAGAGACTTTTATAGTAGTACTCGGTGGTACGTTTTCTTGAAACAATTTCCGAGTGCCATGCATCTGAAGCTGTTTCTAGAAGTTAATGATAACCTACATCTTTTGCCTGCTATGATACTCTAGTACTTAGCTTTAGCGAGCTTTCGCAAGAATCTATTTCGGTCCAAGTTAACAGTACCTAAGTAAGTATTATATAACTTATTCTCAATATCTTTGCATACTGATAAGTCACCACTACTACGTCTCTAGAACGTCAACCTCGTCAGCAGAGAGCTAACCCCTTTAGGTACATATGACAAACAGCAGTAGGTATGAATGACAGTCATTATGTTTTTACCTACATATTAAGGTACTCCCTCAGTTGGAGCATTCGCCTGGAATCTAACAGTCCAGAGTCGAGCATTACATCAGTGGGGGAGAAGAATCGAGCATTACAGTGCGCAACCTGTAATGTTACAGAGTCGAGCATCATATAGGTGAGGGAAGAGAACCGAGCATCACAAAATCAAAATCAAATCTGAAATTTTATATTTCAGGCGAATGCTCGTTAAGTCAGGGAGGCAGTACTGTAATGTACGTGAGAGGAACTACGTGATAGCATCTTCTATCTGCTATGGTTTCCTAGCACTTTCAGGTTGCATTAAGTTTACCCTACCTCACGTTAGGCAGGTGAAAACTGATTTGTTGATAAAGGGCGAAGAATTGAATCCTGAAAATAGTATTCTTGGGCTTAATTTTGGTTGCTAAGCTTCAGTGGGGCCCACATATAGATAAATTGTCAAAAAAGTTCAGCTCCGCAGCATATGCTGTTAGAAAAATTCGTAATTTAACTAAAATAGAGACAGACCGTTTAATCTACTTTAGCTATTTTCATAGTGTAATGTCGTACGGTATGGTATTCTGTTGGGGGAAATGCCGCCGACATTCAGACTCGACCCGAGACACTCTCAAAGCAAAATTTAAGGAGATTAATTTTATAACTGTGACTTCTTAAGTTCTTAGTATATTATTATTTATGAAAAGCCGTAATCTATACCAATATTAAAAAGAGGAAAGATTTTTTTTTTTGTTTGTTTGTATGTTTGTTTGTTTGTACCGAAAAGGCTCCGAAACTCCTGGACCGAATTAAAAAATTCTTTCACCTATGGAAAGCCAGCCTATCTCGAGTAACATTGGCTATAATTATGACGGGAGCGAAGCCGCGGGGGTCAGCTAGTATTATATAAATACTAGCAACAAACACAGATTTGTAGTACCTACAACAAGACTCAAGAAAATAGGTGGCTTGTTTAGATGTCAATGTATACGCCTGTATAATAAGCTTCCAAGCCACGTACAAGATCTAAGCCTTAATGAATTCAAATCATGGTTTTCTTGCAATGACAAGAATATTTACTTTTTAAAGTATGCTATTATTTTATTTTAATTATTGTGATGTGAAGGCTATGTCGATAATTCCCTGTTTTGTTTTTAATTTTAATTTTTCTCAGGTATTTTACCGAATGTCCTACCCGAATGTTCTTTCTTTGGTATTTTTCGTCGAATCGTTGAGCTCCTTAAATTCTGAGTTGAGCTGCACGGTTATTGACAAATGCGTGCACTGACCGGACAGGTCCACTCAATCTGGCTGGTTGTTTCATCAAAAGACCATTTCAGACATCAATCTACATGGTCTTTACATGATCTAACCATGACTTTGTCTGGACTTTAAAAGAGACTGTGACCTTGAGTTTTTTTTCGACCTTTCTTCTCAGAGTAGTCAGATAGAAGCTGACCTCATCTAGTTTTATAAATATTATTGACATGTGAAAGTGTTTGTAAAAACCAACTTACAGAAATACAATCATTTATCTAGTACTTGGCTTCGGTGCGCTTATATTTGAAAACTTATTTCAATCGAAGTTAGCAGAACCTGAGTAAGTATCAACTAACTTATTCTAAATATCTTTGCATAATCATTTAGAAGTTTCTTTACCTAGCCTCAAAATGTTTATCAAAATCAACAAATTTGTATACTTACTTAACACCAACTTCAGTGGTTAACAGTGATTTTATAGGTGCTTACATTATTATGGAGCCTCTTGAAGAAAGCTCCGTTTTTAGTACGTACAAATCTCAAATAGTCGATAACAGTTTTTAGGCGTAACATTTTATTCTGCTATAAACCCGAGCATTTCGCATGTAAAATCAACGCCTGGGAAAAAGTAGATATAAACGTTTAAAGGTTAGTATAATTATGTTTGTTAATGGGCGTAAGTTGGTTTTATACTTTCAAAAAACACGAATCAAGCAAAACGTAAAAAGGCAATTAAAATTAATAGAAATCAAAATGATGGCATGCCTGATGATTAAATGACTGCTCACTATCCTTACGCAAGAGTTAGTGCTGAGCTCTGACGCCCGGTAAAAAAATAATGAGCATGTGTCTTTTCGCCGAGATTTACATGAAAAGGCCTCGTCAGTGAAGTCATTGGTAAAAGCCAGAAAAGATGCAATTAATGCACGATATCGTGTGTGCACTGCTCTCTTGGTGCATAAATTGTATGGAAAAATCATCTGGTCGTGCGGAGTACGACACACGCACCGCTGCGGCGCCGCAGCAGTCCGACACCAAACGTCTTAATTGAAAGAGACCTCTCTTGTTGTTGTATCGACGCATTTAGTTGTCACCCTTTATCGTACTCAAGCGAAGCAATGTTTGTTTGCATTCGTTTCAATTCATGTTTAATCTAAACTTATTTTATAAAGAGGCAAAAAAAAATCTTTAGAAGTACCGATTTAATGAGGGTTGCCGTTTTTGTGCTCACCATTTGGCGACACTGGCGAGTAACGTTCTTAAATATAGCTTTTAAGCGTTTATAAGTGCGATTGCATATAAAATCGAGTATACCGCAGGTTTGCGTAACCCCCTATTTTTTGAAGAAATGGGAATACAATTTTCCGAAACATAAAAGTCTATTAAAGCAGTGGTTGGTATAACCCTGAAAAACCTATTATCGTCTATTTTTATTTATATATGGCAAATTCTAAAGTAGTAAATAAACTCGTGCAAAAATCTATGCAATTTGACATTTTGAAGACCTCACTAGTGAATTCAAATGCGATAGCAATTATTACGAAATTTTATTCACTGCGAAGATACAAAAAGACTTTCCCGAAAAAAGAAATGCGATTCTTCTGGAAAAAGCCTCCTGAGCAAAGTCGCGGAAAAAAGGTACTAATCAGTATATAAAAGTTGAAAAACAATTAGCAAAATATAATTCTCGATGGGAAAAAATCGTAGTAAAGAAGGACAACAATCAAATTTTACAATTGTTACAATTCAAAAGTTTTACAGGAAAACAGAAGATTTCTACATTACAAATCCGATAGTATCAGTAACTCTTGTCTTGTTGTATCGAGCCATTTATTTGTCATCCTATATCGTTGTCACGCGAAGCTGTGTTTGTATACATTCGTTTCAATTCTTTTTTCCACGATTTCAATCTCAGGACACCGATGTCTGCATTTCCGCTGAAAAGGATACATGATGGTGGTGTCTTTTCTAGATACTATTATCAATCTTTAGTAATATTATATACAGGCTCTGAAATATCTAGTGAAGAGGTAATGGTGTATGCATTTGCCGTTACAAAGTCCCACAAAACAACTTATCTATGGAAATTTTACGGCAGAACTTTTTATTGTTAAGGAATAGTTTGAAAGAAAGTAAAATAGTGTAATCTACTGATTCAGACTACGTTTTCTTTTTACATTTTATTATTTTCGTTCCTGAACAAAGATGAACACCTCAAAACATATTTGTTCCTTGACAATCTCATACATTAGGTAGCTAATGTATTTTGCCAATATATGCTACAAGTATCGTTTACATGCAGGCCCGCATGAGCGATGGCTAAATATTTAGCTACCCACCGAGCAATAACATATTTGCGAGCCACGAACATTAGAAAAAGCTTTTACCTGAAATGGAACGAGAAAACATACTTACATTCAGTATTGACACACATACCTTCTAATGAATGTGGTCCAAAGTGTTATAGCAATAACGTCGGTTATTCTCTGCATGTTCTAAATTTATAATGCCGGGAAAAAATATAATTATTTCTTCTGCCGGTCTGTTGCGTCCCGATTTTAATGAATTAATGTTGATTATACGGAGTATTCACTGTAAAGTTGGGGTTTGAGGTTTGATTTTATTTTTAATTGGCAACGGTAAATTAGTTTGAACCTTTTGAGATTTATGGCCGGTTTTCTCAGGATACTTTTTGTAGTAACTGCATATTCTTAATCGCTAGCATTTGGAATTGTGCCGGGTTGCCAATAACCTTGACCTATATTTCTTTCAACCAAACTTCAGATTGAAAACTCAACGAACCAATCCAATGATAAGAGGGCTTCGCTCATAAAGATACTTCAGACATTACCTTGTGTAGGTACATAGTTCTTCTTTGATTTAAATTATATGAACTTCAAAGCAAACCTATCTGTTAACACCAAATAGGTAGTTATTTATTCTCTACGTAAATTATAGACCAATAGGGATCACAATGACGTAAGTGCCAAGACGTGATCAGAAAGTTACGAGCGCTATCCAGCATAAATATTCTGTTTCTGAAGGAACTGGCCTTCAGCCAATCATTGTAGCCTCTATGGTACAGTCTATCTAGGCTATTATCATTGCCTGGTTGAAGCGATAATTGTGCTAGAGTATACTATAATATGCTGGAATAATGGTAACTAAGTAAATAGAAAAAGCTTTGCGCTTACATAATAAAATGTAAAACTTTGGTGTCTTGATCGAATCACACAACGCTGCGGTATGCGGTACGTCTAGAGTAGTCTCTTCTTTCGCCGCAGTTTGTGTCACCGGTGAGCAGGATTATGAGATACGCGTTCAGGTCAATAGATCAAAACTTTACTTAGATAACTGTTTTAATGTCATTATAAATATTTTCACTTGGTTCTGACTTACCTGAAATCATAAATGTACAAGGAAGACTCATCCAATAAGATAAATATGAGACAGTAACACAAAATTTAAAGGCATTTTCTCCTAAATAATTGATGTTAATACTATGGTGTTACGAAAGGGTATTTTCAAAAACACACTATTTTGAGACAGGTCTTTACTCAAACATAAAATCGGTATTTGACGAGAAAATCACTGGTGTTTTATTCATGCAGGTTGTACTGCATGTAAGAAAGTTTGAAGCCCTACCCTTCCTTTGACGTCTTACTGAGATGAGTTCGATATGGGATGTTCCATATCCGCACTTATCGAAATAATATTTGTTTGGCCTATCGCTGACTGTGTTTGTATACACATCTTACGATACGAAAAACTTCTTAGTGTGAAACTATCTATCACAGTGCTGCCTTTTTAACAGAAAATATGACTGGTAGAGAATATCTTGTAGCATAAGTACGCTGCACCTACTTAGTACATGAAGTTCAAATAAATTAATTCGTGCCCTGGTTATGTGTAGTATGGTAGTCTGTGAATTTAGTGTATTTTTAACTTAATATCACAACATATTATAAAACAAAGTTCCCCGTCGCGTCTGTACGCAATAAACTCAAAAACTACTGAACGGTCTTTCATGCGGTTTTTAATAGAAAGAGTGAGAATCAAGGAAGGGTTTGTAAATAATTTTTCACGGGCGAAGTCAGGGCGGGTCGCTAGTGTAACAATAAATAAATAATAAGTATTCTTCATTCTTTACACAATACTAACATTTTATACAGTCATAAACAGCCTGATGTACAGAATAAAATAATGCACTGTAACTTTTCTCCTAGAAAACCTTTGATAGAGTTTTAAACTAGTGACAGAGAGATATATTTTTCACACAAAAAATAAACAAAGACAGGAAGAGATTACCCACAAATACACATTCCACTACTGACACGATTCCGTTTTGACACAGAGTTTTACACAGAAAACAAAACTGTCGGGCAACAGCTGTCTTGAAAATTTATTAATTTAGAAAACTGCAAAAAGATACCATTAAGAAATCGCTCTTTTGGACAATGACAAATGGTACAAGAACAATTCTCACAGCGTTTTTTTAAATGAATGATATTTAACGGATGATGTTATAAGGGTGTTAAGAAATTATATGTTTTAATACTATTGAACTATACATCTGTTAGTAGCCGATTAAGTCTTATTGGTGAGGAATTAAGAATAAAACAACAGAGTAATAGGCAGCTTTATGAAAATGCAGCTATACGCGACTGACTCTTTAGTCGTCGTGGTGAGGAGTAAGAGTAAAACAACAGAGTAATAGGCAACTCTATGAAAATGCAGCTACACGCGATTGACTCTTAAATCGTAACGATAAGGATTAAGAGTAAAACAACAGAGTAATAGGCAGCGTTATGAAAATGCAGCTATACGCGACTGACTCTTAAGTCGTAGTGGTGAGGATTAAGAGTAAAACAACAGAGTAATAGGCAACTCTATGAAAATGCAGCTACACGCGACTGAGTCTTAAATCGTAACGATAAGGATTAAGAGTAAAACAACAGAGTAATAGGCAGCGTTATGAAAATGCAGCTATACGCGACTGACTCTTAAGTCGTAGTGGTGAGGATTAAGAGTAAAACAACAGAGTAATAGGCAACTCTATGAAAATGCAGCTACACGCGACTGACTCTTAAATCGTAACGATAAGGATTAAGAGTAAAACAACAGAGTAATAGGCAGCGTTATGAAAATGCTGTTATACGCGACTGACTCTTTAGTCGTCGTGGTGAGGAGTAAGAGTAAAACAACAGAGTAATAGGCAACTCTATGAAAATGCAGCTACACGCGACTGACTCTTAAATCGTAACGATAAGGATTAAGAGTAAAACAACAGAGTAATAGGCAGCGTTATGAAAATGCAGCTATACGCGACTGACTCTTAAGTCGTAGTGGTGAGGATTAAGAGTACAACAACAGAGTAATAGGCAGCGTTATGAAAATGCAGCTATACGCGACTGACTCTTAAGTCGTAGTGGTGAGGATTAAGAGTACAACAACAGAGTAATAGGCAGCGTTATGAAAATGCAGCTATACGCGACTGACTCTTAAGTCGTAGTGGTGAGGATTAAGAGTACAACAACAGAGTAATAGGCAGCGTTATGAAAATGCAGCTATACGCGACTGACTCTTAAGTCGTAGTGGTGTGGATTAAGAGTAAAACAACAGAGAAATAGGCAGCTTCATAAAAAATGCAGTTAAATGTGACTGACTCTTATGTAAGTAACTATTACTATTAAATATTTTTTGTAACACACACAATATGCAAGTACACATACCTACTGGAATGAAAAAGAAATACTTTTTAAGGTTCACTACTATATGTTACCTTAAATCGGTTAAAAATCTCGTGCGCCCTTACAATTATTGTCAATCTATCTATTCTAAATACGAAAGGCCATTCAGGTAGCAACAAACAATACAATGTAGCCTATGAAACATCAACCGTTGCAGTAGTTGATCTCATTGAAGGAAGTAATAAACATTACTGGTGTATAATTATGAAACACTTCCGGCTTAATACTTAAAATAACACGGAAAATGTAATGCCTACCATAGCGACTCGACACCGAAATGTACCCAAACGTTTCGACAAAATAGTCTGAATTACTTTGAATAATACTAAGTATGCTAAGACCAGTAAACACAAAGAAAATAGCCGTGACAAACAAAAAAAAACAATTCTTTATTAAAAGTAAAAATACAAAAGCTCCAACTTTAATATCCCACTATTGTTTCCTGCCAAAAGATTGTTAAGATAATAAAAACCTTGTTTAACAAACTCAAGAAAAATTGAGTTAACATAAAATACAGTGTTGGCGTCGCATTGTCTGCCAAATAAATTCTATCAAGGAATAGTTTGTTACGCAAAGTTATGTCGCTTTGTCCCAAAATTGTATTACATGAGGGCTTCGTCCACAATGTATGTAAACCGCGTTGGCAAATTAAATTACTGGTGTCAAGTGAACTTCAAGCCTTTATGGTTTAGCCTGGGGTCTAGCTTTCGTTCACGATGTCAAGGTGACTAGATAATTTGTGGAATCTTCCTCCTCTTAAACTCAGTTTTTGTGTTTTATTTCAAAGTAAAATTTCCCTCAGAGCGAATCCGCAAAAGTATTTTCGTTTTTTTTTCAGTCTTATTTGCGAAAGTTTTATCTTATTTTTATACTATGAATGTTTTAATTACAACCTTGAAAAGATAATATACAATGTCCTTTTTTACCTGACTGCCGAAGGAGGGTAATGTGTTTATCAGTCTATGTATTTATGTATGTATGTTTGTTCCTATGTGACGTTCTAGAGACCAAACGCGATGGCCGATTTTGATGATTCTTACGTCAATCGATTTGTCTTAACCCTGCGAGTATCACTGGCTACATAAAAATTGGAAACGAATAAAATGGCGGATTTTGGGCGTCATTTTGTGGGGGAAATTCTTTTTTTGTCTTCTGAACCCATCGTGTGGGATATAAAAATAAATGGTTTTAAGAGGTGATTTCAAAAATATATAACACTTATATGTTTAAATGTACTTAATTATAAAAAAAAACTAAAAAGTTGTAAATAAAAATAGTTAATTAAAAAAATCAAAATACCGCTTTAAAAGCGACTTAAAAAGACGTAAACAAGAAGAAATAATGCTGTGCTGTCGGAGGAAACATCTGGTTTTGGTCAGCCAGCTCGCAAATATGTATCCTTCGACTGCACAGCATGATTTTCTTCTTGTTTACGTCCTTTTAAGTCGCTATTTTTAAGTTATTTTTTGTTAAGTAAATCCGTATTTACATATCGTTTCCTTCAAAAAAAATGGCATGAAACCTATCAAAATCAAAATCAGAATTATCGGATTTTCATACTCTGTTTTCTTCATGTCCTCGTTTCACACGTCAGGAACATAAGGGCAGGTACCCACCTGTCCTTACGTTCTGTTCCACGGGCAGCAATTCCTCAACACACCCCAATTAAGAAGCCAAGAATGCGGTCACCGTAGTCGGAATTACATTGATTTGAAGAGCAACGGTGACTCAAGCCTATTGGAATGACACGCAGCCGTAGATGTGGTCACCAGGATTAATCAAGTAATAAGGGATCTCCGATTCATATATTAATACATATTCACATTAGACTCTGACAAGGCTCTAAGGCGCGGGCACTGTCGTCCTGCGTAAAAGCTAAGCGATTTGTGATGAACCAACGCTAGTATTTTTTGGTTGAAACTCCTTCTGAATAAAAATTGTTTCAAAATCTGCATTTAAATATTTATAAAACGTTCTTATTATAAATACCAACGTATGTAGATACGTTGACAAGATAAAGTTTTTTTAAGGTCAAAGATAGGAAGTTAGTTTATCGTTAATTTTGTATCGAGATTTTTTCAATAAGCTATTGGAGAAATAGCCAAGTTTTCAGGAAAATAAAAACAATTTTAACATAAACAGTATGTTTCCCAGGCCTCACACTTATCTAAAAGCAGGCCTATTATGAGTATTTTTTTTTTTAATTGTTTCTAGGCTCATTCTTGATCAGCTCACCTGATGTTAAGCTATGATGTGGTTGACGGTGAAGCACGCTTGCCTAGAACTAAGCTATTCACTCTTGACTTAAAGACTCCTAGATTGTAGCTATCGGGATATATTGACTCCGGCAGGGACTTCCATTCCTTCTCTCCTTTCTATTTTAATCTTCTTATCAAAGCGCCTCAAAAATGTTTCTTTCTTTACTTCTTTCTCTCTTTTTGTGTCCGGGTCAGTAGTTTGATATCAATATAATTTCTTAACTGCTGTTACACTGTGAAGGAACGTTCCAGTACGGAGAGTGTGGGCTGTAGACACTCGGTACTCGCGTGTTCCCGCGCTAATTTATGCAATTACAGCTTACTCTGCTACTTGGCTTGATATCAAGAAATTGACGATGGTGGGTCGCCTGTCTTTGATAATAATTTTATTCAAGAATCGCTTCACACCGCAAAAAAGCAAATGTTTTCATTAGAGTTTATGGGGGAGTGTATTACTCTATTAGATTTGGTGGACTTTGTTTGCTTAGGGTTAGATAATATACCTACATGGTGTGTTCTTAGGCAAAGGGAAAAATTTAATTCTATAAAATCTTTTTTACAAAAAATACTACCGACTTCTATTTCCTTTGGAAGTCGGTAGTATTTTTTTGTAAAAAAAAAATATATTTTTATTTTTCTCTTTTTCGTTGTACCGCATCGCATGCCAGTTTATAAACAATAAACTGACATGCGATTGCAGCAATCCCGAGAGATTTGCCGTCATTTATTGAAGAGTTCTGTAGTATATCTCCGAAGTTCGTCATCAGATCTTTACCAAATTAAAATGGGACCAATTTGGGAACATACTCTCCGAACGATTTTTTTTTTGAAAATAATTTTTAAAATCGGTTAACATACATAAAAAAAACGTAAAGTCGAACATTGAGCGTGCTTCTTTTTGGAAGGTCAAATAAAAACAGTAGGTAGTGATATTATCACTACTTAACACACTTAAAGACCTCACCGTGATGTGCGGCTGTCAATCTCTAGCATCGCGGCATCGGTTGGAATCTCAGCTCACTTCGAGCTCACTTTACCTAAGTCATCACGGTTAGAAGTCTACATAATCGACCAGCAGCTGTGGAACCTTGGCGAAGTTATAGAGTCAGTAATAGAAGTGGTATGATTTTAGGTTAATCAGCCTAAAAGCATACCACGCTATGAAACTTTAGTTTTGCATACTACTTAGGCTGTCTGATAAAATGGAGCTATGTGAAATTTTTGAACTAAAAGCAGCATCACTTTAGTACAAAATTTAAAGTTATCAGTTACGTTTGGGAAAATTAGTTATTACCAAAAATATCTAATTAAATCCTAGTATATCTTCAATTAAAACGAACTTACTATTTCACAGTTTAGCTCAGTATCTACAGTTATCAAACGAAATTACATTACAAATTAAATTATGTTATTCGTATGAGAGAATTGAGGGAATGCAACTCATAATCCTTCCAATATTATTTCTACCAACTAGTAGATTGTTGATAGAGGGTTTTTATTCATAAATGCTGTTCTGCGTGGGCGTAAAATATCTAACATAAGTAAGATTTTTGTCAGCAAACATTCTGATCTTATAAATAGTGTTAGTTGTAGTTTGCGTGGGATGTTACTAACCTCTAATAACTAACAAATAATGCTAGTTTTTTGTAGTAAAGGAAATTTATTTTTGTTGGGTGTTGTAATGTTTATGATTATCAAATAATGTTCTTTTAAAAAATACATGTTATTCATCGTATTATTTGATAAAATCAATACTAATACAAAAACTGACCCCACTCCTCCACATATAAGGCATTGCCTATGCAAATCTCTGATCCAATCACTCGGGTTACATTTGATCTCATCGGGTTACATCCCACATTTCTTTGCCCGGATGTTATTCCCAATCTTCTTGTATTATCTCTTATCTTTACACCTCGTTCGCGTGAAATAGATAGCAATCCGAAAGAGAACGATTGATATCAGTACATAGTGCAGGTCCATAGTTAAAACTCCATGCAGCATACTGTTTTGGAACACAATATTACAAAACAAGGCATAAATCCTTCGTACGTACCTTGGTATAAACAGATACCTACATACACATTATACTCATACTTGCTGCAACGCTGTACGTTGCCAAACTTTGGTAAGGAGACTTATCGTCTATCCAACTAAAGTGCTCGAAGCGTAACTCAGGTAGTTGCCGTTACAGATTAAAACACTGTTACCCTATTGAACCTCGATGTTTAAAATATACACAGTAAACACGTACCTGCTTTGTTTTGAAGGATCGCGTTCACAGTTCCACATCGTATGCATCATGGAAATGGTATTAAGATTCCCGCAGATTGGTCTAAATAAAGATGCAACAGCCAGTTTTTGTATGGATATATTACCCGTAGAACTATTTATAACATATGTTTAATGTGCATCTTACCGTTGTCACAATGTCACGTCGAGCCAGTCTGCGGGAGCTATAAAATGAATCAGTTAACGGTAATGCGTTCGCTGTATAAGCAGCAATCGAATTGCTGTCACGTGTCAATCCGATTAGTGTCAGTTAGGTCTCAGATTGCCAAGCATAGAATCGGAAATACCGATGGGCTGATCTGTGCGATGGATATCATGGCACTTGTATAACTTCCTATTCATAGAAAATTTAAACCAGATTGATACGATCCGAACGACCCGTGGACGCGACGACCAGTTTTCATAGTCTTCAATTAATTAATAAAAAACGCTATTTTTTTTTAATTAAATCTTGTTGACGCATTGTTGCATCGCCCCTGCCTGAGCAAGCCTTTAGATTTCACTTTACGACCGACCGATGGGTCCCCTTTCACGCCGGACCGGACAAATGCTCGCTATTTAGCCCAGCCCCTTTAGACTACGCTGTCTTTACTTAGGTACACATAAAAGGGTTGTAAGGTATATTATTATTAAAAAACATTACATCCGGGACTGAAAGCAACAAGCACTTATTTTGTAGGCTTAGTTAAAATGTTCTTTTGTCTTAAAATAAATAGAAGAGTAAAGTTAATTGGATGTTAATTTTTTGTTTTTTCTTTGGTTTAAAATTGCGTATAATTTTAGTATTCAACAAAAAATCGTGTGACTGTAAGCATCCTACGTAAGCTTTTGTTTATTTATTTAGATTTTTTTTTTGGATTGTTAAGTACAGTCCATAGGTGAATTTAGATAACAATCCTAATGAATAAAATGGTATTGCTGAGAACGCTGGACTGCTCTCAACTTTGCTTAAATTGTCTAATATTTTAGATTGAAATACTGCCACCCTTATATTTATAGTATGAGATCCTAGTACAAAAATCAGCAGGTAATTTATTTTAATGCTACTTGATTTTAACCCCGATCGGAAAAAGAGGGGTGTTATAAGTTTGACGAGTGTACATGTGTATTTGTGAATGCGCGTAATTGTGTATCTGTCTTTTGTATTATAACTGCTAAACGGATGAAGCGATTTTAATTTCGTTTTTGTTTTTGCTTTAATGGTGACTTTATCAAGAGTGTTCTTAGCTATGTTTGATGAAAATCGGTACAGGCGTTCATAAGTTATGGGCGTTTTACTGTCTGAATCGGGGTGTTTTTGCAAGATATCGTGTCATAATTACGTATTCGTGATTGTCGATCCAAGCGCGTCTACTATTAGATAATTTTATGTAGCATGAAATAAAAATATGTCGGAGGTTTTTTAAATTTTGCTTATTATGTATGACTCTTGATTGTAGAATAGATTACAGCAGAGTTACCTGGCCGCATCTGGCCGCAAACAGTTTTTTGTTTTGTTTTTTTTTTTTTTTATAAACTATAGGCTAGCGTTTGACCACCATCTCGCCAGATGTTAAGCGATGATGTGGTCTACGGTGAAGCACGCTTGCCTAGAAGAAACCTATTCACTCTTGACTTAAAGACCCCTAGGTTGTAGCTGTCAGGGAACAAAGACTCCGGAAGGGAATTCCACTCCTTAGCTGTGCGCACAATGAAAGTATTAGCAAAACGCTTTGTGCGTATGGGAGGGATGTCTACCATGTACCGATGGCGCATGGCCGTACGCCTTGTAGTCCGATGATGGAAAGGGCTAGGCGGAATCAAATTGTGCAGTTCCGTCGCACACTCCCCGAAATGTAACCGATAAAAGACCTTTGTTCTTTTTTTTATTAATTTTTCTTTACACTAGGAATTTCTTCTGTATCGTGGATGTGCATGCAACATCATCTAGCTCTCAGTTAGCCGAAGTAACGTAGTAAAGTAGAGTATGAATAATCGACCAATCACATAGACGGAAATCCAAATCGCGTCTTTCATCTCGCATGTGATTGATCAATTGTTGATTCTCTTTCATGAGGTCAAACCTTAGGCCTAGCCAAATTCAATTACGCAATTAGGCTGCAGGTTTAGCAAATAAACTGGCATCCCACAGATTGCGGCTAATTGAAGGCTGGCAACCTTATGTTTTCCTATTTTATACCAAATTCTAACAAATGACGTTGGCTTCACTTTAAAAACTTGTATATTGGGGCTAACTATCAAATATAAATTTAAATTTATTTTGGTAAAGTAATTGCAGCTAGATATTTCCAGGTAAGGTGACAACAAGATTATCAAATGTCATTAATAAAAATTAAGTTTACTCAAAAACAAATTATACCTGCAATTTTTTGCCGTTTTCGTTCAAAGAGTCGATTTACTTAAGATGACTCAAAAATGTTCTCTAAATGGCTTCTTATCAATTTAGTTTGTTTTAGTTTCTTTATTACAAAATTCATCCCCTATTGTAACCCTATTAGGGATGGAATTCACAAAAATTATTTCTTAGTTGATGCCTGGAAAGTATAAAGAAACTATGTGCAAAATTTCAAGTCTCTAGACGATTTTATTATTCCCATGACTTCATCCCCCTTTTCATCCTCATGAGGGTGGAATTATCAAAATCGGTGAGACACGTGTAAAATATTTTTTAATCTTCAGCCTAAACCCAAAATATGAAGATCCTGGCTTTAAAACAGACGGATTTTCATACAAACTTTCATCCCCTATTTCACGCCCTTAAGGGTGGAATTTCCAAAAATCCTTGTGCCATGTTTCGTGATTGTAGCTTCAGCCGTTTGGGCTGTGCGTTGATGGTCAGTGAGTGAGTCAGTCAGTTAGTCATTCAGTCACTTTCTTCTTTTATATGTTTAGATAAAAAAGAAGAAGATAGATATATGTTTAGATATGGATTATGGCTCGATAGCATCTTCGCTCGTCGGAGCCGCTGTGCCTTTAGCGTTTCTTTCGCACTCACTTCACAATAGCTCCATTTGGGAGCTAGGATGTGTTTGCACATATGACACCTCTCTAGTTCTCCCAGGAGCTCGTCGTTTGACTGACTACATAGCCTACATTTATCTGAAAAAACAAATAAACCGTTAAGAATTGCCCTACTTACGATAAAATAATATCGAAAGAAAAACAAATATGTTCTTTTGACGTCCAAGCAGAGTTTGGTGGGAAATCATCCTATGACTTCTCCTGCTCTGGGTGAAGCGGGAGGGCGTGTTAGACTTTTGCTGACTAAAACCCTCCCGTTGAGGCGGCTCTGGCTCAAGCAAATGAAGGAAAAAATGTTGCGCAGAAGGAGGTGACAGCTTCCCATGCCGTCTCGCTCCGTACCATGGTCTGGACCAGGGCAAGACGCGAGAGGACGCCACCGCCGATCGCCTCCACGAGGACACGGCGTTGCTCCGCCCAAGCTGGGCAGACTTCCACCGTATGTTCTACCGTGTTCTCCGGGCGATCCTCACAATGGTGAAACCCGGGCGTTTCCTCCCGCTATATCCTGAACAGGAACCTCCCGAAACAGCCGTGTCCGGAGAGGACCTGCGTCAGGCAGAAGGTAAGGTCGCCGTGACGCCTCTCAAGCCACTCCTCAAAGAGTGGCCTTACCGCCGCCATTGTGGCGTGCATTGCCGCGGATTATATCTAGGTACACTTATTTCCTATCACTGATTCATTTATTATGTAGATAGAAATTAATTACCTACCTACAGAAGTAATTATTAGGTACTATATTCCTTACAGAATACCTATTTTTATTTTGCTACACTGCTGACCCCTAATGCAACAGCTTAAATGAAATTAAAAGGAAATAAACTGCAAATTATTTTAAAACAATTGTTACACGTAAATGTTTAACATTGATAAGTTAGCTTAGATAATAGGTCTATCCCTATCCCGTCCCTATTTAATTCCTATATTTATGCGTTGAGCCATTTTATAGTTACCAACAGACTTTAAAACATGAAAGTAATTTTAATAATTTTTCCTTTGTAAAAGAAGGACTTTTGTACACAACATTTCATCCCCCATGATCCGCTCCCCAAGGACGGAATTCCCAAAAAACCTTAAGTTGCGTTAGATTTTAATCTTCAGCCCAAACCCAAAATTCGAAGATCCTAACTTAAAACTGACCGACTTTCATACAAAATTCATCCCCTATTTTAACCCTATTAGGGATGGAATTCACAAAAAATATTTCTTAGTTGATGCCTGGAAAGTATAAAGTAACTATGTGCAAAATTTCAAGTATCTAGAAGATTTTATTATTCCCATGACTTCATATTCATATATTCATATTCTTTATTGTACACAAAATATACAGTTAAAAATACAAAAGGAAAACTTATGTACACAGGCGAGCTTAACCCATAATTGGGTTCTCTGACAGCAAACCTCAGTGCTAAAGAGAGATTTACAAAATTAGGACAGTTAACAAAAGTGCACAACAAATATTAAAAACATTTGAAATCTTACTAACTAAATACACTACACAAATACGTGTACAGCACATAATGCATAAACATAATACGTACATATATCTAAAATAAATACATATTTATTGCGTCATGTTGACAGGAAATGTTCCTTAATTCTTCTCCTGAATATCCCTAGTGAAGGGCTATCCCGTATGGAATGAGGAAGATTATTCCAGAGGCGGACAGCACGAACAGTAAATGATCCACCGTAACGACTTGATGACTCACCGACTTGACTTCATCCCCCTTTTCATCCTCATGAGGGTGGAATTATCAAAATCGGTGAGACACGTGTAAAATATTTTTAATCTTCAGCCTAAACCCAAAATATAAAGATCCTGGCTTTAAAACTGACGGATTTTCATACAAATTTTCATCCCCTATTTAACCCCCCTAGGGGTGGACAATAATCCTTTCTTAATGGATGCCTGCACAGTATAAAGTATCTATGTGCAAAATTTCAAGTCTCTAGACGATTTCATTATTCCCATGACTTCGTCCCCCTTTTCACCCTCATGGCGGTGGATTTTCAAAATCACTGAGACAGGTGTAAATTATTTTTTCATTTTCAGCCTAAACCCAAAATATGAAGATCCTGGCTTTAAAACTGACGGATTTTCATACAAACTTTCATCCCCTATTTCACGCACTTAAGGGTGGAATTTCCAAAAATCCTTACTTAGTGCTCACCTACACTACCAAAGGAACCTACGTGCCAAGTTTCATGATTGTAGCTTCAGCCGTTTGGGCTGTGCGTTGATGGTCAGTGAGTGAGTCAGTCAGTCAGTCACTTTCTTCTTTTATATGTTTAGATTGATAGCAGAATATAATCAGTGCTACTAACAAGTATATTTCAAAAAAAGCTGCAGTTGGAGGGTTGCCTGGCAAATTATTCATAGGGGTATGCCTGTCATCGACGCGAAAAAAAAACCATGGATTCAGTACATGGACCCCCAAGTGTTGGAATTTTTCGGTGGTTTTATCCTAATTATTGAGAAGAATCTGCATTATTTTTACTGTATCAGTTCAAAATCGTTATACCTATCTAGCTCAATTAGATTTTCAATTATCCTCTTTTGCTACTAGCCGGCGGCAAAGACCTCCATCGTGATTTTTACGAAATCAGCTGACAGGTAGCACTTTAAATTTTTTATTTTCTCTTCTTTTTTTGTGTAAAAAGGGCATTAATGACTTCTAAAAAAACTTTTTTTCCCAGAATCATGTACTGAATCCATTGTATTTTTTATCACGTCGGTGTCAGACAAAGCCCGTATATTCTACTACCAAGTATATTTCATAAAAAAATACTTTATTAATAAAAAATGTACCTGCAGATTTTTGCAGTGGGCTCTTAGGCTATTCGTACGATAACGTATTACCCATTTCGAGGTATTTTGTTGCGTATATATTTCCACAATATGATAACTTTTTAGGACAGAACGCACCTGGGTATTGTTTTCCGTTTGTTGTGAGATAAACAATCGTCATCGAGTTTGGGACCAACTTTGTATTTGTGTTTTGTTAATTTCGTTACATTAGTTTTTGTGGAATATTCTCCAGATATTGACAGATATTGATTTCAGCACTCCAGTCACCTATTCGAGCCGGGTCCATATTAATCGTCTCAATGGCTTCTCGTAATTCTCTCTCCTTCCTCCGTCCACAGCGCGACCGATTTGCACCTGAAATTTTCTTAGAAAATACTTGTGCGTTATCGCCTATCGACGCAATTTAAATTACGTCGCGCTACCATAATACCTGCATTAATGTTCGTGTAAGCTTTTACTCGCGGCTTCGCTCGGGACTGTGAATCATTTCAGGATACAATTATAATTTAAAAAAAATTAAGAACCCCGACCCATTTTTATTTCATTCATTTTAAACTACATAATTTATGTATTGTAGAAACGTTTCGATCGATAATCTATCGAACACGTAATTATGACACAATATCTTGCGAAAATACCCCGATTCAAACAGTAAAACGCACATAACTTTTGAACAGCAGAACCGATTTTCATCAAACCTAAGAACACTCGATAGTGTCACCATGCAGACAAAATAAACTAAATCAAAATCGGTTCATCCGTTGAGGAGCTATGATGCCACAGACAGATACACAAACACACAGATACACACGTCAAACTTATGACAACCCTTTTTTCCATCAGGGTTTAAAAATTTAGCTATAGTGTTCTCTCCTTACCACTAGCAGTTTTTTGTTTCACGGTTTCGTAGATGATCCCACAGTAAAAGTTGTTAAGTTACCCCATGAAAGATGCTACTGTTTATTGTCTTTCTCCTTATCAGGTAAAACGAAATCCAACCTTTTTTATTTTTCTTTTCTCGTGTCGATGAAATCTTGAACTTTTCATTTGTTTCACGATATCCACTCGTGATTGGTATGATGAAGGCGATATAACGGATCAGATCAACTTAGCAATAAAGGTTACTAGTATTTTATTATAGCGTCCAGTTAGGTTCCGGTGTCGTTAAAAAAGCTGAAGACCTTTGACCTTAAATTTTCATTCAGCGTAGGTATAGGTCAAAGTTGAGGTAGTGTGAATATGGTTCGTTAACTGCCCCTCTGACATTCTACACGGATAGGTTATGACTTCGCTTACATAATCATTCTAGTATATGTGACAAGTTAATTGTTAGTTGTTCTTGCAAACCAAGTAAGAGAGAGGAATGATGGCAGTTTTGGACACAAGCCAAAGCTTGAACGAATCTTGTCTCTAAAAGTTAACATAACATTAACAACAGGAAAATAAACTGCAAATAGCTATTCTATTCAATGTGTTCCAAGATTCTTGAGCAAGAAAGATTCTTTATAAAACTAAAGAAAAGTATTTTCTTTTATTTGCTGGCAGTAATAGAGAGCGTATAATAAACTTGACTTTAAATAAGGTTATAGAGTGATGATTCTGGACTTTTCTAAAATTAGGAAATGCACTTTAGCAAGACTTTTTCTTAAAATATATGGACAATGATTGCAGAAATCTTTCAATAAGATAATTAAAATGCAATCACGTCTGCGTATGTAAAACAATAATTTATTGGATCAACATAATTTTGTTTCAATAACGAAGTAACTTGGTAATAAAAATTCGCTGAGTTGTAATATTAAATTCTTTTCAAATTTTCAAAGTGCAAAAATTCTACGTCATAAAATTTGGTCTACTTTATATTCAAATCCGATTTTATCAAACATCAGAAGTAAAGATAAGCCTACGATGTGATACAGAATTCAATAAAACAGGCGAAGACTTTTGATGTATTGAGTAGGAATAAAACTAAAAATGTATCTCAGTACATACTTCTTTGGAAAGTCAGCTAAGTTTATTATTTACGTAGGATAATATAAATTAGTGTGTGGCATTCGTGAGGGTCGGTTTCGACCCAAGCGCTCATTATGCTACCTCTATCACGGACTGACGGTCGGTCCTAATCAACCATCACCACCTCACCATGCTTTCTCTGGGGTATTCAGAACTTAATTCTTTCCGCTTAACAAGGAAACTTGGTAAACGTTCGGTTTTACCGTAAACTTTTTTTTGAAACCACTTACAACTTTACCTGCGTATACTCCATGTTTATCTCCAAATGAATAGTTTAAGTAATCTCAAGTTTCTAATTGCTTGGAAATGGTTTTATGTTTATTCCAAATTCACTTCACATTATTTCGTAATTTAAATATGAAATAAATATAATTAATTAGTCTATTACAATCGCAGAGTCTCTTTCTTTGCGATTCAACGCAGAACACAAAATAACTTCCATTATCGTCTGTTTGCCCGAAACTGGGGCACTAGAATGTAATTATTACTATACGAATTCATAATTAAATGCCTTTAAATAGATGGGATAGCTAATTGAGAATGACAAAAATGTATAATGTTTGTCAAGCGCTATCCGATCGTCACATGTTCAATCCCTGGCCATCTGGCATCTCAACCATCGAGATTGCTGACAGCGATAACGATTTGCCCATCAGAATATCGTGACGACGTGTTGGAAGCTATATCAATCCTATGGGTATGCATTATGGATTATTCGACAATCACTATCGCAGTTTTATTGCTGATAAAATACCTTTTGTTTAAAGCCTCTATATATCACTTTACTGTACTTTAACTTGAACATTTTTTAAATTGTTTAATAGCTTCAAAAAAAAAAACTGAAATCCTGACTCCTGAGTTAGGTAAAATCACCTGTGTTTCAGGGACCAGTGACCTCAAGCGTTACGTGTAATAATTCTAATTAATTAAACACCAGATTATACCTTTCAAACCAGATCAGAATTATTAACAAGTAATGTTTTGCGTTAATTATAACTATCGTACGTAGTAGTGATTCTCAGACAAGGGTTTTTCAGGGAGCTCTACTGTTTCCATGAAAACAATTATAATTACTACCGAACACTAAATTACATAAGATTTTCTTATTATAGTGACGTAGCAACCTAAATTGGGGCGTTCCGCCTGAAGCTTTAATATTATAATTGACGCCATCGTCGAAAATATGTTGATTAAATACATTAATGGTATTATTTTTGTCATCATAGTGAACAGACATATAGAACAATTATTCGTTATAATATTTTTTTTATATAAATAGAAATCGTGACCTAGTTTTACAAATAACGCAAACTGTGCTATTCATTAGCTATGTGTAAAGTGTGTAAATTGTGAAAATGACCCGTGATCGATAATTTAAGAAAAAACAACATTTAATCACAATGGAAGGTAGTCCGTTCAGCCGGAGTAGCAGGTGTGCTCGCTCTCCACCCAGTGCACCCGACCAGCAGCCGTACCCGCAGCCGTTTCACGAAAGTAAAGAATGTCACGGCACATCGCAAATGGCCGTACACTACCAGTCCATCAAAGCGAGAGCTGTCCAATACCACAACGCTATGCAAAGCCTTGAGAAGCAACTTGACCTATCGAAGCAACTACATTACCTTAACCAGAGTATCGGAGAATTTATGAGACCTGCTCACGGAACTTCTTTTTCGGACATGGTAAAAAAAGGAGCCCACACTCCCTACGGACGAAGCAGTAACATCTTCAATCTCCCAAAACTTACGAAGATCGAAGTTATCGAAAGAACTCGCAAAGAAAGACAGAGTATCAGTTGAAGGTTCGATAATAGGTGCTTCTCCTAGAAGTATGTAGCCGAGCATAGTCTCCAATGCATCGGGGCAACCGGGTGCGCTGGTCACGGGACCGGGTCGCAATAACTTAGCGAACAACGTGACTCCAAGTAACATGTCAACATTACCTAGCACACCCCAGCTGTCATCAGCGAGTACTTTAGGATCAATATGCTTCAATTCGGCAGTATCAATAGCACCCAGAGGAAGCTGCCCGGTTATCTGATCCAAAACTAGAGCGTCAATTCTATACCTAGGCTGCGAGCAAAACCGTGAGCTGAACGTAAGATTCACCGAAACGCGAACGGCCTGCGATGTGCCACCAATACCACGAACGGTAGTTATTGAGTCCGTATGTATAGTTAGACCGAGCATACGGCAGCAACGCGATGTCATATAATTCTTTTGCGACCCAGGGTCCAAAAGACATCTAACCACCACGCCCTTACCCTTCCTACCCGCCACCAACACCTTGGCAGTAGCCAGCACTTCGGTGCTACGTCTGGCCTGGACTTGAGCAGAAGAATGCGTACACAACGCCACACGATCAGAAGTAGCTGGGTCGGCCGCAGAAACGCAGGCTGGGTTGCTAGCGGGCACCAGCGCAGGGGCTTGCGTCGATTGCTCAAAATGCAATAAGGAATTATGCTTACCGTTGCATTTCCTACATGTTGACTTAGATAGGCACTTAGAGACGGTATGTTGGCTACTTAGGCAGTTAACACATCTGTTATTGTCTTTTACAAACTTAAATCTATTATCCGCTCTCATCTTTTGAAACGCTTTGCACGTATACAAGTTTTTATGCGTGGATCGACACAGCGAACATTTAGATTCAGTAGCCACAAACACCTGCGAGACCTTAGATGAGGTGCTGGGTCTACCTGCGGGGGCGGGCTTAGTTGCCACAGAAGAGGAGCGATATAAGATTTTTACTTGTTCACGAACAAACTTTACGAAATAATCATAATCCAACTCTTGTTGATTACGAAGCGACATTTCAAAATGTTTTGCTGTATGTGAGTCTATTAACTTAAGACCCCAATGAATAAATATAAAATCATCCAAGTTATGTATTTTAATTGTTTGAGTCCAGCGTAGAAGTTAATTTATCGAAACCATGTTCAATATTAGCGAGTATCGTTCCGAACGACTTCAATGAGAACAGTTGATTTAGATAATTAGTGGCGAGCGCGCGAGTATCCAGGTACTTTGCGATAAGCGCATCCCAGACAACGCGGTAATTATCGCCAGAAGGTACAATACCTACTGCCACATTCCAAGCCTTTCCCTAAAGACAACTCAACAGATAATGAATGCGATCAGAATCTGATAAATCTGCGTTCGTATGTATAATACGTTTGAAAGTCTCATAAAAGAACGGAAAGCTCTGAATATCACCGTCAAAGGCTGGCAGCTTAATTTTAGGTACCTTTATATGATGAGCATTAGGGTTCGCTGTCGGGCTAGGTTCCTTGGAAACATTTGATTCAGTTAATGAAGCTAAAGTAATTTTTATCTCGCCGACCAACTCATCAAATGAATGTAAGGCACTATAGCTTACTTCGCACTTTGGATCCAATGACAATTTTAACATATTTATCTCGTCCATTATCGAATTGAATTATTATTGAATTATTGAATTCACTACGTTGGCCGTTAATTTTGTTTAGCCTGAGCAATAAAAGAATTACGTAATCTTTCTGCTGTTAAAGATTCTGTTGAATTCAAAATCCTTAGAACCCGCGCGAAATACGAGTCGCGTTTACTTTCCAACAATCTTAGTTTAACCTTGGACACAAAAAAAAACAACAAATCTTTATCTTTTACGGAACCCGCGTAAGTGAAATTAGTGGTCCAATCAAACTGATAACTCAACGAAAGATTTTACAACTTAAGTAAACAATAGTACGGAACGATCCGCGGGCTTATTACGTAAGGAACAGCAAGTAGCAATAATTGTACAATTATTGCGCGATCAATTTAGTGACCTGGCTACTGAGGCCTTTAAGTCAAGTCTTTTTTTTTTGACAGTCACTTTTAACAGAAGCTATTTTATCTGTCTGATGATTTATAAAACGTATCATTTGATGAATTAACCAGCTTATGAAAGAGCAACACTTAGTGGAGGCTGTTTTTTTACAATAGTCAATTTGATTACTATTTAGTTCCAATATTCCGGTAAATTAATATTCGCAGATGTAAAGTATTTGTGTAAAGTAAATATGGCAGTGAAAATTGGATATTTTCATTTTATTTACATAGTGTAATAATTCATTTGAAAAACTGGATGACTAAAATGTCAATGTGTAAAATTGATAAAAATTTCTTCGAATTGTCGATTGTTATGAGAAATCGAATCGATAATGCATTAGGACATCACTTAATATACTACATTATCTCGCATTTGAGCTATGAAACGTAGAATTGATTTTTCCAATTTAATTTAGACATTGGCAGAATAGTCGACATCGGTGCTTGCCATATAAAAAAAGAATATAATAGAAGATACTTATTGCGGACTTATCACAATCTAATGTGTTTGTAAGTATTTAGTAGGTAAATATATAAGCTTCGCTGAGGTAGCCAACACTACAGTATATAAAAATCCTCCACTTTACCGTGATCACTTCTGTTTCAATGATTCAACAAATAGTCCAGTTGCGTAGACATTAGAGACACAACACCAATTTGTCATTACTATATTCACTAGAAATTTGTTATTTCAATATTTACTTTTATATTATTATTCTAATTTGCGGATAATTAAAGTCGCCACAAAATAACACACGAAAAAAGCCGCCAAATACTCAAAAACTTCTGTACCTACTCAGCCATCAGCGAGCGATTGGCAATCGACCAACAACAAGGGAAAAAGTAATCGCAATTTGACAGCCACATTTGCTCGCCGATCGCTGTTGCTCTGCTGTCAAAAACCATACGTAATACGAAATGATCGCGATCACCTTGCCATAAATGCACATTTCAGTTACCAGATTTTTATTGTTAGCAGTGCTGTCGTAAAATTATTATGGTGTGGCTTTAGCTCATATATAATGCGGATTCGCGATTGAAGAGCAATTATTTCGCAAAAATAAGCCTTCCAATTTTTTGACGTAAAGCGATAATCGCGCGATGATTGTACAATCTCTGCGCAAATATTGCTAATTGCTGTTTCATACGTAATAAGCCTGCCGCACACGCGAACCCTAACAATAATAAATTGTACTAGCTTTTGCCCGCGGCTTCGCACGCGTAGACTACATGCTTCTTCTTACCATATTTTAACAAAAACCTTCTTAACGAACAAAACTAAGCTACAAAACCAATGAAGAAAATAAACTGTTCCCAGCAAAACCACAAAGTATTCACGCATAAGCTCAAAATGACGTTTTTGCATACAACTGTCAACGACGTCGGTCCTGTAGCGAGTGCCCGCTTCAGAGCTCTGCATTCATACTGGTGCCCCCCTCGCCCCTTGCACCTTTGTTGCACCTCTCACTTCGCGATGCAGCCGTGTGGATGGAACGTATACCTAATCCCTCTCAACTTTTTAAATTTATCCGTGACCCAGACAGGCATTGGCCCTAATGGACCCCGTCAATTTTGCTGACATCTCTTTGAGGCGCGCGTGGAACACTACGCGCCGTCGACTCGGGCCTGGTCCTTATCGGACGGCAAGCTACCCATTACTCGCCGTCCGCAAGCCCGCGCCTACGGTGGTCGGGAATCGTCTTGCGACTCCCGACGCCCAGGGCGCCTCCTGCGGCGGCTTTGGGGGCGAGGGCGCCTCCGTTGCGTCTCCCTTACGCGTTCTGCCTCCTTCTTTGCGCGCAATTCTGCTTCGTAGAAGGAGGCGACAGCTTCCCATGCCGTCTCGCTCCGTACCATGGTCTGGACCAGGGCAGGACGCGAGAGGACTCCACCGCCGATCGCCTCCACGAGGACACGGCGATGCTCCGCCCAAGCTGGACAGACTTCCACCGTGTGTTCTACCGTGTCCTCCGGGCGATCCTCACAATGGTGAAACCCGGGCATTTCCTCCCGCCTTATCCTGAACAGGAACCTCCCGAAACAGCCGTGTCCGGTGAGGACCTGCGTCAGGTGAAAGGTAAGGTCGCCGTGACGCCTCTCAAGCCACTACTCAAAGAAGGGCCTTACCGCCGCAATTGTGGCGTGCATTGCCGCGGATTATATCTGGATAAACTTATTTCCTATAACTGATTAATTTATTATGTAGATAGAAATTAATTACCTACCTACAGAAGTAATTATTAGGTACTACATTCTTTACGGAATACCTATTTTTATTATACTACACTGCTGACCCCTAATGCAACAGCTTAAATGAAATTAAAACGAAATAAACTGCAAATTATTTTAAAACAATTGTTACACGTAAATGTTTAACATTGATAAGTTAGCTTAGATAATAGGTCTATCCCTATCCCGTCCCTATTTAATCCCTATATTTATGCGTTGAGCCATTTTATAGTTACCAACAGACTTTAAAACTTGAAAGTAATTTTAATAATTTTTCCTTTGTAAAAGAAGGACTTTTGTACACTACATTTCATCCTCCATGATCCGACTGACTGACTGACTTTCATACAAAATTCATCCCCTATTGTAACCCTATTAGGGATGGAATTCACAAAAATTATTTCTTAGTTGATGCCTGGAAAGTATAAAGAAACTATGTGCAAAATTTCAAGTCTCTAGACGATTTTATTATTCCCATGACTTCATCCCCCTTTTCATCCTCATGAGGGTGGAATTATCAAAATCGGTGAGACACGTGTAAAATATTTTTTAATCTTCAGCCTAAACCCAAAATATGAAGATCCTGGCTTTAAAACAGACGGATTTTCATACAAACTTTCATCCCCTATTTCACGCCCTTAAGGGTGGAATTTCCAAAAATCCTTGTGCCATGTTTCGTGATTGTAGCTTCAGCCGTTTGGGCTGTGCGTTGATGGTCAGTGAGTGAGTCAGTCAGTTAGTCATTCAGTCACTTTCTTCTTTTATATGTTTAGATAAAAAAGAAGAAGATAGATATATGTTTAGATATGGATTATGGCTCGATAGCATCTTCGCTCGTCGGAGCCGCTGTGCCTTTAGCGTTTCTTTCGCACTCACTTCACAATAGCTCCATTTGGGAGCTAGGATGTGTTTGCACATATGACACCTCTCTAGTTCTCCCAGGAGCTCGTCGTTTGACTGACTACATAGCCTACATTTATCTGAAAAAACAAATAAACCGTTAAGAATTGCCCTACTTACGATAAAATAATATCGAAAGAAAAACAAATATGTTCTTTTGACGTCCAAGCAGAGTTTGGTGGGAAATCATCCTATGACTTCTCCTGCTCTGGGTGAAGCGGGAGGGCGTGTTAGACTTTTGCTGACTAAAACCCTCCCGTTGAGGCGGCTCTGGCTCAAGCAAATGAAGGATAATTTGCTTGAGCCAGGGCCGCGGTAATACTTTTTCAAATTTATCCGCGACCCAGACAGGCATCGGCCCAAATAGACCCCGTCAATTTTGCTGACATCTCTTTGAGGCGCGCGTGGAACACTACGCGCCGTCGACTCGGGCCTGGTCCTTATCGGACAGCAAGCTACCCATTACTCGCCGTCCGCAAGGCCGCTCCTACGGTGGTCGGGAATCGGCTTGCGACTCCCGACGCCTAGGGCGTCTCCTGCGGCGGCTTTGGGGGCGAGGGCGCCTCCGTTGCTTCTCCCTTACGCGTTCTGCCTCCTTCTTTGCGAGCAATTCTGTTGCGCAGAAGGAGGTGACAGCTTCCCATGCCGTCTCGCTCCGTACCATGGTCTGGACCAGGGCAAGACGCGAGAGGACGCCACCGCCGATCGCCTCCACGAGGACACGGCGTTGCTCCGCCCAAGCTGGGCAGACTTCCACCGTATGTTCTACCGTGTTCTCCGGGTGATCCTCACAATGGTGAAACCCGGGCGTTTCCTCCCGCTATATCCTGAACAGGAACCTCCCGAAACAGCCGTGTCCGGAGAGGACCTGCGTCAGGCAGAAGGTAAGGTCGCCGTGACGCCTCTCAAGCCACTCCTCAAAGAGTGGCCTTACCGCCGCCATTGTGGCGTGCATTGCCGCGGATTATATCTAGGTACACTTATTTCCTATCACTGAGTCATTTATTATGTAGATAGAAATTAATTACCTACCTACAGAAGTAATTATTAGGTACTATATTCTTTACAGAATACCTATTTTTATTTTGCTACACTGCTGACCCCTAATGCAACAGCTTAAATGAAATTAAAAGGAAATAAACTGCAAATTATTTTAAAACAATTGTTACACGTAAATGTTTAACATTGATAAGTTAGCTTAGATAATAGGTCTATCCCTATCCCGTCCCTATTTAATTCCTATATTTATGCGTTGAGCCATTTTATAGTTACCAACAGACTTTAAAACATGAAAGTAATTTTAATAATTTTTCCTTTGTAAAAGAAGGACTTTTGTACACAACATTTCATCCCCCATGATCCGCTCCCCAAGGACGGAATTCCCAAAAAACCTTAAGTTGCGTTAGATTTTAATCTTCAGCCCAAACCCAAAATTCGAAGATCCTAACTTAAAACTGACCGACTTTCATACAAAATTCATCCCCTATTTTAACCCTATTAGGGATGGAATTCACAAAAAATATTTCTTAGTTGATGCCTGGAAAGTATAAAGTAACTATGTGCAAAATTTCAAGTATCTAGAAGATTTTATTATTCCCATGACTTCATATTCATATATTCATATTCTTTATTGTACACAAAATATACAGTTAAAAATACAAAAGGAAAACTTATGTACACAGGCGAGCTTAACCCATAATTGGGTTCTCTGACAGCAAACCTCAGTGCTAAAGAGAGATTTACAAAATTAGGACAGTTAACAAAAGTGCACAACAAATATTAAAAACATTTGAAATCTTACTAACTAAATACACTACACAAATACGTGTACAGCACATAATGCATAAACATAATACGTACATATATCTAAAATAAATACATATTTATTGCGTCATGTTGACAGGAAATGTTCCTTAATTCTTCTCCTGAATATCCCTAGTGAAGGGCTATCCCGTATGGAATGAGGAAGATTATTCCAGAGGCGGACAGCACGAACAGTAAATGATCCACCGTAACGACTTGATGACTCACCGACTTGACTTCATCCCCCTTTTCATCCTCATGAGGGTGGAATTATCAAAATCGGTGAGACACGTGTAAAATATTTTTAATCTTCAGCCTAAACCCAAAATATAAAGATCCTGGCTTTAAAACTGACGGATTTTCATACAAATTTTCATCCCCTATTTAACCCCCCTAGGGGTGGACAATAATCCTTTCTTAATGGATGCCTGCACAGTATAAAGTATCTATGTGCAAAATTTCAAGTCTCTAGACGATTTCATTATTCCCATGACTTCGTCCCCCTTTTCACCCTCATGGCGGTGGATTTTCAAAATCACTGAGACAGGTGTAAATTATTTTTTCATTTTCAGCCTAAACCCAAAATATGAAGATCCTGGCTTTAAAACTGACGGATTTTCATACAAACTTTCATCCCCTATTTCACGCACTTAAGGGTGGAATTTCCAAAAATCCTTACTTAGTGCTCACCTACACTACCAAAGGAACCTACGTGCCAAGTTTCATGATTGTAGCTTCAGCCGTTTGGGCTGTGCGTTGATGGTCAGTGAGTGAGTCAGTCAGTCACTTTCTTCTTTTATATGTTTAGAAGGTGAAAAAAAATATAAAGCGTACAAAGTTTGAACCGCGTACAAGTAACAAAGTCTAATACAAATAAAATGGTAAGCACGCGAACTACCTTATGAACGTACCCATCTACCTATATCTATGATAAGCTTAGAGATACGAGTACCTACAACCCGATAATTAACATTTATGTCGGATGCGATGCGATATTTTTTTTTCCTTGTAGTATTCTATTTATATGAGATTAACTTACTCAATACATAGAATATGTACAGATTTTTAACCAACAATAAGTTAAGTGTGAAACTTAGAAACAAGTATGGTACTTATTTCCGTAAGCGATGCGATTGTGTTCGTAACGAAATACCTTCGTAAAACACAATAAAATTCCTAACAAGTAAATACGCAGATGACCGTTCGAAGTAAATTATCTAGTAAGTACTACGTTTACAAGTTAGGTGCGGGGGTGATATGTATAAATATACGGCTGTTTCCTATGAGGAGAACTAAATGCGTAAAGTTTATACAAATCTGTTATTTTACCTGAAGGTTCCTATCAAAAGATCAAGTTACCTTACAAAATAAAATAACAAGCGACGCAATGATAATCTGGTTAATTGCAATAATTAATCAAATGCGGTTGAGTCTAGAATTATAAAAAATACCTACTCGTGCAATACGAGTATAGTAGGCATTTACTTACCGAACCAACAGTAGTAGTGTATCGTAAAATAATCAATGTCATTCATTCTGCAAATCTCGATTAGAGAAATATATAAAAGTTTCCAATGCGTAAATACAAATTAACCGTACGATAACAAGAACTGGAATATTCCACAGTCTCGTAGGCAAACTTGACGAATGTTTTAACAGACTACCCACAATTTTCAAACACGAACAAAAAAAAATGTAATTACGCCGAAAATGAACTGATTTATTAAATAAACTTATTTAGCGATATGAATCAACGTTGATATTCAATTAAATGTATTTTTCGGAGTTTCAATTAATGAAATTAAAGATTTACGTTAACAATTAATTTGCCGGTAGAAAGTACTACACGCAAGGCAGCCAGTCTTATTCCCAACGCAATAGAGGCGAGAATTATGTGATGATCTGCAATTAATATGGAAATTTCCCAAACTTTTTGCTTAAATTTAATCTTTTAGGACTTAAAATTAGGCTGTAAATAGGCCTAAATTTAATTTATCCAGTTCGAAGGACCAAAATGGTGCGTATAACCTCTAGAAGATTACTAGTAAAATCACACGCGATTGAACCTAAATTATTAGAGTAATCTAGGCTATAATTGCTGATTCAGCAGTGCTAAATTGAAGGAGAAAAGTACGCAGATGAGACGAAAGGCAATGGATAAAGTTCAATTTACTAATTATGCCACATACCTTTGAAACAGCGATTTCCATGCAGATGCAGATGCCACGTTCGAGAAGTTCAGCTCACAGACTAGGTACACTATGCTGGCCAGCGGTACACAACACAGTAGGTCTAGGTAATACAGATAACACTTTCCATGTAAGTTCAATTAAGAGTTTTGGGCGAGAAAATGCGTGATGGACGCACTCAACCCATTGTTGCAAGAGGCTCTTGGCTATTATTATCCTTTATTTAATTTCTTTTCTTATTAACTAAATTTTTAAATATTTTTATAAAACACAAAATTAAAAAAAAACATTTAAAAATATAGAAAATAGAGGCCCACCGGTGTCGGGAACAGGGTCCAAGCTACCGGCGGTCAGGGCTCCAGAGAGAGGAACCTCCTAACAATGCGAGCCATGTCCAGCAGTACTGCTTTCTGGATCAGGCCCTTGACCCAGCCGCCTAACGAGAGCCTCCTAAGATGTTGGTCGAGGCTCGTGGCTATTAAGCCATTGGCTGACACGACTATCGGTACAATGATCGCTGTGTCTACATCCCACATGTCGACAACCTCGCGAGCCAAGTCAAGATACTTGATTTGCTTATCTTTCTCGGCTTTCACGAGGTTCCCGTCATGCGGGACGGTAATGTCAACAATCATTGCACGCCTCTCGATTCGGTCCACCACCACTATATCAGGCTTATTGGCTACAATAGCCCTGTCAGTGATGATGGACCGATCCCAGTACAATGTGATATTGCCATTTTCGAGAACTGGGTCGGGCACATACTTGTAGTACGGTACCTCCGATGCCACAAGAGTGTATTTCAGAGCAAGTTGCTGGTGGATGATCCTGGCTACAAGGTTGTGCCTATGCAAGTACTCCTCGTTAGCTAGACGAGAACATCCAGAGATAATGTGTCGGATCGATTCACCCGGGCGGTGACATGCCCGACAGATGTCAACCGTGCCATCCTTCACAATAAATCTCCGATAGTTATTCGTCATGATAACTTCATCCATAATTGCACTGACAAAACCTTCGGTTTCCCCAAAGAGGTCACCGAAACGCAGCCAGGCTACGGACGCTGCTTGGTCTACATCGGACCCATGTAGGGCCCGGAAAAAGCGTCCGTGAAGCTCCTTACTCCGCCATACTTCCCTGCGGTCGTTAGTATCAAGCACTACAGGCTTGCGCCAGTTCTCATTCGCCAAGGAGAGCGGGGTGAGTCCCTTGTCCACTGCTACTACATCTCGATGCATATCCACGACGGTGTGTAGAAAATATTCCCTGAGATTGCATATCTCGCGGTTGTGGAGGTTTTTGGTATTTATAAAGCCTCGGCCACCACACTTCCGCGGGATATACAATCTCATGACCGACGATCGTGGATGATGCATTCGATATGCAGTCAGCAGTGTACGGACCCGCCTATCCAGGGCGTCGAGTTCCGTTTGAGTCCATTTGAGTATGCCGAAAGAGTTCATCAATACCGGCATGACCCAACCGTTAAAGGCGCGCACCTTGTTTCCGCCTGAAAGAAGGCTATTGAATACCTTCTTCAGACGGCCAAAGAAGCGTTCCCTCAACGATTGCTTCATGTCAGTAGTGCTGATACCTAACGCTTCCGACATACCCAAATACTTATAGGTTTCGTTTGGAGAGAGGGATCTCAGGTTTATGGAATCCGCTAGTTGAATACCTACGGATTCCACAATCTCCCCTCGCTTTACATGCATGACCGCACATTTTACTACACCAAACTCCATCCTGATGGCGCTACTTAAAGTTTCAGTTACCTTCAGTAGCTCCATCAGCTGAAGATTGCTGGGGGCAAGCTTCAGATCATCCATGTGAAGGAGGTGAGATATAACCAGACCACCTCTCTTCAACCAATAGCCTAGCCCTGAATTCTCCAGCAGCATGCTTAGAGGATTCAGGGCAAGACAAAACCAAAGTGGACTCACACTATCGCCCTGGAATATATCTCGCTCGATCCTTACAGGTTAGTTATTCCTCTGGATATTTCGACATCCTGGATAGCGAAGGGCTGTGCTCCATTGCCTCATACACGACATCAGGAAGGTGCGTAGATTTGTATCTATTTTATACAATTTTAGCATCCTCATGAGCCATGTATGAGGCACCGAGTCATAGGCCTTCTTATAATCTATCCAACATGTCGACAGATCCTTTCGGGAACGCCGAACCTGTTGGCTAATGGCCATATCAATAAGGAGTAGCTCCTTAGTACCGTGGGACCCGTTCCTACATCCATTCCGAGAGACCGACATGATGGAGTTATCGTCGACGTGTTTATTTATTTTAACTCTCAAAATGGATGTAAGAACCTTATAGACCGTTGGTAAACATGTAATTGGTCTATAATTTTTGGGTTCCGCGGTGCTACCAGACTTGTGGAGCAGGTGGGTTATTCCTGTTGTAAGGAACTTGGGTAGCGAACCAGACTCTAAGGCTGCCTGGTAATGAGATGCCAAACGAGCGTGCGACCTTTGTAGCCACTTGATCCAAAAGTTGTGCAGTCCGTCCGGTCCTGGACATTTCCATTTCGGCAACGGACGGACTGCACGGGCTACATCTTGGGGGCTGATCGTGATAGCCCCCATTTCTTGTATTGGATCACACGCTCGTTCGACCTCCCGAGTCCATTCACCTTCGGTGTGACTGCCAGGCACCGACCAGATGCTGCGCCAGAATGAACACATAGCGTCATCATCCGGCAGGTGCGTATCAGTCACACCTTGGTTGGGTCGCTCCCAAGCCCGATAAACCCACCTTTCGTTACTTTGGAATGTGCGATTCTGGGTGTATAGCTCCACTCTCCGCCCGTACCTACGAATACGGTTTGCCCATGCAAAATGGACTGAAGGTGTTGTCGTTTGTTTTCTACTGGATCCCAATGTTTGACTACTCCTGGAGGGCAGATATCCGTAAGAGGTTATGGGCCCAGCACGCTTCCACTGCGCCAACAACAGATATTCGTAACAACGAATAGGTTTCGTTACGTTATTATTATTATTAATATGGAGGGTGAATCTTCTTGTGAAACTTAGTTGCATTCAGCTAGTACCTAATAACTTATATACGGTTATGTAGTTAGTTATAGAAAGGCTAGCAGTATAGTTGGGAACTCAGCATTATCATGTCCGTAGTAGAAGCTGTATTGACTCCATTGTTCTAAGTATACACCGTTAGATTTTGGTCGTTTACGTCCCGTGAAGCGTCGATCCGGTACATGAAACAGTATCTATTTTTATAGATTAAATAAAAAAAGTAATAAAAATAAAACACTTAACAAATAATCCGACTTCCAAAGCAAAATACTAAAAAGTGCAAAGATAACTTTCGTTCCGCAAGTGGTGGTGTCTTTGGTACCTCTTTTTTTATAATTTTGCAACACCAACTTCCAAAACGAAAGTTATTTTTGCACTTTTTTGTGTTTTGCTTAGGACGTCGGTTAATTTTTTGTTATTTTTTTTAATTTTATCTGTAGAAATAGATACTGTGTCATGTAACGGGTCGACTCTGCAGGATTTAAACGACCATAATTTAACGATGTATGTCTGACAACCAATCTTACTAAGGAGTATCACGTTGCCCATGTTGTAACGACCTGACGGTTGAGGTCAGACAGGCTGTCCTTCAATGTAAAAATATGGTTCACCTACTGCATCCGTTTAGATTGGATGCTAGCGTAATATGCCTTGCTGACGATGATTGTTTAGACATTGCATTGATCAAGTATTATCTAAATGGATTTTGAAATAAATCCTTTTCTTTCAAACTGTGATGAGCTAGCTATTGTACTCGTTCTTACCTGATGGAAGGGAATGGTTGAGGTCCCCGGTGCAACGTGTGAACCCCGAAGCTAAATCTCGATTAGTTTTATATTTGTATCACGTTATATGAAGATTAGTTATCTAAGAACACAAGTATTATTGTTGTGTATGTTTGTAAGATAAAATCTATAACGACTTCGTGATACCGGAGTATTCAAAGTACCTATACCACATACTAGAAACTTTATCAAAGCTACCGCAGAGTCACACATGATAGCAAACTTAATATGTTTGATCTCAATATCCCAAGTCCATCTGTCCGTTGTATTTACGTCACTGTTTCCACACGAACGACTTTCGCATAGAAAATAGATCGGCGTCTCTTGCTTGATTCACCAAATTCTGTTTGAATCAATGAATGTTAAGTTGGTCTGAAGTAATGCGGTTGCGGTGGTCATCTATCAAATAGTGGTTTGTAGTGTTTTGTTCCTTATGTTGTGGGTGAATTGGAAATGTATGTCGAGAGTATCAGTTTCTTAGTAATGTTCTATGTTAAACCCGATAGAAAGAGCAGTGGTTGCCCAGTGGTATCGGCCGCGACTTACAAGTTGTAGTTCGTGGGTTCGAACCCAGGCAGGCGCTTTACTTTGTGTAAATTATTTCATCACCACTGCTCTCAAAAACGGTGAAGGAAAACATCGTGAGGAAACCGGCATGTCCTAGAACAAAAAAATCGAAGGCATGTGACATCCACCAACCCGCACTGGGCCCGCGTGGTGGATTATGGCCCATCCCCTCTCACAGAGAGGAGGCCTGTGTCCCAGCAGTGGGAACATTAATAGGCTGATGATGATGATGCTGATGATGAATCCCGATAAGGGGCCGGTTAATTTTATTTATTTTTTTGTTCTGAGTTAGTTTGCTTAGGGCAAATTTCGTAACAGAGATGTAGTTATATTTTAGATTTCAGGTATATTATGGTCATGGTACAACACGCTACAACGATAATTGTAAGACCGTTTTTATAAGAAAACAATTGTAATAAAAATGGTCTTATCATCATCGTAGTAGCGTGTTGCGTCACGACTGTCTGCGAGAGTCTTAAGGTATGTCATGTATTGTCTTCGTTTATGGGCACAGCAAAGGTAGGTAGCTCGCAGTACCTTTATAAAGTCCTACGAGCCTTTAAATTTATTGATAGTCTTAGTCAATATTCTCTTAAAGCACTTCCAGGCCTAGTACATTTAAATCAGCTTTATTGGAAAAACGACGTGCTTAATATAAGTTTTTAAGCTGACATGGTCACAATCATTAGAATTAATATTTGTTTCGGGATATTTACCATGTATATTTTGTTTTTGGTTGAGAGCTCGATATTTCGGCACCGTTACAAGTGCCATGATCACGAGAACTAAAGTCTTTGCGGGTGGGTGTTGTTTCCAAGCTGACATATCTGTCTACCCTCCGACCGACGACGTACCGACGTGCTTACTTTGAAAAATATATTTTTAGTATTTATCAGGGATAATCCTTTACCATATTTTTTCTTAGAATCTTTTCTACATCATGTAGATCTTCGTTGTTATTTAAAAGGCTTACCGCTATTGAATCAAAACCTAGAACCCTATACTGTGGCCGCGTTCGGATCCCATAAGTACCTATATACCCATAAAGACAGGTCTTCCATATATTTTTAGTTGTTTTCAATATTATTATTTACGTCTAATAAGTTATATAAGGTAAACGATGGACATTGTATGCGGCTCATGGAGCATCAAATGGCCCAAGACATAATTCTGTTAAATTTTGTGACGCGTTGCCAATATTATAAAGATGGGCGTTTAATTTGACGAAAGTTATGGTCTTAAACAAAATAAAATTCAAGTTTTATGGGGCCAGATGACGAAGAACTGGAAGAAAACAGACAGTATTTTTCTAGTGAATTGAGTTCTGTAGTTTCTGTATTATATGTATGAAAGATAAAGTCAATCAAATTGAGTAAGTACCCATGTTTCTAGAACTATTCTGCGTATAACATGCTTTAATATTCAGTACAAGACAAAGTAATGATTGCATAAGGTTAAAGTTATTTCACAGACAATGCTGCATAATGACGTGACTTAGCATAAACACAACATCACGCCTGTTTTCCCGAAGAGATAGACCGACAGTACACTCATCATATGCCACCAGTTTTATGTTGTCCTAGTAATTATTTCATGCTTCTAAGAGTTCTTTCAATTTAGACGTTTCGTGTCAGATTGCATCGGCGCCGCAGCGGTGCGGGTATCGTACTTCGTACGAGCAGTTGTTTTTCCATACAATTTGCGACGCAGCAGTCCGACACGAAATGTATAAATTGAAGGAGGACTTCCTACGACAATAAAATTTTGATATACATGCAAGCCAGCCAAAGATATATTTCATAAAAGCATACAAATAACTACAAGTTTGCGAAAAACAACTCCAGCTTTTCAAACATTAAAAGAAAATGTCCGCCATAGATAGTTTACGACTAGGATGAATAACAATAAAAATTTACATTTGTCTGTGAACCGGGACAAACCGTTTGTGTATTTACCAGTGTTGCTGGCACTTTTTTATCTGTACCTCTTTTGTGTTGAACACAGAATTTTCTATGAAAATATGATTCTCTACTCCTAAAGATTCTTGCAAAGCGGTCTTTGCAAAAAGTTTAAAGACTAAACGATTGCAGTAACCTGCATCCCAATATTTGAAGACTGTTCCATTTATTTAGCTGGCTAAACTCAAGGCTAATAATTATACTTAGAGTGCTTGATTTGGGACACTCAATAAATCATCTAACATAAGATAATTCATGTCAGCACATTCATTGATCAGAGATTTAATTTAGCTTTCAAGAACCGGTGGTTAGTAGATCATCCTTGAATTTAAATAATATCAAGTTATTGCTATCTGAAAGTGCGGTTTCATGTTAAGTATTCAAAATTTATATTTTATTCAAATACGGTTTTCAGGGGCCATTCGGTTTAACATCATTTTTATCCCTCGTAAATTCTATCGTAGAGATAATAACAGATAACAAATTTTAATTACATGAATATCATAATTCGAGATCGTCGTCGCCAACCCCAAATTTTATATACTTGAGAAAATCGAGGTCACCTAGATTTATTCGTGAATTCGTAACGTTGCGACGAAAAACAGTGTAGTTATGATTTGTGAGTGTATGTGAAGAGAGACATAGGAGAATCTAAGAAGTATGAAGGCGAAATTAGAGCTGGAAGAGACACCCATATGTAACGCGGTGAACGTGTTCCGAGAAAGAGGGTATGTGAAACAAGCAAAGCTAAAGTGCTGCCATTGGAATGCAGTGACAAAATGTCTATTCGGGACTAATGTTTATTTTCGTGATTTACTTTACCTTTTGCCTCAGGTGAGCGACGATGCGAAGCGATGCTATAATGTTAACAGCAGCAGGCTGTTTGTGATAAAATACCTTATATATATAATTTATTCTAGGAGATCGTACAAGACAAAGAAGTTTAGAAGGAGAAAAGGAAGACCCTTGTCCAGAAGTGGGATTCAAATGGTGCTAGAAAAAATATTATAGCCTCTTTGAACGTCCTTATGTGACGTATTCATTTACAAAAGATAGGTTACAAAATAAATAACACATATTTTGTTTAGTCGTATAGAAACACGGGCTCAACTTAAAGGTCCCACGATAGAGTGATCAGGATGCCTCATAAAATGACGTCATGGAGTGTCATTGATGGGCCCCATTATCTGTCCCATCCCGTATAACGGAAGGCCACGAGAGCCTACTTGCCAATTCATGAATTATTGCGCAGATAATGATTGATTACTGCATTTAGCACCGGTTTAATTAAAACATGATTCTGACGGTATATTCTTTTAATTACTTTTCACTAGTACATTTACGAGTACATGGGTTGTGAATGAAAACATGTGACTTAATAATAACAGTCTCTCGGGTTGATCTTTACGGTTAAGCAAAGTTTGCCTAGGTTGGTTCGTGGATGGGTGACCATCCATTAAATCCGAAACTCGACCATTTTTCAGAAAGCACGTGAAGCTGTAGAGATCCCCCCTGTCATTTGTAGATCAATGACAGTGGTTACGGATAGTCAGATGACAGATCATCTAACACTGTATATTTTGCTAAAGTTTGTCGTGTTACCCGGTTTCTGAATTTAAAGGTCAGATAGGTAGTCACGCCATGTAAAATACTAGTGTTCAGCTGCATCAGGTAGACTGGAAGCTAAAATTAACATAATTGGGGAAAAGCTTATTTGATTTGACACAAATAGAGTAGATGACCTAAACAGCTTTGTGGTTATACTGGTCATCATGTAAATGCAGTGCTCTAAATAATATGGCCTGTTCACAACACTGACCTCATGCTCATACGTTAATGCCCTGTGGTTTTGCGCAGAATGGACACAGCTACTTATTCCATTTATATTCATACATATAATCTCTATTAGCATCAACAGAGTTAGAATTAGTGCCAAATCACTGTTTTAGCGGGAATATGGCGTAATTATAACCTGTTGAAAGTTTATAAAACCACAGCGTGGCTTTAATGAGCTAAGTTCATAGTTGTATTATGAAACAAGTACGTGTAACCTCAAGTTCTTGATATAATGGCATAATTGTAATGAGAAACTAGTTATTAATTTCGATTTACTCAAGTCGAAACCCTGTCTGTGGTTTCAAATACAAAAATCTTGAAAAAAAGTTAAGCAGAATATTATTTGCCAAGTCTAAAGTATAGAATCTTTCTCTGTACATGGATTTCAGTGCATATATTGTATTATTTGCGAAGCCTGAAGTATAGATTCTGATTGTATCTCTGGACATAGGTATCGGTGCATATCTTCTCCGTCATGTCGTTGATTTCATTAAGAAGGTAAGTTAAATGCGCTTTTACCAGCAGATGGTGCGTCTTATGTGACTTATGACAGCAAACGCTCATACAACCCAGAACAAAACTGAAATAGCAGACAATCACACTGCCTAGCATTTTCTCAACTATGTTTGAGTAAGCTTCCAGTCTTACCAGATGCAACTGAGTACCAGGATTTTACTTGTTAGTTAGTTTAGTTGCGATGGCATATTTTGCATATGAGTGGGATTCAATTTCTCATTCTATCCACCCCAGCTCCTCGAGGAAGGCCAGCAGCGCCTTGGTTTTGCCGACTATCTCCTGTAGGGTTCCTGGGTCACCGAAGTATTTGGCCCTGTAACTGGCGGTAACAGGGCAGCTGAGGAGCAGGTGTGCTGCCCCCCTAGCCAAGTTACAAACGTTTCGTATCGAATCTCTTTTTACAATCGTTAACGCCTTCTAGTTGTATGGTCTGGCCACGTGACTTAACATTCAGTTATGTCATTTTCATACATTGATTCGTTTTCTACTAGCTTTACCGATTGTAGATTGTCAACTTGGCTACATGTGCTGCTGTCTCATCTTCAACCATGTGGGCTGTCCATAATTCCTATGACAAAAAGGTGCTTATTAAAGGTGACAAGTTGTTACGGTCGTGACTGCACGTAACTGTGGCTTAGTTATTCGTAGGACCTTTTTCTTGAATCGACCGTTGATGGAGGCCAGTGCCTCCTTGGCGTTATTTTACGGTACCCCTTGGCAAGAGAGTTGACAGATTTTCTGGCTTTTGACCATCAAAAATCTACAAATATCCGGGACCAAATGCTTAACGTGCTTTCTGAGGCACGGACGGGTTCCCATATCAATCCCACCGCACTATTCCCAAACCACTGCAACTCCTGAAAGCCAGCATCAACAGTGGCGACCACCAGAAAAGCGCAGAGGCAATGAAGCTCGACGAAGTCCCGGCGAATGAATTTAACTGTCTTGGATCCCGCAACGAAATTAATCAGAAAAGAAAATGGAGGAGTAAGAAAAATACAAATTTCCACTTCCCTCCATATCAAGCAGGAGACAGAACAAACAAGACCAATAGGCACAAAGGGTCGTTTACAACTGGGATAAGCCCAGTTGCCTAGCACCACGGATAAAAATTAGCATTAATATTAATGGGTCCTAACATTGTGAGCTTTTATATTTGATTCCAATAATAGGTATGGCAAAAGCGCTTGAACGCACGGAAATTTGTTCTAGTTTCCACAAGGTCCGTATAGTAAACGGCTCCTGACACAGCCTGTACATTATTCAACATAGTATTGCGTTCATTCTGCCAAAGAATACACTCCCATAAGATATGATGTGCAGATTGTACATATTCACAGTCAGATGTAGAACACTGACATAATGGCGAGGCAACAAGCTTGAAGGAAAATAATTTACTTTTAAAGTTACCATGCCCTGTGAGAAATTGGGCAACACAGTGATCCACCTCCAGCCACGTCCTGGCCAGCCGCACGCGAACGGATGGAAAGAATTAGTGGAGGTGTCGGCCCTTGATGGAATTATCCCACCTACATTGCCATTCGGATAAAAGTTCCTCCCAGACGTCAATATGTGGTTTAAATAATCTAGAGATTTGGGTTCCCATATGTAATAGATGGTCACCCATCCACGGATCAACCTCGGTAAGCTTTGCTTAACCTTGAAGATCGAACAGTGTGCCTGTTTTTATTTACCCACGAACTTTTCAGGTCGGTGACGTGGGATAATATCGAATAGGTTCATCTTAATCAACATAACAACCAAGACAATACAACTTTCCCACGCATGTTTACTAATTTACTATATGTACTTCGATACACTTGCTACTCTATCTAACAGTTCGAACCGACTTGTTTTTCTAGTAACTACTTACAACGCTTAGAACTCTTCGAGAAATCCACGCAAGCATACAATGAAGCTCTCCGGTGCAATGTGAGTTAAAAACAAACAACTTGAGATTCTATTTCCAGCCAGTAAACATGAAATTAGACGCACAAACCCGTTGATAATGTTTGCTTGGATAACTTAGAAGTTCTAATTCAAACTTTGGATACCCGTTTCTATCGCCTATAATATTTTACTTCTGCGTGAGTAGATTGCGGTTTTGTGCAGATAAGTTCCTTTAAGTATCTTCTATCTATCTTAAGAGCCTATCCAATATTAAGGTTATTTTTCCGTAGTGTCAAATATTCCGAAGTACTAGAAAACAAAATGTTATGACTTGCAAGCGCCTTCTGTCGTTTGAAACAAATTAGTGGTGAACATTTTTTTCGATTGTTTTCATGTTTATTGTTTAAATGGGTGAACTGTGGTTGCGCCTCTCTGCCTTACCTTTCGTTGAATGCTAAACTACTAAACAAAACTTCTATCTTTACAACAAGTAAAATGCGTAGGTAACTTACTTATTGTCGTAATTATCAATGTAGTAGTATACAAACGTGTAGTAGTTGAGTAGTATACAAACGTATTTCTCTAATAGGGCATCAAAAAGAAACATTTTCACAATTCAAACAATGCATTCAAATCAACAAATAGATTCTCAAAAATTCAATTACTGCAATAAAATAGGTCATTGGTGGAATAAACAAAGCTAGTTAATGGCCGTCAAATAGTGCGAAGCAATCAGGCTTTTTGATTGTTTAACACTCAATGTGCTGCGTCTATTGTGTTTGGCGACAGGTGCCGCCACATATCTACTTACCATGACGTCACTAATGGAGGGGGTCATTCTTTGAGGACTGAAACTGTTCGTAACGAAACGTTTCGTTCTTTTTATTTGTTGGTATTTTGTTGCAACACTGTCTCAGCTCGCTGTCATCGATTTTGATAGCTGACGGTTGACGTTGACATTAGGACTAGAAAATTTGTGACCGACCGCGCTAGACGTGACGATTCGGTCTTCGAACTGTTTTTATGGAAATTGAATTTCAACCAGCCGATCGTTATTCGAAATTGTAATTGCCGTTCGTAAGTGGGACTGTGGGTCCACTGTACATTTGACTTAATGTCCTATAACCCCTAGATGGGGCAGAGGGCGTCCACAGATGTCCTCCATCGCGATCGGTCTTGAGCTTCACGCTTCACCTCGCTCCATGTCATTCCGATGATCGTCGCTTCTGCCAACACAAAGCTTGCTTGAATATATGATAGGGACCCCTTCGGAGCATGTGGCCAATCCATCTCCACTTGCGACGCTTCATATGGCGGTCGATCGGGCTCTCGTGGCATTTCTCCAACAGCTCTACATTGAAGATGATATCGGGCCAGTAAATTCCGAGAATGCGACAAAGACAGCGGTTGACGAACACTTGTATTTTGCGTGAGATGTCCTTTGTGACCTTCCACGTTTCGCACCCAAAGAGCAGCACGGATTTGACATTGGACCCGAAGATTTTGAGTTTAATCCTTCGAAAATCTAATATAATCCTAAATTAATCCAAGTCTTCCAAGACGTTGGATAATCCCCACTCTATGCCGCGGTGCCTGTTATGATAGAAGCGAAGCATAATGTCATCAAAAACGACTAGGAAGAGGAGCGGCGATTGGAGGCAGCCTTGGCAGACACCCGCGTGCACTGTTACGTCATCCGTTATGAGTAAACTTACAGGAATATTTCTTGTAAATACTCTGCAGCAGACGGACTATTTTCGGCAGAACTTTAATGTCCAGTAGGCGGGACCAGATACTAGACCACTTCAGCGTATCAAAGGCCTATTTGAAGTCTAAAAAGGTTAGATAAATCTCCCTCTGCCATTCTGATGCCTGTTCCAGTATGATACGTAGAGTGTTGATCTGGTCCGTACAGGAGCCGTTCGAGCGGAAACCAGCCTGCTCCTTGCATAGAAGAGGATCCACGGCCTTCGACAATCTATCCAGGATGATCTTGCAAAACATCCTTAGAGAGAATCGAGAGCAACGTTATACGTCTCCAGTTATCGCACTGGCTAAGATCACCTTTCTTAGGAACAGTTATAAGAAGACCTTTGTTCCATTCGTCTGGGAGTTCTTCGGCGATCCAGATCTTTTCAATGAGCGGCGTCAGGACGTCTACTGCGGTGTGTAAGTCGGCTTGTAGCATTTCCGCAGTTATCAGGTCGAGTCCTGGTGCTTTGCCTGTCTTCAAAGAGCGGACTGCCTCCGCAACTTCAGAGGCTGATGGTGGTTCCGTGTTAATGTTGAGAAGCTGGGATGGTGGGGCACTGACTTGCAGCGCGTCAGGCGTCGATGTAGCTGACAAACGGAAGACTTCAAAGTGTTCACGCCATTGAAGTAGCTGCCCTTCTGACGTCACAATGAGCTGACCATCTTTGGACTTCAACTTGCTGTTACCTGCCAAGGTTTTGGTAGCACTGTACAACTCTTTCAAGTTGCCGGAGTTTGCTGCATGTTGAGCACGATCAGCAATACCATCAGCCCACCGTCTCCTATCTTTGCGGGTACTGCGATAGATTTCCTTGCGTTTCTGACGGTATTGCATGTTAAGGTCTGCTCGTATGGCGTCATTCTGGGTATCAAGCAGTCTCAGAGCAACATTGAGCCGGCTTCAGCAACTACCAGATGGTGGTCGCTATCAATTACGGCGCTCCTGCGGTTGCGGACATCCAGCAGTGAAGACCGCCATTTGGAACTAATGGCGAGGTGGTCAATTTGGTTCATGGTGACCCTATCGGGTGAGTTCCACGTGTATTTATGGTGGTCGCCATGAATGAATAATGTTCCTCCGATGATAAGGTCGTGGTTCTGACAAAACTCGATAAATCGCTCCCCATTTTCGTTGCACACTTCAAGTCCCTCTGTACCCATGTGCCGCTCGTGGTTAGTGTTAACACGCCCAACCTTTGCATTCAGGTCCCCCATGACGATGACGATGTCTTGCTTTTTTATGCTCCTAAGGGTGGCGTTGAGGGCATTGTAGAAGTCGTCCTTGGTATCCTCAGTTGATGCATTGGTTGAGGCGTAGCACTGGATAATGGAGATCTTGTATACTTGTACGTAAAATTAGAGCGAAATTGAGGTGGCTCACATCGGCGGCCTCTTTCATAAGTAGATATGATAGATCAGAGGCTTTGTTGCCCGATGTAGTGACCCAGCTCGTCAAGCCAAGGTAGATGGATACTACGCGGAATGTTTAGCGTTATTATCCACTGAGGACACTGAGTTAGTCGCTGCGTTGAGGCAGACGTAACACAGTTTTACAGTTCTTCGGACGACATTGTTGAGGAAACCGGTAAATAGAGGGGTTCTGCACATAGTGTTTCGAAGATGGAGACAAGGTCTCCCACCCATCCTGCTTTGTTAGGACGGTTGCTTAACTTGGATTTGTTCGACCTGTTTAACAGTTTGGTAGATGCTAGATCAGACTTGTCGCCTAGTCAAAAGCAGGCCTATTTGTTCTCCACTTTGAGAGGAGAGGCCCTAAGTCTAGTGAACCACTTAGCGGTTACGGATCAAAATTACCCTACTGCCCGGGAACTTTTGACTAAGCGCTACGCGAATGTGAGGCTTTTGGCGGACACCCACGTCTCTCAGGTTTTGCCTTTACCTCGCATCCATCGAGATACCCCTCTACGAGTGGATTTGGTCAACCCACTGACAGTGGCCTTGAATGCTTTAAAGCGATTAGTCCTACCGATCGAGCAATGGTCTTTTGTTTTGCTTCACACCGTCTTGTCTATGTTGCCTGCCGATTTGAAGGTTCAATTCGAGCAGAAGTATTGTGGGGATGATCCAACATTCCTTCCTCCTTTTGATGATAAGTTGAAGTTTAGGGATAAAGAGTGTCGCTTTTTGCATAACTCTGGTGTTGAAGGACCCTCGCGGGCCCCAGAGCGGTCATCTCCGGACCAGCGTGTTAGTGCGCGCCCCTTACCTCGTGGGATGGGTGAGCCACGACGCCCTCCTCATGAATACGTAGCGACTCAGGTTTGCAGTATGCGCTGCTTATATTGCAGCAGGGATGGCCATGTGGTCACGTCCCGTCCAAAGTTCTTGCAAAGGAACAGTAAGGACTGGCGTGGAATCGCCAACCGCCGCAGGTGGTGCTACAATTGTCTGGGACAGCATTTGCAGCGCAATTGCCAGAGGTCGGATCCTTGCCCGCACTGTCAAGGTAGGTGTGGGGGCTGACGCGACAAAATGCATAGTCGACAACTGTATTCATTGTGTGCGGGAGCGCAGTCCCTAACGAACAGCGGTAGCAATAACATGTGGATAGATTGAGTGGCTACAACTTAAATGTGTCAGTTTGAGTAAGAACATTAAACTACTGTGAGACTCTGATACCCGTGACTTTCAATTACTTTCCCTACCCAAGGCACACCACCACACCAGGGACTCAACATTGGTGACCCCGACGCGCGACGTAGCCTTGAGTAGGGAACGGAAGTGCAAAATACAGTGTTCGGGAATAGTGCCACAATGACGCAGCCAACGCTGGCTACACCGACAGTTGTGAGCGATTTAGCTGCCATCGGGTTGTCATCGCGAATACCACCTTTTTGGTCGGACATGCCCAAAATATGGTTCTCACAATTCGAGGCTGTAATGGGACCACAACATCAAAGCGAGCAGGTCAAATATGACATGCTCTTAGGCAAGCTGGCAAAGGAGGAATTGAGCCAAGTGGGAGACCTAATAAGCAACCCACCGGAGCAGCAGCGCTACACAGCTCTCAAAAACAGGCTGCTGAAGACGTTCCAAGCTAGCGCAGAAGCTCAGTTCAACAAACTAGTCTCGGAGATGGACCTTGGACAGCAACGCCCATCACAACTGCTGGCCAAGATGAGTGAACTAGCCAAAAATTCTGGAGCTGCGGGAGACACCGTGAAAAACCTATGGTTGACACGGCTACCAGCGTGGGTTCGCGCGATACTGGCCACGAATAAAGCAGACACCAAATTGGATGACCTTGCAGATATGGCCGACAAGATCATGGACAATATGCGTAACGGGGAGCTTTCCGCAGTAGATGTAACACATGCCCAGAGATCAGCACCAACTTCAGCTACGGTAGATGTAAACATAGAGCTACTTAACCAGCTCAGGAACATGTCATTGGAGCTCAAGACACTGCGCAATGAGGTAAACAGCATCGGTCAGCGCCAACAACAAAGTGGTAGAGGACGATGGAGGCATAATCGTTCCCGTTCTCGTCAAAGGTCCCGAACACCGCAGCGGACACCGCACAATCCGGACTGGTTGTGCCGATACCACTTTCGGTACCGCGAGTCAGCACGGCGATGCGAGTTACCATGTAACTGGGTGAAGTTGAACAAACAGGAAAACTGAAGAGGGTGCAGCCCGAGGCGGTGGTAGCATGCATCAATGTCAACGAAAACCATCGCTTGTGTGTCACGGATTCGAAAAATGGTATGGATTTTCTTATTGATACAGGTGCCAATGTATCCGTGATACCAGTCACCAAAGTTAGCTCTAAAAAACGTAACCATGAATGTAGTTATAAGCTTTTTGCTGCCAACGGCACTGAAATTAAAACGTTTGGCATTTTAACATTAGAACTTAACTTAGGTTTAAGGCGTAGTTTTAAATGGCCCTTTATAATTTGTGACGTGGTTAAACCTATAATTGGTGCAGATTTTTTAAAGACGCATCGACTATTAGTAGACTTACATAATAGGAAGTTAGTAGATTCAGTTACTTATTTATATACCGTGGGCACCATTGTAAAGTACAATGAGTCAACAATCAAAAGTATACAAGAATCGCATCCGTTCCGTGACTTGTTGGAGGAATTTTCTGATATTACTAAGCCCGTACCATTTAAAGAAACATTACCTATGCATTCGGTTAAGCACCACATAGATACAACTGGACCACCACTGTACGCGAAGCCGAGACCACTCCCACCAGGTAAGTATAAAAAAGTTAAAGACGAATTTCGCTATATGCAGGAACTAGGAATCTGTAGACCATCTAGAAGTCAGTGGGCCAGTCCACTACATGTCGTGCAGAAGAAGGACGGAAATATACGACCTTGCGGAGACTATCGGCGACTGAACGCGGTAACAAAACCGGACAGATACCCGATACCCAGACTCCAAAATTTCACTTACGGATTGACAGGTAAAACAGTTTACACTCATCTCGATATAAATAGGGCATATCACTTTATCGAAGTTGCACCGGAAGATGTGGAAAAAACCGCTATCACGACACCTTTCGGTTTGTATGAATTTCCACGCATGACCTTTGGTCTTAGGAACGCAGCACAGACTTTCCAGAGGTTTATGGACAATACGGTTCTGCAAGGAATCGAGAACATCGGAGAGAAAATAGGTAATGAATATGAGTCATCATTGTCCTGTTATATTGATGATGTCATCATAGCTTCAAAAGATGAAGTCATACATAGAGAGCACGTCAGGAAAGTATTCGAGCGATTCCACAGTATTGGGTTGACCATAAATCTCGGGAAAAGTTCTTTCGGATTGAAGGAAATCGATTTTTTAGGTTACAAGGTCACACCAGCAGGGATCAGTCCCTTACCCGAGAAGGTAAAGGCTATCACTGATTATCCGCGACCAGAAACAGTCGAGGAGCTGAGACGTTTCCTTGGAATGGTAAATTTCTACAGGTCACATTTACCCAAAGCAGCAGAATGTCATATGTATCTCAATAGTTTTCTGCACAACTCAAAGAAGAAGGATAAAACTAAAATAGAATGGGACGCCAAAGCGGAATCTGCGTACGAGAAATGTAAGGTAAGCCTACAAAGCGCCGTAACGTTATCTCATCCTGTCGCTGAAGCTCCGTTATCGTTGATGACCGACGCCTCCAATACCTGCGTAGGCGCCGTACTGCAACAGAGGGTTGACGATACCTGGCAACCACTTGGTTATTTTTCAAAAAAGTTATCAGACACACAAAAAAATTACAGCACATACGATAGGGAGTTACTCGCCATATACATGTCGATCAAGCACTTTAAAGACATGATAGAGGGTCGAGATTTAACCATTCATACCGATCACAAACCTCTAACATACGCACTTTCAAAGATAAGTTCAACCAAAGAAACTCCTAGGCGAATTAGGCAATTGCTGTACATTAGCGAATACACTAGCAATATACAGCATGTCAGCGGCACCGATAATCCGGTAGCAGACGCGTTGTCAGGTATCGAAACCATCGGTTGCCCAACCGTCATAGATTACGAAGAATTAGCAACGGCTCAGGAAGGAGACGATCAGATTACACAATTAATACAAGGCGGAGCCACATCGAACAACGTACAGTTAAAGCAAGTACATGTTCCCAACGTCAGCAAAGGCGTGTACTGCGACATTGCCAACGGGAACATAAGGCCGTATGTACCACCGACGTTTAGAAAAATCGTTTTCGAATCAGTACACAATATCAGTCATCCAGGCGTAAGAACGACTCGTAGGATGATAACTAAAAGATTCTTTTGGCCAGGTATGAACAAAGATATAGGTAATTGGGCAAAAACATGCATAAAATGCCAGAGAAGCAAGGTAAGTCGTCATGTGATAACAGGAGTAGGTAAATTTGAATCCAGCCAACGATTCGAGCATTTACATGTGGATATAGTAGGACCACTGCCTACAACACGACACGGTAACAGGTATTGTGTTACAATTATAGACCGTTGTACACACTGGCCGGAAGCGATACCAGTTGAAAATATAACTGCAGAGACAATAGCGAAAGCCGTATACGAAAACTGGATATGCAGGTTTGGTTGTCCAAGTAGACTGACCAGCGATCAAGGTAGGCAGTTCGAAAGTCAACTTTTTGCTAATCTGTTAAAGTTACTAGGAGTCCAGAGGATCCGAACCACACCATACCATCCCCAAAGTAACGGAAAGATAGAGAGATGGCATCGTTCTCTAAAGGTAGCTTTATCTAGTAGATTATCGGACAACAGCTTATGGGACGACGAGTTACCCACTGTTTTGTTCGGGTTGCGAGCAGCCAGTCGGTGTGACACAGGCCTTAGCGCAGCCGAGTTAGTTCTAGGTCAAACATTGCGCTTACCCGGCGAATTTTACAGTGAGGTAAGTCCAAAGTACAACGGTGATGATTATACTTACGTAGAGAGATTGCGAGAAACTATAAACAATCTCCGTCCCAAGTCACGAAGCGCAAGCGATTCGCGGAAACTGTTCATACACAAAGATCTAAGCAGTTGCACTCACGTATTCATTAGAAACGATGCGGTTAAGAAACCTTTAATACCAACGTATGATGGCCCTTACAGCGTCATAAGTAGGGATAACAAGGTTTTCAGGATACAACTCCCCAAAAGGCAAGCAAATATTTCAATAGAGAGGTTAAAACCAGCCTATATGTTAGAGCAGTCTGAACAAATTAAACTGCCAGAAGCTAATAAAACCTGTGAAAAACAAGACATTAGCAGTAGGGATAGTTTAGATAGTAAGTTTGTTACTTATACCACACGTAGCGGCAGAGCAGTTAAGCCACCCGTGCGTTTTTTCTAAAACCTAGTTTTAAGAAAATTCAAACGTTGGACATCATTCTAACTCACTTTGTGTTTTTAATAGCATATGCCTATTTTCGCGAACATGGGCAAGGAACAGTCTAAAAACGCTGAAGTAATTATCGCTCAGAATGGAGCAGGTAACCAGGCCCAAGCCGAGTTAGAGAGGAAATTAGAATATTACAGTTTAATAACCATAGTCATGGTAGTTTTGATAAGTGCAGTTTGTTTATTTATTTCCTGCCGGTTTTGGGGCAGGAAAATGCAAGGAAAAATGATCGAGCAAGTAGTGTCAACTATGGAGGAAGGGCGTGGAACCCAGCTAGCTAAAACAGCAGCTCAGTCAGACGCTCAACCTATTACGGTGCATTATTGAGTACCTAAATCCAGTGAGTTACAAGCTTATGTTTTTCGTGATAGTGTCCAACGTGTGAATTTACATTAAGATATACGATTATAAGTAAGTTAACGTAGTTAACTGCAGTGATATCAACAAAACATGATGTTTGTCTCATATTATGTTATAAAGCCCCAGAAGAGAGGCAAGTGTAAGGAATTAAGTAAAACAATGTTTGGTTATTAGACATTTATTTTTAGATTCAGTTTCGCAACACTTTGTTATTGTATGTCGAATAGCTAGGTAAATAAAGCGATCAAGTGACGAGCGAGCAATGTGCTGACGCCTTGTTTGTTCCTTACTTGAGCGCTCTGGCGACGATAAAGTCATTGTTTAAATTGTAAGTAATGATGTATCAAAATTGATGAAACTTTGATGTTCAGATAGGATATTTTTCAAATATATTTTTTTTTAAAAGGGGGGAATATTGTGGGGGCTGACGCGACAAAATGCATAGTCGACAACTGTATTCATTGTGTGCGGGAGCGCAGTCCCTAACGAACAGCGGTAGCAATAACATGTGGATAGATTGAGTGGCTACAACTTAAATGTGTCAGTTTGAGTAAGAACATTAAACTACTGTGAGACTCTGATACCCGTGACTTTCAATTACTTTCCCTACCCAAGGCACACTACCACACCAGGGACTCAACATAGGCACCACCGCTTGTTGTGTCTGAACCAAAATGGTGTTGGTGGGCCTGATGATCCCGGACTCTCCCCCATAGGTGGGGATCCGCATCCTCGTGGATCCTCGACGGAGTTCACCTCGCACAGGCGGGGGCACCCCTCCAACCCCTCCTCAGTTGGAGGAAGCGTCCGCTTTTCAGGACGACTACCAACCCCAGGGTGGTTAACAACAATAAGAAGTCGCCTCCCTCTCTTTCACACCAGCCCCCCAGCCAGAGACAGTCCTTCTACCAACTATCTCTGTAAGGATCTGGGGCCTAAGGGTAAATCTTTGTTAATTCGTGCTCTTTTAGATTCGGGTTCTCAAGGTTGTCTTGTATCATTTTGTTTAGTGGAAAGATTGGGTTTCCCACATAGATTCCACCCTTCTACTATATGGGTGGTATTGAAGCGGTTGGTCAACGGGGAGAAATTGAAATTTGTGTTTCGCCTGTTCATGGTGGGCCAAGAATCTTGGCCAAAGCCTTTGTTTTGAATGATATTATGGGCTAACACCCGCAGGTAACCATTAACCCAGCGGTGGTGAAATTAACGTCGGACCTAACTCCTGCCGACCTGAAGTGGTTTGTACCCGGACTCGTAGACTTGCATTTAAGTGTGGATGTTTCGAGTTTGATTTTGTCCGGGACCAAGCGGGTTCTGCCGATGAATGGGTTAGTGGTTAAACCGATGAATTTTGGTTTTAGCTTTACTGGTTCCGTGTTGAAGGGCTCCGGCCCGCGGATTGAGGACGAAGGACTGATAGTGAGATAGTCCTTTGTTGGCTTCGCACCTCAGCTCATATTTTGGAGGTTTTCGTGGCGAATGGAGTCTCACAGATTCGGAATTCTGAGACTGGACTAATCTGGATACATGTCCCAGGAGAATTGAATCCCGCAGACTTATCGTCGCGTGGTTGCAAGGCTACTGTCCTTGCCAACCATTCTCTTTGGTAGGGACCAGACTGGTTGAAGCATCGCAAGTCGTCCTGGCCCCAGAATAGTTTCTCCTCTCCTAATTGTGGTAAGGCAACCTGCATACAAATTTGCATGATCTTTTGGACAAATACAGTTCTTTGTCGAAATTATTAGGAGTTACCGCTTGGATCCGGCGTTACATACGTAACAGACGGAACCCGAATCATAAATTGTTATCCTCAGTTTTGTCTCCTCATGAACGAAAAGAGTTGTTGTTGGTTCGTGCTGTACAAGTAGAGTACTTTGACCAGACTATTGAAGCCCTGAGAGATGCTCCGCCTTTAAAAGGCTCAATCGCTCGTCTTAATCCATTCTTGGACCAATCTGGTTTGCTCCGAGTCGGAGGTCGACAACGGAATTTGAATTTGCCTTATGGTGCTCGCCATCCTTTGTTGCACCCTAAAGGAGGAGCGTTGGTGAAATTGTTGGTGATCGATCGACACATTAATAAAGCACACGCCGGTTGCAACGCCCTTGTAGCCATTTTGCATCCCTTCTTGGTGAAGTCTTCTCAACTTTGTGATGCATAGTCTATCAAGGTTTGTTTATGTGTGTTCGTTTGTTTGGTCTCCAAGGCGGTTCCCTTGGAACTTGTAGCTGCCTTCATCACAAATGCGTTCGTTGCAGCGCTAGGCAGATTTGATACCGCCGAGGACTACCATATTTGATCTGTTCTGATAACGGTACTAATTGTAAGGTCACTCTTAGAGATTTAAGTGAAATTTGTAATTATTATAATTGGTGAATTTGTAAATTTGTAATTGGTAATTTGATCCTCCAGTCTGCCCACATTGGGGTGACATTTTTGAAACCGTTGTAAAAGTAGCAAAGCCGCATCTCCACCGTGTTATTGGTGAAACTATTTTCATATTTGAGGAACTTGTTACGGTATTTTGTAAAATTGAGGTTGTCCTCAATTCGCGACCTCTCTGTCCGATCTCCTCAGACCCAAATGACCTGGAAGTTTTGACCCCTGGTCATTTTTTTATTGGTCAGCCACGCAACGCTCTGCTGGAATACCCCTGCCAGGAAGTTAAATCTTCGCGATTGACGCGTTTTGAGATGCTCCAACAGATGACCCAAAGTTTCTGACATCGTTGGTCTTTGGAATATTTGCATATTCTGCAGCAGCGCGTTAAGTGGACTGACAAAACTGACCCTCCCAGAGTCGGAGACCTTGTACTTGTTAAAGAATCTAATTTGTTGCCTTTGTATTGGCGTCGTGGACGCATTGTAGATTTATTTTATGGGTTTGACGGAGTTCCCAGAGTTGTGGAGGTCATGGTCGGAGATTTAGTTTTGAAGCGAGCAGTGGCAAGTTTAGAACGATTGCCCATTTATTAGCTCCTTATGTCCGAGACGGGCGTATGTTCGAAACGAACGAACCAATTTTTTTTTTTTGTTATTCTGTTGCAACACTGTCTCAGCTCGCTGTCACCGATTTTGACAGCTGTCAGTTGAGTTGACGTTGACATTAGGACTAGAAAATTTGTGACCGACCGCGCTAGACGTGACGATTCGGTCTTCAAACTGGTTTTATGGAAATTTAATTTCAACCGGCCGATCGTTACTCGAAATTGTAATCGCCGTCCGTGAGTAGGATTGTGGGTCGACAGTGAATTTGTTTGTGTGTATATTTAGCGCGCGTCGAAGTATTCTGCAGGGAACGTGTCTAGCACACTGGCGGAATACCACCAGATCACGTTTGTTGTCTCTTCCAAATCTATTATATATTAATATATATTCCTCTACCTAATCTCCCGACCTGACACGGGATTGGACGAAGACCAGGAGACCAGCACGAGGACAAGGGTAAGTTTATTTGTAACTGTACCATATTGGGTTTCCAACTTTGGTAGCGCAAGAAACAGATCCCTAGCTACCGCTGCAACGTATCGTGGTTTCGCGGGTATAGACCTTGCAGATCCAGGAGTCACAATACTGCTATGGGCCCCAGTGTTCGGCTCTTGGCTTTGTGATCCGCAGGCTTGTATTCAACAGAAAAAATAAATATAATGATGAATTAGTTAACGTTTTGGCTAGTTAGAGTTTGATAATAAATATTTATTTCACACCTGTTAAAACGGTTTTAAATCAAAGTATATATTTTTTGTCTCAATTCACATCACATCATCACATCAGCAGCCTTTTAAAGTTCCCACTGCTGGGACACAGGCCTCCCTTCATAGAGGGGGGAGTGGGCTATAATCCACCACGCGGGCCCAGTGCGGATTGGTAGATGTCACATGTCTTTGAATTTTTGGTTCTAGGACATGCCGGTTTCCTCACGATGTTTTCCTTCACCGTTTTGAGAGCAGTGGTGACGAAATAAATTACACAAAGTAAAGCGCCTGCTCGGGTTTGAACCCACGACCACTGAACTCGTAAGTCGGGACCGTAACCACTGGGCCACCACGGCTTGTGTCAATTACGTAAACATAATTATAAGTTTTCTTTAAATATTTTTTTATGATATTGTTCAGAACTAGTTAGACACATCTCAGAAATACTTCTGTCAAAACTATTGAAGGGCCCTAATATTGCTTTAACGATTATTTTATTTTAAAGCATGAGTATTATTTGATCAGCATATTAAGAGTACTAATAATGTTCAAGGCAATACCATAAATTACTAATCAAATGCCACAGTTTATAAAATTATATCCTTGAAAAATCCATCCGCAAAAGCACAGAAAAGGTGAAGACTAAAGCCACCTTATATCTGTCCGGTTATTCGTTCATCTGCATATAAAACATACATAATATTGAAGTATGTTTTTGACGTTAAAACTGTACCCACTCCAGAAACAGCTATAACATGAACATATATTTTATTTACAGCCTTCTTATGTTCGGTCACTGCTCGGGCGAAGTTTACTACAGCAGCGGCACTACGTACCGTTTTCCAAAGACTTGAGCAAGCTGGATTAAAAGTTAACTTAAAGAAATGCACTTTCCTTACCCCGGAAGTCGAATATCTCGGGCACACGATTGATCGAAATGGTGTACGTCCTACAAAATCGAAGATAGAAGCAATCTCCAAAGCTTCACCTCCAACCAACACCAAGGAGCTAAGATCATATCTTGGTTTAGTCAACTTCTACGAACGATTCATACCACACCTACACAGTGTCTGTGCTGACCTTCACGCACTAACAGGAAATAGGCTAAAATGGCGATGGACCAACAATGAAGCCAGGGCATTTGAACAAGCAAAGATCTTGATTGTACGTTCAAAACCACTAGTAGCCTTTAATGACAAACAGTTCCTATACTTAGCCTGTGATGCATCGGAGAAAGGCGTGGGGGCTGTGCTTTTCCACATAACGAACAATATGGAACAGCCAATTGCGTTTGCATCAAGAAAACTTCGACCGGCAAAATCAAAATACTCTGTCATAGACCGCGAAGCTCTTGCAATATTTTTTGGTGTCAAAAAATTCAATCAGTATCTTCGCGGCATCAAATTCACTCTAGTTACTGATCACAAGCCTCTCATTCACATTTTGGGACCTGAACGAAATTTACCAAAACTCGCTAATAATCGTTTAGTACGATGGGCTCTAATAATTGGAAGCTACGCTTATGACATCGTGTACACGAAAGGCTGTAACAACATGATCGCGGACTACTTATCAAGGATGCCTAACCCTGAAGAGCAACCTTCCAAACCTGAGCTAGCTGTTCACAGACTTGTAGCGCGCCTACAGGCCGATAGGGTGGGTGACCTCATCCTATCAGAAAACGTCATACGAGATGAAACAATAAAAGATGCCACACTGAAACATATATCACAGTTTATTAAGACGGGTTGGCGTGAACATCAATATACAAACGATGTAAAACCATACGCTCGCAAACGCTGTGAGTTGTCACTTGAAAATAAGATTATCATGTGGCAGGGTCGCATGGTTGTTCCTGATACTCTAAGAAAAGCGACCCTAAAATACCTACATCGTGGACACCCAGGAATATCAGCTATGAGAGCACTGGCAAGATTCTATGTATGGTGGCCAACTATTGAAGAAGACATAGACTCACACGTAAAAACTTGCCGCAAATGCCAGGAAAACCGGCCTAACACCTCGGATTTGCCAATTTTCTCATGGTCCATGCCAGACCAAGCCTGAGAAAGAATTCACGTTGATTTCGCGGGACCGTTCAAAGGCTTGTATTGGTTGGTTTTGTCTGATGCATTTTCCAAATGGATCGAGATCAAGCCAATGGCAAAAATTACGACTGCCAAACTCTGTGATGAACTGAACACAATTTTTACCACCTTCGGCCTTCCTCAGTTTTTAGTCTCAGACAATGGCCCACAATCTACTTCTCAGGAGTTCCAAAATTACTGCAAAGATAAGGGAATTAAACACATCAAATCATCTCCGTATCATCCACGGACAAATGGATTAGCAGAGCGGACGGTTAGAACATTCAAAAGCAGAATGGCCTCAAGTACACAATGCCTCAAAAAACGGCTAGAACATTTCCTGTTTGCCTATCGCATCACACCCCATAGCACCACTGGCAAGCCCCCGGCCCAGATGATGTTTGGACGGCAATTAATTTGTGAGCTTGACAACGCTCGACTTCAAAAATTCAAATCTGCCGACGATTTAGTGGAAACATTTCAAAAACCAATTTTAAATCGTCTGATAAAATTATCTAGAGACGTCCTGCTTTCAATTTGTTTTCAGTAAAAAAGTACGAGAGAGTCGCTTAGAGCTATTTAAAAATATCCATATTTTGACAACAGTCAGCTATCTTCTAATGGAATGTTTTCACACAACGTGGAAACGAATTATTATTCAAAAAAAAGTTTACCGCTTTGCCTACTCTTTTGAACGAACAAAAACTTTTTGGGACGGTACGGTGTTATAACTATTCAAAAGTGCTGGTAATAATCTACCTTAATGTAGATAAGTAGGTATGAAGATAATACCTAATATAGAAGACTGTTATTTAGTGTTATATGAGAAAGTTTTGAGGGTATGTCCAAACTTTACAGAAATACAGACATATTGATATGTATACCTACATGAATGATTATTTTAGAGAAATAAAGTTTGTGTAAAAGACTATTTAACCACTCACTCCTCATGAGCCTAGAGTGAATACCTACTCAACATTTTGCACTCAGTCCATCCGTCAACTTAATAAAATTTAGCACGTACCACCCGTATCATTTAGGTCATGACAAGACACAATTTAAGATGAAGCTACAGTGTCTCACATTTTTTTTGTAAATTTTGTGAGGTGCGAGAATGTGCCGGCGAGACGGCGAGCAAAGTGTTGCAAACAGCTGTGAAATTGCTAAGCAACATAGAGATTAAGAGGGAGTCCAAAGACGAAGATGCTCCGAAAGTCCCACTGCATCGTGGAATACGTCCACGATGCACCCGCAGAAGGAACAAGAGGTTCGGAACTTGACTCATATTTTATAACAGCTGCGAGTTTAATGACAAAAGTACGATAAACTACTTTGTTGTTTTTGATGCTCAATAATATTTAGTATGACAAACAGTGCTCAACTTTGTTGTTGTTGTGTAGTTGCATGAAGTCAAGCGTTTAAAAGTAAATACATATTAAAAGTTCTTGACATAATGTTTAAGTTTCTCTAGAATACAGCAGAAGTAGTTGGAATACTTATGAAGAGGAATTTTATTGTAAACCACGCTTGCAGCTACCAACAACACGCCTTACTGTCAAAATAAATTACTATGTAGACAATAAATATTCTCAATGATTTATTTTACTACTTCCCTGTAAATGATGTCTATGTCTCGTATACTAAAGTGCAGATACGTCTCTGTTTACAACGAGAAATAAAAAATATGTTGGCAATAACCGTTATTCTAGGTCCATGAAATACCCCACGCGGAAAAACAGAGAGCCGAACAAATCTCTCGTTTAATGGCTTCGAAATATTTGGAGCGAATGGCACATGACAAATATTTCTTAACTGCCTTATGTAAGGACGAACGATTGCTCTCTGCCAATAAACAAAGATCACTAAAGCTGCAAGAACTGGCCAATAAAGATCTAGCCGATGTGGAAAAACGTACGTACGTACGTTTAATTTCAGTAATGCCTTTAATACCGTAGATTTCAATGTTTTACTTGGCGTCCTTTGCTCTCTTAACATATCTCCATCGGTTGTTGAATGGTTTCGTAGTTAGATGTTTGGTCACCGACAACGTAAAGACCTTGCATCGGAAAGACCTTGTCTTCCTGGTGTAGTTTGCCGGGGTACCTCAGGGCGGCGTTCTATCCCCCTCCATTTTTGCAGTTTTTATTAACTCAATATCTAACGAATTAATTTCTTCCTACCACCTTTATGCAGATGATCTTCAAATTTACACGCAATCTCCTCTTGGTAATCTATCTGAGGCTATCTTGACTATAAATAGTGATCTGGCCCGTAAATGCAACTGGAACAAGAGGTACGGACTCACGGTGAACCCTACAAAAACGCAAATTCTTGTGGTGGGCAGTTCAAGGTTTGTCTCAAGGATCGACTGGACTACTCTTCCTCTACTCTGTTGTACCCTTTAGCGAGAAGGTGAAGAACTTGGGGATATTTATTGACAAAAACTTCTCTTGGACTGCCCAGCTACAGGAAGTTAGCCGCAATCTATTCTTCTCTATTCTAAGCTATTCATCTGCTGGATTTCTGAGAAGACTGCGTAATTTTCTGCCGACTGCTACCAGGGTTCCGTTTGCACAATCTCTTCTTCTACCCATCCTTGATAATGCTGGTGCCAGCTATCTTGGCCTCACTGAAGTACAACTTGATAAACTTGAGCGACTTCAAAATGTTTGTATAAGGTTCAAAATAAAATAAAAAAACAATTTTTATTTCACATAGGCCTACATGGGCACTTATAAAACGTCGACAAAAGGTGCACGGTTCGGGTTGGTCGTTTCCTATGGAGAAGAACCGGCAAGAAACTCCATGGTTACTATAAAACTTACTGTAAAATTGCTATAAAAGCGTATCCTGTTTATAAGAAAAGACTTGCTAGCTTTAGTTAATCTGAATTTGGGTATTACAATTTCGTGCTTACTGCGTGTATTTAAATTAAGGAAGTCGCTTCTAGTTTTGAAAAGCCCTCGATTTTTGCGGACATACAAAATACATTCCAAAATATAAAGTGAAGGTAGAGTCAGTATATCGATCTCTTTAAATTTATCTCTGAGGGACTCGCGAGGACCCATTTTATAAATAAATAAATGACTCATTAATGATTTTATTTCTGTAAGTTGGTTTGTACAAACACTTTTACATGTCGAACATATTTTTTTATTTAATTTAACATTTATTTTTACTGCGATATACAAATAAAACATGCTATATAGTTGATATTTATTATTAATAACTGCCAAGTACGTAATAGAATTAAATGAAGAGCTCATATTTTTTTGGTACTGTTTACAAAGTAAAAGCTTGATCTTTGGCAATAAAAGCATATTCTAGTCATCATTAATTTCGATTAAGAAAATAAGAAGTATTAAGAAATTATTCACAATTTATCTTCTCATCTCTAATTACGATAAACGACTTTCGTTGATCAATCAAATGGAGCGTAGCGTCTATGACGAAAAAAAGACACATTTTCGCGTTCAATATTCATTAAATTTAAATTAAGTAATAACAAAAAGTGGGTTTTATTTGCGTAAAATGTAGGGTTAACATTCTCGACGCTAATTGGATATCGGCATGACATATGAAAGAGTTACTCAATAATTAATAAACCCGCCGGAGATATTTATTGGAAAATGAACAAACCCTGTTAACTTTTCGTAATAACGTGTCAGCTATCGTTCAACTCACTGACGAGCTTGTAATTATATATTTAGTGAGTTATTTAATTTAACTATTTTGGTCTGCGTTTGTAGATTACATCGGTTTCGATGAGTGCTAAATAGATATTTAATTAAACAACGATTTACAAAGCACAATACTAAATTGAATGCCGTCAATGAAGTGGTAGATAAATAAAATAACATATTTAATTCAATCCTTATTAAAACAATGTACATGCTCGATGTATCATATTATGTAGATTATTCATATTGGAATATTATTCGCAACGTTTCAACTAATACATTCCAAAAGAGTTATAACCAAGAAAATTCCGGCGCGCAGACAGCGAAAAATTATGACAATGAGTTTTCATCAGAGCGTCTTTTGTTATACTGTTTGTATGTTTCTGTAAATGAACGCTTCGTAGAAAAGATGCGGCAACATTGGCAGCCATATTGCAGGGGTAGCCAAAGACGTGATAAATATGACGATAAAAAATGACCCCACTCCACAATTACTTGTTTCAGGATGGGTTCATTAATTATTGCCCGCACCGTACCGCCAACCGCGGCATGACAATTTTGTAACGTTACACCGTAAGATTAATGTACAATTTGAAATTTCGTTTATTGTTATCGTATAACATTGGGCCCTTCCGGGGACGAATTAATCTGTCCTCTGTTCATTTGGAATAAAGAGATGTGTATTTACAAACGAATATTAATCATTATTCAAATTAATGCAGTGGATTAAGAAACATGACAAATTGTTCCCTTATTAGTTGTCTTGGGAAGTGGACGCTCACTCATTAGATAGCGTAGGACCAAAAGGGATTAAGAGATTACATTAACTTGTCGCTATCGTCCAACCGACAACTTATATAAATCCCTTATTTGCTTCTTACGACACCCTTAGAAAGGGTCCACATATTCTTAGCTAGGGTCACCCTGCTCTTAATAATACTCGTATATCGCCTACCTTACTTTTAAACTATTTCTCCAATTTAGTCGACTCTATTAAACGTGTGTTAGACATAAATTGTGCCAACAATCGGAGAAATTCTTCATGAAAACTGCACTTGCCTACCCCGTAACTATTATGTTAAAAAACGGGTCACAATTATAATACTCGCCCGTTTAGAACAGCCCAAAATAAACAAAAAAAAATAATCTACCGTTGCTTTTTTTAGAATGCCGACTTACTGAATATTTAAAACAAAAGATATTCCTTGCCGCGTGCGGTTGAAATCCTGAACTTTAATTTCCTGTCGATAAACTCTGATGCGAGGTTTGCTTTTTACCTACCCTTGATTCGGCACGCGGTATTATGCAGAAAACACTTGTACAGTGTACCGCTTAGGTACGTGTCGTAACATGACAAAATTGCCAATGAAATTGTGTTTTTGTAATAAACATAAAAATTACATACGTTTACACGTTAGCGATGAAAGATTTTTAATGTAAAGCTTCTACGCGAATGTCTGTTTGTTTTTTATGTTTTCTTGCCTAAACAGCTGAATCAATTTCGATGAATTTTGGCATAATTTTTCAGGCGGGCGAAGCTTCTGACGAAAGCTGAAGAAAAAACATAACCCAATATTATTGAAAACCTCCGTCTGTATCACATCCCCCTTTGATTCCAGCTCGCCTGTACAGGTGTCATATTTCAATGGAACTTTTTCCTCTCCCTAATTCTATCCAGCAAATGGTTTGAAAAGGCCCGATTGGATGACGTCATTATTTAGTATGTATAATGCCGATGCACGGGTTTGTATAGCTGTGAAAGGCGGAAGGAAAATGGCCGGGTCGGGGAAAATAAATTGCTAACTTTTCAAGGAAATCTGCAGGTACTACTTTTGTGCTGTTAGGGAAATGGGTATTGGCAGTTGTTGTGATATATGGAATACTAGCTTCTGCCAGTGGCTTCGCCCGCGTTATAGTCGCCAATTATCCCACGGGAACAGACTGTACTTTTTTCCGGAATAAAAAGTAGCCAACATGCTATTCGAGACTATAATTTATATCCGCGCCCAATTTCATCCAGATCGGTTAAGTCGTTCAAGCGTGATTGAGTTACAAACATACATCCATCCACCCAACCTTTCGCATTTATATTATTATTAAGATTGATCCTTATGGCGATAGATTGCAGTAAAAAGTGGGGAAGCTTGAATTAGTAGATACCGTTCATGTGTACCTAGGTATTCGCAACTATCTAATAATAACATTAACCAGTAACTGTTGAGCTCACTTAATTTTAAGGTTGTATACAGCTGATGCAGATGCTAAGCAGCCTAATTGGGTAAGTGAGTTCGGCAAGGGCAAAGGGAACAATTATTTTTGACTGTATTACGTAATACGAAAGTTGTTATTTTAAAGGTGTCGTCACCGTTACCTATACGTGTTCTTTTCCGAATTCACTTACACAGTTTAGGCTGCTGGTTTTCCAGGCTCTCTTTAAGACCTAGGCCGAACATTTCTTTAATTGTATTATTTTCTACTATTATTTTTTAAGTAACTAAATAGATTTAAAACAAATGTCGGTTCGTAAAAGAATCAGAAAAGCGAAAAAAATACTAAATAAGTACCTACAAAATGCCGAACGCGCCTTAAAAATTAACCCTGGTTTAATCCGAAAGTGACTGGCAAACGAAGTCTCTTGACACCTTTGCAGCACTTTGATAATGCAATAACTGCGCAATAACTCCGAACGAGTTAACAATTGACAAGGGCCGTGTAAGAAGCAAGTGTTTTTCTTGATCGGTTGCATATATCGTGTGGCTTATGAGCTTTTGGGCAAATTGCCATAATTGGATTCCAGCCCATTCTCCTACAATGGTTTATGAACCTGCCTGATATATCTGATAGCCCTTCTCTGGTTTCATTTTCATTGATTTTTGTAGGGTTTCAGGTACAGGGGCTTTGGTTAATCATACTAGTTTGCTGTAATGCATCTAGTTGGTTATATATTTTGGCATAATAAACCGTAGCTATATTTATGATCTCCATTCTGGATTCACATTTGATAGTGTATTAGAGATGGATACATTTCTTGACAGGTGCTATACCTCTGTATATGTGTGCTATACCTCTGCCATTCGATGTCAGCGGTGACGATACTAAAGTGTGGGTGATCAATTTTGTTATACTACGATAGCACTTGACAATCTCATACATTTTTGTAATTTTTATAGATATATTTTTACGTATAGTGGTTATTCTACAGGAAGCACCTGCCTATTTCTGTGTTGGTGTTTTGTGAAGTTTTCTTTATCGCTTTTATTCAGTTTTGGGCTTTTTTTGTCCTTGGTTTCTTTCATTAACTGTGCGGTTTTTCTGATAAATTCTATATTATTCTTTTAGTAACTTTTAAAGATTCCAGTATTGAGTGCATGATTTTTATGGTAATATTCATTAGATTTTTGAGGAGCTCGTGGCTAAGTTATAACAGCCGCATGGGTCGATCATCAAGGTTAAGCAACGCTTGACGAGGTCCGTTCGTGGTTGGGTGACCATTTCAAAATACCGAGTTTCCTCCGTGCCTCGGAAAGCACATTAAGCCGTTGGTCCCGGCTGTCATTTAAAGATCTTTGACAGTCGTTACGAGTAGTCAGAAGCTTGAGATCTGACACCAGTCTAGCCAAGGGGTACCGTGTTACCCAGTTACTGGGTTGTGGAGGTCAGATAGGCACTCGCTCCATGTTAAACACTGGTACTCAGCTGAATCCGGTTAGACTGGAAGCCGACCCCAACATAGTTGGGAAAAAGGTTATGAAGATTGATGGATTCATTAGATTTTTGTGTCATACTTTTCTCGTGCCACTATTAGTCCTGGTAGATTGTTTTTAGGACCTTTTCTAACTTCTTGCTCGTTCAACGTTTTCTTTATTAATGGCGTGTCAGAGAAGTGCGCCAACTTTTAATCGTGGATTTCTGGTGGATTGTAGTTCTCTGCATTATGTGGTCTTATCCAAACGAAACTGACGACGATACTTCGTATTTTGAAAATAATTTTGGTTGTTTAGTCATAATATGACCAAAATCCGTTTTCTTGTGTGTTTATTTTGGAGAGATCGATTAAGTGTTAACATGAACATCTTGTTTATGATTTTGAGGTTTTATTCGTATGCGTATTGAATGAGTCTCACTCCACGAGTGCTGGTGGTTCCATAACGATTTTTTCCAACAACTAAATGATCCTTACCGATACCCCGATCTGTGCATTGAAATCACACATTGAGGTAATGTATTTTATGGAGGTACTCGTAAAGTAATGAGTATTTCCAAGTGATCATAAAATTTTAATAAGCGACGATGTTTCAGAAGTTGCATAAGCCTGTATAATTGCAAAAGGCCGGATTTCTAGACCTATTTGTAGTACACAAACTCTTTCTGATATTTCGATGAAAGTTGAAATGTTTTACTTGTCTCTTGTCTTTACTAAGAAGGGAATATTTTTGGTTTTCCTATGTAATACGTGTAATCATCGTCTTCGATAATAGCTTCTTTTAGAAGATGGACTTCAGTCGGGGGCGTCGCGTCGAAGGGGTCGGAAGCTGACTAATTAAGTGATTGAATTCGTTTATGTTAAGTGGAGTACTATTAGGTAGATAAACATTGCATTTGTAAAGTCACTTTGTTTTTAAAATACGTGAAATCGTTTACTTGTTCAGACCTCGAGATAGCGGACATACAAAAAGCTGAGTTAGAGGAACTTTTCAGTGCATACAAACTAATATTCGAACAATACACAAAAATCCAAGATGATTTGGAATTATTCTTGCCCGACACGCAGCTAGACGAAGAGCTACTGGATAGGGAAGAATTTGAAAACCGGTATTATTCTATTAAAGGCAAGTGTAAATGCATCTTAAAATCAAATAATAGAAGTATTCCGACACAAAATGAGCCGAGTCAAATTCGTGTTCCCAACGATATTAAACTACCCACAATTACTTTTCCCAAATTCGACGGTACATATTACTAGTGGCTCGAGTTTCGAGATATGTCCTTATCCATGCACAATTGCGAAAGTTTAGAAAATATTCAGAAGTTTCATTACTTGCGGTCGGTACTCACAGGCGATGCACTACAAGTTGTCAGGGCGTTGGAATTTACTGCAAATAATTATTTAGTGGCGTGGAGTTTATTACAAAATAAGTATAATAATGACCGTTTTTTACAACAAAATCACGTGAATGCTATTCTATTCGCGCAACCGCTTATTAAGGATTCAGCTGTTTCTATTCGAAATCTAATCGATTTATTTCTTAGAAATATACGGGCGTTAAAAACATTAGGGGAACCCACCGAACACTGGGACACTCTAATTACCCTCATAATTATCCCAATGATAGAATAGAAGAGATCGATAAAATGATTCCTGTATTATCACCTTTAAGTACGACCTTTGATTATCATGTCAATGATATTGTTGAAAAGTTCACCGAAGTAAATATTGAAGCCGCCAATAAGTCAATACCAAAAACATCTGGTTCGTTCAGGAAAAACAATTTGCCATGGTGGAATGATGAATGTCAAACCGCAATAACAGAAACCAAAAAGGCTTTAAAACTGTTTAAAAAATTTGCTAGACATGACCCTAATTCGATATATAAAATTGAAAATAAGAAAAAAAGGGCATTCTATAGAAGGCTTCTCAAAGAAAGAAGAAAAAGTATTGGGAAAATTGGGTATCATCTATTGACAATAAAACCCTTATTGGGGACATGTGGAAAATTATACAAAAACTTAACCACCGCATCAATAGATTCAACAATATTGTTCTCGAAAAATCTGACGGTACTTTTACATCTGACCCAATTGCAAAATCTTGTTGTAAAAAACCTTTGCAACCAACTCTAGCTCGAATAATTATGATAATAATTTTGTACAATAAAAAATAGTCAGGAAATTTAATGTAATTTCGATACCTATGATAATTCTAACCCAATTAATAAGGAAATATCTATGCATGAATTGATATCGGTGTTGTCTCAGATAGGAAATTCTAGTCCAGGACCTGACAATATATCTAATATTATAATTAAACATTTGCCCAGCAGTGGACTTCATTACTTACTAAAATTATACAACTTTATATGGCAAAAGCAGGTATTTCCAGAGAACTGGACAGAAGCCTTAGTTATTCCCATATTAAAACCTGGAAAAATACCAAGTCTAGAGTCTAGTTACAGACCCATATCCTTAACATGTAATCTTTGTAAAATTCTTGAAAAAATAATAAGTAAAAGAATTCGATGGTATTTAGAAACTAATAAATGTTTTTCTCCTTTTCAATATGGATTTCGTCCATTTCGATCAACAATAGATCATATTTTAATGAACAATGAAAGTGAAGTTCTTGACAGTTTTGCAAATGATAATTATACAGTAATTGTAGCTATGGATATAGAAAAAGCTCATGAAATGGTTTGGAAACACAGAGTTCTAAAATTGATACAAGATATTAATATCAAAGGGAATGTCCTAGCGTTCGTCAAAAACTTCATGTCAGGGAGATCAATTAAAGTAAGAAAAAATAATAATTTATCTAACTCTGTTCTCATAGAAAATGGGCTACCTCAAGGAGCGGTGCTTAGTGTAATTTTATTTTTAGTAGCTATAAATGATATTTTGTCTTGTAAATGAATTTGAATTTTCAAGTTGAGTATGTAGATTATAAAATATTTTATCCTGTTTGTTGTACAATCTACAGAAAACGTACCTAAAATAAATCATGAAGTACAAAAAGTAATTCAGGAGCTCGTGAAAATTCTTTACAAAAACTTCTCCCCTTATCCCAACTTTATTCTCTGCAACATAATATCTAATAAGTTAAATAAACTGAGCGTGACTATAATCTTCAGAACATAAAAGATCTGTTTACTCTATGCCTAGTCTTTTCGAGGTAATTAACGGAGAAAAAGGAGCAGAAAAACACACATTTCAGCCTTGTCATGTGTTAATAGGGAACGGTTGTTTGTACTGTCTGTACTTATCTAGATGAAAGTTGTATGGCAATAATCCTACTAATATTATAATTGCGATCATTTGTACGTTTGTTTGGATATTATTTTAATCAAAAAATCGTTAATGGTTGAACGGATTTGGACAGAAAACGGGCAGCCCATCGACCGAATAAAAACACAGATTTATTGCGAGTTTAACTTTTTTTTTGAAAATATAAATAACATTTTCTTGCAAAAAAAGTTTATTTTTGTAAAAATGTTTTTTTATTTTTCACTTTTTAGTTGTACTTACCTAATAGGCAAGTTGTTTAGTAAGGCACCTATAACTCGAGAAAAGATTACCTGATTATCATGAAACTTGAACATAACCGGTGAAATGAGAGATCTGCGTACCCCTTAAGAGCGTACTGGCGTGATGTTATGTTATGAAATGGTATAAACAATAAATAGACATACGATTGCAGCAATTCCGAGAGATTTGCCGTTATTTATTGAAGAGTTATGTTTTATATCTTCGATGTTCTTCATCAGTTCTTCACCAAATTAAAATGGGACCAATTTCAAAACAAATTTTATCAAACAAAAAGGATTTTTTAAAGTCGGACCACAATTGACGGACACAAAAAAAAACACATAAAGTCGAATATAGAACCTCCTCCTTTTTGGGAAGTCGGTTAAAAAGTTGCTAATACCCGCGAGTACTTTCACGTGCTGAAAAATTGTCTATAAATTAAATCAGCCTGTACAAACAGTTCATTCACTTCACCTAAGTTTTCACAGTGAAATTTTTACGGATTAACCCTGAATACTATATATCACATGTTAAGGTGAAAAGATTTACTACTGCTGTCAACCCGACTACCAACTTAAATGACCGCATTTAAGTTGGTAAAGGGGTTGACAGCATTTTTCAGTTCCTATATCCGGCGCACCTGGGGAACGGAAAAATGTCGTCGCATATGCATGACGTCACACGTTAATATTACAATTAAAATACACAAATTAAAACAACATTCATTCATCTTCTTTTCCAACTACATTTTTCACACTAATTATATTTACGTACGACTATGACCGAACGAAAATAATGTCCACTCCGTCATGAATGTTAACTTACAAACACACTTATAATTTTTACCGCTCGAACGGAGCTACAATAGTTGCAAGGTGTTAACGGATCAACGCTTTTGTTCCAAATAAACGTGGACTTGGATAATAGACCCATCTAGGGACCTGTTTGTATTTCGTTTCGGAAAATAATACCTCGGAGTAAATTATTTCAAAGCAAATCAGTATTATCTAAAGAATAATAACACGTACATACCTATAGTAACAAAGTAATTTTACAGAGCTCTCGGCAACGCAAGGGTTTATGAAACAAACATTAGATGAGATTTTCGTTGAACAATATTTTTTTGGGTTAATATCCTATGGTCAGACTATTTAGGTAATTTTTGCGCCCTTAATGTGTTCCGAGTGAAGATATATCAGGTGGAGGTGGCGCCGTTGAATGAAACGATATCAAAGTAATAAAGAGTGAGCATCGTCTCAATGAGGAACAGGGATCAAGCCGTGTGATTGTAATTATTGCCGCGATTAAGAAATTTCTGATCTTGCCATACCTAAGTTTTATTCGAGATGACAAACTATAGACAACATAGAGCGTTTCAGTAAATTTGTCAGTAAGCAAATAATGTTCTTACATAGGGAAGTCCAAAGTTTGCGGTATATTTTCCTAGAAAAGTAGATGTATTCTATGGAAAATATTACACGAAGTTTTGGACCTCCTCTCGTATTTATGAGAGTGTAAACGTTTTCTACGAATATGATCCTTAATGAATCTTAAAACTACTAAAAATAAAGTTCTCATGTATGAACTAACTTTACTTAGCAAATTAAAGTCAACGTAAGATCTATAAATCCCATGAGCATGTTTTGCTGGGGGTTTGATGCTTTTCAATCATATCACTCCTCACACAGTCCATTCATCTTTTCTTTGGCCGCACGGGGCGTGAGTTTACGCATATATGTAGCAATTGTAAAAAAAAACAGACTTTGACGTCGTCGTAGCCAAACATGACGATGATTTTAAATAATTATATAAACATAAAAAATTACCAGTCCACCATTTGTTCTGAATAAATTTAACTAGTCGACACATAACAGGCAGTCGGTGAATATTTATATTTCTAATAAAGGTCTATCCACACATATCAGGGCCGTGCCCGGGTCTTGACAGGGCCGGGCCCAATCATTGAAGCTTCGTCATTGGCCCGTGCATGGACATGTGTGAACGAAAAAAATGTACACTATGATATTTTTTTGAGCCCCTGACGGGGCACGGTCCGTCCACGAACCGGGCACGGCCCTGATACGTGTGGATAGACCTTAAGGCTATGTTATTAATTTGGCGGAGTGAAACATTCTAAATTTGCATCAATAATGAGATTGCCTAGTGAACACGACATATGTATATCGAATGTTCATTAAACATTTAAATTTCAATACTCGTGTGAATAAATTAGTTTATGCCAAATAAAGGAGTAATTCGTTAGTAAGTGAAACATGATCATTATATTTAACACTTTTTACAATTTTTTTTAGTTTTCTGCTCTGATATCTACCTCGTTGACTTATATTTAGCAAGAGCCTCTTTGATCAATAATCATATGTTGATGCTCACATTGCGCCATCCATGTGTTGCCATTTAGCCTCAAAAAAAGTCAACGAAGAACGAGAATGTTGTCTTTCGGAACGAACAAATTTGCATGCCGTATTCACTGCCGCATACAGACACAATGGTAGAAGACGTTATTGAAAAATTAAAAATCTAAAATAATATCAAAAGAGGTACATCATAAGATTGTTTATTTGAAGGTGGTAATCCCTCAAAGTTCTGATCCGATTACGAAAATTCTTATATTAATAGAAATCTTCACTATTGCCAACAAATTAGTATCATGGGCTACTCTTTACATCGGAAAAACTAACCGCAGAGTTATTACGTATCTTTTGCAAGAGCAAAACGATAGCGATTTTTGCGCAATAATTGTTGTTCCATACATAAGTTTTAGAGTTTTTGGCGTTTTTTTTTTAATAAGTTTATTTGACAAACAGCGTTGTGTAGGACCTACCATACCTACACTGCAGGTAATGCCGACTTTTATGACATAAAGCGTTTGATCGCTACCGTTTTGCTCTTGCTAAAGATACGTAATAAGCCTGCCGATCCTATGGGATGGAGAAGGCGCGAAGACAGAAACGAAGCCGAGTGAAATTTATAGTATTTTTTACTATACTTATTTTCTCGCAGCTGAGGTAGCTACCTATTTCTGCAGAAATAGGTAGCATTGATCCTAAGAAAATTGTTGCATTGAAAATATTTCAGTAACAAACGCTTATATACATTTTGTGCGAAATAAAATGTTTACTATAATAAAGTCAATGATTGGAAATTGCACTCAATGTGCAATGCTGCAATATGTTTGCAATATATTATGGTAACAACAGACCTCTCATTCAGGCTTTGCAGCTGAGTATAAATAGTGAAGATCAATAGACTGCTTCCGGAATATCTCGGTCCCGTTGTCTTGATTGACTTTGTAATAAGGGCTCGAATTGAATGGCTTCTATTTGCAATTGTTGATGCCAAATGTAGCTTGGATAAAACTTTAATTTGGCAAATTGACACATACATTTCGGAAAATAACAAATATAATAACAAACGTAATACGAAAGTTAGCAGGTACTAGTTAAACAGCTGTGCACACAATTTCATAGAGAGACTAAAAGGTTAAATTAGCGAAACTCCGCAAGCCTTATGGGTAAAGATCTTACTTAATATTATAAATGCGAAAGTTTAGATGGATGGATGTATGTTTGTTACTCAATAACGCCAGAACGGCGGAATTGATCTGGAAGAAATTTGAATGAACGGGGAAACTCTTGTAATAAAATCCCTGGGTCCAGCTCTCCGCGACATATTTACATAAATATGTTAAACTTCATTCGTTCGATATACGAGTTTTAATGTGTAATTCTTATTCCAATCTCGTGTGCCGTACGTCTGTACTTATCATACAGTTTGTTTCTTGACAGATTTAATTGGCGACGTATGTTGGGACCAAAGTTCTACGTCACGTTTGAAATGTCTGTGATGTTGGGAGTATGGCGCAAAGATTAACCATATGTGTTTTTGTCATAGAATTTTTTAGAGTTCTGGACACAAAGAGCCCAAATGGAGCACTATTGCTGTCACTCAAACCTTTTACAACCAAACGGTTGGAGTTATCGTCGTCAAATTTTCACAGTATAATCACAGTAGGTACATCTTTTTGACCAAACCCTATACAAATTGCCAACAAAATTCTTACCATACAGACAAAGGGTGGTGCGAAATAAAAGTTACCGTCCCCATCGAGTGGGGTATCGTTGTATAGAACTCGTTGAGTAAAAAAATACTTTATTTTTTGTTTAATAAATATGGGAAAACAAATGAATTAAAACAAAAATATTTGAATAGCCAAAAAACTCAGCTTTTTATACAAAATTTTGTTCCGAAGAAATTTAAACTTCCCATTGACCTTCCCATTGAGAAATTTGAACTGAAAATTTGGTGATAATTTAATTTATTTTATTACGTTTATTTTACTTACAAATATCAAAATATCGATTAATTAGTTTTTTTTTTAAATTCCCTCATTGTTTCTATTACGACCAATTTGATTTTGGAGTTTGGTATGGAACTCTAAATGTGCGAAGTCCGACAGGCACTTGGCCAGTTTTATTAATCTTGAGTTGCCTTTGATCTGTTTTGTTCGTTATTTTAACATATGTGGTACCAAGTGAAACCAATTAAACCATAATTAATCTGCCTAGCCTTTTTTTCCCAACTATGTTGGGGTTGGCTTCCAGTCTAACCGGATCGAGCTGAGTGCCAGTGTTTTACATATAGCGACTGCCTATCTGACCTCCACAATCCAGTAACTGGGTAACATGGTACCCCTTGGCAAGACTGGTGTCATATCTGAAGCTTCTGACTACTCGTAACGACTGTCAAAGATCTTTAAATGACAGCCGGGACCAACGGCTTAACGTGCTTTCCGCGGCACAGAGGAAACTCGGTATGTGGAAATTTCACCCATCCATGGACAAACAACGTCAAAAAAAAAAAATACTAATTTCATTTTTTTTTATTTCACATAGGCCTACATGGGCACTTATAAAACGTCGACAAAAGGTGCACGGTTCGGGTTAGTCGTTTCCTATGGAGAAGAACCGGCAAGAAACTCCATGGTTACTCTTTTAAAAAATGGTTTAGTTTTACAATATTTCCATGTTACAGCATAAGTACTATGGGAGGACAACGTAGGCCCAACAATAAGTCGTAAGAAACTAAAAAAAAAAGATTATATAATATATAAAAAAGTTAAAAAATGTTAACTAACATCTAGAAGGCACTTCCCTCCGCGCGCTCGCATTGGTTAGCGGTGATCTTTTCGCTCCCTGTTTTTAATTGCAATTGTCGTGTGGCGAAATTTATTGCCGGCTTGCGAGTTGCTGTCAATTGTGTATCATTGTGATAAGTGCTGCCATCGTAAATTTTTAAACGGGTTTACGTCTGTTATTTACTTGTAATTAGTTAAATTCGTCAGCTATCGGTGAGTACATTTACTTTTCTTGACGTGTGGGTATATCGAAATAATTGTATCGTCCGTTAATCTTTCACTTTTTACGTTCTAATACGCTTATTAATTTCCATAAGTAATTATGTTATCTAACAATGATGACCCACCTGATCGTGGTGGAGAAATATTATTCCGCCGGATAAATAAACCAAGGTCGCCGACGACCTCCGCTAATGCTAAGCGTTTATTTAGTGAAATGTCTCCTTCTTACATTTCACCCGACGATAGATCTAAGCGAATGCAAACATCAGTGTCAAATGTAAGGTCTTCGCCGTTCTTAAATGTCACTAATGTAAGCAATGACGACTATTGTGATTTGGTTTCTCAGGCGTCTGCGTACCTTTCTAAAATTAACGATCTTGTCAATGACCAAGGTTCCCGAATTAATCTTGCAAATAAATCCACAATTATGGACATGACTCAGCGCATAACGGCTATTGTCTCATTGCTAGCCATAAAATCATCCGCCAACGAGACTAAGTTGGCCAATACGGAACGCAAATTAGATAAAATCAAACATAATACCGGTGTCGATATTGCCAAGTCTGATGTCAATTATACCTCATATGCTGACAAATTGAAACATCGTTTAACTAAAGTAGTTCCACAAGTGAATGCCCGTGCCAAACTTCCGTGTCTTGTGGCCTACCCCACTGATGAACGTTCAACTGATTTCGCAACTTTTTCCGCGACTAAACAAGCCTCATGAAAGTTATAGATCCTAGTGACGGCTTTCAAATTATAGGTGTCAAGAAGGCTGCGAAGTCTGGCGTCGTGTTACGTGTCGCTAAAGATTTACAAATCAAAAAGTTGCAATCGGTCGATGCCATTAGGTCCGCTGGTTTGCGACTTGAAAAACCAAAAGGCCGTAAGCCTCGTATTTTAGTTAAAGACGTCCCATCCTCAATGGAGGACAGTACCTTTTTGCATGCGTTGTACTGTCAAAACATTAAAGACGAGTTGTCATTAAAAGAAGACGAATTTATTAAATCAATAAAAGTCATACGTAGGCGTTCGCTAGACAACGGTCGGAAATGGATAGGCATTGAACTCGAGTCCGCGGTCCGGAAACATTTAGTCTCAACCAAGGATAAATTGTTTATTGATTGGGCGACTTGCCGTTTCATTGATGATGTCGACGTGGTACGTTGTGCACATTGTCAACAGTTCAGTCATGTTAAGAAACACTGCACTATTAAATCACCTAACGGCGCTAATTGCTCTGAGACACATGAAACCAAAAACTGCCCGCATAAAGACAATTTAAATTATACACCGTCTTGCGTGGCGTGTAAACGCTCTAAGAAACCGTCTGACCATCGATGTGGATCAGATGGTTGTGCCACTTATAAACTTAAACTCGAGCAACTTATCCTCATCACCAACTACTAAAATAATGGATAGATTAACCATAAGACAATTAAATCTCCACAACGATAGGGTAGCGACTACTGAGCTGGACAAACTAACTATCGATTATAACTTAGATATCGTGCTTGTTCAGGAATAATATCAAAACGCGCGTTTACGTCACAAAGTAGTGCAGTTGTATGGCAAAGCACGAGCCGGAATTTACGTGGCGCGTTCTTCTAACTTCACAGTAACGTCTTTGCTTAACCTTATGACACCCCATTGTGCCGTTGCGGAGGTCTCATCGTCTTCTTTTAAAGTTTACGTTGTGAGCTGCTACTTTCAATATTCAGACCCTGTTGCTCCTCATAAACATAACCTCCGTCACGTCTTGCAGTCGCTTGCGGGCTGCAAAGTTATCGTTGGCGCTGATGTTAATGCGTCATCATCACTCTGGTATGGCAAAGTTCGGTCTACGGATTATGAACGACGCTGCGCTGTTGAAGATTTCATTGCTGAAATGAATCTGACTATTCATTATACCTCTGACGCACCACCAACTTTTTGCAGCCAAATGGGCAAATCTTGTATTGACGTCACACTTTCTAGTGCAGACGTACGCTTGGATAGATAGCGTGTCTTAGCGGACGCGTCTTGTAGTGATCATCGCTTGATCGTGTACGAATTTGTTCCAGTTTTTACTCAGGGTAAGTCACATGTCATTGGTAACTTTAGGTATAAATGTAAGGGTGCGAATTGGGAATTCTTCAGCTCGCTTGTTGCGTCTCATGCCAAAGACTTCACTCGTGATGGGCTTTCAGCTGAAATTATTGCTGAATTGCTGAAATTATGTCAGACAACTTCACTTACTGTGCTGACATTGCCATTGGTCGTGGATCTATGACCAATATACGTAGATGTGATTGGTGGTGTGACTACCTAACTGAACAGCGTACAAATTATCGCCGAGCGCGTAAACATCTCAACAAGCTTAAACAACGTAAGGTTACCGGTGACCCTCTTTTCATTGCGTTAAATACGTTTGGAGTTGCCAGGTCCCGCTACAGACAGAATCAAAGATAACAGCTCACAATGTTAGGACCCATTAATGTTAATACAAATTTTTATCCGTGGTGCTAGGCAACTGGGCTTATCCCAGTTGTAAACGACCCTTTGTGCCTATTGGTCTTGTTTGTTCTGTCTCCTGCTTGATATGGAGGGAAGTGGAAATTTGTATTTTTCTTACTCCTCCATTATTCTTTTCTGATTAATTTCGTTGCGGGATCCAAGACAGTTAAATTCAGTCTCCGGGACTTCGTCGAGCTTCATTGCCTCCGCGCTTTTCTGGTGGTCGCCACTGTTGATTCTGGCTTTCAAGAGTTGCAGTGGTTTGGGAATAGTGCGGTGGGATAGTCCCAATAAAAAAAAACAAAAAAAACATCTAGAAGGCCTACAATTTTCACATATTCACAAAATAATAGGTAAAAGAATCTATAGAAAGGTAAAAAAATATATATTATAACAAGACTAAATTTAACATGTGAAACAAATGTTGTTATCAGTGCTGTAACTATTCTTAGCAAAGGGCTATAAAGATTATTGCGAACTATTGTAAGAAGTCCAATTAAAAGAAGGAAAACAAAAAAAAAATAGGAAAAATGAGATTGAGAATAGTTAGAGACATCCATATATTTGTGCCGTTTATGAGTTACCAGGGAAGCCGCATGCGTAGAAGGAGCTAAACCCAAATTTTTTATCTTCAACGTAGTGCTTGATTTTATAATATGCTTTTATAATAAGCACACGTTTGATGTGATTTTTGAACTTTCCATCGGTCAGTTCTATAACTGACTTTGGCAACTTGTTATAAAAGCGTATACTGTTAACAAGAAAAGACTTCCTAGTTTTAGTTAATCTGAATTTGGGTATTACAATTTCGTGCTTACTGCGTGTATTTAAATTATAGAAGTCGCTTCTAGTTTTGAAAAGCCCTCGATTTTTGCTGACATACAAAATATATTCCAAAATATGAAGTGAAGTTAGAGTCAGTATATCGATCTCTTTAAATTTATCTCTGTGGGACTCGCGAGGACCCATTTTATAGATCGCGCGGATTGCCCTCTTTTGTAATAGGAAAATTGAGTCAACATCTGCTGCTGATCCCCAAATCAGAATGCCATAAGACATTATACTGTGGAAATAAGCATAGTATACTAACCTAGCTGTGGCTACATCGGTTAACTGCCTTATTTTCCTTACTGCATATGCAGCTGAACTTAACCTTCCCGAAAGAGTTCTAATGTGCGCGCCCCACTGCAATTTTGAATCGATAGTAATCCCTAAGAATACCGTTTCCGTTTTAACTTCAATATTTTTGCCGTCAAGATTTAAGTCACGTTGTGGTTCATTTAGTAAAGAGAACTTAAGACGTTTTTTTTTTCGCATTCAGTAAGAGATTGCTAGCTGCGAACCATTTTGAGAGAATAATTAGACTTTCGTTGACATGTAAGACATCCGTATCTTCCTATCTATTTTAAAAATTAGCGAAGTATCATCAGCAAATATAATTATATCCGATAATTTGGCCATCATAAAGGGGAGACCATTAATGTAAACACGAAAGAGGAAAGGGCCGAGAATTGAACCTTGGAGAACGCCCGTCTTGACTAGAGACCAGGGGGACTTCGCCCCATTAACATTAACTTTTTGCTGTCTGTTTGATAAATAGGAAAGCACGAGATCAGCAGCTTGTCCTCAAATTCCGTAGTGGTGTCATTTACAGATCAGTGTGTTGTGGTCGACGCAGTCGAACGCTTTTGAGAGATCACAGAAAATGCCAATGGCATCTTGGGACTTCTTCCAAGATTTTGAGATGTATCTGATGAATTTTACTCTCGCGTCCGTTGTCGACCTACCTTTTGTAAAACCAAACTGCTGACTATGCAGGATCCCATTAAAATTAAAGTGAGACAACATCTGGTCCAGAATGATTTTTCATAGATTTTATTCAATGCGTGAAGCACGGATATAGGTCTATAATTAGAGTGATCACTCTTACAGCCTGATTTGAAAATTGGTACTACGTTTACTGTGCTTCATTAAGTCAGGAAACGTGCCGCTGTCCAAATATTGATTGAATATGCCTGTAAGGACAGGAGCAATTGAATAAATAATATCTACAAGAACCCTAACGGATATTCCCCATATGTAAGTCTTCAGTATTTTTTATATTGAGACTTTTGAACGCGTTTTTAATTGTATCAAGACATATTGGTTTAAATTTAAAGGTTGGTATGTCTTTAGTAAAGTTTTCTTTAAGAAGAGCTTCAGCTAATTGCGATGAGGAGGGAAGAGAGCGTAACCTCTAACGGAATGTTGGTAAAGAAATTTTCTAATGTTCTGAGCGACTTCTTGCTTATCAGAAATGGTTTGATTAGTTATTTTCAAAGACAACTCATTCTGATCCCGTTGTTGTGTCTTTTCAGTTTCTCTATTAATTACTTGCCACACAGTTTTTATTTTATTGTTAGAAATACCAATCTTGTTAATTATAATTTGAGATTTTGCTTGAGCGCAGACTCTTTTGAATATTTTGGAATAGTTTCTAATATAAGTGTGAAAAACTTGATCGGAAGTCAAAGATTTTTCGTAATATAAATTATATAAGATATCTCGGCTTTTTCTTATGCCCACAGTGGCCCATTCACTAAATTTCGATTTGGAATTGTTGACTTTAACTGTTTTTACAGGACACGTTTTATTGAATTCTTGGCAAACTGTAGAAAACAACGTATCGTAATTTATATTGTGGTATTTTGAATCTAAACTGGCGCTACAAAGGTTGCTAAAAACATTATTATTAAAAGAATTTAATTTATTTTTAGAAAGAGGTCTTAATCGAATTGATTTAGCTTGGTTTAATTTTTTATCAACCTCAAAAGATACTAGTTGACCAGTATGGACTGACCTAACGTCACTAATTAAAAACGATTCTTTTACTTTACAATTAGTGAATACATTATCTATGCACGAAGCTGAAGTTGCTGTTATTCTTGTCGGTTCATTAAATAAATATTTTAAGTTAAATGATTTGAACAATGAAATGGACTTACATTTTTCAGGAGAATTGATTAACAGATCTATATATATGTAAGTCGTAAGTCACCACAAACATAAGATAATTTATTATCTCTGAAAATTTTACATAATAATTCTTCCATTGTAATTAAAAAGAATGACAAGTTTGATGCTGGTGGTCTGTAAACACACAAGAAAGAAAACACATTTATTTGACACAAGCCAGAGCACACAACACACACATAAAAAAAAAAAAGAGATTACTTAGACTAAACAACAATAATATAAGAAGATAATTTGCCCCTTGACCTCTGCACATGCTACCTCACATGAGAGATGAACAGAGTAAGCAGTGATATCCTTCCTTTCCTTATATTTGAGATGACTATTACAAAGTATCAAGGTACCACCACCCACTGTGGATCTGTTGTACGCGCTGGCAACTAAAAAATTATTTACATTAAACAACATCTTATCTGGATTTAACCAAGTTTCACAAAAACATAAGAGCGTTGCTTAACCTTGATGATCAGCGGCTGTTATTATTTAGCCAGGAGCTCCTCGTCCTCCTCGTCCAAAGTCCATAACGGACATAGGTAGAAACATTTTTTGTGTTTTATATATTATTAGAATTATAATGAATATCCGAAAAATCGTCTTCGCCATCTACTGGCAATACCAGAACTAGCATACAACGCCATTTTCATTTTTGTGTGTGCTTTGTTTCAATCATGTATCAGAGATAGCGCTGTTTTTGCAAAATGTGTGGGAAGATGGATTTTTTTTATCGTTAATTTTTTCGATGTGTTACTACTTATTATACTATTCCGGACGAAGATAAATCCAAAAACGCAAAAATCATAAATATTGGTCCAAATTTCTTGAGTTATAAGTGGAGTAACTAACACGACTTTGTTTTATATGTCGGGTTTAGTCAATAGTACGGACGTCAAAACAAATCGCAAGTACGCCATCTGGTGGCAAAGCAAGAACAACTACGCATTAGCGCGCTTTTTCTAACCACGTGCGTGGCAGGGATAGCAGAATAGAGGAGTCGAGTACTGACAGCCTTAGAGCGAAGACGTCGTAGAATCAGTGTCGATCCGTAATATTAGTAAGCAGGATTGTAACTGTGACTATTTAAAATAAACCCAGTGTATCGAATAATTTCTGTGATTTCATTTGCACGATTGTACCCACCGACCTGCCCACACACGATGTCTTAACCTAAGGGAATAAATACATCCTGACTTCCCGATGGTTTGCATCTATCGGCCAGCCTTGATGCGACTTATATATATATATAAGAAGTCCTTTGAAACAATTAGCACAATACTGTCTGTTATTATCATTATACCTTCGAATATTGATTAATAATTACTAAATAGGCGATATTAAATTCCGTAATTGTCTTGTTACATTTTAAAACAGTTTCACTACATAAGAATTGATTATTGACATAATTGTGAGAGTTATTAAAGCAATTTATATAGAAAATGGAGGGAAACCTTGCCATTTTCTATGGGTGCAATGTCCTGTATCCTGAAATTGATTTACAAGAACATAAAACTTTCTAAAATAAATTAAAAACACAATTTCTTGCTTTTTCTGCTACCACAATATTTGCTATTTTAAAATATAAGTTCTTAAATTTTAAAAGTCGGATAAATTACAGCAGATAACTTAAGATTATTTGTAGCTCAAGATTTGACTCGGCTGGTATGGCTTCGGCCAAGTCAGGGCGGTATAACGTGCGCAGGCGGTTGTACTCTTGTGCTTTGATTTTGATGTACTCAATCTAAGGTTTTAACTCTGGAGAGCCCAACGTAAGCCTGCCCTTTACTAAATATAGAGTAGCCTATGTCGAGAAGAGCACTGACAAGACTAAGCCCTTGTAATTTGTGGATAGTAATATCATATGCTAAGCAAATAAGGAATTGTTCCCTGTGAACATATACATTACTTAACATCTGAAACTTGGTCTTGACTCGTTCTAGTTCGTAAATTAAATTGTAATGTAATTTTACGTGCGCTATTGCTACTGTTGGCGTCCCAATATACCGTCTCTATTTATCCAATGACAAATTTTTCCCTTACTAACATCTATGTTTTTTCGCAACATTACACGTGCACCTATTTTATCGTGATGACATTTTCTAAGCCAGCAGTTAGCGACGTATCGTCCGCCTTCTTTTTGAGTGCCGTGGACAGTCAATTTCGTCTATCGAATTTAATTTAATATCTGGTTGCTCCATACTGATCAACATTGCAGTATTAAACTGCTTACATATATTTTTAGTGAAAAATAAACATACTGTTTCATCTGACAGCAGTCTCAAATAAGATATGATTTGTTTAATCCGGTCGTTTTGATTTTTACTGGTTAATTTGTGGAGTCGATTAGATAAAGTGCAACTGTCTTGACTTATTACTACACCCATTCTTAAACGATTCAACATTTCGCAGAAAAGTTGGTCGTTTTTTTTGCATCATATTTACAGTTAATTCCTCATACTAAAATCGTAATAAATACGAAAGTCGACTATATTCTTTTATAAGTACTAAAACTGAAAAAAAAAGGTGGTATTCCTTTCGTTATATATTAAAGTGAAGACCTTAAAATCCACATAAAGACTGATTCTTATATTCCAGGCACTATACGTAAGTATTCCTAATAGAATCAATTTACTGAAAAATTATAGTAAAATGATAAAAAATTACTAGTTTCTGATTTATGTATTTACTCAACTACATATCTGGATGCCAAATTTGAACTTTCTAGGTCATCTGGAACTGGTTTAGAGTTTTGGTCTAAAGGTGTGATAAAAATTACGATTTTGGACGTTAATATCTAAATAATCGTTTGAGAAATATTAATGAAATTTAAGTTTGTAGTTCATCTTAGTGATTTTAATACATAAACCAAATGTCATGTGTTTATATTAAATAGATTTTGAGTTATTTGCTGATAAAAGTGGCTTCAAATGGTTCGTGTAATATTACACACAGCTGCTGCGTCACTAGTTCCTTTTGTTTTGTTTGAACTAGGCTTGACACGCTGCCGCGTGTCTAGATAAGCTGACTTACTTTTGAACGGGTAGTAAGCTCACTGAGCCTTCTCAATATAAATTAATTGAAAAGCCTTATGGAAATAAATACGTAGTTTTGTCTTTCTGTGCTTTTATTCACAAAACCCTTTCCTTACTCTTCACATACATAAGTCGGTAAAAACCAACAACCATCTTGACATTCAAAGCTTGCTCTCTTGGTAGATATTAATACTTTTATATAGAGTTCCATTAATTACTCTAACAAATGCAACAAAAGGCTGCATTAACCTTGACAGCTTAACAACAAATCTCTAATTTAATAAGAATATTTCGAAACAGATTGAAACGGATGTTTATTACATTTGGCAGGTAACGCAAGCTTCCTGAAATGTTCTATGAAATACCGACTGCGGAACATCCGGTATACGCGCCCACCTAATTTGGCATCCACCAATATTTATCGAAAATGTTTTCGCGTAATCTGCACTGGCAAAACCAAATATACTGACGATTCCTGTCGATGATGACGGATTGAGTACAAATATCACGATCATTCTGCGGTGAGGATTGAAAGGCAATTTTCAGCGCGTCCCCATAGCCGATATTATCCAGCTGCTAGTTGGTATTAGTGACAGACTGCTAATAAACGCATTTTGGTTTGTACCTGTGAAAGCCGTTTATTGATGGCATAGAGATATCGGTACATGTAATATAATCAAAAATATACATAGCATATGTTAGGTATTCGGCTGAAACCAGCTTAGTTGCCGAAATAGAGTATAAGTGATCTTTTGTGGTACTTAATGGGATTCTGGATCTTTTTTATACCAATAATTTTGTAGCCACGCACACCTCTTTCTAGGTGTTTTACCTTTCCGGGGAAAACACAGGCCATGTCATGTGATATTTATTTATTTTACTCAAACTAAATTTCTGACGAGCTTTTTGAGTTTGTTTGTTTTATAAATTTAATTTTTAATTAATTCAAAAATGCCAGGTGCGCAGTACTCATAACCGGCGTGTGTGTATGACTAGATGTATGAATGTGAGTGAAGCAAAAGAAGTATGTAAGGATCGTAGCAGGTGGCGTTCTGTAGTTTTTGCCTACCCTCATGGGAAAAAGGTATGAGTTTATGTATGTATAAATTTAATTTATTTATTTTGACATTGTGCTTGTACTATGCTTGTGTTATGCCTGTATTGTTTTAATTAAGTTTGATTTGTTTTATAAAACTGTTTTGCATGCATTAGTTAAGGTAAAAAGTATAAGGATCATTTAATATTATATTAACATCTGTATCTTGTACCTACTTCCTGTGCAAATAAATCATTATTCTTATTCTATAAGTTGTGACTGATACGACAGTGCGTGAATGCGGGCGCAATGTGTCACGAGGAAACACGAACATTTTTAGTACTGTTTCATGTAGCTCTGAGAGCTTCAGCCTTTGTTGATACTGGAGTTTATTTTGAAAGATAGATTGGGACGATTTTGGTAGTTAATATTAGTTTACGGGTAGGCTGTGCACAGATTAGTAAAGGTTGTCTACTTGACTGAGTATCGCTCCCGCGAATTTCAACATAGATAACTATCATAGATATGCCTAGTCTTTACTATGTACTCCATACACATTACTCACAAAAAAGCTTAAAAAGTATAATTGGAAAAATTATTTCATTCAATATATACCAGTCGTGACACGTGTTATTTTCGTCTATACTACTGTATGTTTAAGGTTAATTTTGATCATCTATTTATTTTGTAAGCCCTTCCTCATTAAAAACATACTTAAATGCGTGAGACTGTCCGTCGAGTCTTGCACATTCTACTCCATAGAAAATATTATCATGAAAATAAAGCTCAACATTTCAGACTACGGTCTGCAAAAAATTAAAAGACAAGTCCAGTAACTCGTTCTGTTCGCTTTGGGCAAAAGAGTGACGACATATGCAACGGCGAATATTTATTAAAGAATCCAGTGTAAACTTGAAGCAGTAAAATCGCCCAGAGATACGAGCAGCGAATACCAAGAGAAATAAATGTATGTTTGTTATTCGAAAATGCAAAGTTTTATGCGTTTTTTTGTGGACTTATTTAGGGGTAACAAAATATTGTGTGATTTTGTTGTTGTTTTCAATTTTCTTTTCTCGGGTCGAAAATACAAGGGTACAATACAGGATTAGCTGGGCAGCGAGGTTGGTAGCAAATAAAACAATGATATCAGAGTTACTAAAAATGTTGATTCTGACCAGTTTAAAAACTGAATAAGTTTAGTACTTTTTTTCTGTGTATGTTCACCGATATCTCCGTCAATTGCAGACCGATTTTGAAAATTCTTTTTTTGGTTGAATAAGTATGTTCCGAAATTGGTCCCATTTTAATTTGGTGAAGATGTGATGAAGAACTTCGGAGATATACAACATAGCTCTTCAATAAATAACGGCAAATCTCTCGGGATTACTGCAATGGCATATCTGTTTATTGTTTATACCATTTCATAACATAACATCACGCCAGTACGCTCTTAAGGGGTATGCAGATCTCTCATTTCACCGGTTATGTTTGAGTTTCATGAAATCTATTCTGGCGTTATAGTTACCTTACTAACCTGCCTATTAGATAGGTACAACTAAAAAGTGAAAAATATTAAAACTATTTTTACAAAAAAATACTGACGACTTCCAAATACAAAACTACAAAGTGAAAAATAACTTAATGTTTGAAGTCGGTGTCCATAACGCAAAAAAATTGGTACCTACGAAAAACACCGACTTCAAAAAATAAAGTTATTATTCACTTTGTAGTTTTGTATTTGGAAGTCGTTAGTATTTTTTTGCAAAAACGTTTTTTAAAACAAACATAATGTCGAACATAGAACCTCCTCCTTTTTGGGAAGTCAGTTAAAAACGGTTGAATGGGCTCAACCGTTCCAAACGTTTTACTTAGTGTTCGTTATTTTTTAAACTTTGACATTAATGGATTATTGAATCACGCCCGAATACAAAACAGGCTAGTTTAGAAGTACTTTTCAGTTATTTAATTTGTTTTTGCAGCCTCCACTGTCAACAGTTCTGTCACTGAAAACTGCATGATTGCTAAATAAAGCTAAGGTTTTAAAATCATGTAGCCTTCTTATCTGTTGATGGCATTGCTCACTTATTTAGTTAGGTACCATAATTTTTTTATCTTTTTATATAAGATAGAAAAGAAGTGCAGTCTTACTCTCCCAAAATTTAAATTTCTAGTTTATGTAGAAGTTAAATTATTCACAACTGGTTTAATATACGTATTGTATAGAAATTAAAGTATAGATTATATCTATTAACCGTGAAAACATAAAATTCTTGTGGCTACAAAACTGTACATGCTCTCTCTAATGACCTATTATAACATCAAACAAAGAGCAATAACGGATGCAAAATCTTATAAAATATACATAAGTACAACATTTACATACTCGTGAGCATTCGTCTATATCGTATAAAAATAATGAAAGTTCCTGAGTAACGGTTACCTTCGCATAAACGAGAATTTTCATCATAAACGCACGCTGGATATTAGGGACACTTGAGGCGCACACACTTAGCTCGATTTATCACACCTTCATCGCACGCTACCTAAAAATTCGTAGGTACACACAGACGCAAGATATTTCGAACGCTCCCCTCTTATTTTTCCTACGCCCTACTTGTCTTTATTTTCCTATACATAAAGAAAGTTATTTATCTAACTAATCCCTACAAATCTTCATCGTTTTACTTCTAAAACGGATCGAAGCCATTCGCGTGAAAGGGCTCTGCAACTCCGCTTTTTTCATTGAAGCTTTTCCACTATTTTAAGTCGTTACGAAGTTTTCACATTTTTCTTTTTGCTTGAGCTGTAACAATTGATAAGATTTTCTAGTGACTTGAACTGGTACATCTTTGAAGGAGTTTGGTGTATTAAAATTCTTGAGAAATCAATTTCAGGCCAGACAAATTGCTTGTTGTAAGACTTAGCATATCGCACCGAACAAAATTATCGGTGTCAAAGAGAGCGCTACGTATTACGCCACAGGGTGTGTTCTATCGAGTTTGCGGCAACTGAATATTAATACTCATCGTCATAAAGCAACAAACTATTTACAATGCAATCTAATTACAGAACACCCCTTGTATCAATATTGACGGTACAAATGAATTTGATAGGTCCGCAACACGTATTTATTTTAATACTGTGTAAAGGGAATGTTTGATGCTATGAGCTTTGTGTATTACTTGTTGTATTTATTTGTATAAATTATAAAGAGGTACAATTGTTTACGGATCCGATTACAAAGTTCTTTCTCTATTAGTAAGCTAAACTGTTGTGGAATGATAAAGGCTACTTTTTAACCGACTTACCAATAAGGAAGAGGTTTTCAATTCGGATGTTTCTAATATGTTTTATATTTTTGTATTTTCTGGCCTAACTCCGTCATACATATATGGATTGTGACCTGGTGAAGGTTGCAGGGATCCGCTGGATGCGAGACGCATGGGACGGCGTGTGCACGAAAGTGGACGTCTTTCGGCTGATATAATGATGATGATGATGATGAAATAGATGGATTTACTAAATTATTTTTTGTTTGAAAGGGTATACTCTCAAGGAGGTCCAATTATTACCAAATCTGTCTACTATCTGTATCCTAGCTGTAAATTTTCTTAAGTAATAAAATAAAATAAATAAAATCAAAATCTGATGATGGGATCCTGGAGTATTTTCAATAAAATGGCAAGCATTAGCACTCAAAGTATCATTTGGTGGAGTGTAACTGATGAAGAAGACCACAGATTGCCACTGGAAATCCTTAATAAGTATGTCATGGGTTTATGATATCTCGAATAGTTAACCACTCGTCGGTCCGGCAAAATTCCCAACATCGCCCATCTGTCAGACTCCTATCGGGAGATTTCGCCAAATCGGCGCGGCGTCACCAAAACGCCGATTTCTCGGAAGTTTTGTATAGAACCCATGTATGAAACTTATGTTTTTAGAATCGTTATGAAATAAGCTATCATATTTCAAAAGGATTTATCAACTTTTACCTTGTAATTTATTTGTAAATATTGTGTAAAGTCAGTGTAAGGGAAATTTTGTGAGGTTTGAGTAATAAAAAAAGAAACCATTATTTCATAAAGTTTTAATTTTTTCTACAAGGATACACCCTATTCCACAATAATCAATAAAAAAAACACACCTCCCTATACATTTTTTAGATACCACAAGCTTTACAAAATTACGCCGCAAAAAAACAGGCGGCCAGCGCGCCGGCGCGGCACAAAAAATGGTAATGTTTACACTCGAGTTCTGAGAACTATGTAGGCCAAGTGGCTTTAATTGCTATTGTATTACATAGTTTGGTACCTAATCTCATCACACACACAGTTTTAGCTGTTACAATTGTTTAGTTTACGAAATATGAGTCCCAATGCAAACACTTGATAAACACTTGAAAAAGAGCCATGAAAACGACCTTTGTTTATTTGGCTTAGTTTACAAGTACTATAGCATTTATTTGTTTTTTTTTTATTTTTTATATATTATTATGATATTTACTAATGGAAAAACACAACACAACACATTGTTTTTAATAAAAACACCACAAAAATTAACCCGCAAGATGTACAATTTCACTGCAACAACAACAACTTGGTCACGGAATAAACCAAAAATGGATACGGCACCGATGTTTTCCCAACTGAACTCGACCTGAAACAAAAATATAAAATTTGAAATCCACAAATCATTAAAAGTAAAAAAGCTGAAAAACACGATACACAAAAAAAATTGTCCCTAGAAAAACTCCAGTTGAACAACTACCGAACAACTATATAAAATAGAATATCCATTTTTTAAAATCCGTGGTAAACACACAAAATTGTAAATCTGCCAAAATATCCGTTCCGGATATTTTGGGGTCGAATGTTTTTGTTTTCACTTAGATTCGAATTTGGATCGTTACCACTTCAATTAAATGCATTGTTTCTGTTGTTAATTAGCGTAGCATAGAAAATAACGACAGTTTGATGAGTATTAGCCCTAAATAATATTAGAAAAAGAAAATACAAACAATAACCGCAGAAAAATGTCGGACGGCGTTCGTTGAAATACTTATTTCTGCTGTAATTTACGCGAAATACAAAAAAACAACTATTTAAAACAGTTCAACACTTACCGTTCCATGGTTTTATCCAGCAGAAATCACAAGCCTCGAAAAAAAAACTTTCAAAATTTTTTTCACAACATTTTTTTGCGCGGACGATTTTGCGGGCGTAATGGCGACCGCAGGTCACCGCAGGTGAACTAAATTAAAAAATAAATATTTCGGTCTCGGGCGGATCCAAAGACCAGCGGGGCGTTTTTTTTTCATATTTGTCTATTAAAGCATAGTCTAAACTACAAATCTACCGAGAATATCCACCTTTCCGATACAAATTTTGGAAAAAACAAGTACCCAGAAGATATATCCGCTACGGATGGGAGTGCGGACGTCGAAAAACGGCAAATTACCGGAGCGGATATTCCGCCCAGCGACTATGATGAAGCAAATACATATAAATAAATGGTACTGATGAAAATGGTACCATCGAACTGATCTGATGATGAAGCCGGAAGGTAAGCACTGGCACTCCGTAATAAAACAATGTATCCTAGTCATGTTTGGGCCTATTGGAATTGAAATGAGATGTACACTGGCTATAAATGATTGTCATGCGGTAATATGAGGTACCAACACTAAAAAGAAAAATAAACTTCGAAGTCGGTGTCTTTGGTACCTATTGTTTTTCGTTTTTCGACACCGACTCCGGAAAACAAAGTAATTTTGTAAATTACCATTCTTGTCCAAAGTCCTAGAACGGTTAATTCATAATCAAATATGCTCATTCCTATCCAAAAATGATTTCCTCAATCCCTTCCAGTCCGGCTTCCGTCCTGGTCACAGCACCTGTACAGCTCTTCTAAACATTACGGATGATATAAAGTCAGCCATGGAAAACAGTAATCTGACGGTCTTGGCATTGCTGGATATCAGTAATGCTTTTAATACTGTTGATTTCGATGTTTAGCTTGGCATTCTATGCTTTCATAATATATCTCCATCGGTGGTTGACTGGTTTCGTAATTACCTGTTCGGGCGCCGGCAACGTATATGCATCGGAGAGAACTTGTCTTCCTGGTGTAGTACTTCTGCCGGGGTACCACAGGGTGGCGTTTTATCTCCTTTACTTTTCGCAGTTTTTATAAACTCAATCTCTAACGAACTAATTTCTTCTTACCATCTTTAAGCAGATGATCTGCAATAATACTCGTGAGCTCCTCTCAGAAAGCTGTCTGATGCTATAGAAACCATCATTCTTGATCTGGCTCGCATTTGCGCGCGGAGCAAGAGGTATGGGCTTGAGTTAAACCCTATAAAGACGCAGGTAATAGTAGTGGGCAGTCTCAGAATGGTTTCTAGGACTGACTGGACGTCTCTTCCCCAAGTTATTTTTGACAATGCAGTAATTCCCTTCAGTGAGCAAGTTAAAAACTTGGGGATATTCATCGACAGGCACTTTTCTTGGACTGCCCAACTGCAAGAAGTTAGCCGTAAATTGTTTGCATCTGCTGCAACTTTGAGGAGACTACGTAATTTTCTTCCAACTGCCACCAATATTGCGCTTGCTCAATCTCTTCTTCTTCCCATCCTTGATTATGCTGATGCCAGCTATCTTGACTTTATTCAAGAAGAACTCGATAAACTTGAGCGGCTTCCGTGTAAAGTTCAAGTGGTTGCCAATTCGCCCTCCCCAGAATACACATATTCTTTCTCTTTTGTTTAATGTGCTCTTTATTCCTTCCACCCCTATTTACCTAAAGGATATTTTTTTTTTAATCTGCGATTCACACACGAAATCTCTAAGGTCATCAGTAAACTTGCGACTTAAAATGCCAATACAATGCATGCCACAACTTTCATGGACAAATGTTTTACTTTCCAGGCTGCTCGTCTGTGGAAAGCATTGCCTGACTCAATTAAACGTGCTCAGTCGTTGCCTGTGTTTAAAAGACTTATCAAGAAACATTACTTGTCACTGTAATCGTGCTCTTAGTTTGTTCACACACATTAAGTCTATGACTGGCATACGTATTTCTTTTTCACTGATTATATTTTAAATATGTATCTATTTTATCTATACCAATATTATAAAGAGGAAAGATTTTTTTTTGTTTGTTTGTTTGTTTGTTTGTACCGAATATACCCCAAAACTACTGGACCGATTTCAAAAATTCTTTCACCGTTGGGAAGCTACTCTATCCTCGGGTGACATACTTTTTATCCCTGTATTCCTACGGGAACGGGCACTACGCGGGTGAAACCGCGAGGCATCCTCTAGTAGCATATATAATTATTTATTTGTGTTTTTATTGAATATTATTGTATGTTTAAGTTCTTTGTTGGTATTGTTGCACCGCAGTCAACCCCATGTCATGTCCAGGCAATCACTGTCCATTCCAGGTTGCCTGGAAGAGATCGCGGCAAGCGATAAGGCCGCCCGTTGTATATTTTTTAGTTTTAAGTTTCTTTTGTTCCTGTATTTACCGGTGTACAATAAAGCGCACATAAATAAATAAATATTTTTTCGCTTTGTAGTGTTTTGCTTTAGAAAGCTTTTTTAACCCTAAAAATTTCTGTGAGATAGACCACTGAAGTGAAAACGCAGGCAAAAGCTAGTTGATAATAAAAACTAATACAAAACATACAAAATTATCTAAAAACCGTGATCACCTATTCATTACCTACAAAAAAATAACAGCATTTTTGTTCATCATTTTAATTTTTAAATTGGCTTCAGGCATATCGTGCATGAAATATTCAATTACAATGATATACAATAAGCCATATTTTAATCATGTTATGGATACAATACCTACTTGTCTTCAGGATCTTATTTTATTTCACCTGTAATATTAATTTATATTGTGAGGCGAGCGAACGGATGAAGTTAGGGAAATAAAGGACAGTAAATACTTTGAGAGAAGCCTTTGTGACTCGATTCAAACAATATATTGCATATTGGTTACCTTTACACCAGTCAATATGTACTTGTATTGTTTACAAAGGTATAGCACATCATAACTATAATGATTCAACTGCGGGGACGCAAGCCTACTCTTTGTGGCAGGCATTGAGCCATAGAAAACCCACCAGGCGGACCCAGTGTATTGTAAGTCACATGTCTTTGAAGGCACGCCAGATACCTCACAATATCTCACTATTTTGAGAGTAGCTAGCTAGCTGTGTTCGAATCCACGACTCACGGTACGTCAGTCGAGGTCGTTACCACTGGGCCATCATACTGTATACATATAAACGTATACAGAAGTCGTTTTTACAACAACATAATACATAATTAGCATAATTATGAAGATAAAACATAATTTTTCTCCTGATACATATTTGTTTTTACAAGTTTTAAATAGTCTTTCTAGACACGTCGTCTCCTTGACCGACACCGACACATCGACAGCCAAGAGAACCACGAACAATAGATAATTAAATGTGGCTCATTAGTTGGGACCTGATAGGTCAAACTTACTTACTGTTTTTTATTACCAGAGGCCCTAGACAAGTGACATTCAATCATCGAAAGCTTGGCAATATCGATTGACGTCAAAAACCCAAAATTGAATGGGATTGAAAAGAGATATCGAAAAATCACGTGATCAATCCCTTACATTTTGACATTTCGCGGCAGAAGGTGATAGTCGAAATGTCAAAATATATGAGACAACGTGACATTTCAGTAGCGCTTAGACAAGTGACATTCGATGTCCTCGAAGGCGATAGTCGTACTGTCAAAATGTAAGGGATTGATCACTTGATTTACGATATTGCTTGCGGCGAGCTAACGCCGCGCCGCGCCTTTTATTTACTGTGAACCAGTGGTCAGCCTCCAAGCCAAATTACAAACGTTTCGTATAAAATCTCTTACTACAATCGTTAACGCCTTCTATTTGTATGGTCTGACCACGTGAATTAACGTTCAGATGTGTGTCATTCCCATAGGATTCGTTTTCTACTATAATTATCAATTGTAGATTGTCAACTTGGCTACGGGTGCTCGATAGGCTGATCACAGAATACAAACGGCACTCGTATCATTTACAACATGTTTATTCTTAGTTATTTTCATCAAAAAAAACTGACTAGCGTTCGTCTTACAATTCGTAGGGTCAACAATGGCGGTCACCGCCAACAATTAAAACTGCCTAACACTTCCGCTTTTTTATTATCCAATAAACTGCTATTAATTTAATCATCAAAAAGAATTACGTAATAAAATAAATAATATTAAATAACAATTATTGCTATATTTATCAAAGAATCATGCGTAATAATTGACTTTTCAACACACTTGCTCATAAAGTGGCTGTAATTTCACCGCAATTAGGCACATAATGATACCTGTTATCAAACTGTGACTTATTCATTATTCACAAGTGAGATAAAGAGTTGTTTTTTTAATTTATTGGTTGTTTGATTTGTTCTTAAAAAAGTTTCGATACAAAAAGATCGTTCTCAATATTACAAATGCAACACATTTCATATAGATAATTTTAACTTGTAAGTGTTTAGTAAATTAAACTTTCACTTAAATTAAACTTTTGTTTTTGTCTGTAATAAAGAAAACTTGAAATTCCACATTTTGTACGTGGCTAAAGCGCTATCCGCAAAAAGCCAAGAAAAAGAAAACTCATTATTTTTAGTCTATGGCCTGTAGAATTATATTATCTGTGCTATGGCCGATCGCCATTGTTAGATGCGCGCGCATAGGAAAACTGATTAATTTTGCCCGCCATTGTGAAAAAAAATTCACAACTTGTTTTCACTGTTGGAAATGATTTTTTATTATTATGTCTTTTATTTAACTTATTTCTTATTGCTTACATTTTTAAATATTTTTAATACACACAAAAAAGAAAAACATTTAAAAATATAAAAATAGAGGCCCACCGGTATCGGGAACAGGGTCCAAGCTACCGGCGGTCAGGGCTCCAGAGAAAGGAACCTCCTAACAATACGAGCCGTGTCCAGTAGTACTGCTTTCTGGATCAGGCCCTGGCCCAGCCGCCTAACGAGAGCCTCCTAAGGTGTTGGTCGAGGCTCGTTGCTATTAAGCCATGGGCTGACACGACTATCGGTACAATGATCGCTGTATCCACATCCCACATGTCGACAACCTCGCGAGCCAAGTCAAGATACTTGATTTGCTTATCTTTCTCGGCTTTCACGAGCTTCCCGTCATGCGGGACAGTTATGTCAACAATCATTGCACGCCTCTCGATTCGGTCCACCACCACTATATCAGGCTTATTAGCGATAATAGTCCTATCAGTGATGATGGACCGATCCCAGTACAATGTGATATTGCCATTCTCGAGAACTGGGTCGGGCACATACCTGTAGTACGGCACCTCCGAAGCCACAAGAGTGTATTTCAGAGCAAGTTGCTGATGGATAATCCTGGCTACAAGGTTGTGCCTATGCAAGTACTCTTCGTTAGCTAGACGAGAACAACCAGAGATAATGTGGCGGATCGATTCACCCGGACGGTGACATGCCCGACAGATGTCAACCGTGCCATCCTTCACAATAAATCTCCGGTAGTTATTCGTCATGATAACTTCGTCCATAATTGCTCAGACGAAACCTTCGGTTTCCCCAAAGAGGTCACCGAATCGCAGCCAGGCTACGGACGCTGATTGGTCTACATCGGACCCATGTAGGGCCCGGAAAAAGCATCCGTGAAGCTCCTTACTCTGCCATACCTCCTTGCGGTCGTTAGTGTCAAGCACTACAGGCTTGCGCCAGTTCTCATTCGCCAAGAAGAGCGGGGTGAGTCCCTTGTCCACTGCTACTACATCTCGATGAATACCCACGTCGGTGTTTAGAAAATATTCTCTGAGATTGCATATCTCGCGATTGTGGAGGTTTTTGGCATTTAAAAAGCCTCGGCCTCCACACTTCCGCGGGATATACAATCTCATGATTGACGATCGTGGGTGATGCATTCGATATGCAGTCAGCAGTGTACGGACCCGCCTATCCAGGGCGTCAAGTTCCGTTTGAGTCCATTTGAGTATGCCGAAAGAGTACATCAGTACCGGCATGACCCAACCGTTGAAGGCGCGCACCTTGTTTCCGCCCGAGAGAAGGCTATTGAATACCTTCTTCAGGCGGCCAAAGAAGCGTTCCTTCAACGATTGCTTCATTTCAGTAGTACTGATACCTAACGCTTCCGACATACCCAAATACTTATAGGTTTCGTTTGGAGAGAGGGATCTTAGGTTTATGGAATCCGCAAGTTGAATTCCTACGGATTCCACAATCTCCCCTCGCTTTACATGCATGACTGCACATTTGTCCACACCAAACTCCATCCTGATGGCACTACTAAAAGTTTCAGTAACCTTTAGTAGCTCCATCAGCTGAAGACTGCTGGGGGCAAAGAGCTTCAAGTCTTCCATGTAAAGGAGGTGAGATATAACCTGACCACCTCTCTTCATCCGATAGCCTAGCCCTGAATTCTCCAGCATCATGCTTAGAGGATTCAAGGCTAGGCAAAACCAAAGTGGACTCAAACTATCGCCCTGGAATATACCTCGCTCGATCCTTACAGGTTCGCTATTCCTCTGGATATTTCGACATCCTGGATAGCGAAGGACTGTGCTCCATTGCCTCATACACGACATCAGGAAGGTGCGTAGAGTTGTATCTATTTTATACAATTCTAGCACCCTCATGAGCCATGTATGAGGCACCGAGTCATAGGCCTTCTTATAATCTATCCAACATGTCGACAGATCCTTTCGGGAACGCCGAACCTGTTGGCTAATGGCCATATCAATAAGGAGTAGCTCCTTAGTACCGCGGGACCCGTTCCTACATCCATTCTGAGAGACCAACTTGATGGAGTTATCGTCGACGTGTTTATTAATTTTAACTCTCAAAATGGATGTAAGAACCTTATAGACCGTTGGTAAACATATAATTGGTCTATAATTTTTGGGTTCCGCGGTGCTAACAGACTTGTGGAGCAGGTGGGTTATTCCTGTTGTAAGGAACTTGGGTAGCGAACCAGACTCCTGGAGATTTCCAGTTCGGCAACGGACGGACTGTACGGGCTACATCTTGGGGGCTGGTCGTGATAGCCCCCATTTCTTGTATTGGATCACACGCTCGTTCGACCCCTCGAGTCCATTCACCTTCCATGTGACTGACAGGCACCGACCAGATGCTGCGCCAGAATTAACACATAGCGTCATTATCCGGCAGGTGCGTATCAGTCACACCTTGGTCGGGTCGCTCCCAAGCCCGATAAACCCACCTTTCATTTCTTTGGAATGTGCGATTATGGGTGTATCGCTCCACTCTCCACCTTTACCTACGAATACGGTTTGACCATGCATACACTTTTTGTTTCAGGAAGTCGATGCGCTCTGTGACATGGGATATATAGTCTCGGGGGCTGACATCAGTCCCCGAAAACGCCCGTCTCACAAAGCGCATCACTCTTGGGCGACTATTGCCCTCCCTGAAACAAATTAGTTTGCCGATGAGTGCTCTGGCCCCACCAATACGACGTTCGATCCTGCACTGCCAAGCCGGTACGGCTGGTTTCGGTCGTGTAGCTCTGTCATCTGCAAATTTGACATGAGCTACACGACATGCCGCTACAGCCGCGCAGTACATAATCGAATGTGTATCAGTGAGGTCTTCGCAGTCATCAAAATAGTTTGACAACTGCGAATCCAGAACAGCCACCAGCGCCCTATTCTTGTTATGCATGGGCAAACGAGGTAATCGTGGCCTAAGTTCGGGTGGCATGTTGCGATACTCCCGAATAGCACACTCCAAAGCACTCCTCAATTCCTCATTGCACTGGGTACTTACGTTTGTAACCCTGTCACTACTCTCCTCGTCAGCGTGGTTGGACTGTGGTAGCACCACAGCCTGCGACGATGGGGCAGTGACACAGTTACCCATTTCCGTTCGGAGGCGATCAAGTATAGTATCATCCAACATACGATTACGCTGGATGACCCGCACCTGATCCGAAAGTCGCTGGGCCGAAACGTTGACGGCTGGCTCAAGCACCTGAAACAAAGAGAGCATCCGGACACGGTACGCGGTCAGGTTGTTTCCTCCCTCTGTAGCCCCAAAGTATGCGCGCATGACATTTTCGTTAATGGATTGTGTCCATCTCATGCACTGCACACTTCCGCCGGGTGCTTGGACCCTATCAGAGACCGGTAAGCCTCGAGGTCCTAAGCGGTACGGCGGCCGGCGTCCTCCCCGTCGACGCGCAGGTGGTGGTGTCGTCGGCGGAGAGAAGTACTCGTCGCTTGAGCTCGACGCAACTGCCACAGCCGGTGTCACAGCACTCACGGTGGGGCTGGTTTCCGGCGGCGGCGAGGCGGAGCTGGGCGACGAGGCCGGAGGTGGTAGGCGTGCTTGTCTAGCGGCGGCAGCTCTCGTTAGCATGACGTCGTCATAATTTTTCTCGTTTCATGTTCCATTTATAAATCGGTTATTGATGATAAAATTATTGTGTTATTTTTTTTTCTTGGTTTCATGGTGTTCTGCACAATTTAGATACTTTAAATTGTATATTTTGTTAAAAAAATCGTAGAGAAAAAATTTTGGCAGCCGTCTGTCAAGTCGAGCCACAGACAGATATTATTATTATATTATTATTTCTTTTATTCAACTTTTTTCTTATTGGTTACATTTTTAAATATTTTTACAAAACACAAAAAAAAGAAAAACATTTAAAAATATAAAAAATAGAGGCCCACCGGTATCGGGAACAGGGTCCAAGCTACCGGCGGTCAGGGCTCCAGAGAGAGGAACCTCCTAACAATACGAGCCGTGTCCAGCAGTACTGCTCTCTGGATCAGGCCCTTGACCCAGCCGCCTAACGAGAGCCTCCTAAGGTGTTGGTCGAGGCTCGTGGCTATTAAGCCATGGGCTGACACGACTATCGGTACAATGATCGCTGTATCCACATCCCACATGTCGACAACCTCGCGAGCCAAGTAAAGATACTTGATTTGCTTATCTTTCTCGGCTTTCACGAGGTTCCCGTCATGCGGGACAGTTATGTCAACAATCATTGCACGCCTCTCGATTCGGTCCACCACCACTATATCAGGCTTATTAGCGATAATAGTCCTGTCAGTGATGATGGACCGATCCCAGTACAATGTGATATTGCCATTCTCGAGAACTGGGTCGGGCACATACCTGTAGTACGGCACCTCCGACGCCACAAGAGTGTATTTCAGAGCAAGTTGCTGGTGGATAATCCTGGCTACAAGGTTGTGCCTATGCAAGTACTCTTCGTTAGCTAGACGAGAACAACCAGAGATAATGTGGCGGATCGATTCACCCGGACGGTGACATGCCCGACAGATGTCAACCGTGCCATCCTTCACAATAAATCTCCGGTAGTTATTCGTCATGATAATTTCGTCCATAATTGCACAGACGAAACCTTCGGTTTCCCCAAAGAGGTCACCGAATCGGAGCCAGGCCACGGACGCTGATTGGTCTACATCGGACCCATGTAGGGCCCGGAAAAAGCGTCCGTGAAGCTCCTTACTCTGCCATACCTCCTTGCGATCGTTAGTGTCAAGCACTACAGGCTTGCGCCAGTTCTCATTCGCCAAGGAGAGCGGGGTGAGTCCCTTGTCCACTGCTACTACATCTCGATGAATACCCACGTCGGTGTTTAGAAAATATTCTCTGAGATTGCATACCTCGCGGTTGTGGAGGTTTTTGGCATTCAAAAAGCCTCGGCCTCCACACTTCCGCGGGATATACAATCTCATGACTGACGATCGTGGGTGATGCATTCGATATGCAGTCAGCAGTGTACGGACCCGCCTATCCAGGGCGTCAAGTTCCGTTTGAGTCCATTTGAGTATGCCGAAAGAGTACATCAGTACCGGCATGACCCAACCGTTGAAGGCGCGCACCTTGTTTCCGCCCGAAAGAAGGCTGTTGAATACCTTCTTCAGGCGGCCAAAGAAACGTTCCTTCAACGATTGCTTCATGTCTGTAGTACTGATACCTAACGCTTCCGACATACCCAAATACTTATAGGTTTCGTTTGGAGAGAGGGATCTCAGGTTTATGGAATCCGCAAGTTGAATTCCTACGGATTCCACAATCTCCCCTCGCTTTACATGCATGACCGCACATTTGTCCACACCAAACTCCATCCTGATGGCGCTACTAAAAGTTTCAGTTACCTTTAGTAGCTCCATCAGCTGAAGGTTGCTGGGGGCAAAGAGCTTCAAGTCATCCATGTAAAGGAGGTGAGATATAACCTGACCACCTCTCTTCATCCGATAGCCTAGCCCTGAATTCTCCAGCATCATGCTTAGAGGATTTAAGGCTAGGCAAAACCAAAGTGGGCTCAAACTATCGCCCTGGAATATACCTCGCTCGATCCTTACAGGTTTGCTATTCCTCTGGATATTTCGACATCCTGGATAGCGAAGGACTGTGCTCCATTGCCTCATACACGACATCAGGAAGGTTCGTAGAGTTGCATCTATTTTATACAATTCTAGCACCCTCATGAGCCATGTATGAGGCATCGAGTCATAGGCCTTCTTATAATCTATCCAACATGTCGACAGATCCTTTCGGGAACGCCGAACCTGTTGGCTAATGGCCATATCAATAAGGAGTAGCTCCTTAGTACCGCGGGACCCGTTCCTACATCCATTCTGAGAGACCGACATGATGGAGTTATCGTCGATGTGTTTATTAATTTTAACTCTCAAAATGGATGTAAGAACCTTATAGACCGTTGGTAAACATGTAATTGGTCTATAATTTTTGGGTTCCGCGGTGCTACCAGACTTGTGGAGCAGGTGGGTTATTCCTGTCGTAAGGAGCCTGGGTAGCGAACCAGACTCTAAGGCTGCCTGGTACTGAGATGCCAAACGAGCGTGCGACCTTTGTAGCCATTTGATCCAAAAGTTGTGCAGTCCGTCCGGTCCTGGAGATTTCCAGTTCGGCAACGGACGGACTGCACGGGCTACATCTTGGGGGCTGATCGTGATAGCCCCCATTTCTTGTATTGGATCACACGCTCGTTCGACCTCCCGAGTCCATTCACCTTCGGTGTGACTGACAGGCACCGACCAGATGCTGCGCCAGAATGAACACATAGCGTCATCATCCGGCAGGTGCGCATCAGTCACACCTTGGTCGGGTCGCTCCCAAGCCCGATAAACCCACCTTTCATTACTTTGGAATGTGCGATTCTGGGTGTATCGCTCCACTCTCCGCCTGTACCTACGAATACGGTTTGCCCATGCATACACTTTTTGCTTCAGGAAGTCGATGCGCTCTGTGACATGGGATATATAGTCTCGGGGGCTGACATCAGTCCCCGACAACGCCCGTCTCACAAAGCGCATCACTCTTGGGGGACTATTGCCCTCCCTGAAACAAATTAGTTTGCCGATGAGTGCTCTGGCCCCACCAATACGACGCTCGATCCTGCACTGCCAAGCCGGTACGGCTGGTTTCGGTCGTGTAGCTCTGTCATCTGCAAATTTGACATGAGCTACACGACATGCCGCTACAGCCGCGCAGTACATGATCGAATGTGTATCAGTGAGGTCTTCGCAGTCATTAAAATAGTTTGACAACTGAGAATCCAGAACAGCCACCAGCGCCCTATTCTTGTTATGCATGGGCAAACGAGGTAATCGTGGCCTAAGTTCGGGTGGCATGTTGCGATACTCCCGAATAGCACACTCCAAAGCACTATCTAGCATATTATTATTCCATTTATTCATTTTATATACATATTTTTACATTTTTAAATATTATTTATATATTCTATATATATATTTTCTTTATTTATATATTTTTATATATTCTATAAAAAAAGAAAATAAAAAAACATTTAAAAATACAATAATAGTAGCCCACCGGTATCGGGAACAGGGTCCAAGCTACCGGTGGTCATGGCTCCTGAGAGAGGAACCTCCTAACGATACGCGCCGTGTCCAGGAGTACCGCTTTCTGGATCAAGCCCTTGATCCAGCTGCCCAACGAGAGCCTCCTAAGGTGTTGGTCGAGGCTCTTGGCTATTATGCCATTGGCCGTAACGACTATCGGCACAATGATCGCTGTATTCACTGCATTTATATATTATTATTATTATTATCGAGTTCTTTTTTTTTTCTTCTCTTTTGAGAGAGTATACGACCTTACACACGGGCCGGAGCCAAGTGTGTAGGGGTAATTTATATTGAAAAGGTGGATGATAATGTAGAAGAAGTCAGAAACTTTCGCGTTAAGCGACAGGTATTGAGTATGGTGGCTTTTTGGAGCATGTACAGTGTGTGAGAAGGCATGTGTAGAGTATCAAGACTTTGTGTGAGAGCCATTGGTACTACACCGGTAGATGAAAGTACTATTGGGACGATGTGAACGGTTTGCGCTTTCCACTGGGTTTTTATTTCTATGGCGAGTTCTTGGTACTTACTAAGTTTTTCGGATATTGTAGTTTGGATGTTGTGTGAATTAGGTATAGCTATATCGATTAGGTACACTGTTTTATTTATTTTGTCGTGTACAGTGATATCAGGTCTATTATAATGAATTGTTTTGTCTGTAATTATTGTTCGGTCCCAATAGACTTTTTGATTACTATTTTCTAAAATAATTTCTGGTTTATATTTATAATACAGAATCATCTCACCTATGAAATTATATTTGTATGCGAGGTGTTGGTGTATGATTGCGGCTACTTGGTCATGTCGGTGTTTGTAATCTGTCTGTGCGAGAGATTTACAGGCCCCTGTTATGTGTTGTATGGTCTCAGAGGCGCTGTTGCAATGTCGGCATAAGTCAGTCGGCTGATTGGAGTCTTTCATTATATACTTTTTGTAATTACGTGTTACTATTATTTGATCCTGGATCGCAAGCATGAAGCCTTCAGTTTCGGGAAACAATTCGCCTCGTTTGAGCCATTCGTTCGACTTTATTTTATCGACGTGTGGCTGGCTCAGACTGGCTCGATGTCTTCCATGTAGAGCTTTTCCAGCCCATTCTGCAATTTTTTGCTGTGTGCTTACGATGTTTTCATTGATTTGAGTGTTTCTATTTTGCAAGTTGAGTGGTGTAAGTTCTTTATCTGTCTCTGTTACGTGTTTATGTAGTGGCGATTGTTCTGATTTGTTATGGAAGTAAGATCTGAGTGAAAGGATTTGCTTGTTATGCAGATTTTGTACGTCTATCAATCCCCTCCCCCTTCTTGTCGAGGTAACGTAAGTCGCTGTATGCATGATTTCGGGTGGTGTTTCCTATGCTTAGTAAAGAGAGTATTGATAGTTCGCTGCAGTTTTTTAATATCGATTTTTGACCATCGTATGATCCCGAAAGAGTACGTGAGGATGGGTATTGCGAATGTGTTGACAGCTTTAATTGTGTTTTTGGAGTTAAGGTTAGTTTTAAGAATTAGATTAAGGCGATATGTAAATTTTTTAAGCAATTCTTGTTTTGTCATCTTTTGTTCAATCTGTCTGGATTGTTTGAAACCTAGGTATTTGTAAGAAGTGTGTTCATCCATTGGCTCTATGGTTTCGCCTGTTCCGAGCGTGTAGGTGTTATTTTGATTTTGTCCTTTTACTATTGACAGAATTTTGCATTTATCTACCCCGAATTGCATGTTGATGTCATTAGAAAATTCTTGTGTGGTATCTGCTAAATGGAAAAGTGATTGTTTATCTGCTGCGTACAGTTTTATGTCATCCATATACATCAGGTGTGTCAAGGTAAATTGTGTATTATCTTTTATTATTGGGAACCCTTTGTTAGTTTTATCTACTAGGTGTGATAGTGGATTAAGTGCCATGCAAAACCATAAAGGACTGAGAGCATCGCCTTGAAAAATACCTCGTTTAATTTGAATCGGTTCAGTGGCTACAGTCGTGGATGCTTGATTTATTTTAAGTACAGTTTGCCAACTTTGCATGGTAGAATCTAAGAATAATCTAATTGTGGGGTGAATATTATAGATGTTGAGGACATGTAACAACCAGCTATGCGGGACTGAATCAAATGCCTTTTGGTAATCGATGAACATGGTATTAATATCTTGTTTGCTTTTGACTGCGCTGTTCATAGCAACTACATCTATAGTTAGTTGTTCCTTACATCCTTGGCTGTTTTTACGACATCCCTTTTGTTGTTCTGCTAGAATTTTATGCTTATTTAAGTGATCGTAGACTAGTTCACTTATACAGGCTGTTAGGATTTTATAAAGGGTTTGCAAGCAAGTAATTGGTCTGTATTTAGCTGGATCTGTGGTATTATTCGTGTCTTTAGATATCATATACGTCACTCCTTGTGATATGTATGTTGGGAGTGACTTTGGCGATTTAATAAATTCATTTAGGTGATTATATATGAATGAGTGGATACTAGTGAATTTCTTATACCAATAGTTGTGAATATTTTCTGTGCCTGGAGATTTCCAGTTGTGTGTGCGTGTTAAAACTTCTTTAAAAGTGCTTATTGGTATGAGTTCAAACTCCATTTCAGGGATTTCTGGTGTTGCGTCATTGATCCGGTTTGCATGATTTTTATGGCTCACTGGGTTTTCCCATATGTTTGCCCAAAATTCGCGTAATACTTCAGGCGGAGGTGTCTCTAATGGTATGCTAGTGGTGTTATTAGTCGTAAGATTTCGGTAAAATATTCTTTCGTTGTTACTAAATTTTATGTTTTGCTGTTTGCGATTTGTGCATGTGATATATCTTTTAAGTCTACTAGATGCTGCGTTTATTTTGTTTGTTTTAAAGTGTCCAAAAAGTGTTCTAATTGTGTATTTGAATTTTCGTGATGTGCGTGAAGTTGATATTTTATTTTTATTTGTTCGACTGCTGCTATTAATTTTAGACTTCTCCTACCATTAATGAATTGTGTTAGCCGCCCTATGTTTGCTCTTAGATTTCCGATTTTATTTTCTAATCTGATTTGCCACTTTGGTTTTCTCTGATTATATGTGCGGCGTTCATTTTGTGTAAAGTCTAATATTTTAGATCCATTGCATGTAGCTGCCGTCCACGCTGCACAGTAAATTATTGTTTGCAGTTTTATGAATTCGGTGTCGACATTTACATGCTTAGGAAGAATAACAGTATTTATATATGTTACTATAGCAGAAAACTTTCTAGATGTCTTCTGCTTGGGTATGTATGGTATATTAGTGGGATGTGTGTCAGTAAAATTTTGTTGAGCCTGTTGAAATATGACTTCAATTTCAGGGTTAATAGGATCTACGTTAGTTGCCGTTGGTTCAAATTGACCAATGTCTATGTGGTTAAATAAATTGTTGTCATTTGTATTTACGAATGTCTGAGGCACGATGTCAGTATCTATGATGTTATAAGTATTTGGGTTAGTTGGATCGGAGTCATTTTGCGATTGAGTTGTTCAGAGATCGTTATTTAGGTCTTGAAAATTGTGTGTGTTGGTGTTGATACTCCTCAATTCTACAGCTACCTGGTTTTTTATTTCTTCTAATCTGTTTGCGTCTATAAACCCGTTATTTATTATCGCTCTCACTTGGTTAGATAATCTTTGCTCACTTATATGTGATAATTCTGGATATATATTTATGAATGCCTCGTGTAAATATTTTCTATACGCTGTTTTATTTGTCTCTAACTGTGTTACAGTATTATTTGATGCACCAAAAGAAGACAAGCGGATGTTGTCCTAAGAGATTTGAATCATTCAGAATACTTAATTATGAAAATATTAGAAGATAAAACATGAACTGTACGTATTGTATAATTAAGTCAAGCTCGCATATCTAAGGCTGGATGTCGATAACAGTACCTACTTTGCGTCGCTTGTCAATCCCATACAATTTTGCCTTTCTGACCTTCGATCAATAAGTTTTTGACAACTGCTTTCGCCACGCTTTCGATGATATAATGTCACTTGTCTAGGGCCTCTTGTCAATGCAATACATTTTCTATATCTATAGGTGGAGTCGAGCCGTTATCTTTCGGAGAAGATAGTTTGTTTTGCATAATGTGTACGAATACGTGTTGTCTACTTGTAGCCAATGCCGATCCGATGGCAGTCAGTCAGTCAGTCCAATGCTGAATATAAAACCGACTAGGTACTTAAATTGAAGCCAAATGGGCTGAGTATTCTTCGGTTCTTTTTTTGGCATCTATACTAAAGAAAGACAGACTGACCGATTAGTGTTTTCTGTGTGTTACAACTGTGCTTATTTGTGTTGTTTGGGCGTAATTATGCGCGTATTTAGAGCAAAAATGTTTAGTGAATCTTGACTTTGATGTGGAAAATTTAATGAGCCCGAGCGAATCAAATGTGGCCGCAACGATCGGCGAATATCATTAAAGTCATGTAAATATAGTTAATATCTAATTGGAATAGTTATTCCTCTAGAGGTTCATATAATCAAGTGTGTTTTGTAAGTAATCAAAAAGATTGAGAATGATTTCTTCTCCAAATATTATCATCTAGAATTCAAACTTGAATGTGGAAATTGATTTGAATGGATTCCTTATTGAATTTTGATTCTACGCAAGCTGTTCTCAGAGAAAATCTGCAAGCAAGCATTCGTGTATGTTCATACGTTTAGTTAATTTCCAAAGTACATCTGAATATTTCGATTTAATAATAATACGGCTCAAACTCGCAGAAATATCATGTTTAAAAAAATTCCAATACTATTTTCGAATAAAATTTTGTATTAGAAGACGATTGGTGGATACCTCCTGTATCCCTGTACCCATATAAAATGGTTAGCATATACAAGTAACGACAAAAAAGTTACTGCAATAAATTTCAGTTAGGACCTACAGTAACTGCGATATTTTGTTATAGTTTGGCTAGTTATTAAATTTTCGAGCGTCTGATGTAAATTGTAATGTGTAAATATTTCGAGCGAACGGAGCCGGAGCAATCGCTTGCTACCGAAATATTTACCTAAACGATAAATATCTACTTGGGACGACAAACTCTAAATATTTGAAATTCACGAATAGTATCCAAAAGTATTTTACGTGTTCCCAATAACATCACGACTGTATTACCCGAAGGGTTAGGTAAACGTGTATCTATCTTAGTATAGCTTTAATTCTCCAGTTATGATTAAGTAACCCTATTATCTAAGAAATTTTAAGCCTATTCCCATTTAAATATATATTAGTAACTGCGGCGGGTACTATATTACAATGGTGGTTTATATTTTATAGGTAGATACTGGTATCGCACTGTTGCACACATTGGATTTTTTGTTTCCTACGCGTGGCGTCAGCGTTAGAGGAAAATCAACACCTGCTCGGGGTGACAAGCTTTTACCCGCGGGTTTGCCTGAATGTGTTAAATACTACAGGATTTTTTTATGTAGATAATAGATAAGGAGTACTCGAACTTTTTCGTTTAGAGTTTTGATAAAAAATCCATTTGTTGATGACGGCTTTGGAATTAGTGGTTAATATAATTATTTACGCCCGGTTTCTGAATTGAGAATCGGAGGTATATGTCAAACTGTTCTTTAGAATGAAAACTTTGGCACTACAGTAGAGTTTGACTCGTGCTTCGTTTTAAATTCTCAATTCTGAAAAGGTTCTGGGGTCTAATTTCAACTTACGCACAGGCCATGCGCACATATTTCACATAATATAGATAGTAACAGGTTTGGGCGTTAAGATCAAAAAGATGGTGTGTAGATAAATACCCATTCATAAGTAGCGGTCGCATCAAGTTCCTCCAATTCCTTTCAATGTCTTATAAAGATGCCCCAAAATTTTATTTCTGTCTATAAAATAATAAGTAAAAAAGAAACACGTATTTCATTCTCTAAATAAATGCTGCGAAAAGAAATTTTTCGTCTAATAAGTACTCTCTAAAAATAAGTCGATTAATAAAATATAAATTTAGAAAGATAAAAGCCAGTTCGAAAGAAAACTGAAAACCGTTATATATTCGTTACATAGTTTCAAGTTTTCGTGTTATAGCACTTTGATCGTGGGGTGTGAACTTAAGGGGGCCTCAAGGGCGCATCCCTTTGAAAACGGTGACACGGGTATGGAAACTCGTTGACTCGATCTTCAATTGCACTCGTCTTGAACTTACGTGATCCTCAAGACTATTTGTAAGTATAAAACAGGAAGAAGAATTTTCGTGGAGTTGGACTTAAGTACCTCTGAATAAAATACAGAACAAGCGTATTGTTTCATTGTGCATTGCCACAGCAGAATGGTTTGAAGTCGTATGTCTATGTCTACTTTCTAATGATTTAGATTGAGAAAGATTAGATATACCTAGATTGGGAATCCAAAAAAAATACGAATCCTCAAATTCCAATATATTTATTTTTACAAAATTTTTATCTGTAGGGAATGCTTGACTGAGACAATTTATGGATATAGAGTGAGGCCAGACTGCGTAATATGACTCAGCTTCAGTTCGATCCGATTTCCAACACAGACAGATTTTATTCAGTTAATTAAAACTTTGTTTGCGTGTTCGTTATCATATGATTAGTTTAAACACTAGAGACTAGTTTGTAGCTAAGTAATAACAGTAACACGGGTCGATATTCAAGGATAAGCAAGCTTGCTGAGGTGGTCCGTTGATAGGTGACCATCCATTACATCTCGTGTCTCGAAAAGCACGAAAATCCTGGCTGTCTTTTGAAGATCTTTGGCATTGGCAGTCGTTAAGAAAATCAGAAGTATTAAAATCTGACACCAGTATTGACTTGCTAAGGGTTATCATGATACCCAGTTACTGGGTTGTGGAGTTCAGATAGGTAATCGCTCTATGTAAAATATTGTATTTACTTGTTTGACTGCAAGCCGACCCCGGGCCGTAGTTGGGAAAAGGCTACGCAGATTTATTTGAGTACGTGCTTAGTATAATTAAAAGGAAAGCGGCAAAGGCATCATTTTGCGTCATAATGCGTGGAAATGCAATAGTAAATGAAACCGTTGGTAATAATAAATGGCGTTACGTCATCAGCTATTCCGTATATACGTATGTATAGCGGAAATTGAACCATCTATACGTTTTGCATTCTTAATACCAGAAACCTTCCTACCTACATAAATCGACATCTGATACGTGATACACAATGTTATAATAACCTAAGATCCGACTGCAGAAATCTGCAGGAGTCAGGGTTTTTGATTCAACTTAATTTTCATGAATAAATAAATAAAAACGTTTATTCATCTCCACAAATTACATTCTTATCTTAACTATTTACGTTGACAGATATTTTTACAAAAATTGTAATTTGTGGGAGATCTTGATTCTAAACTAAGCCTAGGCCTGTATTTCAGAACGCTAGGACCCCATTACATCGGTTTATAAAGAGATGGTCAACACGGAACTAATGTATGTATATGCGTGTGTGCGAGAGGTGTATGTAAAATAATTAATAAATGATGGTACATAAATATTATATAAATACATTTACATAGAAAGTACAAAACCATAATGTTACCTACATTTGCACCCGCTTCACAATCCCCAGGAAACTTTCGCTCCTAGTGTAATCATTCAATTATCAGATAAAGCAAAAGGTTTAAATCAATATAAAAGTTAAGAAATGTAAGAATAGTTAAACAATTGTTATACCCTGCTATTTTGCTACATCTAGTGACTTTTCTTTTCCTCATAATTAAGGTTATGTAACCATTTGAAAGTTAACCACGGAAAGGGAGGAAACTTTGCGCAAAGGAATTACTTACCGCAGTCGTCTTACGTATTGCGTAGTTTCTTCTGGAGAGGGCTATGCGTTTATTCCTTTCTTCGGGTAAGTCGGATCGTTGGAGCATTGCAGTAAGCAGTATGTACAGCTGGCGTACTGTTAGCACTTGCGCTTCCTCATAAAGTGTAGTGGTGGATAAAAGACGTGGCTTGGATGAACTAACTTTGAGGATCATTTTTGGGTTCTTCTACAGTTATCAGCTTAGTTTTGCACGCACCACCCCATGTAGTAATGCAGTAACAAATTATTAATTGAACTAGGGCGTCATATACCATCCTCATCGACTGTTTCTCTGCTACACCACAAAGTTCTTTAAAAATGTACATGAGCTTCCGCTGATTTGAGATATTTAGTATGAATAATATTACGACAGTTATTATAGTTTGGAGTTGGAGGCAACTTACACTTATGCGCATGGATGTTAGAATCTTCTGTTTCATTAAGGACGCTGTTACATTTTCGATGAACTCAAATTTAGGTATCTATTAGCACACAGCAACATTACGCGCACGCACTCATTGAAACTTCAGTAGTTGCGCTCGATTTTATACATCACTGAAATAATATTGGTCCTCGTTATTATTTTTTAATTTTATTGAAGTTGATTCAGGAAGGTTAGTTGGCACTTTGAAAATGCATTTGGTAACTGTTACAAACCGTCGTCGTAAAAAGTAGGTTATTATTTTCAACCGACTTCAAAAAAAGGGGGTGCTCTATCTATTCGACCCGTATGTATCCGCGATTTTCTTCAAAACTACTTATCGGATACTTTCGAGTTTACGTCGATTAATGTATGTGTTTTCAGGGAAGGTTTTATTGTATAATATATTAGGATATGATAAAGATCTTCGGAGATAGACAATGGAACTCTTCAATAACAAATAGCAAATGACCTGCGATTAGTGTGATCGTATAGTAGTGTGATCGTATGTGTTCGTTATGTTTTGTTTTCACCATACCATAATATAAAATCACGCTTGTACGTTTTTAGGGGGTTAATAGATTTATTTAGTATACCTACCCAATATGGGGTACCAACAAAAACTAAAAATAATAACTTTTCCGTGTCGAAAAACGAAAAACAATAGATACCGACACCGACTTTCGAACAGAGAATTAGCTTTCACTTTGTTGTAGTAAGTAGGTATTTTTTAAAAAACGCAACGTAAAATAAGTAGATACCTAAAACGAAATAATTTCCGGTCACAAGGATTAAAAAACCGGCCAAGTGCGAGTCGGACTCGCGCACGACGGGTTTCGTACCATTATTGCAAAAAACGGCAAAAAAAACACGTTTTTTGTATGGGAGCCCCAATATTTATTTTATTCTGTTTTAGTATTTGTTGTTATAGCGGCAACAGAAATACAATATCTGTGAAAATTTCAACTGCCTAGCTATCACGGTTCATGAGATACAGCCTGGTGACAGACAGACAGACAGACGGACCGCGGAGTCTTCGTAATAGGGGAAACCCTAAAAATGACTTGAACATTTTGCATTACATCATCATTCATCATCATCATTTCAGCCGAAAGACGTCCACTGCTGGACATAGGCCTCCCCCAGGCGTCGCCACATTGACCGATCCCGTGCGTCTCGCATCCAGCGCCTTCCCGCAACCTTAACCAGGTCATCAGTCCACCTAGTGGGAGGCCTTCCAACGTATCGTCTTCCGGTTCGCGGTCGCCATTCCAGAACCTTTCGGCCCCATCGGCCATCGGTTCTGCGAGCAATGTGCCCTGCCCACTGCCACTTAAGTTTGGCAATTCTTCGGGCTATGTCGGTAACTTTGGTTCTCCTGCGGATATCATCATTCCTGACGTGATCACGCAAGGAAATTCCGAGCATAGCCCTCTCCATTGCCCTTTGGGTGACTTTGAGCTTTCTGATAAGGCCCATTGTGAGCGACCACGTCTCGGTCCCATAGGTGATCACTGGCAACACACACTGGTCATAGACTTTTGTCTTGAGACACTGCGGTAAATTGGACGAGAAGATACCACGCAACTTCCCGAACGCCGCCCAGCCGAGTCGGATTCGACGGTTGACCTCTTTCTCGAAATTGGACCTACCCAACTGGACCGTTTGTCCCAGGTAGACATAATCGTCTACAACTTCGAGAGTAGAGTCTCCGACCTTGATAGGAGTGGGTGTTACATGGGCATTCACCATGATCTTGGTTTTGTCCATGTTCATTTTAAGACCCACTCTTTCGGAAGCTCTACTGAGGTCATCGAGCATTTTACTGAGGCTCTCCATAGTCTCAGCCATGACCACTATATCGTCGGCAAACCGAAGGTGAGTAATGTACTCGCCATTAACGTTGATGCCCAGCCCCCTCCAGTCCAGAACCTTGAAGACATCCTCCAGCGCAGCAGTGAACAGTTTCGGAGAAATGACGTCTCCCTGTCTCACGCCGCGCTGGAGAAGGATTGGTTTCGAGGTCTGATCCTGAAGACGGACTGACATGGTGGCGTTTTTGTACAAACACTTCAACACCTCAATGTACCGGTAGTCGATCTGGCACCGTTGGAGAGACTGCAGTACAGCCCAAGTCTCTATCGAATCGAAGGCTTTCTCGTAGTCCACAAACGCTAAACAGAGAGGCAGGTTATACTCTTCGGTCTTCTGTATAACCTGCCGCAGCGTATGTATGTGGTCTACGGTGCTAAAGCCTTTTCGGAATCCGGCTTGTTCGGGGGGCTGGAAATCGTCAAACCTGCGCGCGAGACGATTCGTGATGACTCTTGAAAACAACTTGTAGACATGGCTAAGAAGTGAGATGGGCCTATAGTTCTTCAACCGGGCATTGTCGCCCTTCTTGAAGAAGAGTACCACCACACCCCTGCACCATGCCTGTGGCGTTTTGCCCTCGAGTATGACGGAATCAAACAGCTTCTGAAGGGCCCTAAGGACCGGTTTTCCACCCGCCTTCAGGAGTTCGGCCGTAATTCCGTCATCACCCGGCGCCTTGTTGTTTTTGAGCTGTTTCAGAGCCATCCTAATCTCGTACAGGCTGACGTCCGGGATATCTTCGGTATAGTGTCGGGTCAATCTAGCTCTTGGGTCGTTTGCTAGACTCGCAACGGGCTTGCTGATCGAAGTGTACAACTGCCCATAGAATGTCTCGATCTCCCTAAGAGGCTCCGGTTTGGCGGATACGATCCTGCCATCGTCGGTCTTCAGTTTCGTGAGTTGGCTCTGCCCAATAGCCAGATCCCTTGAGAACACCTTGGAGCCTTTATTTCGCTCGATAGCGTCTTTAATACGCTCGGTATTGAAGCGTCGGAGGTCTCTTTTCAAGGATTTAGAGATCTGTCTATTGAGCTGCCGGTATTTGCACGCCTCATCTGAAGACTGCAGGATCATCTCACGCCTCTCCTTCATAAGCTTGAGGGTGTGATCTGAGAGCTTTTTGTTTCTATCTGTACGACGGGTCTTGAAAAACTTAGACCCGACCGTATGGACAGCTTCCACGAACCCGTTGCTATATTCATCCACGGAGCTCCCTAGGCACTCGAAACGATTCTGGAGTTCGAGCTGAAAGCTCTCGGGGTTTTGGACTTGGATCTGTGCTGGCCGGAGCGTGGACTTCATCAGTCGAGACCTTTCAAGCTTAATATTAATGTTCAATGTGCCTCTTACCATGCGGTGATCGCTCCCGGTTTTCACCGAATTGATCACAGAGACATCATTGAACATTTGCTTCTTGGTTGACATGATGAAGTCGATCTCATTTTTTGTTGCACCATCGGGGCTCTGCCAGGTCCACTTCCTGTGTTCACGCTTTTTGAAGAAGGAGTTCATCATATAGAGGCCCTCCTTCTCCATAAAACTGGCCAGTAGGTGACCCCGGTGGTTCCGTTGTCCAACTCCAAATTGCCCCACTTGCAGCTCATCCTCGTCTCGTTTGCCCAGTTTCGCGTTGAAGTCCCCCATGACAACGGTGAAGTGAGTTTTGAAACCATGCATGGCTCTGGAGATATCCTCATACATGGTCTCTACCTCATCGTCGGGGTGTGCCGAGGTTGGGGCGTAGACCTGTATGACCTTCAGCGAATATCTTGAGGATATTCTGAGTATAAGGTACGCCACCCTGGTCGACACACTCTCGATCTTCACCACGTTGTTCACAAGGGACTTGTGGACGATAAACCCGACACCACCCTGGGACTGCCGGTCACCTTCTCGGAAATAGAGCAGGTTACCGGATTTGAGGATTATCGAGTCCTCCCCCTCTCTTCGGACTTCAGATAACCCTATAATACTCCATCGCAACCTGCTCAGTTCCTCCTCGAGTTCGGTGACCTTCTCGTCGGTCCGAAGTGTGCGCGTGTTGTACGTTGCCAGGTCCAGTCGTCGGTGATTGTTGGGGTAGCCGGATCTCGTCCGGAGATTCTTAGCACCCCTTGCCATGCCGTAGCCTCGACCGCTACCGTAGTCGAGGGTAGGCAAGCTGCCGGGTACCAGGGGCCATTTTTTATTTGTGCTATTCATTGGGGGGGTTTTGCCATAATCGCCACGCTTGGCAGGCGGGTTGGCGATCGCAGTATGGTTGTTATAGAAGCACAGAGAACGCTGCTGCCCATTCTCTGGTTTGTCCCTTAGTCGCCTCTTACGACACCCACGGGAAGACATGGGATGATGAAATTCTTTACGTCCGGCACCATACGGAACAATTACATATTATATACATATAATATAAAATATTACCATCAATTTATAAATTTTTGGAGTATTACATAATGAGCATCAGCTAATGACATACTACCCAAAAACCATGAAAATGTCACCCATGATGAAAATATGTCAAATATTCGTCGGCGCCATTTTGTATTTTGGTTTTGACCCCGTATTCGATATGAGCGACCCCAAAATCCATGACAATGTCACCCATGACGCAAAGATGTCAAATTTTCGTCGGCGCCATCTTGTATTTTGGTTTTGACCCCATATTAGATATAAGCGACGTCAAAAATCTTGAAATTACACCCATATCGAAAAGATGCCAAATTTTCGTCGCCGCCATCTTGTATTTTGGTTTGACCCCGTATTCGTCATACATACAAACAAATCATAAATCTCCGCCCACCCATCCACTTCTAACCTTCACCGCCGCCAGCTTAACCTTACCCATCCAAATCCTAACCTTACTAAGAGCTGCTTAAACCCACCCATCCATTTCGCAACCTTGTCAACAACTGCTTAACAATACCTATCCAAATCCCGATCATACCCAACATAATTTCTAAATCACATTCTATTAATAAAAGGAAACTCAAACATACTTTTATTTCGGTCCGGTAAAATATCAACTCCTTTCGATCACGACATACGACTCACGCATGCACACTACAATCTTTTCTATTACTTTTATCGTATTTATTTTTTGCAAAAAAGCGATACGCTCGTCCTTCCACGAGCGCTTCTGAGCGCGGAATGATAAGCTTCGAGTGCAAAATGTATGAAGAAGTCGGCAAGTGTTTTTATTTTAGCTAATAATTAAAATATATATTGATCTGGATAAAAAATAATTATCTGAACCTATAAAGGACTATATATACCGCAATTTTTTTATAATTTTGAAGATAAAAAATGCTGTAAAATTAACTAAACTGGGACCTATTCGGACCATACTTTTTTAATATTTTTGCGATTATCGTGATGGGCAAAACGTATATGTGCGAAAATTTTGTATGATGTCATGCAATTTTTCTAATGCCAATCTGGAGCTGAATATATTATCTTTAAATTAAGACCATAGTATCTTCACATCTGTGATTGCATATACATTAAAATTGTACCTGAAAAGCACTGTTATTTGTAGAAAAATGTAATAGCGTCCTTAAGAATAGTGAATAAAATGAAAATTAAGTTTTGTTTTAATTTAAAGTGAGATAATTGGATGATAGCCTGTGACATATAGTGTTAAGACCATCCTGTGCGAGTTTAAAAAGTGAACTCTAGGAGTCTGCAAAAAAGGATAGGGCAGTGTCATTTGCGTTTGCGAAAGTTCGACAATTTTTGATATTGAGGGTACAAAGCTCATTGATGTAAAAGAGAAAAGGAGTATGGCCCAATATACTGCCTTGTGGCGACCCAAAATCCACTGCAAGTTCGTCACTTATGTGTTCTTCATTCTTTTTTATTTGATAGTAACGCCAGTGGAATGCCTCTAATACCAAGATCTTTAAGTTTTTGCACAAGCTGGGGAACAGAGACAGTGTCAAACCCTTGTGACCAAGAAATATAGTCATGCATTTATTTTGTTTATCTATTTTTTTACTAGAATATTGACAAGATCAAGTACTGCGTTTTCAGTTGAACGGCGAGCTCTTAATCCATATTGCGCCTCAGAAAACAAGTTATTTTTTGATAACCTATAAATAATAATATAAACCCTAAAATAGCAGAGGATGTGCGCTCTCGTAATGACCAGAAGGCGTTATCAAAAATATGCTTTACGGTAGACGGAGGTACAATTTCGCACGTGAGAAATACGAAAAACGCTAAGGAGGCTTGGAGTGCTTTACAAAAAGCATATGACGATAAAGGTATGGGTCGAAAGCCCTCTCTAGAGCGTAGATTGTACAAATATTCCTTGACCGATTTCCAAGACATAGAATCTTCTATCAACGCCGTTATGAGTACTGCTCAAGATCTTGAAAATATTGGTAAGAAGATCGACGATGGATCTTTGGCTGCGATTATTTTTGGAGGATTGACATCACGGTACGAACCGATGATCATGGCTTTAGTTAATTCGAATGTTGAAGTAATCTGTGACTTGGTTAAGGCAAAACTATTAAACGAGGTTTCTAAGGATCCTCACCAGAATGAGGTGGCTGCGCTACGTTCAACAGGTTCTAAAAGCAAAAAGAAGAAGCCGAAACGGACTTTTATCAGCCGAATCCAATAGAAGATAAAAGGAAATATGTATATCCATAACAAATTATAATTTTCTAGTACTAAGAGCCTCTGAGCTAAACTGCGGACGGACAGACGGACATAGCGAAACTATAAGGGTTCTTTGTTGACTTCGGAGCCCTAAAAAATAAAAGAGAAACTAAAGGGGAGGACATACGGTATAAGGTTATCTTTTCGAATATAATGCTCTATTCACAAACGGAGCGCACAGATTTTTATACACAGATTTTTACGTCACTAGCGACCAATCAACTGTTATTAACAGTGTCTGGACGTGACATTTTTAAATCACCAATAAGTCACAGCGTGTGTGTTTCGTTTTGTGTCCACACATAAATGTTTAAATCCCAAGCGACCAATAAGCTGTCTATATGTCTGTCTATTGTGGTATTCTGCTAAACAGAACCACATATTTTTAAGTCTATTTACAATTCATAACATTATACAAACCATACCTTTGTTATGTCGCCACTTGTGAAACCCTAAATTCTTAAGACAATGACTAACACCGCATTGCGCTCTGTACCGTGAGATTCGCCTTCTCAGCAATTCGATGGCGTGGGACCGAAGATTGCGCAATAGCAGTGATGAATATTGATTTAGTGTATTAGTGATTCACTCTTGTTTCTCACATCGAGCAATTGTCGTGCTTCTTAATTTTACCGATTTAAATGTAATAATTACTTTAATTAAATTCATTAAGTAAATTATATCGGTTTTATTTGCATCCTCGACTGCAGCCGTACGTAATTGGCGCATTCGGTAGGATACTCGCGGTCGGTTTCGCGTAAAGAGGAAGATATCCGCTATCGTAAAGCCGCCCGTGCGGCTATCCAGTCGCTCCAGAGTATCCCGAATCTACACGTCGTGCTGTATCGAGGAATCCAGACATTGATTACGCAAAGGGACTGATATAATGTTCATGTTAGTACATTAGATTATTTCTAGTGACCGCTTTCTCCTAGCCTGTACTAATATAACCTTCCAAAATTTTCTTTCCACGAAAATCTAGGAATACTAGGGTAGTTAGTAGTAGAGACTTAGCGATAGATTCTAGAAGAAATATTAATTTAGATACGTTGTACGAGGACACAGAATCGTTTTCTGAGAAAATGTCTTTGGATTTAGATACCGTTTTTAAAGCATTACGTTTGGTACCCGAATTTGACGGGAACCCGAATGTGCTGACTAGGTTTATTCAATTGTGTGATCATTTAGTTAAAGAATATTACAATGTTCAAGGTGGTTCCGAATTAATTAATTCTGCACTGATTAATGGTATATTAAATAAAATTGTAGGGTCTGCTGCTCGCTTAATCAACTCAAATGGTATAGCTACTGATTGGATTGGCATCCGTAAGGCATTAATAAATAACTTTGCTGACCAAAGGGATGAGACCGCTCTTTATAGCGATTTATCTCTTTTAACACAGGGCTCTAACACTACGCAAGAGTTCTATGAGCGTTGCCAGAACCTTTTTAGTACAATTATGACATATGTTTCCTTACACGACTCCTTAAAAACTACTATAGATGCTAAAAGGGATTTATATAAGAAATTAACGCTCCAGGCGTTCACGCGCGGATTAAAAGATCCTATAGGATCACGCGTGCGTTGTATGCGCCCTCAGAACATAGAAAAAGCACTAGAATTTGTACATGAAGAAACTAATACCATGTATCTGCAAAATCGTAATGACCGTTTGCCTGATAAAAGAATTAATAGCAATAACCAACCCGGTAATAATTTTAAAACGCCCTCTCAGCCGTTTAATATGCCTGATCCAAGACCTAATAATTATAGCATGCCAGGGACTGCACGATTCCAATTTCCAGTCCAACAAACACCGCAGTGGAAACCGATTCATTTCCAACCTCGTCAGTTTGGTCCGACCCGAACTCAGCAAATGTTCAGAGCACCCCCACCAAACTATAACTGTCAGAATAACCCATTTCAAGTAGTCCAGAATTCTCCTAACCAGCCTAGCGGGTCAGTGCAGCCACGCCCAATGAGTGGTGTTAGCCATTTCGTGAGCAGACAATTACCACCTACTAACGCTTTATCTAGGCATGATTGGAACAGATCAGGGAATCCTCTACCTAATAATTATTTTAAAACTCGGGAGATGCATTTTAATGATTGTTTCATTGATCCTTCGATCAATGATTTCTTTACCGATTATGATGGAACTTATTACGATTACTATGAGTACCCAGAAAATTTGTATTATGAATATTAATTATCCCCTCAGGAATGCATAAAAGAGGACGACAAAGACTCCAAGGAGCCGGATTTTCGGAAAACTCCGAAATCCGACAAATTAAAATAGAGATAAATCTCCAAACTCAACGATACCTTCCATACATTCAAATTGAGTCACCTCCACTTAAGCTTTTAATAGACACAGGTGCAAACCAGTCATTTCTATGTCCTGATGCTGTCGAAAAATACTTCAGTGATTGCCCATTAAATTATTCTCCATTCGAAGTGCATAGTGTTCATGCTAAAACTAGAAACGACTATTCCATTACTTTACCTATTTTAATGAATTTAATGATTCAAGTACAGTTTCATTTGATATCTATAAGTTCCACGACTTCTTTGATGGACTTATTGGTACCGATTTGCTAGAAAAATGGGAAGCTACAATAGATTATAAAAATAAATTATTTACAACTAAGTTCGCTTCAAACCCTATTAGAATCTATGACTCACGTAATACTAATTTGTATGAGAATATTATTCCAGCAGGTACATCTAAGTTACTAAAGATTCCAATTAACGTCCGCGATGGAGATGCTTATATTCCTGAACAATCTATTTCAAACTGTATCATACGTGAATGCCTTACTACGGTTAAACAGAATAGGGGTATATTAGAAGTACAGAATCCTAGTAGAAATGATATAATCTTTTCAATGGACCGTGCAATGCCTGCAGAAGTTCATAATGTCGAGTGCACGCGCACTATAGAGCAAAATCAACGCGTAAAAGACGTGTTATCGCGTCTCCGTACTGACCACTTAAATGAAGAGGAACACATTAATCTAGAATCATTGTGCTCGCAATATGCAGATGTTTTTTATATTGAAGGTGAACAATTAACATTCACGAATAAAATTAAACATTCCATTAAAACTACAGATGAGGCTCCAGTCTATACAAAGAGTTACAGATATCCATATATTCATAGACAGGAAGTACAAGAACAGATAGGTAAAATGTTAGAACAAGGTATAATTAGACCTTCAAATTCTGCTTGGAGCTCTCCTATTTGGGTGGTAGCTAAGAAAGCTGACGCGTCAGGAAAGGCGAAGTGGCGTATTGTAGTAGATTTCAGAAAGCTTAATGAGAAAACCATAGACGATAAGTACCCTATCCCCAATATAGCCGATGTCCTAGACAAATTAGGCAACTGCCAATATTTTACTACGCTAGACCTAGCTAGTGGATTCTACCAGGTCGAAATGGACCCCCAAGATATTACAAAAACAGCATTCAATGTAGAACATGGGCATTTCGAATTTTTGAGAATGCCCATGGGACTTAAAAATAGTCCATCTACCTTTCAAAGAGTGATGGACAACGTGTTGCGTGAACTCCAAAATACTATTTGTCTAGTATACCTAGATGATATAATAGTTTTTAGTACATCATTGCAAGAGCACATAGTCAACCTAGAAAAAGTTTTTAAAAGATTACGCGAATCTAATTTTAAAATACAAATGGATAAATCTGAGTTCCTTAAATTAGAAACAGCTTATCTAGGGCATATTATAGGCAAAGATGGAATAAAGCCTAACCCAGATAAAATCTCAGCAATAAAAAATTACCCTTTACCTAAAACCCCTACCGAAATTAAAAGATTTTTAGGACTTCTTGGTTATTATAGGCAGTTTATACCTGATTTTGCCAAAATAACCAAACCTTTGACTCAAAGCTTAAAGAAAGGCTCCAAAATTACACTTGATCAAAATTATGTCGAATGCTTTGAAAAATGTAAGACTCTCCTGGTCAATGATCCAATTCTTCAATACCCTGATTTTAAAAAAGAATTTATACTCACTACGGATGCTTCAAATTTGGCAATTGGAGCAGTACTTTCACAAGGGACTATTGGATCTGATAAACCAATAGCTTATGCATCGCGTACGCTTAACTCTAGTGAAATAAACTATGGCACTATTGAAAAGGAATTATTGGCTATAGTCTGGGCAACGAAGTATTTCAGGCCATACTTATTTGGACGTAAATTTAAAATTGTGACAGACCATCGCCCTTTGCAATGGGTGATGAATATTAAAGAGCCGAATTCCCGTTTAACCCGTTGGAGATTACGGCTAAGCAAATTCGAGTTCACAGTTGTCTATAAGCAATGAAAACATAATACTAATGCAGATGCTTTATCACGAATAGAAATCCATAATGAAGAAACTAGTTCGATAGTAGTTAACACCTCACAAGGTGCACCTTCAGACTCAGATTCTAGAACTGAAACCGCGGATTCTAGGACTTTAAGCGCCCATAGTGATTTAGAAAGTCCCATATTAGAAATTCCTATTTCCGACGACCCCCTTAATAAGTTTAATAAGCAAATATATCTTAATGTTGTTGGAGATATAAAAAGCAGGCCTTGTGTTTCTAAACCATTTGAAACACATACTAAAACTTTAATACAAATTTCAAAATCTAATTTAGAACAAGACGTTATTAGCGCAATTAAAGAATACGTTAATCCAAAAGTGAAAACAGGTCTTTTAATTAACCCTAAATTAGAGATGTATTCTATAATACCTATAATTCAAAAATATTTTAAAAATTCTGCAATGAAATTAGTACTTACCAAAACCGAAGTAGAAAATGTTAAAGATTATTTCAAGCAACAGGAAATTATAAAGAAATATCATGAAGGGAAAACCAATCATAGAGGCATCAACGAGTGTTATCTAGCATTATCGCGTAGATGCTATTGGCCAAATATGAAGGAGCATGTAACAAAGTATATCAATGAATTTCAAATATGCGGGCAAGCTAAATATGATCGCAATCCAGTTAAACCAAGGTTACAAATTGTACCTCCACCTACAAAGCCTTTTGAGGTTGTACATTTAGATTTGCTTAGTATTGAAACTAATAAGTATCTTGTAATTGTGGATGCATTCTCTAAGTATGGTCAAGCATACTTCTTGAGAGATGCTACAGCTATTAGCGTCGTACAAGCTTTACTAAAGTTTTCTACTCATCACGGAGTAGCCTTAACTATTGTAACAAACAATGGTCCGGAATTCAACAACCAAATATTCTCTGAATTTACTAGATTGCACAAAGTGCAACATCATAAAACCTGTCCTAATACGCCTAATGAAAATGGAATGGTAGAACGACTAAATTCCACACTGTTAGAACATTTGCGTATAATAAAATTAGAACACCGAGGAGAATCAATTACTAATCTTATAACTTATGCTATATTGGCATATAACAGCTCAATACAAAGCTTTACAAAATGTAGGCCCATCGATATAATTACCGGTCATTTTGATCCCCGGGATCCTTTAGATATGAATCTATCAGAACACCTCTTGCAACAATATATCCAGGAACACCGTAGACGAATGTCAAGAGTATACGATATTCTCAACGACACTTTACTTCATCGCCGCACAGGAATTACCGAAAATGTTAATAAGAATCGAGAACAAGAAAAAAATTATGAACCAGAGCAACAAGTTTTTATTAGGAACCCTTTATGCCACAGACAAAAGTTAGCATCTCGATATACTCATGATAAGGTATTAGCGGATTTGCCTATCCATATCTATACAAAGAAAAAAAGAGGCACTGTGCCTAAATCACGCCTAAAACGGGTGCCTAATAGTGCTCGTTTGTTACAGAACACTGAAAATACTACTAGTCCTGACCCTGGCCCTGGCCCGAGCAGACGAGATAACGCTAGACAGTCTTAACGATGGACCAGGTATTTTGCCCTTCAACCTTGGATCCACAAGAGTCATTTCACATTTCCACTCTTTCCTCCAAATTATAAACCTTGATGACATGCGCAATAGTTTAGAGACAGTTCACGGACAATTGCAAAATATTACGCCACAATTGAGTAATATATCACGATCTCTCTATGAACCCCACGTTAACTACCTAGGTACTAAATTAGAAGAAATATCGGAACAGTTAGAAACACTTGAGGTAAAGCGTGTTAAAAGAGGTCTCATAGATGGTATTGGTTCAGTAATAAAGAGCATTTCGGGTAATCTGGATTATACTGATGCATTAAAATACGATAATGCCATTGCAATCTTAAAACAAAATGAAAATAATTTAGTTGCTGAAATGAATCACCAAATAAGTTTAAGTAAGCAGTGGGTTTCGCGTAGCTCAAACGTTACAGATAAAATAGTAGAGAACCAAGATAAAATCGAGAAAATTATCAATTCTATTTTAGCTAGCAATGTTAGACATGAAACAGATACCATTAAATATGCTCATTTGGCACAGTTACTAATGATATTGGGAGACAACATAGATAGTTTGTCTAAAGAACTTGACAAATTACAAAATTTATTAGCATTTATAAGAGCTAGAAGTATTCATAATTCTGTATTGAACTATGCTATGTTCAAGGACATGATGAATAGATTAGGTGTTTTATATAATAAGGATCAATTTCTAGATATTAGTTTAAGAGAATATTTTGACATAATTAGACTAGGATATTATTACAATGGGAATAAAATAGTGATAGTTACAAAATTTCCGATACTTTACCCTACTAACTTTATCCTATATAAATTATCCCTGGCTCCTAATTATGATAATAAGGTCCTGATTCCAACTTATCCTTTCATAGCGGTTCACGAAAAAGATCTATTGTACATGGAGACAGAATGTCCGAAGTATAGCCACGGTCACCTTTGCGAGGATAATTTATGTCACCACCATGGCAAACAATCGGACTGTATCCAGCAGCTTATACTACACCAGAAAATTAATGAATCCTGCCAATTTACATCAGTCATCCTGTTTTCTGAAGCTATGGAGCAACTAGACGACCAACACTTCATTCTGAGCTTTCCTAAACCTACGAAAGTTCGTTTAACCTGTTCTGAAGATAATTATAGAATGCTGAAAGGGAGCTACTTATCCATCATACCCAAAGGCTGCGCGCTGAGAACTACAGCATTTACTGCAAGCAATCGTCATGATCAAACTAAGGGAAACATATTGAAAATTATGGACTTACCGATTATAAAGAAGAATTTGTATAACTTACCAATGAAAACGATAAAACTAGATACCATTGACCTTGGCAGTTTGCATTCAAGTAACTCTGAAATCGTTCTACAAGAACCTGTAACGCTACAGTCGTCGAACACTGAAGCTATATACCACACTACTATACCGGTATACATTCTACTATCCGGTGCAAGTGTACTCATTATCATCATTATACTTCGTCGTCGTAGATTGAAGCAGCTACATAAAGCCACTGATGTCATCGATATTAAGACTAAGGATAAGGAGACCTGCAACACCGAGATTGATCCAGCATCGCCATCGACACTATTTTCGACTAGAGTTTTCAAATAGTTGCCGATCTCGTGGAGGGAGATGTTATGTCGCCACTTGCGAAACCCTAAATTCTTAAGACAATGACTAACACCGCATTGCGCTCTGTACCGTGAGATTCGCCTTCTCAGCAATTCGATGGCGTGGGACCGAAGATTGCGCAATAGCAGTGATGAATATTGATTTAGTGTATTAGTGATTCACTCTTGTTTCTCACATCGAGCAATTGTCGCTGTGTCGGCGCGGCAGCGCAATAATAGCACTGAGGCACGCCAAAGCACGTAGCGGTTTGCGCTGGGGTTCAAAGATAGGCTAGACCTTGGGAATCTGACGGGTCGGTATGCTGAGAGAGATGCTGCATTAAAAAAACTACGACTAACCTCAGAGGCGGGTGTGCTCGTGCTTAATCCTGGCAGCGCTCCTTCTCTGTTCCACTGGACGTCTTGATTCGAAGTTCCCTGGGTACTGGCACTATTTGCTGACGCGAGAGTGGACTGTATGCGGTGCGGTATAACGGCGAGCCACGTGACGCTGGCTCAAGGTGATGATCAGAGGTGACCACCACGAATCCGGCGGCGACGATAGTCGATCGCAGACGGTGCGGTTTTATAAAGCGGTAATACAGCGGTAGGATCTCACAGCGGGTGAGGAATCCAGGGTGAATAGCCAGGCGGTTGACTTATCACGAGCGGTGAGGCTACCCTCGACGAGGGCCGAACGTAGACTGTTCGAGAGTCGAACGTGTAGTTTAATGCAGCGAAAATTGACAAGAAGGGTAGATAAAGTATTAAGAGAAATGTGGGTAACTAAACAATGAGCGCACCTACAAGTGGCGCGAACATGCCCCCGGCTTGAAAACCTTCGGTTTTCATAAAAATTAAAACTAAAAGTAAGAGAAAAGCGGTGGAAAACAACGAAGGAATTCAGGGGCAGAGTAAGTTATTGAGAAGGTAGAGTACAGAGGCGGACAACGGGTCTCTTATAGACACCCGTCGTCGTCCTAAATGAAGCGACTCTTACAACGCCGTCCTTACCAGGATAGGTGGCAGTGACGACGCCGAGAGGCCATGAAAGCGGAGACACATTGTCAGTGACAATAACAACAATAGAACCTATAGTAATAGGATTAGAAAACGTATTCCATTTCTTACGAGATTGAAGCAAATGCAGATACTCTAGTTTCCATCGTTTTGCGAACGATTGTACCATTTGGTCTAGCAAAGCATAACGTTTTAGTAAGCTTGGCGCTTCATTAGATGCCTCACTAGCAGGTAAATGTTTAAGTGGTGTTGACATTAAAAAATGTGATGGAGTTAAAGCGGTAGGTTCCGATGGATCTTCACTTAGTAGGGTTAGCGGCCGTGAGTTGATCACACACTCTATCTGCGTGAGCACAGTTGTCAGTTCCTCATATGTTAGCAATTGCGAACCAACGACCCTATGAAGATGCGTTTTGAAGGCTTTAACATAGATTTCATAGTGACCCCCAAAGTGAGGGCTACGCGGAGGATTAAATTTCCAAGTAATTTTATTAGCGGTTAATTAATTTCTAAAAGATTCTATATGATCTTCAGAATTAATGAGCGTATAAATATCCGATAGCGCATTTTTTGCACGTATAAAATTTGTAGCGTTGTCTGAGTATAGGACAGACACAGCGCCTCTACGTGATAAGAAGCGTTTAAATGCGGATAGAAATGAGCAAGTGCTCAGGTCACTTACGAGTTCTACGTGAACTGCGCGCACGACCAGACAAACAAAAATACAAAGATACGATTTAATAGAGCGAACGCCGCGTTTGCGATACGGGATAATATTTATTGGACCAGCGTAGTCCACAGCGGTATGAGTGAATGCCTCGGCTTCATTCACTCTACAAGCGGGTAAGTCACCCATTAATGGGAATACTTGATAAGGTTTTGCCCTAAAGCAAAAATAACAGTTATGTATAACATGACGAACTATATTTCGGCATGAAAGTATCCAATACTTTTGGCGTAAAATGGACATCAGAGTGAGCGGTCCAGTATGACAGTTCTGACGATGATAATGAGATATAATCATTTCAACGATATGATGTTTACGAGGCAACAGTATTGGATGCTGTTGGTCATAGCTGAGATCGGAGTTGCGTAACCGCCCATCGACTCGTATTAGACCGTTAGCGTCGAGAAACGGCATAAGCTTCTGAATAGCACGAGAACAACCTTTATTAGACTTTAGACTTTTCATTTCGTCAGAAAAACAAGAATATTGTAACGCGAGTAAAACCTTTGCTTCAGCGTAATTAAGATCGTCTGGAGTTATATGATTAGAAGGCGGTACAATTTTTATAAATCGATAAATGTTTGTAACCGTACGTAGGAGTACCAGCCATTTTGAAATGCGGTTTGATAAGTTAAGAAGCGGGTGACCATTGTCACTTACATTAGTTACAGCGGTTAGAGTCAGTACTTTCTTAATCTCTGGTAAACTATTATGAATTGAATTATCATCAGCAATGAATTTGGCGGGCCACTCATTTGTAGGTTGGCATAGCCAATGAGGCCCAGTGAACCACAGTGGACGGTTTATGATTTGAGCGGGAGTTAATCCTCGTGACAAGCAGTCACTCGGGTTCTGATCACCAGGAATGTGATAAAACTTATTAGCGGGAATGGCGGCTACGGTTTTTGTAATGCGCGTTGCTACGAATGTTTTGAATCGATGCGGTGAGGCGCTAAGCCACTGAAGTGCGACCATAGAGTCTGTAAAACAGTAGACATCATTAATAGAATGCCGTTTTTTGTATGTATCGATAACGCGGCGAACTAGTTTTGCCATCAGTAAGCAAGCGCATAACTCTAGCCGGGCTACAGATACAGTCTTCAGTGGAGCGACTTTAGATTTTGCGCAAACCAATCGAGTAACTGGTGTTGAGTTAGAATCATTTATAATGAGAAGGTAAACAACGCAACCATAAGCCTTTTCACTTGCATCAGAAAATGCAGTTATTGAAATTTTTGAATTTTCATAAACATCTAAATGGCGTTTAAAACGTAAACTTTGAATAGTAGGTAACTCATTTAAATAGTTTTTCCAAATGTTTATAATCTCTAACGGTGGTTGTTCATCCCAACCAAGTTTTAATATATAAAGATTTTGTAACACAAGTTTAGCGTATAAAATAACTGGAGCAATGAGCCCGAGTACATCAAACTGACGAGCAATAACAGATAAAATGTTGCGTTTTGTGATTGGACGATTTTCTAAATGTACAGTAAACATAAATTCGTCACATGTGGGTGACCACTTTAAACCCAGAACCTTTAAATTAGGGTCCTGTTCTTCAAAGTTAATGCTATCAGTGTGAAGCTCAGAGGTGGAAAGCGATTCAAGCAACTCACATGAGTTACTTGCCCACTTGACGAGTTCAAAGCCCCCGGCTTTGAGCAAACCAGAGGTCGTCTCTGAGCTGCAAACCCATTGACAGGTTTGGTGTAGAGTAACAAATGTCATCCATATACGTATTATGTTTTATGACAGTAGATGCAAGCGGGAAACGGGTACACTCGTCATTGCAGAGTTGTCTGAGTACTCTCATTGCCAAGAAAGGGCTGCTTCGAAGGCCGAAGCAGACGCGATTAAATTGATAAGTAATTAGCTGGTCGCAAGCGTTAAACCGAAATAAAATTTTTTGATATTTGCGGTCATTTGCATGAGTTAAAATCTGCAAATACATCTGTTTGATGTCTGATATAAAGGCGATTTTATATAAACGGAAATCTAGAAGAATTAAGAATAAATCATTTTGCAGATTTTCACCCGTATGCAAAACGTCATTGAGAGACAGACCTGAACTGGTTTTAGAGCTAGCATCCATCACCATGCGCCATTTAGTGGTGGTTTTATCTAACCGAGCCACGGCATGGTGAGGTATATAGTAACCAGACATATGGTTATCATTTCTAATGACTGAAATATAACCCTTAGCTATATATTCATTGATGATAGCGTTATATTCAATTCGTAGTTGAGAGGAAGAATTTAATTTACGCTCAAGAAACATGAAGCGCTTCTTAGCAGTGGCAAATGACTCACCAAGAGAGTCACGATCGCGGGAGAACGGCAGAGATACCGTATAGCGGCCCGTATTGTCACGGGAAACATTCTCAGTGAAAAAGGTTTCACATTCGAGAGCGGCTGGACTCAACGTAGGTTTATATTCAATCTCCTCGAGGAGCCAGAATGTTTGAAGTACCGAGTCTAAGTGCGGTGGTTCCACGGCGGAACATAAAGAAAAACATGCGTGTTCAAAGATATTAATCGGAGCATTACCGATTATCAAGTAACCAAAGATTGTTTCAAAGGCTGTAGGTGTGTCAGGCGATCCAGTGACACGACCTGACAACAAGATTTCAGAGAATAGCGGGGCACCAATCAGAATATCTATTTCTGATGGCGAATAGAAATTGTTGTCTGCAAGGGGCAGATTATTTAAATACGAGAGAGCGGAAACATCAACTTCTGCCGTAGGCAATTTATCAGTGATACGATCAATGACATAAGCATTAAGTAATACAGAAGCATTATTTAGTCGCGAAGATAACTCGAGAGAAGTATCCCCCTTAATAGGGTTAGGCGCAGAACCTATGCCCTTAACTACATAGTGAGATAGTTTATTGAAATGTAAATCTAATTTTTGACAACACGCCGAAGTTATAAAGTTATTTTGAGAACCCGGATCTATTAGTGCACGAACGCATTGTTTATGACCATTAGAATCAGTCGCATAAACTTGCACAGTCCCCAATAGACAGGTATTATTACGCGGTAACATAGATTGAATATTACATAACGAAACATCATCAATGTGCGTAGTAATGCAACCGGACAGCTGGTTATGTGACGTAGCAATCATAGCAGTGGGGAAGCGTGGCGGCGACTGCTGCGCAGGAGCAGGCGTAATGTCACTCGACGACGTCTCCCGGGAGTGATGGCTGTTGTCAGTCGTTTGTTTACGACATAACAATGAATGATGACGCGATTGACAAAATCTACATCTTGAGTTAGATTTACATTCACGATTATTATGAGTGATACTTAAACAATTAGTGCATGCGTTATGCTGTTTAATTAAATTAAATCGTTCATCGATCGTTAACTTGTGAAACTGAGAACATTTATCCCTACTAATATTATAAATGCGAAAGTAACTCTGTCTGTCTGTCTGTCTTTCTGTCTGTCTGTCTGTCTGTCTGTCTTTGCTTCACGCCTAAACTACTGAACCGATTTGTGTGAAATTTGGTACGGACATAGTTTGGAACTTGAGAATGGACATAGGATAGTATTTATTACAAAAAATAAAATATAAAATAAAATTTATTCCGGACATACAGCGCCATCTATTGGTCAAGAGTCGGCATCAGAAGTCACTATTCCACGCGAACGAAGTCGCGTTCAAAAGCTAGTATAAAACTAAGTGATTGTTTTGTTTACAAAGCTTACAGTTTTTATTTACGTTAGAGGACGTTACAAATGAATGAGTGGCTTTAGTTAACTTATTGTTGTTATAACTATGTGCGGAATCGATAACACTTCGTCTATTCGCAGGAGAAGCAGTACGTTCTAATATTTTAGTTTGCTCACGTAAGAACTTAACTAATTGATCATAAGTAGGCATAGATGTGCCTCGCTTATATAATTCGAAAGATCGTGCGGTACTAGGATCGATCTTTTTTAATGCAAGGTGTAGAAGAACGAAATCCAAAAGATTATCTAATTTTAATGAGTTTAAACTTGAAACTGCGGAACCAAATCTATCTAGGAACGTGTCTAAGTTTTTATACGATGCGATATTAAATGGCCTAAATTCCAATATTTGATCTAAATAAGCAGAAGCTAAACTACGCTTATCATCATATTTATCGAGAAGTGACTGCCATATAACACGGTAATTGTCCCCGTTGGGCACGATACCCGAACATACTGACAGTGCCCTACCAGAAAGTTTACTTATCAAATATTGAACGCGGTCGTGATCCGTTAAATCAGGATTTTCGTGAATAGTTCGCTTATACGACTCAAAGAATATAGGCCACCTAACAGGATGGCCACAGAAACTCATTATGTCGAGTTCTGGTAGACGAATAGACTTATGTTGCGGTAAAACATGAGAGTGTTGGACATTCTTCGAGTTGTCTAATTTATCAAAGCTAAACTTACAACGACAATACAAGTCTTCAAAGGCGTTAATAGATTGATAATTTACTTTATAAGATGCGTCAATATTTAATTCAACATCAACTAAATCATCAATAATTTCTTTATATTCAGAACGTAAACTGTCTAAAGATGTCATACTATATAAAAACAAATCCTTAGAAATATCGTTATCGAACGCCTTCAAAGATTGATCGTAAACTATTTGTAATCGGGAAAAGATACCATCACGTTTACCTATTAATTTAATACGTTTAATTTGCAAAACATCTAGTGATGTTGCATCTTCAAACTGTTCTTTAGCCTTTGTACGAGACATAGACATTTTGCAAAACGAGTGGTAATCAACTCAAGCGCAAAATAATAAAAGACTGAATTCGCAATAATACCCGTGACATACACGACACGAACAATAACGTGAGCAACGGTTCGAGAATGTTCACAGGACGATGAATTTTACTAACACCCTCACTACGAAAATATTAACAAGTTTTATAATTTTACTAGTTAAGTTATTTAACTACGTAGTTATCTCATAGGGATGGAATAGAATGGTACTTAATATTACAAAGCGTAAGTATACACTTATAGGATAAGCAGACGTACGAGTGTACTATATGAAATAGGCAATATAATATAACTCAATATTAGAGTGAAGCGGAATATTTAGATATGCCTAGGTCAAAGTGACTAGGTGTAGGATTAGGAACCAGAACTAATATCCGGCTCGAAGAGACCAGAAATAATGTGTCGGCGCGGCAGCGCAATAATAGCACTGATGCACGCCAAAGCACGTAGCGGTTTGTGCTGGGGTTCAAAGATAGGCTAGACCTTGGGAATCTGACGGGTCGGTATGCTGAGAGAGATGCTGCATTAAACAAACTACGACTAACCTCAGAGGCGGGTGTGCTCGTGCTTAATCCTGGCAGCGCTCCTTCTCTGTTCCACTGGACGTCTTGATTCGAAGTTCCCTGGGTACTGGCACTATTTGCTGACGCGAGAGTGGACTGTATGCGGTGCGGTATAACGGCGAGCCACGTGACGCTGGCTCAAGGTGATGATCAGAGGTGACCACCACGAATCCGGCGGCGACGATAGTCGATCGCAGACGGTGCGGTTTTATAAAGCGGTAATACAGCGGTAGGATCTCACAGCGGGTGAGGAATCCAGGGTGAATAGCCAGGCGGTTTACTTATCACGAGCGGTGAGGCTACCCTCGACGAGGGCCGAACGTAGACTGTTCGAGAGTCGAACGTGTAGTTTAATGCAGCGAAAATTGACAAGAAGGGTAGATAAAGTATTAAGAGAAATGTGGGTAACTAAACAATGAGCGCACCTACAAGTGGCGCGAACAGTCGCGCTTCTTAATTTTACCGATTTAAATGTAATAATTACTTTAATTAAATTCATTAAGTAAATTATATCGGTTTTATTTGCATCCTCGACTGCAGCCGTACGTAATTCCTTCATATCTGTTGATATTGTAATCAACTTTTGTAATTCATTTTTATATTTTTTTTCTGTTGTTATCATCTGAAAAGCATACTTTTAGTTATCGCTGATTGTTTTAATATCTACAACTTAAATTATATTGCTAATTTGTGAAATTTTTGAATATTTTCTACTGTGATATTTTCTTCTGACATGACATCTGTCTGTCTATTTTATTTTCTTAAACCATAGACCGTAACATAGGTACCATGGACTAGACCTGCTTTAAGCTAGGTGTACATTTTTATAAGGGTAGCGTAGACTGACCCCTTTGTGAACCGTTTTTATTCGTTCTGGTCTTTATTTCTTAATTGATATTTGAATATAAAATGTAGACGATATGACACAGAACGATGAAAAACGGGCGTCAGTTTTAAGTTTCGGATCTGGACTGAACGCCGAAAGATAAGATAAGATTTCTTAATACTACCAAGTGTACTATTGTATCTGAAGACTCTTTAAACTATAACATATACGGCTGTGAATGTTATCAAATCTTTGAGTGCAATAAATATAATTTATTGAGTGTTGGACTTAAATGTGAGCATTTTTACTGGGTCATTAACCTCGTCGGTCACCGCTTTATATAAAAGGGCTCGTTTGATCGGCGTATGAAGCCACAGCATGGCCTCCATACCCCTTGCTGCCTGTGCCTGCACCCCTTGCTGCATGTGCCTGCACCTGTGCTACTGCCTACCTGTCCGTTAGCCTGACTATTAATTCAGCTGCCTTCGACCATCTATCTTTATGCCGGCCTATCCGTCCTGCTGTCTACTTTACATCCTGCCTATCCGATTGCCTGCCCTACTCTACAGCCTGCCTATCCGATTACCGTCGTGGTGCCTGCTCATCTGCCTACCCAGGGCCTACCACGTCTTCCTGCCTGGTTAGCTGCCCACGTCGTGCGAAGCCGGACCATAGTTTTTATTATCTATATCCTTTTTCTTAGTTTTAATTTATATTCCCTTTTATTTTTACTAACGTGGCTAACGTTAGCTCGACCGAGCCTAACGTTACGCTACATAATCTATGTGTGGTAATAGAATTTATAAATTGCTGTCATAGTCTAGACGCTAGAGACGAATGTTGCTACGTGTGTAATTGTAACTAGCATGAATCATCTGCATGCAGTATAGAATGTCAAAGCGTATAAGACAGGCACGTTCACAGGACTTCACTGACTGTCGAAACAGATTCACACAGACAGAGACACGGTTACCGATTTAATCCAATAATGAATTCAGTCTTTAGAACTTGGATCTGGCGACAACTGATGCGCTTATAGCTGCTCGAATATTAACTACAATTGAAATCAATTGGATTCATAATTTCGCCTGACGAAAATTCAAATCAGCATGCTTGCTCATGAATTATGTGAGTCCTTAATAAACCCAGCGTGTTTATTGGTTTGACGTCATTGTCCTGCTTCGTTGGGGTGGCTCCTAAGCCCGGATATTCGAGCCTGCCAAAATCCTTCACTCGCATCACCGAACCTCATTTTATATCATCGGTAACATAATACTGTATATATACATTTATATCATCCTTTGTATTCCCTATAATCCTATTTAAAGGGAAATGACGGTATTTTTAAAGCCCCTCTTCATTTTGTCAGGACCGACATTTTCAATGTTCCCGATTTTGCAGTCGATATGAATACCATCGCGCATCTTTATGTTTATTTTATTCATTTACACATACAATTATTTTTACAGGTAGAACCCAAGGTAACAGTAGTCATACAATGCGACACTCAGCGACGCCCCTTAAAAACTGATCACACACCTACTCGCGTCCATGATTGACCAGTCCCAGGTAACGGCTCCGGGCGTCCGTCCGCACAAGTCAACTAGAGAACAACATAGTAATTGTCACCCTCTGGAATTCCGCCAAAGAGCAGAAAAAAATGTCCAAACGCTGAGAGACGCTATTAAGAATCATAACAGCCCGACACACTGGTGCAAATTTTAATAGGTTTGTACGGGCTACCGGAGTTTCGAACAGACTCTGCCTCGGCCCCAACCTTTGCCTACTGTTTGGAACGAGTAATCTCAATGATTCTAGGATTTGTGGATTGTTTAGCATCCCCCGAAAAACCATAAATACGTATTTTACCAAAGCAAGGTTGCGCCTCACCTCCAACCTATAGTACCCAACCATCCCTATTACAAAGAGAGTTGGGTACATAAGCGGGTAAAACGGATGACGGAGACGCCAAATTGCCTCATGTATAAGTACCGTGTCAATTTATTCGGAATCTTTTCCACCATCTGAGAATATTTAATTTCATAAGGATTCCAGATGATAGCACTAGTTTCCAAGTTGCTTCGCACCAACGCGTTATAAAGTGATGTCACTGCTGCCATGTTAGTGAATTCACGTGTTTCACGCATGACAAACCCAAGATTTTTGAATGCCTTTTTACACACTTGCACGATATGAGCTCGAAATGACAGATCCTCAAAAAAGGGACCCCAAGATCTCGCACTGACTTTACCCGCAGTATGACGTGACCGCCCATATTATATTCGTGACGTCGGGGTACCACGGCCCGTGTGAAGGACATCATATTACACTTTGTCACATTGAAGTGTAACTTATTTTCTTTACTCCACGCTACCACCCGATCGATGTCACGCTGAAGATTTTCACAGTGCGACTCGTTGGTTATCCGCATGGACAACTTCAGATCGTCAGCAAATAATAGACAGCCAGCGTCTTCAATGACCTCCGGGAGATCATTGACCATGATTATAAATTGCAAGGGTCCTAAATTCGTTCCCTGGCTTACCCCCGTAAGGGTGCAATACGGGTTCAAGTAGCCTGCGTATTCCGCCATTTGCTTGCGGTTGCCCAAGTAGCTGGAAAAGAACTTTAGAAGGGCAGGGGTAAAACCAGCCCTCGCAAATTTACTTAGCAGAATATCCACACTATCGAATGCCTTCCTGAAATCAAAGTAAGCTACGTCCATTTGGGAACCTACCTCTGAGTCCAGTATTGTGGCGGCCTGGTTTAAAAAACACATCAAGTTGGAATTCATACTGCGGCCCGCACGGAAGCCATGCTGCGCGTCGTTGAGCTGTGAGGCTACTTGCGAGTGGATAGATGAACACAACGCTGTCTCGAATACTTTAGCGAATGCTGACAGTACTGTTACTGGTCTATATCCTCTGACGTCTGAGCTTGGGGCACCTTTCGGTACCGGAGTAACCCTGGTCAACCTCCAGCCGTCCGGATACGAGCATTCTCGTAAGAAGCTATTGAATAGATGTAAGAGCGGCCGGGCCAGTACACTCCTACAATCCTTAACAATGAAGGGTGTCACTCCGTCTGGCCCAACCGAACGCTTGGGCTTAAAGCGCGAGAGCGCAGCACCCACCTCGCCGAGAGACAGCTGCCCTACGTGAACGCGGGCGCCGCGCTCGGGCGCCGCCTGCCCAGCGGCAGCCGCATTCAGCCGCGGCACCACCGCCCCATAAACCGAATGGAAGTATTCAACGAAAGCCTGAGCACACTCGTGCTCTGGCAACGGCTCACCATTCCTAGCTATCTTCACTTTGCTACGTTTTGAACGCTTGCTACCAATAAAACTCCTCGGTTCTTTTAAAAATTGTTGTTCAATACGATTCTGATATTCTCTGTATGCGGTACTAATTTTACATTTCACAACAGAACGAAAGTAAGAAAAATTAATCTAGTCTTCTTATAAGATTTATGCCAAAAAGCCTTGTGCTTAATATGACTAATTATGTCAGCAGTGAACCTGAAATTCTGGGTAGTCGTAACGAGAGCAATCACCCTTGGAGCTCTTTATTGGAGTGCTAGCATCTAAAATCCCGTAAAATACGTCATAAAATATCCTATTGCATCATCGGCATTACTCGTTTCATACAAAACGCTCCAGTCTACCCCTGCAAGTGCTAAGTATAAAGAATGGAAAAGAGGTAGAAACCTGCGGTTCAGGGCCGCCAGGGCTAGCAGTGACTCGCGCACGACATACACTTACTCGCAGTGGCGGATGCTGCGGGTCTGTACATGATAAACACTCACGACGTTCCTCGCTTACGACAATGTCGTCTTCGGGCAAAGTAGTAAGAACTACATCGAGTGTACGATTGTTACAATTCCGAATATTATTACATTGGCGAAACGCACAGAAGGTGACAAAGTACTCATAATAACATTGTACAGCTTGGTTTGTTGAGTACATATTGAGATCAGCTACTAACACAACTTTATCATAGTTAATACATAGCTGTTCCAGCAGATGGAACATATACATATCCCTTTCAATCGTTTGTGGTGGAATGTACGCAACACAACACAAAAAAAAAGAATGTTTTGTCTATATACCGTCGCACACACGATTTCGAACGGGTGGTGGTCCAAGCTAGCATTATTCGGCAACGGTATTCTGCGTAAGTCGAGAGTGCCGCGCGTGGTGGCGGCCAGCATGACCCCTCCATGTTTAAGGCCATCCGCGCGGTCACATCTAAGTAACGTGTATCCACTCGGGGCCAGTTCACCATCATGAATCGAGTCATTAATGCCGGTCTCGGTTATGGCTACCACCTAGTCAGCCATAGACCCTACAATATTATTATAAAATGTTTTCAATTTCGTGCGTAGTCCTCTAACATTTTGGTAAAAAAGTCCTAATGAACATTGTCTGTTACTAGCTTGGACCACATTCACACCGTTCGAGCACTGTAATCCTGACATTTGCGAATGGCTAGTATTTAAACTATTAGCAATAGCATACCGACAATGAAAATGAAGTGAATGTTAATTTATTTAGAATAATAATGTGCCTGTTGTTTGTGCTGTGAAGATAAATGTTGTTTTTTTTTTTACTTTGCTCGTTTGTTTATATATAAATCATGATTTTTAGGGCCGTTGCATGACCTATCTGCGTAGCTTTTTTCCAACTTTTTTGGTGTCGACTTTCAGTCTAACCAGATTTAGCTAGATACCATATTTGCATGGAGCGACTGCCTATATGACCTTCACTACCCATTAACTGGGTACGGTAAGGGGTACCGTAAGCCTGGTCAGATTTCAGGCTTCAGACTAGTACAGTTGCAGGACCGTCAGGACCCGACAGTGTAAATTGTCAGGCCAATGGACCTAGTTATTAAAGTACTCATCACAATCGACCTGAGGCAGGTCTTTTGCTAGAGACATGTGCTTACTTATAGTATAGCTAATATCACTACATTTATTTTACCATAGACCAACTGCCTAGAGCACACCAGATATCCTCAAAGTGTACAAATTAATCAATATAGCAAGTCTCAAGGGTAACCAACTAATCCACTTAGGTACTTTGAGTCAAAAGGGCGCGTGGCGTGTGTTTGGTCACAAACGTAGGTAAAGCGACGAAGTAGCAATTACGTGAACAGGAAAAGTAGCAAACCCAGCTTGTTTGCTCCAATATTGTGTAAACGCATAGGTAGGTATTTACAGATAGTGTTTTCATATTACATTATTGTTTTCTTTAAGGAGTAGTGTTTGTGGGTTTATTTGTTTTCCCTATAAAGTCCAAGATAAAGTGTGAATTACTTACCTACATATAGTGTACATTCATTTATACGCACAAAAGCACAGCTGCATTACAGTATCACAACAAACTGCTAGATTTTAGAAGATTGACGCACATGTCACACTTGTCGCAAATGTCACACGTGTCATATGTGTCGCACTTATCACATGTGTCTTACTTGTCGCATGTGGTTCATGATCGTACTTGTTGTATGTACTTCAAATATATGTGTCGCATTTGTCGTATGTATTGTAAATATTCCCCATCAATTTCGGCAGATGCCTGTGCTACAAACATGCAACTAATTCTGCCGTAACAGTATAAAACTTTTACAATTTACCACATTTCGCATACACAACCTAGTTAACGTACAAGGTACACCATTAACAAAATCCAACTTAACCACACGACTAAAAATAACGTCAAATAATTCACAAGATAAACTGAAAGAGGCTTTTGAAAGGCTTCAAAATGTTGGTTTTAGCGTATCGCAACAGTTCTCATTTGAGATAGCAAAACCACGCTACAAAGTAATTTTAATCCGTTGAGTACTGTAATGGGTGAATAGGAGCCCGTTTATGATCTTCATTATGTCGTGTTGTTCGGATGGTGATAAAACTTAGCGTGATTGTTGTTACAATGTTGGTAACCTTGCTTGTATTCGAGATTGTGGGACGCACTTAAAACAAGGGGTTTCGGCATAAAACGACTAATCTCTGCAAAATTGTACACTTTTATTATTTAAAAGTATCGTTACTTTAATAAATTTTTATTAAAACTTAGGAACACCCTGAGTTTTAATAAGAATATATTCCACATTTTATATTCCAGTAATAAATCCTGTACCTCATAATCTTTTCACTATTTAAAGTGCCACGCAATAAAAAAGAATTGCATTGTATAAAAGGTTACTAAAAGAGATTTTAATATTAGGGGTTAAAGTATGAAATTGCCGATTTTGACTGAAAAATTGAAATTAGTTGTTTTTTTTTATTTAAAATATTTATTTAATCAAAATAATTACCATTATTATCTATACATTGCTGCCGTCTAATAAGAAGATCATTTATGCCTTTGCGATAGAACTCTGGTGATCTAGATTCGACAAACTGTGTGAAAGCATTTTGTACTGCCTCTTGAAAAGAAAACTTTTAATCACGTAGAAAATTGTCCATAACACGAAAAAAATGGTAGTCCGTTGGAGCAAGGTTTAGCGAACACGGAGGGTGACGAATGGTTTCTAATTGCAGTTCCTGTAGCGTTACAACGGTTTCTCGTGCTGTATGAGGTCTCGCGTTATCATGGAGCAATAATGGTGAAGATCGATTCATGAGTCGAGGCTGTTTCACTGCTAGTTTTGCTTTCATTGTTTGGAGTTTGGCATAGTAGACATCTGCCCTTATTGCTTGACCAGGTCGGAGAAAGCTCCCCGCGGTGGGTTCCCGCATTGTCGAGGCGGGGGGTCTTAGTAACCGTAGCTTGGTCACCCACGGTGAAGCGAAGAGGAACCCGAGGAGGGGCCGCTCGTCAAGGCTTTTGGCGTTAAGCCGACGCAGTGCAGTTGCAGTGGTTTGGGAATAGTGCGGTGGGATTGTCGCAAAAAAAAAAAACACTACGACGACGTAGCGGCCAACATGAACAGGTTGCGGTGCTGCCTGGGCGACATCGCAACTTAGGCGGGCCGCGATGTCGTATGTTCTCCCAAACCCATACGATGTCGCGGCTGAGGGTTGGAGGCCGCGGCGGGATAGGAGTGCCGGTATTGCGGTGCGCCGCTCTCCCTACCTTCCGCGGCCTGGACGGGGTCGCCACCGTCTGATGGCGGACGCGGTGGGGCCGCAGGGGAAGAGGAGTGTCGGTATAGCGATAGCCGCTCTCCCTATCCTCTGCGGCCTAAAAATGGTAGGTGGCGGGGCCATTGACCTCGACCCGTCACAAGGGGACCAAGGGTGCCATACACGGGGTCGTCTGGCACCCATGTGCTGGTTTGGTCCCTGGGGTGGTCACGGCGCACAGCGTGTTCTGGTGCGCCGGGTGATGGAGGGTCCGGTGACGGACAGCCGCGGCGGGTTCGCGGTGAGTGCTAAAGCGTGCCCGTGTTCCCGCCATAAGCGGCAGAGGAGGACACCGTGGAGTTTTAGTGGGTTTGAGTCCCACATAACTGCGCTATCTCCCCGTGATAGCGCAGTATGCATGAGCATTTCTCCAAGGCAAAAAAAAAAAACAATGTCGGAGAAAGCTATAGTGAATAACACCATGCTAAGACCACCAAACAGTTACCATTACCTTTTTATTGGTAAGTTTTGCTTTAGAACAATGTTGCAGCATTTGACCTGGGGTCAGCCACTGCATTTTTCGCTTACGGTTATCGTAAAGAATACACTTTTCATCACATGTCACAATTCGATCCAATTTTCCTTCATTTTTGTATCGATTCGACAAGGCAACACAAGTTTCAATACGCGTTTCTTTCTGCAGATCAGTCAAATCATGAGGCACCCATTTTTCATATTTTTTATTTTAGTAATTTGATGCAAATGAGTCAATATTGTTGGTAAGGTAACATTAAACCATGCACCTAATTCCTGGGTAGTTTGGCTCGGATCGGCTTCCACCATCTCTTTCAATTCATTGTTATTCACCTGTATGGGCGGTCTTCCACGTGGTTCGTTCTTCAAATCAAAGTTTCCATCACGAGAGCGTTTAAACCAAAATCGCACGATGCGTTCATTAGCAGTCCTCTCTCCAAACGCAACATTGATATTGCGAGCTGTTTCTGCCGCGTTAGTTGCGCGTCGGAATTTGTATACAAAAATCACTCGAATTTTCGAAGTATCCATCTTTCTTGTCTAAGCTGAATAAAAAAAAAACAACTGAAAGTCGATAATCGAATGTTGCACATTTTTTAAAAGAAGAACTTCATAGGTACCACGTAAAAAAAGCCTCACTCAAAAATCTCAAACCATGAAGGTTCTATGTCAATTCGAAGTACCTATTACAATAAAACTACAATTTCATACTTCAACCCCTATTAAAAAATCTCATCAAATGCAATAATTTATGGCCACATAAAACTCGAGCAAATGACGTTCTTTCAGAAAAAGAGAGTAATATCATTATAAAATTTAATTAAAGTAAAAATCCGTGTAGGTATTTTATTTGCCCATAAAGCCTAGCATAATGAAAAATGCTGTTAAGGACCATTAAAAGATTAAAAATCCTGATGCGTGAAATGAACGGACATTAAATCCATTCCAACGTTCCAAGGCCATTACTCTACCTTTACTTTAAAAGGTAACTATAAACCTTGTTTTTATATATTTCTGAGCTGTTTAGCGACTGATTAGCAGATTCTAAATTAATTATTTAATATAGAATTTGAATAAAGAACCTGCTTATTAGAAACGTTGCTAAATTAAATAGTTCCGAGGTTTTTTTTTAAATTAGGCCTAAATTCTTAAAGACATTTTGTAACCCCTACTTTTTATTGTATTTACTAGATGTAGCATAAATATACAGTGAGCGTTTTCGCTATTTATGTGTAGCCGGCCTTCTGGTCTTATCTATTCTGTGGCACTAGATAGTTGGTTCCGTATACGGCTTGTTTCCGGGTGCTTCGAAGCGAATGGAGTCTATGTAGTGTGAACCTATTTGTAGGTAAAGTGCGGGTCGATCATGGTCGTAGTTTTGGCACTAGAAGCCATGTTCTATTGTTATTGGATGATTGGTTAAATGTTTTGTTTAATATACTAGTTTACTACTGAAATTAAATAAACAATACAAATATCCAAAGTTTTAGTATAGGTAATAGGTATATAAGAGGACGATGATTAGATTTCTAAGGGCTCTCTTAGGTTCCCTGCTGTCGTGCGTGTGCGGCACCGGTGCCGCACTGCGTGCTTAGTGCATACATACATATGGAAATAATCAACTGGCTGTGCGCAGTACAATGCCCGTACCGCAGCGGCACTACAGCAGTCCGACACCAAAAGTCTAAATTGAAACAGCCTTAATGGACTATTTAAAGTTAAGAACGTGTACAACCATTAAAGCCAAATTTTTATAGGTTTTTAAGCTAATGTTTAACAAATTATCAACTTTATTTGCTCAATTCATAAATCAGGGGTAAAATTAAAACATTTCATGTGAGAATTATTGTGTATATACACTACATTATTCCATTTTCTTGAGTTAAGAAGCCCACCATTTGCTCTATGTACGTACATTGTGAGAGTAGTTACAATCACATCTCTCGCGCTCAAACACCCTCTCAAATATCTGTAGGCCATACAAATATTTGTTTCGTGAGAGGATGGAAAAAGCGACCTTGTGCATGTAGACAGTGCCGCAATCTGGTTTCAAGTAAAACCTGCTTGAAAATAATTTATCCACCATCTTTATTAGATGTTACCGATATTTTTAAATGGGAAAAACATATTGAATAGAGACCGTGCATTTACAGAATGGAATGGCCTCACTTTAGGTGCAACGACAACCTAGTTAAAGCTGCGGGAGTCCGGTGGGTTCGATACGCACAGGACCGTTCAGTTTGGCGACGCTTGGGGCCTCCGTCCAGCAGTGGACGTCTTTTGGCTGAAATGATGATGATGATGATTTACGCGATAAATAGACAATGACACTCAGCGATAATGAAGCTTTCTATCAGTGAATGTATTTTGTATTCGGATAAGTTCTACTTCCGAGGATAACCTCTTACAAAGAAACAGTTTTATCCATACTAATATTATCATCACGAAAGTGTCTGTCTGTCAGTAACCTTGTCACGTTTAAACCGCTGAATCGATTGAGATGAAATTTCTGGAGGAGATAGTTTAAGACCCTAAGGATCCAGGTAGTGTCTCTTTGATAATAAAACACTTTTATGCGAGTGAAGCCACGCGCAGAAACTAGTATCTTTATTATATTCGATCAGAAGTTTTATTATTATAATTTTTACAAAACATTTTTCTCTTAATGCTCTGCAATTATATTAATAACTAGCTGACCCTCGGGGCTTCGCTCCCGTCATCTGGCTACCTACCCTGCCTACCCTGGCTACCCTGCCCCAAACCTAGCTACCCTGGCTACCCTGGCCACCCTGGCTACCCTGGCTTCCCTGGCTACTCTGGCTACCCTGTCTGCCCTGGCCACTCTGGCTACCCTGGCTACCCTGGCTTCCCTGGCTACTCTGGCTACTCTGGCTACTCTGGCTACCCTGGCTACCTTGCCCCTACCCTGCCTACCCTGGCTACCATGGCTACCCTGGCTACTCTGGCTACTCAGGCTACCCTGACTGCCCTGGCCACCCTGGCCACCCTGGCTACTCTGGCTTCCCTGGCTACTCTGGCTACGCTGGCTACCTTGCCCTACCGTGCCTACCCTGGCTAACCTACCTACCCTGGCTACCCTGCCCAACACCTGCCTACCATGGCTACCCTGCCCATAAGATGCCTACCCTGGCTACCCTGCCCAAAACCTGCCTACACTGGCTACCATGGATACCCTGCCCAAAACTGCCTACCCTGGCTACCATGGCTACCCTGTCCACCCTGGCTACTCTGGCTACCCTCGCTACCCTGGCTTCCCTGGCTACTCTGGCTAGCCTGGCTACCTTGCCCCTACCCTGCCTAACCTGGCTACAATGGCTACCCTGCCTACCCTGCCTGCCCTGCCTGCCCTGCCTGCCCTGCCTGCCCTGCCTGCCCTGCCTGCCCTGCCTGCCCTGCCTGCCCTGCCTGCCCTGCCTGCCCTGCCTGCCCTGCCTGCCCTGCCTGCCCTGCCTGCCCTGCCTGCCCTGCCTGCCCTGCCTGCCCTGCCTGCCCTGCCTGCGCTGCCTGCCCTGCCTGCCCTGCCTGCGCTGCCTGCCCTGCCTGCCCTGCCTGCGCTGCCTGCCCTGCCTGCCCTGCCTGCCCTGCCTGCCCTGCCTGCCCTGCCCTGCCTGCCCTGCCTGCCCTGCCTGCCCTGCCTGCCCTGCCTGCCCTGCCTGCCCTGCCTGCCCTGCCTGCCCTGCCTGCCCTGCCTGCCCTGCCTGCCCTGCCTGCCCTGCCTGCCCTGCCTGCCCTGCCTGCCCTGCCTGCCCTGCCTGCCCTGCCTGCCCTGCCTTCCCTGCCTGCCCTGCCTGCCCTGCCTGCCCTGCCTGCCCTGCCTGCCCTGCCTGCCCTGCCTGCCCTGCCTGCCCTGCCTGCCCTGCCTGCCCTGCCTGCCCTGCCTGCCCTGCCTGCCCTGCCTGCCCTGCCTGCCCTGCCTGCCCTGCCTGCCCTGCCTGCCCTGCCTGCCCTGCCTGCCCTGCCTGCCCTGCCTGCCCTGCCTGCCCTGCCTGCCCTGCCTGCCCTGCCTGCCCTGCCTGCCCTGCCTGCCCTGCCTGCCCTGCCTGCCCTGCCTGCCCTGCCTGCCCTGCCTGCCCTGCCTGCCCTGCCTGCCCTGCCTGCCCTGCCTGCCCTGCCTGCCCTGCCTGCCCTGCCTGCCCTGCCTGCCCTGCCTGCCCTGCCTGCCCTGCCTGCCCTGCCTGCCCTGCCTGCCCTGCCTGCCCTGCCTGCCCTGCCTGCCCTGCCTGCCCTGCCTGCCCTGCCTGCCCTGCCTGCCCTGCCTGCCCTGCCTGCCCTGCCTGCCCTGCCTGCCCTGCCTGCCCTGCCTGCCCTGCCTGCCCTGCCTGCCCTGCCTGCCCTGCCTGCCCTGCCTGCCCTGCCTGCCCTGCCTGCCCTGCCTGCCCTGCCTGCCCTGCCTGCCCTGCCTGCCCTGCCTGCCCTGCCTGCCCTGCCTGCCCTGCCTGCCCTGCCTGCCCTGCCTGCCCTGCCTGCCCTGCCTGCCCTGCCTGCCCTGCCTGCCCTGCCTGCCCTGCCTGCCCTGCCTGCCCTGCCTGCCCTGCCTGCCCTGCCTGCCCTGCCTGCCCTGCCTGCCCTGCCTACCCTGGCTACCCTGCCCAACACCTGGCTACCATGGCTACCTTGCCCAAAACCTGCCTACCCTGGCTACCCTGGCTACCCTGCCCAAAACCTGCCTACCCTCGCTACTATGGCTACCCTGCCCAAAACTGCCTACCCTGGCTACCATAGCTAACCTGGATACCCTAGCTACCCTGGCCACCCTGGCTACCCTTACTACCCTGCCTACCCTGCCTACCCTGCCTACCCTGCCTACCCTGCCTACCCTGCCTACCCAGCCTACCCTGCCTACCCTGCCTACCCTGCCTACCCTGCCTACCCTGCCTACCCTACCTACCCTGGCTACCCTTCCTACCTACCTACAATTTTTTATCTATCATCAATAGTTTCCTCAGCGCACGCCAAATAATATATTTTACAGGCATCATTTTGCTACCTTTGGTTACATTATTGCAATTTTCATAAGGATCTCTAATTTTTTTGGAAATTTATTATAGCTTATGACACTACGGAATAATGTAGCTTTCTACTGGTTAAAGAATTTTCAAAATCGGTTCAGTACATCCAGAAATTACCCCTTACAACGTCACAAACTCACAAATTTTACCTCTTTATAATATTAGTATAGATAAGCTTCAGCGTTATCCTGTAATAAATTACCTGACTTTATGGCAATTACATACTTACAATAAAGTAATTAGCGATCCTCAACATTCAGTAAATTAATAGGCACTCGTAGGGATTTCTGAATTAGATCGCTTCAGGGATTGGATAAGTAGCGGAATAATTAAATAACGAAACTAAATCCGACTACCCATAAAAAGGTGGTGCAGAAGGCCAAAAAATATCAATCAAAGATCCTTTTAATAATATAATCATCATCATAATCATATCAGCCGAAAGACATCCATTGCTGAACATGGGCCTCCCCAAGTGTCGCCACATCCACCGGTCCTGTAGGTGCGTCTCGCATCCAAGGGTTCCCACAGTCTTAAATATGGTAACCTGTTTGGTAGTTATGTAGATGACAGATAGATGTATCCGTATACGGATGCAATATGTGACAATAAGTAGGACGTATTTTGTATTTATATTTAAGAGTCCTAGAATAATTGAATCAATTGTCCATTAATATCATTGAATTTCTCGCCTTTTCTAGAAGATGCATAGATTCTAGTGTATCGGCAAAACTTGCAAAATAAGTTTCAGAACATACAAAAAAATTGTGGAATTCGGTATTTGAATTTTCCTCAATTGCCTCCCAACGAGTGAATCTTCTACCGATTATTATTTCCTTACCTCGGGCAGAAAGCAAAGGAAATTTGTTGTTTATTATTCTATTTATATATGTAGGTATTAGTTTTTAAAGGTGAACGTACCCGCAATACGTTAGTGGTTTGAGTTCATTTAATAAAAAGATTCGGTTTTAGTTACCTCCGGTTATAAGATAATGCTGTAGTATATACGCTACGGCATTACGGTTGCTAGGTCTTGGATCCCATAACTTGTGGGAGCCTGTAAAACGGGCGGCTATAAATTGGAACTACTATTCTGATAGTGTTTAAAATTTACTAAATTGCATTTATGATACAAACTAAAAGAAAGAAAACCAAGAATAAAGCGAACAGAATAGATGAAGACAATAATAAGTTTTAATAAAGAACAATTCCAATTCTATTATTTATTAATTCTATAATATACGAAAAAGATAACGGTCATAAGTTACATTTTGGTCCAAATCTGTATTTCCCTCAGGAATAAAATCTTCACGGGCGAAACGTTTCATCTAAAAGCTGGTAAGGAAACATACTCGCGATACAATGACCTGCCAGAGTGCCAGCCTGCCACTGATCGTTCATTGTAGGTGGGCGAGCGATCGGTCAATGCCACCGCACGCTGATTTTATTTACCGAGAAGAGTGCCATGATTTGTACTACGTGTATGAATGGCACGATTCCCCGAAATTCGATTTAAACGAAAATCGAAGGAAAAGTTCCCTTGTTTGCGAAGATTTGAGGTAATAATAGAATGCTCGGCATTTCTATTTCAGCTTATTGTTGTTATATATTTCGGTTACTCCTGTTGCAGATGTTAGTTCTGTTTAAATGTGAGGTGTGTGTTATATCTTTGAATGAGACATAGATAGGGATTAATTTTGAATGTCGTAGAGATGTTTCCAAGAGCCACAGCAGCCGTGACACTATTTGTATAAAATAATATTTTCCAAGTCTATTAAAATAAAATAAGATACAAGATTAAAATGGACTACATTTTTCATTCAGAGTCGGTACGAAGATAATCTCCACAGAAAATTCTTTCTTAATTCCTTTCGTTTCAAAACTCGCCATCTTCCGAGCCCAAACCTTTTATTATGAATGCGGGAACTGAGTTCAACTATCACGATTCCGAACCATTAAACACTCCGAAATACTGCTCACAACGTTAAAATATACGTGTAATTCTCCAACACATATTCGGTGTTTAAACACATTCATGTCAATTAATCAAACCACATTAACTTGAATCTTGGCAACAATAAGTTTGCGGTAAAAAAATCAATGCATTAGCTAACGCCATGAAATTTTTGTGGCGTCATCTTTCGGTTCATAAATTTTGAGACATTATCAAAGTGCTGCGAACGTTCCAAGGGACTTCGTTTGCCACTAAGTTCAGGCACGTTCGGAAGTTTTTAGGTACTTCTTTAGTATTTTTTTCGCTTTTCTCATTCTTTTACGAACCGACAATTGTTTTAAATATACATAGTTTAAAAAAAAAAAAATAGAAAATAATAAAATTAAAGAAAATTCGGCCTAACTCTAAAGGAGAGCCTGGAAAACCTGCAGCCTAAACTGTGTAAGTGAATTCGGCAAAGAACACGTATAGGTAACGGTGAAGACACCTTTAAAATAATGACTTTCGTGTTGCGTAATACAGTCAAAAATAATTGTTCCCTTTGCCCTGCCGAACTCACTTACGCAATTAGGCTGCTAAGCACCTGCATCAGCTGTGTACAACCTTAACACTAAGTGAACTCGACAGTTATTGGTTAATGTGTTTATTAGGTAGTTGCGAATACCTAGGTACACATGAACGGTATCTACTGATTCAAGCTTTCCCACTTTTTACTACAGTCTATCGCCATAAGGATCAATCTTAATAATATTATAAATGCGAAAGGTTGGGTGGATGGATGTATGTTTGTTACTCAATCACGCTAGAACGGCTTAAGGGCCTACATACGCTTTAGTGCCGTAAAACGATAACTTTCTAAAGCATACTCCTCAGTAACAGCTAGGTTAAAAGGATTGAAAAAAAAAAAAATATTATTGATTCATGTACATAATTTTGAACAGAAGGTTTTTTCGTGTAACTAATAGTTTTGCTTTAAAAAAATAATTAACAACACGATATTTTTTCGCAACTTTTCGAAACTCCTCCAAAACGACTTGGATGACGTCATCCAATCGGGCCTTTTCAAATCATTTGCTGGATCGAATTAGGGAGAGAAAAAAGTTCCATTGAAATGTGACACCTGTTCAGGCGAGCTGGAATCAAAGGGGGATGTGATAAAGACGGAGGTTTTCAATAAAGGCGAATCGTCCCTTTTCTTACGCATTTATATATATATATGTGTTTTTCTGTTCCGGAACTTGGGCATTATCTCCCTCCTAATATATTATTATAGTACAGTAAGGTGTCAAAATTGCATTCATACCTCAATGTTTATAGTCACCTGTACGGTTCTGTGCATATAAGTGTGTGCGTGATGTTTCAACGCAACCAGTCAGACATCATACAGTCTAACTACGAGGAGAAGGGGCGTGGTCAACGCCACACAAAGATAAAAATATATGCTACTCGTTTTACTACAAAAGTCGTGATGGTCAGGATGGCTGGACCAAGAGAGATTTTGGAGGTTTGAGCAATACCAAGCTTTTATACCTATTTTATACTATTCCTATTCCGTGTCGAGCCGGTTCAAAACTAACTCTAAAATTCGTCTTAGTAGTTATAGTAACTTGTGGCAGACTTGGGAGAGAGGGCCACTCTAAAGCGGGATCGTAGTAGACGCGAGTTCAAATCTCGGCTGCACTAAGTTTCTTTTTGTATTTTGGGTAACCTATACTCATGGTAACAAATAATGACTAGCAAGTTACCCGAAAGGAATGCATCTTAGAATAGGTATAAAATAAAACTATGTTTTTATGCATCATTTGTTAATATTGTTTATACCTAACCATTAAAAAAGAAAACAAGTTAAAAATAAAGTAATTTATTGATTTAATAAATATTATTACAACTAATTTAAATAGTTGGCTTATAAAAAAAATATAGATAAGTTTTAATTTTTGTATAATAATATGATAACTATTATTATTGAGGCTATAGCTTAATTATTTCGTTTTCTCTAGGAAAAGAGGATTGAAGCTTAACCTCAACAATACAATGCTAAACAATACAATGTTACAATGATGTTTACATAGAATACCGTTAATAGTTAAAACAATGAATGTAAAAGTAATAAAAAATAATATTGTAATAAAATTAAAACTTTTTACATAATAAATTGGTTCTTTGGTCGGTTTAAATATCTTTATTCACATTAAGACAAATTGTCATTACAAATATACGCAAACATTTTAGAAGTATTATCCCAGTGAGGGTCAAAGAAAAACAAATGGTTCGTTGTCGACTAGGATTTCAACACATTCCCGAGATAAGGCGGTGGTCAAAGTTAAAAGATTCCAAACACTGATTTAAATAAAATACTAAATTAAGTCACTTCTTTTCTTCGGCATGGAGTGCGCAGTAAATAGTGCACAATGGCGTATCGAATTCACTAGCAAAACGCCTAGTTGGTATAAAACCATTGTTTTCATATTCATTCAACCATAAAACTTCATTGAGACTGACTTATAAGCGGTGGTCTGCCACTTCATGCACGACTCTTGAGACTTCCTTCTTTCTCAAACTTCGGTATCCAACGAATCACAGTTCTCCTCTAAAAAATAAAAAAAAAACACTTATTAAACATATTAAAAAAAAAAAAGTTTTATTTACATAATTGAATGAATGATGATACAAAAATATCATGCAATATATTTAAAAATTCATCACATTATTTTTATAATATAACTTACACATAATCCGGTTGAATCAGAAATTTGTGATTGTATTTAGCCTATTCTTATGCAAGGCAACAATGTTTGCCCTATTTTCTATACTTATATTTGTTTGTATAACATATTACTTATTATTTTCAATTACACACCGCTATTATTAAAAACCACCACGAACGCTCTGATTAAAGTTCACCAACCTGTTGGTTGGTATATGAAACGTCGTACTAAGTATTTCTTCAAGAAATTCATATTGTTTCAATATACCCTCATCTTCAGTTATTTTACCGAATAAAATAAAAATGTCTACCCTCATCCAAATGCAATGCTCAAGATCCAATTTACTAAACACTTAAACGCGAATATTACTGACAACTGAATAAATTAGGTCATAATCATAATATATCGCACGCTTAGAATTATAGGGACCTAATCCAAAATTTAGTGATTTTAGTTAGATTCATAATATGGCTTAAGTTGACCATCTTCATCGACTTAATCGCGTAAAAGGGACGAAATGATACTTGGGTCTCTTTTACTCCGTCCACTTCAACCGCCTGTGGTCGGTCAAAGAGAGACAGAAACACTGAAACAGTAATGCGCCGCGAGTGTAGTAAGCAGGTTGCCACGTGTTCGCTAATGTGAAGACCTAAACCGAATTAGGCCAATATCGAAAAAAAAGGTAAGTAGATGTAACAATTTAAATAACGTAAAGACCCATTTTGGATTGTGTCTACTTGTTACAGAAATTTCAATATTTAACTGTGACTTATTTGTTATTAAGACATTCTTTTATTGAAAATAATTATAACCTAAAGACGCAATCGTCATTTGGTCTATGTCATTATTAAATTAATGTTTATATTAAAAACTAACTTATGATTGTGTCTTTCATCTAATAAAAATCATTATATTTACACCGACTAATTTACACATAGGTCTGTCTAGATTTAACTCATTCGTTATGTCATCAAAAAGTGGCTTATTAAAAAAAAAATATAACAATCAATTATTTGTATTTCAGATTCCAGGAAACTTCTTTGGGTTAGATTCAGAGGGTATTTAAATAAAAATGAAGAGAAGGGCGGACTATATTTTAGAAAAATTAAATATCAGTAATAAAAAACTGGTAAAATTATCTACTTAATATCAAAATGTTTTTTTTTTTACTTAATAAATAAACTTAATTTAACTTTTCTTTGTATATCTGTAGATAAATTTTCACAATTATTTTTATGACATTATCTAATTAGAAGACATTATCTTATTTCTTTCCAGGACAATGATTTAGACAATATTGAAGCATCAACAATGAATATACAAGAAAGAAGTGCTGGTAGTGATAACGTTATGGTAAGTGATATTATATTATCTTAAAACATTATAAACATTTGATAATTAAGTTACTTTCATTTCAGGTACAAACTGTAAAAGAAACTGACAGTTTGAATTTAGGGAGAAAACAGGAGCTCTGTGAATTAAAAATGGATTATTCCTGTGAATCCTCATCTAGTACTAGTAGCTCTAGTTCTTCTTCGAGTAGATCATCATCAACATCGTCTTCCAGTTCCAACAGCTCTTCTTGTAAGAGTAGGGTAAATGCTCATTCCATTATAGATGGGCCTTCGACATCAAAATTAGGTCAAGTTGCAAGCAGAACAAAAGGAATCTTTTATCAATCTCCTTTAAATTCAAATGAAAGCGATGTGGATTTAAGTGACTCAGATCCAACTTATACTGTAGAAAGATCACGATCAAATCTTAGACAGACTCTTTCATTAAGGTCCAGCACCAGTTCTTCGCTTTCTTCCAACAGTATTGCCAATGCCCCGGCATCTAATGGTACTAGCCCGCAAACTACCAGAAACTCCAGAAAACGTACTCGTGATCCATCTAGATGGAAGCAAAATGTAGCAAAGATGTTAAGAAATTCTGGAAAAGCTTACGTTTCAAGTACAACTAAAAAAGAAGTAGCTGCCCGTTGTGTTAAAGATCCTTGTAAATGTAGGCTTAAATGTTCTGAGAACATAAACGATGCCGATAGAAGTACATTGTTTAATACATATTGGTCTTTAAGGAACATTGAACTACAGCGATCTTATATAAGATCTTGTATGATGGAGATAATGCCAAAGTACAAATATACGAATGCTTCTAAACCTAGATTACCAAAACAATGCTTTCTATTTCACAGTCGATAATACCAAAACTCGTGTTTGTAAAACTTTCTTTATTAACACACTTGGTATATCAGTTTTCTTTGTAACTGTTCTGATTTGACGGTCACGTCAAATCAGAACAGTTAAAAAGAAAACTGATCCACAAGGATTCCTAGCTAATGACATTAGGGGAAGACACCCATCAAGAAAACCTACAGATCCATTACTCATTGAAGGCATAAAACAGCATATTAATTCGATTCCACGAATAGAATCACATTATCTGAGGGCTACGACTTCCAAGGAATACTCCTTAAATACATTAGTGGTGAAAAGACGATAACGGATCTCTGGAAAGATTTTGATAAATTTCAAAAAGAAGAAGAAAAACCTACTTATGATTATTGGCTGTATTATGATGTTTTTACTAAACAGTTTAATATAAGCTTCTTTCAACCAAAAAAAGATAGGTGTGACTTGTGCTTGGATGATGAAATAGCTAACCCAATACGAAAAATAGAAATTAAAATTAAATATGACGATCATCTGAAGGAAAAGGATCTGTGTCGACAAGAAAAACGTTCAGATCGCCAGAATATCAATGAAACGTTAATTTGCGCTGTGTATAATTTACAGGCCGTCATGCAGTGTCCTACTGGAGACACATCTTCTTTCTTTTACAAATCTAAACTGAATTGCTTGAATTTTACTATAGTGGAAATGTTAAAGAAAACGGAGACAGATAAAAGACGTAAAAAACATGAAGAGGATTCAAATGAAATAGGTGCATATGGTAATGTCTATAGCTATTTCTGGGACGAAGTTCAGGGAAAAAGGGGTGCTATTGAGATTGGGTCATGTATCCTAGATTACCTACAACGACTTAATGAGGAGAATCCATACAAAACTCTCCACGTCACATTTTATTCGGATAATTGTTGCGGGCAAAATAAAAACAAATTCATAGCATCATTATACTCATATGCTGTAACTGTTTTTGAGAATATTCACTCAATTACACATAAATATTTAATAAAGGGGCATACCCAGAATGAAGGGGACAATGTACATAGCCTTATTGAAAAGGAAATTAAGAAAAATAAAAAAGCCGGGCCAATAAACGCACCCTACCAATATGTTACCCTGATTAGAAATGCACGTAAAAATGGTAAGCCCATTAATGTGAAAGAGTTGACATACGACTTTTTTGTTGACTTAAAGGTTTTACAAGAAAGCTGGGGCTATAATTATAATCTAGATGTAAAAAAAAACAATCTGTTATGGACCAACGTCAAAGTATTGAGATTTTGTAAGGCGGAACGGTTTATATTTTATTATAAGACTTCGTATACACAAAGTGCCTTCACCATGGTCAATATGAGAAACAAACGTAAGAAGATGATCAGTCCGGAAGAAATAGCGCTAACCAAAGCATATTCTCAAAGAATAGAGTTAAGTGAAAATAAAAAAAGAGATTTGCGCGATCTCATTAATAAGAACTTAATACCTAGTTACTACGCTGATTTTTACAATTTTATACTTTAAATATTATGTTTTCAAAGTCTATGAGACAACCGTGAATAGTTTTTTAAATAACAAGTAGTTATAAACGAGTACATAAGTAATAAAGTGATTTTTATTGTTGTATGAAATTATCAGAGAAGACTGAGTTGTGTTATATCTTTTTTTTTATTTTTGTTCTAGGATTTTGAACCATATACTTAATTTGTCATAGAATAATGATTGTGATAATAATTGTAAGTATATGAAGTTTGTGAAGTGATTTCTAATAAAACATCTTTTTATTATTATGAAGTTTTTTTTAATTTTCTTGAAAGTACCGTTAAAACAATCTGTTATTTATTATTACTAAGGCTTATTTAGGTATGTAACGAGACTCAAGACGTATGTTCAGAATTGCAGAGACCTAAACAATATTAGGTCTTTATAAAAAACTGTGATTTTAGAAAATTACAGACCCAAATAGGCACTCTCTACAAATTAATTAAAAAATTAATATTTATAATTATTATTATTTTGTTTATAGTGTTTAAATATGTAAACAATAACTTAAGCACGATATCAAAGCATTTTTTGTTAATTTTTTCTAATCTACAGCCAAATTTACTTATTTTTGTATAAAAAGTACCAAAGTCCGATTCTTTAATCGACGTTTACCAAAACCTTACTTTTTTGGATTAAGTCACTATAATTCTAAGCGTGCGATATAGTAATAAATGCAGCGAAGAACATAATATTATTAAAAGAATAACAAAATTATTATTTAATATTTTCTATCATTTATGAGATTACATTAAAAAGATAGTTAAGATTTAAATCTTTATTAATATTTATGCCTTCAATTTAAATGAAGAAATAGATAATTATTCATATTCATAAGTTAAGTGTATTAAATTATAATAATAATAATTTGATTATTAGTTAAAAATTATATTAAAAATATTATAAAATGTGTATAGAATATTAAATGAAGAAAAATTTAATAATAATAATTTCACGGGATTCGAACCAGGGTTATCGTAGTATACCTAGAAGTGTTTACCGCTAGGCCAGGTAGACACTTACGTATAGCATTGAAATTAAATACCTCATTCCAATCAAAGTAACTTAAAGGTAAATTATTATCTACCGCATATTATCTTTGCTACCGCGCTCTCTAGGATTCTTGATGAATAGCAATATACGGGAGTAAGTGCGATCAATGTTGGCGAAAAAACTTGTGGGTATTGTGTTTGAAATCTACCCACAATGTTATGAAGTTTAGGTAAACGTTTGTATTATATTATAATATCTACAGATGAGGATGGATTTGAAATACCACCCACATGTTTTGTGATTTTAATAAATAGTATGACGTTGTGGTCATGTCGCGTTCTCATTGGTTCATTAAGAAAGAGTTCGATATACAGGTGTCTGTATGAGTGTTATGTGTCTATAGAAGAAGGTCGTAAGTGGGACTGATTGTTTATGCTATAGTTTCGTGAAGTTGTGACTGCGATTTTAACCGTGATAGTACCTGTGTGTTTGTATACGTACCATCATTTGTTATGTCATAAGAAATTATCGTTTGCTCTGCGAAACGAATATTATTTTCTGAATGAGTTATCTTTTTTATAGTTCTGTTATAAAATAATTCTGCTAGCGCCGATATTTATAGATAGTTTTTTTGATGTCTGGGACTTTTTTGCAAACAAAACGTCAATCCCCCTGGTAGCGCCATCTCTTGTAAATGTCATAAATCAATGACCAAAAACACATAGACAAACGCATTTGAGATTTCGCGGGCGATCGATATCCTAATTATCTCGTTCCTTCCTCATTCCTTTTCCCTTTATGTACGCCTTAATGACAGGTCGCCAGAACGAACCGAAACTTCAACGTGAACGGGCCTCGTATCTCAACCGCCAGCTTTCCAAGCCACAAGGCTGGAGACTGATGCATCTAATTAGTTAGATTGCTGAGAACCTTGTGAACCGTGTCTATTCACCCGCCTCGCGGATGTAAAACAATTGTGTGAAGTGTGTGGATACTGAAGGTCGCCAGTTTGGAGTAGAAGAACACCAGCTCGCTGCCACACGTGGGCTGGCATCGACCACTACAAGGTAAGGCGTACTACTTCCCTCATTTCCATACTAGATCGCCCGAATTGATCCGTGAATATTTTCCCGCTTATTTTCAACGCACTATTGCCAGAACCCTTCAAATACAGTCCACTTTTCATAATAGACACAAGGATGAAGAGGTTTCTCAAACCGCTATAACATTTTTGGTCCTTCGTAGCCCGATATATTACTATAATATATCCATTTTCCTTTATTTCTTACGTAGGAATCAATCATAAATTCCTACTAGGGTCGTGGCACCTAGCCGCCTACCCACATAATCAAGTTGTAAACCCAATACGTGGTTCCATCAACGCCGCTATAGTAGGTTCATAATTACGTATCTGCTATTATTAAAAATAATTCTTATTTAAAACTAACTTGTCGTATTGTAAATTTCCATATTTCAAGCGTCTTTTAGTTCAACCGCCCTTATAGGAATCACCTACCTCCAATTATAAAGTGTTAGGAATAAGTTACTTTCCGAATACCGCGGGGTAGACATTCATTCTATAAGAGAAAAATAAAATAGGTGTACTACTTGTAGGTACCTACGCAGTATAAATATCATAACTTTACCGAATACGTTTAGACGATTGCGGGCTATAAGTTGCATATTTATACCTATTCATTTATCTTAAACAATATTCAAACTTAACAATAAAACTGGTTAGGATAGTAATGCTATTAACATTTTGTACTATCTTATTACTTTGGTTAGTGGGTACTACAAAAAAACTTATTTCGTTACTACGCAAATATTGCGAAACCCGTTGTCACAGTACAGTCACAATCAGTAGTATTACTTTTCTACATATAGTTGTTTGTTTAAATAATTACCGTACATTGTTTTGTTTGTGTGGTTATTTGTAACTACATAACATAACAATGCCGCGTGATGCGAAAGCAATCGCTTCTTCGGAAGATCAACAGTTGGTGATTTTAGAAGCTAAGCGTAACATACTTTTCGAGCGTATTCAGTCAATTTATGATCGCTCTAAAGTCGCTAATACTTCCGAATCGACGAGAGAAGGCTTTCTCAGTTCTTGTGTAACAATAGATGATATTCGAACGGACTTTCATAGATTATTGGATGATTATAATGCTAGGTTACTGGCTGTATATCCCGATGCGAAGCCTAGCTATCAAGCCTACGCCTCATTCGAGGATATGTATTGTTCCGTGAAACGTGTGATGTCTCAATTGGAAGATAAGCCGCCCGGGAGGCGCAGTATGAGTGATTCCGCAACATGTAGACCAAGGTTGCCGCCAATCGAACTCATGTCGTTCGACGGTGATATACGAAACTGGCCATTATTTTATGCAAGTTTTAAATCTACAGTTCATGACAATAAGTCGCTGACGGATGCAGACAGGTTGTACTATTTAATAGGTAAGCTGTCGCCGAAGGCACAGTCTGTGTTCGCGGGAGTCACACCGTGTGCTGAGAATTACCAAGTCATGTTCCAGGCACTCCTCGATAGGTACCAGGATATTCGTGTCCTCGCGTCTACCTACTTGGATCAAGCTTTAAATCGTAAATTGTCCGGTCCCGCGTCTGTTTCGAATTACCAGCTATTCGTGGACAAGTTCATCACCGCAATTAATTCCCTAAAGAATCTAAAATTAGTTGACCTTCTGGATTTCATTTTATTGCACCTCGCAATAAAAAAGTTTGACACTGAAACTATTCGCGCTTTCGAGATGACAGAACGTAATCGTAAGATTCCCACTCTAGACAGTTTTGTCAGCTTCATCAATGATCAGTGTCGGATATTCCGTAATACCCAACCACCCTAAGCTAACAATAATAAGCCTAATAATTCAGACAATTCACATAAGTCTAATAAATCGCGTAGTTTTAATAATAAAATGACCGCTCCTAATCCACAATCCTATGTAGCTTGCGCTGAGTTAAATAATTCAAACAAGTGTCTGTGCGAAGCATATATCCATGAACACTTATATAAATGTCCCGCTTTTGATAATTTGACTCCGACAGCTCGTTTCAAATGTGTGAAAGACAACAATGCTTGTGTCAATTGTTTGAGTATTAAACATAAAACGGTTAACTGTTCTTCTAAATTAAAGTGTCGCGCATGTAATTAACGTCATCATACATTGTTACATTTTAATAAAAACCCGCAATTATCAACTGTAGTAACGTCACAGCCAAATCCGGTCCCAACGCCTATGCCGACTGTACCTTCTATTACCTCACAGTCTGAGGTATCGTTGTGTACGACCTCTGTCGCTGGCGCCGCTCGATCGCGTTCGATTGACGCTCGGTGCGTTGCGGCGTCGCCGTCGGCGAGAGATAGCCCGCAATGTACGGCGTATACAACCGTTCTGCTCGCTACTGCTCAAGTCGTAATTTACGATGTAAATGATAAGCCGCACATAATACGTTGTTTACTAGATAGCGCATCTCAAAGTAATTTTATTACTTCTGAATGTTTTAAGCGTCTAGGACTTTGGAAGAACTTTCATACTTCTAATTTAATAGTTAAAGGAATCGGTGTGTCGGAAAAACCAGTTAAAGGTTCCGTAGATATTAAATTATATTCTCGTTTTAGTAATGATATTAATTTTAACGTTTCTTCGCTTATTGTTGAACGTATAACGGAGACATTGCCGACCGCTCTCGTCGATGTCTCTAAACTTACACATCTCAAAACATTACCGCACGCAGATTCGAAGTTTGCAGAGCCGAGCGGTATCGATGTTTTGATTGGTGCTGCTATATTCCCGCGCTTGCTTTTGCCTAACATAGTGCATAGCGAGCAATATAATATACCTCCCGCTATTGAAACTGTGTTGGGGTATGTGGTTATGGGTTCCGTACCTACGGCACATACTTCACACTGTACGAGTACAACTTCATGTTGTTCTGTTCTTCAAGATCCCAGTTTAGATTCGCTTCTCAAGCGATTCTGGGAGCTTGAAGAAATTTCCGCCTCGCCCTCGCAGAGCCGTAAGGATCTCGAGTGCGAAGAACATTTTCGCGCTACCACTGTTCGCGATGACAGTGGTAGATATATTGTGTCGCTGCCATTTTGCGACGACCCTTATTCGCTAAGCGACTCATACGCTGCCGCACTTAGGCGTTTTCATTGTTTGGAGCGCAAACTTGATGCGTCCTTAGGGTTACGCAGCGCTTACAATGACGTCATGCGGGACTACATCAACAAGGGATATTTGAGTCCGGTTTTAAAAGATGACAACGTTTCTAATCTGACATATTACATTCCGCATCACGGTGTCGTTCGCGAAGATAAGACTTCCACTAAACTTCGCGTAGTTTTAGACGCTAGTAGTCAAACTACATCGGGACAGTCGATCAATGACATTCTACATGCAGGCCCTAATCTACAGGGTGATTTATTTAATATTATAATTCGTTTTCGTCTCTTTCAAATAGCCCTGTCTGCTGATTGCCGCCAAATGTTTCTCAATGTCGGCGTTCGTGAATCGGACCGTAGATTTCAACGCATCTTTTACAGATTCAGTAAACATGAACCTATAATGGTCTACCAATTTAATCGTGTTTGCTTCGGATTTAAGTCTAGTCCATATCACGCGTTACGTGTAGTCCGCCAGTTAGTCGCTGATGAAGGCGTTAATTTCCCTGCAGCGTCTGCTGCTGCTTCTTCCGCCCTATATATGGATGACATTGCCTGTAGTGTCATGTCCATACCGCAAGCAATTTCGCTTTGTGATGAGCTTATTCAGCTCTTCAAGCGAGGCCAGTTCGACCTTGTCAAATGGACAAGTAACTCGAAAGAGGTTCTCGCACACATACCTGATACTCATAAGGCTTCGCCCGATATCGAGTATGAGAAGTCTATACCGCATAAGGTCCTGGGTTTACGCTGGGACAAGTCTTGTGACAGTTTCCGCTTTGACGTCACCACACCAGATGATAAATGTACCAAGCGAACCATGCTTTCCACAGTGGCTCGGCTATGGGACTTAATGGGTTTTGTCGCCCCCACTATTCTGCACGCTAAGCTCTTAATTAAGGAACTTTGGCTAGCAAAGTGTGACTGGGACGACATACCACCTGAACATATAGTCACCGCTTGGAAGCAGTTTTGTACTGAGCTTTCTACGCTTAATGAAATTATTATCCCGCGTCATCTGGGGTTGGTCGACGGATGCACCATGAATTTAGTAGGTTTCGCTGACGCCAGCGAGCGTGCTTACGGTGGAGTCGTATACATGCAAATATACAATGGTTCTAACTACTCCGTGCAGTTAGTTAGTGCGAAGTCTAAAGTCTCACCTGTGAAAACCATTTCGGTGGCTAGACTAGAGTTGTGCGCGGCCCTACTGTTGTCTAAGTTGCTTCGCAAGGTACAAGACACAATATCGCCCCACTACCGCATCAATAAGGTATATGCGTTTACTGACTCTAAAGTAGTGCTCGCCTGGATAAATTCCTCACCGCACCGATGGCAAACTTTTGTTGCCAATCGGGTTACTAAGCTGATAGAGCTTATACCCGCTAATTGTTTCAACCATGTCGCAGGTACTGAGAACCCCGCTGATTGTCTGTCTCGTGGTGTCACGCCAGCTAAGCTCTTGCAGCATCCATTGTGGTATCGTGGACCATCGTGGGTTTCTCATGACCCAGCTGAGTGGCCCATACATACTTTCGAACACAATGCACTGCATGAGGGCGTACCCGAACAGAAATCAGTCGCTCATGCCGTGGTTTCTGAGGTTACGGAATCACCAATTTACGCGCTAGCACTACGTGTTTCGTCGTGGTCTAAGTTGCTACGCGCTATTGTTTACGTCTATAAGTTTTTAAGACAACTGCCTAGTGCACGTACTGTATCAAGCTCTGATCTGAAATATGCAGAAATTAAATTGCTGCGAGCTGTACAGGATGTTCATTTCCGTAACGATATTTTAAATTTAAAAAACAATAAACCATGTACTCCCGCCATCCATAAGCTTAAGCCGTTTCTCGATGAGCACGGCATCATACGAGTTGGTGGTCGTCTCACAAATTCGGACGAACCCTACGAATATAAACATCCCTGTATTCTACCACGTCATGACCATATTGTTGATCTTCTTGTTGACTTTTGTCACAAGAAACATCTTCATGCCGGTCCGGAGTTGCTTATGTCCTTACTCAGGCATAATTATTGGATTTTAGCTACACGTCGAATAATTCGTCACAGAATCCACAACTGTAACACTTGCTTTAAGTTCCGCCCGCGTCCTATTCTTCCACTTATGGCAGATCTACCTAGCCAGCGTGTTAACCAAGTCGACAAGGCGTTCACTCACACCGGCTGTGACTATGCAGGCCCGCTACAGTACGCACCATTTCGTGGTCGAGGTTTTAAGAGCCGTAAGGCTTGGCTCTGCATTTTTACGTGTTTGACGACGCGTGCCACGCACATTGAAGTGGCAACAGATTTAAGTACAGTGACTTTCCTTGCAGCCTTAAAACGCTTTCTTTCGCGACGCGGTCCTATTAAATGCTTATATACCGATAACGGTACTTGTTTCGTAGGTGCAAGTTCTTATTTACGCGACCTTCACAAATTTCTTAAAGATTTTCGTCCTCATCTTGAGGAAGAACTTTCCTTCAATCATATAGATTGGAAGTTTATTCCGCCTGCTTCCCCACATTTTGGAGGATGTTGGGCAAGTATGGTTAAGGTAGTTAAAACTCACCTTTTTAAAGTTATAGGTCAACAAATCCTCTCCTACGAGGAACTTATAACTGTCCTTAGTCAAGTTGAGGCTCTAGTTAATTCGCGGCCACTTACTGCTTTGAGTAGTGACCCTACTGAACCATCAGCACTGACCCCTGCGCATTTCTTGCACACCGCGCCATTGTTGTCCCTTCCCGCTCCTGAAGCAGACTCGCTCAGCTTGCTTCAGCGACATACTCTACTTGACAAACTGGTGCAGTCGTTCTGGCAGCGCTGGCGTTCAGAATACTTACATCAACTTCAGGCTAGATCCAAATGGAATAGTCCTGCACCTTCTATACAAGAGGGTACTATTGTAGTTATCATTACTGATAACTCTCCGCCCCTTTCATGGCCGTTAGGCATTATTGATAAATTGCATACCTCCAAGGACGGTACAACCCGTGTTGTTACTGTGAAAACCGCAAAGGGTAGCTATGTGCGCCCTGTTGTGCGTCTGTGTCCATTACCGACTCAATAAGGCCTGGCTTGATAGTTAGGTCTCTTAGTTTTAGTTAATTAGCGACGCAACATAATTTTCTATTAAAATTTAACTATAGGTATGCAACTTAATGTATTGTGCAACTCGCAGTATTTATCTTAAATTTTAATAATTGAAATGTAAAAATCCGCATCTTAGTCCGTATTGCTGAATAGGTATACGGTAGAACACCTCATAGGGCTAAGTTTAATTTTCATTAAAGGTGACCCTTTAAGGCCGGGAAAATGGTAGCGCCATCTCTTGTAAATGTCATAAATCAATGACCAAAAACACATAGACAAACGCATTTGAGATTTCGCGGGCGATCGATATCCTAATTATCTCGTTCCTTCCTCATTCCTTTTCCCTTTATGTACGCCTTAATGACAGGTCGCCAGAACGAACCGAAACTTCAACGTGAACGGGCCTCGTATCTCAACCGCCAGCTTTCCAAGCCACAAGGCTGGAGACTGATGCATCTAATTAGTTAGATTGCTGAGAACCTTGTGAACCGTGTCTATTCACCCGCCTCGCGGATGTTAAACAATTGTGTGAAGTGTGTGGATCCTGAAGGTCGCCAGTTTGGAGTAGAAGAACACCAGCTCGCTGCCACACGTGGGCTGGCATCGACCACTACAAGGTAAGGCGTACTACTTCCCTCATTTCCATACTAGATCGCCCGAATTGATCCGTGAATATTTTCCCGCTTATTTTCAACGCACTATTGCCAGAACCCTTCAAATACAGTCCACTTTTCATAATAGACACAAGGATGAAGAGGTTTCTCAAACCGCTATAACACCCCCGTTGACTAAATAAGGAATTATTTTATTTTTTCATTTTTAGTTCAGCTCTGCCAGCACCTACTAACATTTTTAGGATGCCGTACCCGAAGGATTAAAACGGAGCCCTGTTGCTGTCACTCACGTGTCTGTCTGTCCGTCTGTCTGTCCATCTGTCTGTCCGTCTGTCTGTCCTTCGTATGTCACACAGGTTTGCAGTATTGTAGCTCCAACCGTTTAGCTGTTTAACGGTACGAGCTACAATCTTCAAATTTTCGCAATATAGGCATCTTGTTGACCCAAAGCCAAAAATAACTCAATTCTCATACAGAAAAGGGGGCGCGCAAAAAAAAATATCCTTAATTTTTATTTAAAAAATATTAGAAAACAAAGGAATGAGAAGCCACCAAAGTCAGCTTTTTTTTACTATATTTTGTTCCGAAGAATCTTATTTTCTGCCCATTTGCCTATGAACTTGTAATTTAGTGATAAAGTTTCTTATTACGTATATTTTACTAACAAATACCCATATATTGATAAATCAGATTTTACAGTAACATACGTTATAACGTAAGAATAACACATAGGCTCGCTCTATTTTATAAAAATATTGGAGAAGTAAAAATTCCATGCGATCGGAGCCGCGGGCAATACCTATTCTTAACCATTTTGACTATGCGTTGTAAAAAGTCCAATTAAAAGAAGAAAACAATAAAATGAGATTGATTAGAGACATCCACATATTTGTGCCGTTTATGAGTTACCAGGGAAGCCGCTTGCGCAGAAGGAGCTAAAGCCAAACAAATTTTATCTTCAACGTAGTCCTTGATTTTATAATATGCTTTTTTAATAAGGACACGTTTGATGTGATTTTTGAACTTTCCATCGGTCAGTTCTATAACTGACTTTGACAACTTGTTATAAAAGCGTATACTGTTTACAAGAAAAGACTTGCTAGTTTTAGTGAATTTGAATTTGGGTATTACAATTTCGTGCTTACTGCGTGTATTTAAATTATGGAAGTCGCTTCTAGTTTTGAAAAGCCCTCGATTTTTGCGGACATACAAAATACATTCCAAAATATAAAGTGAAGGTAGAGTCAGTATATCGATCTCTTTAAATTTATCTCTGAGGGACTCGCGAGGACCCATTTTATAGATCGCGCGGATTGCCCTCTTTTGTAAAATGAAAACTGAGTCAACATCTGCTGCTGATCCCCACAGCAGAGTGCCATAAGACATAATACTGTGCAAATAAGCATAGTATACTAACCTAGCTGTGGCTACATCGGTTAATTGTCTTATTTTCCTTACTGCATATGCAGCTAAACTTAACCTTCCCGAAAGAGTTCTAATGTGTGCGCCCCACTGCAATTTTGAATCGATAGTAATCCCTAAGAATACAGTTTCTGTTATAACTTCAAGATTTTTGCCGTCAAGATTTAAGTTTAGGTCACTTTGTGGTACATTTGGTAAAGATAACTTAAGATATTTTGTTTTTTTCGCATTCAGATTGTTAGCTTCCAACCATTTTGTGAGAACAATCAGACCTTCGTTGACATGTAAGACATCCGTATCTTTCCTATCTATTTTAAAAGTTAGCGAAGTATCATCAGCAAATAGAATTATATCCGATAATTTGGCCATCATAAAGGGGAGATCATTAATGTAAACAAGAAACAGGTAAGGGCCGAGAATTGAACCTTGGGGTATCTTGACTAGAGACCCGGAGGACGTCGCCCCATTAACATTTACTTTTTGCTGTCTGTTTGATAAATAGGAAAGCACGAGATTAGCAGCTTGTCTTTGAATTCCGTAGTGTTGTAATTTACAGATCAGTGTGTTGTGGTCGACGCAGTCGAATGCTTTTGAGAGATCACAGAAAACGCCAATGGCATCCTGGGACTTCTCCCAAGATTCCAAAATGTGGCTGATGAGTTTTACTCCCGCGTCCGTTGTCGACCTACCTTTCGTGAAACCAAACTGCTGACTATGCAGGATCCCATTAGAATTGAAGTGAGACAACATCTGGTCCAGCATGATTTTTTCATAGATTTTCCAGCATTAAGCTGGTATCACGGATATAGGTCTATAATTATAGAGATCACTCTTACAGCCTGATTTGAAAATTGGTACTACTTTACTGTGCTTCATTAAGTCAGGAAACGTGCCGCTGTCCAAACATTGATTGAATATGCCTGTAAGGGCAGGAGCAATCGAATCAATAACATCTACAAGAACCCTAACGGATATCCCCCATAAGTCTTCAGTATTTTTTATATTGAGACTTTTGAACGCGTTTTTAATTGTATCAAGATATATTGAGAGAAATAAATTTTCTAATGTCTCAGCGACTTCTTGCTTATCAGAAATGGTTTGATCAGTTATTTTCAAAGACAACTCATTCTGATCGCGTTGTTGTGTCTTTCCAGTTTCTCTATTAATTACTTGCCACACAGTTTTTATTTTATTGTTAGAAATACCAATCTTGTTAATTATTATTTGAGATTTTGCTTGAGTCCAGACTCTTTTGTATATTTTGGAATAGTTTCTAACATAAGTATGAAAAACTTGATCAGAAGTCAAAGATTTTTCATAATATAAATTATATAAGATTTCTGGACTTTTTCTTATGCCCACAGTGGCCCATTCACTAAATTTCGATTTGTAACTGTTGACTTTAACTGTTTTTACAGGACACGTTTTATTCAATTCATGACAAACTGTAGAAAACAACGTGCCGTAATTTATATTGGGTTCTTTTGAATAAAAACTGGCGCTACAAAAGTTGCCCAAAACATTATTATTAAAATAATTTAATTTATTTTTAGTAAGAGGTCTTAATCGAATTGATTTAGCTTGGTTTAATTTTTTATCTGACTCAAAAGATACTAGTTGACCAGTATGGTCTGACCTAACGCCACTAATTAAAAACGATTCTTTTACTTTACAATTAGTGAATACATTATCTATGCACGAAACTGAAGTTGCTGTTATTCTTGTCGGGTCATTAAATTAATACATATTTTAAGTTAAATGATTTGAACAATGAAATGAGCTTACATTTTTCAGGTGTATTGACTAACAGATATATATTTAAATCACCACAAACAAAAACTAATTTATTATCTCTGAAAAGTTTACATAATAATTCTTCCATTGTAATTAAAAACTAACCAAGGTTGGTTTTAACCAAGTTTCACAAAAACATAAGATATCCGTGTGGTATTTATCTACTAACAATTCCACGTCTAAAATTTTGCCGGAGAAACGATTTATATTTTGATGATATAGTAAAATATTACTATTCGTCTTCTCTTTTGTCGGCTCTAATCGTTTAAAGGATCAGTAGTTCTATCAGAAAAACTGGATAATACTGTTGAATCACTAAACCTAGTCGCAGTTAAATCATCAATAACTGCGTGTATATTAAAAGCTAACAATGTAGCTAATAAATGTCGACTATTTTTGGGAAGAAACATTTATGGTTCCCAATCAAAACAAAATCACTAACAAAATTTTTGGTGTCAAAAAACAACAAAAGGTCACTATGACGACAAGATAAAATATGCCTCAAGTTATTTAAACTAGAAATGTATTCATTTTCATGAACAAGTAACTTGCCAGAATAGGGCAATGCACATAATATTAATTTGCCTAATCTTAACTTAAGTAGGATGTCAATACCATTAACTATGTCCCTTTTTGTTATACTAAGGCTATGGCTATGTTGTCAGCAGAAGATCCAAGCAATTCGCTGTGTGCGAATCAACATACGGTACCCTCGTTGCCCCCTGAACCAGCTGGGTGAGGTTCAGTGCACCGGTATGGGAAGAGCCACTCCTGGTGGTGGGCATTAAATTCCCCCAGTAACACTAATTGAGCTGAAGGGTACCGCTGCTGAGCTGCATCATTGAGTTACTCTGTGAGCCTGGTTGTCTCCTGATCTCCGCTGTGCAAACGATAGACACAGGCTTAGATAATTTATCCACACCTGTGTCCACCAGAGCCTGGATTGTTATTAATCTGGAGTCCTCAAGGTTACGGAGACGCTAATAGCAAATGTCAGCACTAGCTGAGAGATAGCACTTTACCTAATCAATTTTCTTTTTTTTTTATCAATAAACCTTTTTACTAGATGGCCACATTAACCAATTTTGGAAATAAAGCAATTTATTTGTGTTTTTTTTTTGTTTTTTGTACGTTAAAACACTTAACGTTCCTGCTTATTACAATCACTTGGACGTTAAGGGCATTTTATCATCAATGTTTAATAGCAAGTTGGTTGATCATACATTTTTACCTGAAACAATTTTGACGAATCATTAGCAATTAAGCTACTTTAATTTAAGCAAAGTTGTTTGTGTAAGTAAGTTAAGCGTACTTAAAATAATTTTTTGGGTGTAAAATTGGTGGATAAGCTGTATTCAAAGAGCGTATTTTATGCGCGCGAACCACTCACACAACAATAAATCGTTTTATTTCCAAAATTGGTTAAAGTGGCCAACTAGTAAAAAGGTTTATTGATAAAAAAAAGAAAAGTGATTAGGTAAAGTGTTTTAACATCAAATCTTTATGTAGACAAAAAAGCAAAGTGAATTATGGCCAATATTCTAACGTTGAGTATGGTTTATGAAACAAATTACTAAAATGGTTGGATTTAAAACAAAATTAAATACGAAAATGACTAAAATCACCGTTGTATTTACGACCACAAAAGTGCTCGGATTGAACTGGAACCTAGACCATTCGAAAGAGAAAAATCTGCCGATTCCAACGATATAAATAACTCAATTTTAACAAAAATGGTCGTTCATACAATATGTCTTTCTAGCGTCGATATATAAAGTATCTGGTATATCATAAATATCAGACTGTCCACGGTCTGCCTTCGTTCAAAGCCAAAGTCCAATCAGATGGTCAGACCAAGTCCGCACATCGTTAAATACCAGGCTACACGATGCTTTCCACGACGCCAAAGAAGAAGCAGATGGCGAAAATTGGTGAAGGAGAAGTTGTTTCCACGAAGATCAGGGAATCACGACCCTCAGTAATGAGGAACACGATGCGAGGAGGTGGATCTGGATACAGTACATAAATGGTTTCACAAGAAAAGCCAATAATTAAAAAACCATTTCATGCCTTCAAGGTCCGTAGGCCACGCACTTCAATTTTTTTGCGCTGGCGGCCCCGAGCCATCAGTCAACGTCTATAATTTATCTATCTAGAAGATTCCACGTTCAAGTGACACCACCAACGAGTTATCTACTTAAATGTAAGCAACTTTTTTATTCAGGAATGTTGATCGATCTGTTCTTCAGTGATACACGCCTTAAAAGACGGGCAATAACAATAGTGATGATTGCTTTAATACCTAAATAAACTAAAATATTGCAACCTTACGGCATCATTAGGAATCAATTTTCTTTAGTCTCATCATTTTCAGGCTGTAGTAGGTGCTCCCTACCATTAATTATGGGTACAACAATCTAGAAAATATTTATTCCTTCCTTTTCCTTGATGATGATGATGATGCCATCTAGCCGAATTCGGCTACAGCGACCGCATTCCTTGGCTCCTCATTGTGGTTGCGAGCTCGGATTTGCTTCTCTGTTATGTTTCCACACGAGGACATGCAACTATATCCATCTTCGGCTGAAAAACGCCGAGCCCAGAACGGACACGTCAGAACACCATTGACGATGTGATAAGTAAACCTTGATAAAACAAAATTAGAACGAACACAATACCTACATTTAAAAACATCATTACCTCAGTGCGAATCCTAGCCTTATACTACGTGATCAAAATCAAACTAAAAATATATACATTTATTTTAATAATTGACGTCATACATTCCCGGTAACAATTCAAATCGGTAAAAGAGCCTAATTCCAGTAAAACTAACACAAACCATAAATTTAGTCGCTTTAGTGTTAATTTTTTATTAGCACTGCCCAATATGAATGTTATTTGTATGAATAAAGCTAAAAAAACATTGTAATTTGTATTGTGTATAAACATTGCAAACTGTGAACGTCCAATTAAGCTGGCATAGAGAAAAACTTTATTTTGAGTTCAAAGGTTGTCACGAACATAACTCGAAATTTTGTTGAGAATAAAAAGCTTAGAAGCTTATATTATAATAGAAAAAGGTCCAAAATATTCAGAGAAAGTTTATTACTTTAGTCTGCATGCTTTGTTTTTCTGAACAATAATACACTGCCCTTTTAGAAGCTTATATTATAATAGACAATGGTCCAAAATATTCAGAGAAAGTTTATTACTTTAGTCTGCATGCTTTGTTTTTCTGAACAATAATACACTGCCCTTCAAATACATTATTAATTTTGGAAATAAATAGGCGAACGTTTTTTACTGCTGAATTCAGTGTTTGCTCAACGTATTTCAAATTAATTTACATAATATAGAGATAAACTTTTGCCATATCTGAAAACGACTATATCTTAAAGTACATACATTATGTAACAAACCTTTACAATAACAAGTCTTAATTGGCATATTGTTATTCATAGTACGATCCGAACGATCACCCGGTCATAATATATCATCGCATTCCTAGCTGAGCAATAAACTAAATGATAATAAACGCGCTTGTCGCCGTCGCAATAAATTTCACTATTTGCTGGGTACAAAACACAGTATTACAAGAAATATAACACAATATGGGGACACACAGACAGCACTGAACACTCGTAAAGCCGAGTTACTACGACACAGGAATCTTTTCATTTTTAACCAACTTCCCAAAAAGTAGGAGGTTCTATGTTCGACATTATGTTTGTATTTTTTTTGTATGTTCACCGATATCTCCGTCAATTGGGTTGCTGAAATAAAAAATGACGATTTTTTTAATGTATTTTGGAACTTTACCTATGATTAATTATATTGTCGTTGCAAAAAACACTTAATTTTTTTTTTCAATTTATTATAAGCAATTAAAAATCGATAAAATTTTAAAAAGAACCACCTGACTACAAACGGGCCACGATTGGTCGCCATGTTGGTGACGTCATAACGTTCAAGGAATTTCACGATAGTAAAGTGTCAGCTACATGTAAATGTTCAAAAATATATGAAAATTAGTGCAATAATATTATTTATTCAGCAAATTTATTTAGTCATGTGTGAAAATTGCGGATTTATTTTTAACACAAATAAGCAGAGTCCTCTCACTTTCTTCCTTTCTGTTACTCCATAAATATATATAATATGTATATTTATATAGGTATATATTATATTCAATATATGTGTACGTGTATTTCACCTATTTTAGCATAATAACTACTAGTTTTTTATTATTAAACTATGCACCGCCATGTTCTTCACCACCCTTGGTTGACTGGTAGAGAATGCCTAAGGCATTAAGTCCGCCTTTGTACCTTTGTGCATGAAGTCTAAATAAATAAAGGATTCGTTAAGGATTATTTCTATAATATACCCACCTGATAGACGATATGGAAGTTTTTAGCATAAATAAAGTAGTCGTAATGAATATTACGTGTTAGTGGTGTTTGTTATTGTTGTTTACCAGGTACATTTAGAAACATAATTTTCATAATGTTACCGTTTTTACATTTATGATATTGTTGTAACATAAAAAGTAAACAAACACGATTGGCATAAAACTTCGACTTTGGATGTCAAAAAACTTCATTAGATACCACTATATATGATACAACCCGAAATCTGTGGAGGTTTTCTATTTTTTTTTGCATAAAATCCTTAAAATTTTCGGTATTTCCCATTATTTAAATATACCTTAATAATATTAAACTCTTATATCTATATATTTACAAACATTTAAAAACTTTGTAGAACAAAAACGTGAAAATATTAACTCGGTAGGTACATTTTCCTTACACTAATTCTTCAGTAAATATCTCTTAAAGGCGTCGTACGATTTTCACAATACAAACAGAAAAAATAGTGTTACGCTTATATCTGTCATATAAGATTAAAATAATGATTATAAACAAAAAATCATGTTTTCAAGTTACGTAATTGGACAACAATGTCAACTTTGGTCGAAATTTCTCTTAAAAATTTACTTTTCGCTGTCTTTAATGATCAAATTAAGAAATTAATACCGATCTAATACTTAATTAGAGTAAGATAACAACATAATTAACACATTTTAACTGGAATCTGGTTAGACATAGAACATTTCTCAAAACTTTAGTACGGATTGCTAGGTACTTGGGTATAGCGCGAATCACATAATAATGGGGAGTTTTTTGTAGTGTTCGTACATAATGGTACGAAGCAAGCACGATAACTTTTATGTTTCGATATTTTTGATCAATACATTTGTTATTCATCAATATACTGACATTAATAACAAGATTGAATAAAAAGTCAAACCACTGTATCAGCTATATGCTACAATGAGTAGAAATGAACGTCGTGACGTCACACGGGCTCGGGTTTGTTCGGGAACTGTCGACGTGTTTTCGGTACAGGATTCAAAAAAATATTTTCAACTTGAAATAACTTTGTAATTATAGAGAAAAAAATAAACTAAAAATAGTTCTGTACGAAAACTTATTCATGATCTTTCCATTTATTACAAAAAAAAGTTGGTTCAACAAACCAATTGTAGATAGATTTTGAAAATTCTTTGATTGTTTGGTAAAGTATGTTTTGAAATTGGTCCCATTTTAATTTGGCGAAGATCTGATGAAGAATTTCGATGATATAAAACGGAACTCTTCAATAAATAACGACAAATCTCTCGGGATTGCTGCAATCGCATGTCTGTTTATTGTTTATACCATTTCATAACATAGCATCACGCCAGTACGCTTTTAAGGGGTACGCAGATCTCTCATTTCACCGATTATTGTCAAGTTTAATGATATTTGGGCAATCTATTCTGGTGTTATAGGTACCTTACTAAACAACTTGTCTTTTTGGTAGGTACAACTAAAAAGAGAAAGATAAAAAACTTTATTGCAAAAAATACTACCGACTTCCAAATAAAAACTACAAAGTGAACAATTATTTTATTTTTGGAAGTCGGTGTCCATAACGCAAAAAATTGGTACCTACAAAAGACACCGACTTCCAAAAATAAAATTATTTTTCACTTTGTAGTTTTTGTTTGGAAGTCGGTAGTATTTTTTTGCAAAAAAGTTTTTTATTGAAACTCAATTTTTCTAAATCATAATTTTCACTTTGTAGTTTTTATTTGGAAGTCGGCAGTATTTTTTTGGAAAAGAGTTTTTTTATTGAAACTCAATGTATCGAAATCTTTTCTAGCAAATTATCAGTTCTAATTATTCTTACTTGAAGCAAGCTGCAAGAAATTAAGAAGTCACTGAGCCACTGAGTCTACAAGTTTGTCTTGTCTGACCCGAAGTCGATTTAATGGGTCTAGAAATAAAAGTAAGTTGAATTAAGATAAATCGATGGAGTACTTACATAGTCATAATTGCAATGTTACTCCTTAAAACGCATCAATATTGCCTAACAATATTGTCAGCCATGTGGCCGAGATAAAATGGCGAAACGTTCTTTCAAAGTTTCCAGAGATTCAGAACTAAAAGTTTTTGCCAATAACTTGAAATCTATGGGTGAATCCACAGTGACAGCATGGGACATATCCAGTATCAAGATAAGAGTCGAGGACAGCCCGGACCACAACGATTACATCCGATTTTTTTTATTTAAGTACTATAGAAAAATACCTATATCTATAGGATCCCGTAACATAACGTTTTTAGTATGTTTTTCCTCGACTGTTTTCGCATAGTTTCCTATGTTTTTTTTCATCCCTTTCGGAGTGGTACCCTAATAAAAACATGCCCTAGTGCACTCGCGGGACAGAACCCAATATGCAGCGGAATCCCCATTAAAATACCTCCGACTTTTACGAGAATGGTGTGTGCATACAGACAGATAGAAGTATTCAAGTTTATTTTAATATTTTCTATGTAGAGTAGTACATTTGGTTACTGTGTATAGTACTGTGTGCCGACTTCTTTTCTTTCTTCTGTGTACTTCACGGCAGAAAATTGCTTTTTTTATAATTTTGATCGAGTGATCTCCCTTTGCCGCATTTAGTCTCCTATTCCCATTCCCCGGTCCGTTGATTATCAAAATTTGTCTACCCTCTAGAGTTAGGTCATCAAGTGCCTGTACTTACCTAGTGGCTTGCCGTCAGCTAATATGAAAAAAATATCACCGTTGTCGCCGTTCGCTTTGACCAACGTAGTACCGACTTTTTAGGGTTCCGTACCCAAAGGGTTAAAACGGAACCCTATTATTAAGACACCGCGGTCCGTCTATCTGTCTGTCTCTCTGTCTGTCTCTCTGTCTGTCACTAGGCTGTATCTCATGAACCGTCATAGCTAGACAGTTGAAATTTTCACAGATGATGTATTTCTATTGCCGCTATAACAACAAATACTAAAAACAGAATAAAATAAATATTTAAGTGGGGCTCCCATACAACAATCGTGATTTTTTTGCGATAATAGAACGGAACCCTTCGTGCGCGAACATGACTCGCACTTGGCCGGTTTTATTAAATACTTTTTTTGACAAAGAAAAGCTATACTAATAATTTAAGATGGATTTTATTGATAGATAATAAAAGCAGTACTTCATCTACTTACCTTTAAGTCTAAAGTTAAACATTTGTAATGATAGTAATACCCCGGTGCGTGAAACTTTCTTCTTTTATGCATAGACAATTTGTGTAATCATGTTGTGCTGCATAGGAGTAGGACGGCACTTATGCGCAAAAGTGTTTTCTGCATGGCTCCTAGTATTTATAATAAGTTACCCAAAAGTTGGAGGGAGCTTAACAACGTTCAGTTAAAGAATCAGTTAAAAACCTTTCTAATTAAAAAAGCCTACGATACCATTAGCGAATTTTTGGCAGAATCATTTATTTTGACAGAATATTATTGATATTTTGACATTTGATGAATATCATTTTGATTTGACATTTTATTATAATTTTTTTTTAGCGCTGTTTGACATTTTTTTTTACATAGATCTATATACATTTTTATTTGACATTTGTTTAATATTTTACATAGATTTGACATACATTTTTTTGCTTGACATTTGTTTAATATTTTCACATAGTTTTGACATAATATTACTGTTAATTGACATCTGAATGATGTTTGTTATTACTAATTATCTCCAGTTTTTTCTATAATTTTTTAATTTGACATTCTGTAATTATTGAGTTTAAATTTATTTGTATTGTAATTGTTCATAATAATATTTTCAAAATAATTTGCACGCCATAGAATGTGGCAAACATGTCCGAACCAATTGTTTTTTTTAAATGTTATTCTGCATGCACGTATTATTTATTCTTGCATGTATACACGTGTTTGAGCAAATAAATATCTTTATCTTTATCTGTAAGCCAAATGTAGGTCAAACTAGTTGTTCTACAAGTGAATACTAATTGCTAACTTGCATTCAAAGCATTATCTAGACGTGTGGTTGTGATTCGTTGTGGAACCTAATCTGCTCTAAACTTACTGAAAATGGATAGCAGGTTTGTCCAGTAGTAGATTATGATAATCTTTTATCTATTATTCAACTTCGTTTTCAATATGAAACCACAGAACGGTTTTTGTACAGTGCCTTCAGGTGCAGGCAGGTACAAGTGCAATTTAAAACCCAACCAACAAATATTTAATTCTTCACTCGAGTTTTACAACGCCCAAGAGAATTCATAGGTGATCTATAATATACCTGAAACCTCTGCTCTCTCCTGCAATAGTAATAATGTTTCAGGGAACCATTTTCCCTAAAGAATTATACGACCGCGCGAAAAAGAATTCAACACGCTGTTTTTTTTTTGCCTTTTATTGGGATTACGCAGTCAAAATTAAAATCAGGACCAAATCGGGTTTTCCCTGCTGTTTTATGTCTTTATTTATTTTTCTTCTTCATTTTGCGTTCCTACTCTTTCCAAACATAAGAACTTCATATAAGATGATCTGTGTAATTAGACTACTTGTAGCTACTATTGGCTCGGCAGGCCTTGAAATCGCCACACTGCTTTCAGCAAACGTGGTGATAAATGCTCGTCATCATCATCATCATTTCAGCCAAAAGACGGCCACTGCTGGACATAGGCCTCCCCCAGGCGTCACCACATTGACCGATCCCGTACGTCTCGCATCCAGCGCCTTCCCGCAACCTTAACCAGGTTATCGGTCCACCTAGTGGGAGGCCTTCCAACGTATCGTCTTCCAGTTTGCGGTCGCCATTCCAGAACTTGTCCGCCCCATCGGCCATCCGTTCTGCGAGCAATGTGCCCCGGCCACTGCTACTTAAGTTTGGTAATTCTTCGGGCTATGTCGGTAACTTTGGCTCTCCTGCGGGTATCATCATTTTTGACGTGTTCACGCGAGGAAATCCCGAGCATAGCCCTCTCCATTGCCCTTTGGGTGACTTCAAGCTTTCTTTTAAGGCCCATTGTGAGCGACCACGTCTCGGTGCCATAGGTGGTCACTAGCAACACACACTGGTCATAGACTTTTGTCTTGAGACCCTGCGGTAAATTGGACGAGAAGATACCACGCAACTTCCCGAACGCTGCCAAGCCGAACAAACTTCAAATTGTTTTTTTAAATATTAACTGCCACACTCAGAAAGGTTCATTAAATTAGTCCTAATGAGTACTTAACTAAGTATCATTAAATCCGTTATCAACAATACATCCCAGAGACATAATTTAAGGATTCATTAGTTAATGACAATTTTAAGTATCCGTCGAGCATCGTCAAATCATTCTATCTATTGCACATCGATAAAAGGTTGGTGTAACTATACTTGAAAAAGTGTTGTTATTAAACAGCAAAATAGTTTATTTAAACACATTGAAAGCATGTTAATAAGTTATATCAATGAAAATTTGTTCTTTTACTGATCGTTTTTAATAAAAGACAAAGCGATGCAGCTGTTTTCATATAAATAAAGAAACCGGACCCTTTTTACCTGACTGCCGAAGGAGGATAATGTGTTTATTAGTCTATGTATGTATGTTTGTTCAAATGTGGAGTTCTAGAGACCAAAGGCGTTGGCCGATTTTGATCGTTCTTACGTCTATCGATTCGTTTTAACCCTGCGAGTGTCGCTGCCAACATTAAAATTTGAAAATAGGAAAATATTGTAGGGACCCAATATTTTTTCCCTTCCAATCCCGTCGCTTGGGGTATCAAAATAAAGGATTTTAAGAGGTGATTTAAAAAATATATAACACTTTTATGTTTGAATGTACCAAATTCGAAAAAAAAAAACTAAAAAGACATAAAGTTAAAGTTTGGCGAGTTTAGAATTAGGTAACACCTCTGTATTAAAATATCATTAAATAAAAAATAAATTGAATTCAATTAATCAAAAAAACCGACTATAAATTGTTTCACCCGGCAAAAATAAACTTTCATGTTGTAAATTAATAGAAATCTATTGTTTCTTTTTGTGGTTTAAAATAATAGTATTATATTTTGATTAATTTATGGATTTTCATTTATTATAGAATTCATATTCCTGCCCTTGCCCCATGTTACTTGGAGTCGGTTAAGAATAAATGTTAGGAAAAAACATTTCAATCAATGATATTTTTTATTTATAATCAATCAATCAATCAATTTTTTTTTTATTTCACATAGGCCTACATGGGCACTTATAAAACGTTGACAAAAGGTGCACGGTTCGGGTTGGTCGTTTCCTATGGAGAAGAGCCGGCAAGAAACTCCATGGTTAGTCTTTTAAAAATGGTTTGGTTTTACAATATTTCCATGTTACAGCATTAGTACTTAGATATGGGGGGACAACGCAGGCCCGACTTATGACAATAAGTCGTAAGAAACTAAAAAAAATAAAATAAAAAGATTATATATTAAATAAAAAAGTTAACAAATGTTAACTAGCATCAAGAAGGCCTACAATGTTCACACATTCACAAAACAATCGGTAAAAGAATCTATACAAAGGTAAAAAAAAAAAAAAAAGTATAACAAGACTAAATTTAACGTGTGGCACAAATGTTGTTATCAGTGCAGTTTTGATGTAGTTTTTGAACCTTCCATCGGTCAGTTCTATAACTGACTTTGGCAACTTGTTATAAAAGCGTATACTGTTTATAAGAAAAGACTTGCTAGTTTTCGTTAATCTGAATTTGGGTATTACAATTTCGTGCTTACTGCGTGTATTTAAATTATGGAAGTCGCTTCTAGTTTTCCCGATTTTTACGCCCCCGATTTTTACGGACATACAAAATACATTCCAAAATATAAAGTGAAGGTAGAGTCAGTATATCGATCTCTTTAAATTTTTCTCTGAGGGACTCGCGAGGACCCATTTTATAGATTGCGCGGATTGCCCTCTTTTGTAGGGTGAAAATTGAGTCAACGTCTGCTGCTGATCCCCACAGCAGAATGCCATAAGACATAATACTGTGGAAATAAGCATAGTATACTAACCTAGCTGTAGCTACATCGGTTAGCTGCCTTATTTTCCTTACTGCATATGCAGCCGAACTTAACCTACCCGAAAGAGTTCTAATGTGCGCGCCCCACTGCAATTTTGAATCGATAGTAATCCCTAAGAATACAGTTTCCGTTATAACTTCAAGATTTTTGCCGTCAAGATTTAGATTTAGGTCATGTTGTGGTACATTTGGTAAAGAGAACTTTAGACATTTTGTTTTTTTCGCATTCAGTAAAATATTGTTAGCTGCGAACCATTTTGAGAGAACAATCAGACTTTCGTTGACATTTAAGACATCCGTATCTTGCCTATCTATTTTAAAAATTAGCGAAGTATCATCAGCAAATAGAATTATATCCGATAATTTAGCCATCATAAAAGTGAGATCATTAATGTAAACAAGAAAAAGGAAAGGGCCGAGAATTGAACCTTGGGGCACGCCCATCTTGACTAGAGACCCGGAGGACGTCGCCCCATTAACATTTACTTTTTGCTGTCTGTTTGATAAATAGGAAAGCACGAGATCACCAGATTTTCCACGAATTCCGTAGTGGTGTAATTTACAGATCAGTGTGTTGTGGTCGACGCAGTCGAAAGCTTTTGAGAGATCACAGAAAATGCCAATGGCATCCTGGGACCTCTTCCAAGCCTCCAAGATGTGACTGATGAGTTTTACTCCCGCGTCCGTTGTCGACCTACCTTTCGTGAAACCAAACTGTTGACTATGCAGGATCCCATTTGAATTGAAGTGAGACAACATCTGTTCCAGCATGATTTTTTCATAGATTTTACTCAATGCTGGAAGCACGGATATAGGTCTATAATTAGAAGGATCACTTTTACAGCCTGATTTGAAAATTGGTACTACTTTACTGTGTTTCATTAAGTCAGGAAAAGTGCCGCTGTCCAAACATTGATTGAATATGCCTGTTAGGACAGGAGCAATTGAGTCAATAATATCTCCAAGAACCCTAACGGATATCCCCCACAAGTCTTCAGTATTCTTTATATTGAGACTTTTGAACGCGTTTTTAATTGTATCAATACATATTGGTTTAAATTTAAAGATTGGTATGTCTTTAGTAAAGTTTTCTTTAAGAAGAGCTTCAGCTAATTTAGATGAGGAAGGAAGAGACTTCGTAACCTCTAACGGAATGTTGGTAAAGAAATTTTCTAATGTCTCAGCGACTTCTTGCCTATCAGAAATGGTTTGATTAGTTATTTTCAAAGACAACTCATTGTGATCGCGTTGTTGTATCTTTCCAGTTTCTCTATTAATTAATTGCCACACAGTTTTTATTTTATTATTAGAAGCACCAATTTTTTTAATTATTATTAGAGATTTTGCTTGAGCGCAGACTCTTTTGAATATTTTGGAATAGTTTCTAACATAAGTGTGAAAAACTTGATCGGAAGTCGAAGATTTTTCGTAATATAAATTATATAAGATATCTCGGCATTTTCTTATGCCCACAGTGGCCCATTCACTAAATTTCGATTTGGAATTGTTGACTTTAACTGTTTTTACAGGACACGTTTTATTGAATTCATGGCAAACTGTTGAAAACATCGTGCCGTAATTTATATTGGGGTCGTTTGAATCAAAACTGGCGTTACAAAGGTTGCTAAAAACATAACAAAACGAATCTAATCTCTTTTAACAAATATTAAAAGAGATTAATTTATTTTTAGTAAGTGGTCTTAATCGAATTGATTTAGCTAGTTTAATTTTTTTATTTGACTGAAAAGATACTAGTTGACCAGTATGGTCTGACCTAACGCCACATAATAATTTTCATTTTTATTTTATTTTATTTGTTAAGGAAAACCTTTCATCTAAAGATACGCACCATACAAACGAATTTTCTATTAAAATATAATCTCAAACGTAAATGTCAAAATCAATCGTTAAAAAGTTAAGTAACGGTTTTGCTATACTTAACTTTAATTGACATTAAGGGACGTTAAGGAACCGTTAACTGTCTCTGAGAGTGTATTTTTTTAAATCTTTACTAAGAAACGACGTGGCAGTAAAAAACTCACAAAATTTAAGTATGGTATGCCTATACAGTTTTTTGCTTGTATAGCAACATTCAATATTCCCTTAGGTCAAATGAAGCTCACAAAATTAATTAGAAGACATTTCTAATTTTTGAATATAATCATGAAGTTCTTTATCATACCTACAACATTTAAACTAGAAACACGACATTTCATCTAGCCTAGGTATCGCCTGAGTCCAAATGCCTGTATCCTCGGAATACATAACATACTATTTTTTAGCAAGCAGGCATTTTAATGAGTGTTTCGGGAATAGAAATGGCCATAATCGACCAATCACATGCGAGATGAATGACGCGATGAGGATTTCCGTCTATGTGATTGGTGGATTTGGTCGATTTGATAGCGGTCATACTCTTTGCGTTGGCGTATTCACTTACGCAATACGGCTGCTGATGTCTATATATGCCTTCAACAAATGCGGTTGCTTTTGACCTTGTTATGTTAAAGTAAAATTAATAAATATATGATACAAACTGAGACCCTGTCGCAGTTCAAAAAAGTTCTTACAAGTGTCAGAAACGAACTGTACATCTAAAGTGACTGGAATTTACGACTTGTTACCCTCATCTGTCAGACACTCAGGATCAGGGTACCATTTAATAATACTGACTTATACATATTTGACAAACAATGACATAATTGTACTATTTCGTGACATGTCATTTAATAAAGAAGAAAATACAAAATCGTTGGCTTTTGGCCGGTCAGTTATAGGCCGATGCTGCTCGAAAATGTCATAAAATATTCCTAATAATATAAAAGGTAAGCAGCCGATTTGAAAACCAACCCCTCTTGCCGTATTGTTCAGAAAATGTATTCTAAAGGACAGTTAAATGTGTACGGGATACCAGGACAAAGCTTGGGATAAGGGGTTGTTTTATATTTTACTGTGCGACATTCAAGAGACGTGTTTTGCAGAAACTCAAACCTCCAGATGGCGAAATTTTATGTTAGCGTGGTAGCCTAATCAACTCTAAAGAACATTATGTTATAAAAACCAAGACTCTAAGCACTGCCACAATAGCTTAAGCGAAAATCCAGCCCGCAATAGAAGCAATTTCCAAAAATTAGTGACATAGTTTTATTACACACGACATTGTTTTAAAGGAAACATCGCAACGATGCGGCGGACTGTGTGCTTCCCAGAAACTATTATACGGTTATTGTTGCATCCGGGCTATATGTGTCCACTGTTAATCCACTGTAATCACATTGCAAGGAAAACGCCTCGGCGGTCGCTAGGCCAGCATAGAATCAAAGTTGTCGACATATTCGTAGCTCACTGAATTAGCTGGCTGAAGTGGCTATGGGCCGGCCATATTAGCCGTAGAAACGATTACCGTTGAGATAAACGTGTTCTTGAGTGGACACCGCGAATTGGTAAACGTAAGGTAAGGGACGCCCTCAGGATTGGTGGAGCGACGATCTTCACAGGGTGGCTGGTATCAGATGACGGAGATTTGCAAAAACCGAGATAAATGGCGTGCGATTGGAGAGCCCTATGTCCAGCAGTAGCTTGCATAGTTGATGATGATTATAAAGTCACTGCTAGAGGTGGCAATGTCATGCTAGTCACAGTCAGCAGTTTTTTTTCCTCATAGGCAACCGAACCAATTACTACTTTTGCACTTTGTGGTAAATCTATGACGTACCTTAACGTAGTTGTTTTTCTAAAATTCAGATTAGATCCCACAGGCTTACAGTATCACCATCGTCACTTTGGCATACAAAAAACAGAGAGGTATCGACCGCACAGTCGCATTGTTGCTTTTTACAAAGTAATCAGTTTTATGAGGGCATTGCCAAGTCCATTCATCAGGTTTGGTTTTGATAACGGCGGACGGCCATGACAAAAAATTTACTCAACACATTTTCGGTGCTTCGAATAACCTAACTGCCAAACCTAACTAACCTAACCTAACCTAACTGCCCTTTCTACCGACTTGCTGCCGGACGCGTCGATTCCGTACTCTGTGACTGAATGTTCGGTGTTGCTTCTAATGTGGCTAATGTGAAACTCCTGATGTTGCTATTTGCAGCATTTAATAAAAGAAGTAAACCTTGTAAATTCTGGAGGGTTTCCGTTCGAGCGACTGTAGGATTTTGTGGCTTTAGTTGAATAGAATGTAAGGAAATCTTACACAATGTAATAGGTATCTACGCTGTATTTATAGCCTAGCTTCTAAGCTGGTGAAGCGCTTAGATAAAATGTTATAGGTCCTTTAAGAAAAGAGTAATAGTTTATTAGGAATTGGTGCTAAGATATAAACAGCATTCACGATTATAGATATCAACCCAAGTCTTACAGCTTTTACAATTTGAATTACATTACACATTGCGTTAAATTCCGTTGGATTTGCACATTGACAGGCCAAAAAGTGACCTTACAAGTGTCATGAGAGCAGTTCCATACCAAAACAAAAATCTTTAATTAGCCTGGAAATATTTAGACTTTTACCAGACACCACTGAATAGGTCTTATAGCTACCGTATTCAACAGCCATTGTTCAGATGTAAAACCAGTACCAAAACCAGCTTTGCGAGTGAAAGCTGCGATTAACATTATAAGCGCCCGCTTAACAATCCGCTTGCAGGCCTCATACAGACTGCCGTCAGAAGCTCGCTTCATAGAATATAATTCGGTCTTGACAATTGTGAAACAGATTTTATATTAGCATTGTCACTCAAATTTTCTATAAACCAACATAAGAAAACAGTTATTTTGTCTTGAGAAACATTAAAGGTACCTTAATTCTACTCAAATTCTGAATACCTTCATTGTGACTCGATTATCCCCATTATGTATAACGATACTTGGACACTGTGTATAGTTAATAACAATTTGTGGCTCTAAAGGCACCTTCGACCACGATACAAGCGATAATCCAACAATACCTACCTACTCCGGTCAGGAATTCTCCAAATACAATTATTAATATTCCTTGCAATCCCTGCCCGCCCACTATTATTACATAGGTATATGATAATACTTTCCATGAAAAACCGTTAATGGTTACATGAAATAGTAAGTTCTTACTTCTCCTTAGGTAACCTTTCAATTATTCCAGGTGTTTGCAAGTGAAGATTTATATTAGACATTCTGTTCGGAACTGATCATATGTAGGTGTGTGGATACTACCTATAGTCGAAGTAAAACCAATTATCAATATAAATTTTTGATGGCATGGCTATGTAGTGGTAGCGAACGTAGAACCTCTTACAACAATGGGCAATAGGCTTACCAAATAATACAAAAAATCTGCCATGTTTCTTATGTTTAACGTCACTTACGTTATTTATGACAACTTGGGTGGTCTAGACTCTGTAGCAAAAAAAAAACTAAATCTAGTGTCTAGACCTATCTAACGATGTCTTAATTATAAAAACCCTTCTAGCGGGTTGAAAGATGGTAATAAATAATAATTACATACATAAATACGAGATATGCGGGAAAAACATAACCCTTTATTTGCAGCCGGGTAAAAAAACATAACTTTTTCCTTACAGTCAGGTAAAAATGCTGCTCTCCATATAAGGTTAAGTGCTTAAAATACTTACCGCTCAAAGAAAATATAAGGCTGACTATGAAACCAGGCATTTGCATCCAGAATCTAGATAATATTTTACACCCAAAGGCTTGCACTTGGCGTGTGCATTATTACAATGATGATAATATAAGTCTTTTATGAATATTTAAACTATCAAGTATGATTTCGCAAAATTGGCGCATACGGGTAAGTGTGTTTAAACACTGCTCATTTATATTCTATGCATCGAGCCAATTTGATTGGCTCTCTGTGAAGACTGCGATGATTGCAAATTTCAAATACAGCGAGGATTTATCTACCTCCAATATCGATGGCTAATAGCTTTGCGAGGTGACTTATCTCCGCGTCTCTCTTGTAGATTTTGTCGATAATATTCTTATGGTATAGTTTTTCTTACATGTCTTATTTTAGTAAACAAATACGGTGTGAGTGAACAACAAAGAAGGTTACGTACTCATATCACCGACTACGAGGTTGGATTTCATGTAAATCAACTTTTTTTTTCAGTACTAATAATTAGAAACAAAAATAACAAAATTTATGTTTAATTATAACAAAGGCCAAAAAATGCCCGGAATATTTCAACAGGAGACAGACACAGCATAAAAATCTAAATATGCAAATAATAAAGGCAGTAAATCCAGGTAATAACACCGTATATTAGACGAAACGTATTTTAATAAGAGCTGAGAGAAAAAGCCTTGAACCAATTAAAAAGTCACCACGTCGTTCAAGTTTCCCCTGGCGCGAGGAGAATTCCATAAATTTCATTTTAGCGGGCAATGTCACCGAGAGACCTGAAAAAAAAAAGTTATATATTTTCATGAACATTTCGACAATGCTTATAAATGACAATTTAAATGGCTTCTTCACGTCACACAATTTAGGTTCTAGAGGTTGTTTATTTCAATAGACTTTCGCAACCTTGTTTCAGTGTAAGGCGATTATGTAAGCATATATATATGCGTTTACGTTTCTCTTTGAAAGATTACGTGGTCGTATCATTAAATAGAACAGTAAAATATTGTATCTCACAATAAACGACGATCAATAATAGTCTAAAATCTGTTTTTTTAGGGTTCCGTACCAAAAGGGTAAAAACGGGACCCTATTACTAAGACTCCGCGGTCCGTCTGTCTATCACCAGGCTGTATCTCATGAAACGTGATAGCTAGATTTTCACAGATGATGTATTTCTGTTGCCGCTATAACAAAAAATACTAAAAACAGAATAAAATAAATATTTAAATGGGGCTCTCATACAACAAAAGTGATTTTTTTGCCGTTTTTTGCGAAAATGGTACGGAAACCTTCGTGCGCGAGTCCGACTCGCAGTTGGCAGTTTTTATCACAAATATGTTCCGTTAGAAATTAAGTTCTGTCTATCAAGATGGAACCTATCAATATTGCGTAGGTTCCCTTTACTTATTATGCCTCCATTTCGTTCAGAACAAAACCGTGATAATATTATTAAGAAAGGAGTTTTGTTTGATAAGGGTTGACGTGTAACGACTTGATCAAAACTATGGGTCTAGCAGTGGATTCTGCTGAAAAAAAAGGACAAGTTCAAAGTGCTTGGCAACAATTCTTGGTATAAAATCAACGTAGTCTATACAGCATTCATATTTCTTGTATTTTTACTCAACATAGTAATGTGCCTGTTAGTATTTTGCTATATAACTCTAAAAGCTTTCAAGACTACTTCTAGGTACTTTATAAATATATTTCATGGACATAAATCCGGAGTTGAACAACTCGTTTACTGACATCATGTCAGTGCATGACTGGACAGGTCCACTTTCATCTGATACATCTTAGATTTGGACGGTCTTAGATGATCTGACAAGCTTAAAGACCTCTGTATCTGTTTCGGGATTCTCAGAATAGTCGGATAGGAAATCTTAACCTCATCTAGTTCAAACCATGAGAGTCAGACAGAATAAAATAAAATTTTAATAAAAAATCAATAAACCGACTACCAGTTCACAACTTTTCTGAACTCGGTGTGTTTGGTACTTACCTATTTTTTATCGTTTTGCCATCGACTTCCGAAAAGCAAGTTATTTTCTCTTTTTATCACAATCAGTTTTCAAATAAAAAAAGAATCTTCAAAATCGGTTCCCGTTTTTTTTTTGGGTGGGAAATCATCCTTTGACTTCTCCCGCTAGAGCGTCAGACTTTTACTGACTAAAACCCACCCGTGTTCCTTCAGTTGCTTGAGCCAGGGCCGCGGTAACTCTTTTTCAAATGTATCCTTGACCCAGACAGGCATCGGCCCTAATGGGCTTCGTCAATTTTGCTGACATCTCTTTGAGGCGCGCGTGGAACACTACGCACCGTCGATTCGCGCCTGGTCCTTATCGGATGACGCTTGACTTACCCATTACTCGCCGTCCGCAAGCCCGCGCTTATGGTGGCCGGGAATCGGCTTGTGACTCCCGACGCCCAGGGCGTCTCCTGCGGCGGCTTGGGGCGTGAGGGCGCCTCCGTTCCGTCTCCCTCACGCATTCTGCCTCCTCATTTGCGAGCATTACTGCTTCGCACATCACAGCTTCCCATGCCGTCTCGCTCCGTACCATGGTCTGGACCAGGGTCCGACGCGAGAGGCCGCCATAGCCGATCGCCTCTACGTGGACACGGCGTTGCTCCACCCAAGCGGGGCAGACCCCCACCGTGTGTTCTACCGTGTCCTCCGGGTGATCCTCACAATGGTGACACCCGGGCGTTTCCTCCCGCCTTATTCTGAACAGGAACCTCCCGAAACAGCCGTGTCCGGTGAGGACCTGCGTCAGTTGGAAGGAGAGGGCGCCGTGACGCCTCTCAAGCCACTCCTCAAAGAGGGGCCTTAACGCCGCAATTGTGGCGTGCCTAGCGCTGGGTTGTGACAATCGCCCACTCCATGTCGCCATGAAATCCTGCCGGAGCTCTGTCCGCCGAGCCGCGATTTGTCGTGGCAACGGAGTTTCGCCCCGGCATTTCACCTCCTCGCGCCGCTCCCATATTTGCGTGAGATAGTGCTTCCAGATCCCATGGCGGCAATCCGGCAAGGAGGCTCGCCGCCTCACCGGAGACCGTGCGATATCCCCGGACCAGCCGGATGGCCATGACCATTTGGGACGCGTTCAACCGGCGGGCTGGTTGCCACCTCAGGGAACGCGCCCATACCGGTGCCTCGTAAAGGGCCATGGACCGCACGATCCCCTCTAGCAGGAGGCATTTGGACCCCCTAGATTGGGCATTGGCAACCGCTTGAAGGCAGCCCCCGCCCGCTCCAGTCTGGTAGCCAAACGTCGGAAATGCTCCACGAAATTCCACCGGCTGTCGGGGACGAGTCCCAGGTACTTCATCGTCGACCCGACGTCGATGTGAACCCCACCTACCGTTATTTGGGATCCCGGCAGAAAACACTCGGCCTCGGACTTGTGCAGGGCCACCTCGAGTCCCAATTGCCCGATCCTCTCGACGATTGTCGCAACCCCACGTGTCGCGTTTTCAGCCGCGACCTGGTGTGAACTTCCCTGCGCCAGGACCAGCGTGTCGTCAGCGTAGCATACCACGCTGACTCCACTAGGAAGACCGGCGAGCAGCACCCAGTCGTACCCGATGTCCCACAGATGCGGCCCCAGGACCGATCCCTGTGGGACACCGCACGACATCTCTCGCCGGTTCTATTCTCCCTGGTGACCAGGGTAGATGATGACCCTATCCGTCATATAGGCTTCGACCACGCGACAGAGGTAGTGAGGCATCCGCTGATACTGAAGTGCCTCCCAGATGCAGCTCCATGGCAGGATGTTGAAGGCATTGGCGATGTCTAGAGACACCGCCAAGACGACCCCACTCCGGGCCACTGCATCCCCCGTCATGAGGGCTCGCACGCGCATGATGGCGTCCACCGTAGAGCGCCCTCTGCGGAAACCAAACTGAGTCTCTGCCAGATCCGGCCCCACCCACACCAGCTGCCCGACGAGGCGGTCTGCAATGACTCTTTCAAAGAGCTTGCCCACCTCATCGAGCAGCACGATGGGCCGGTAAGCGGATGGAGAGTCCGCTGAGCGCCCCGGCTTCTTAATAAGGACAAGTTTCCCCATCTTCCAACGACGTGAGTACTGGCCTCTCTCGTAACATGCGCTAAAGAGCCCCTTAATCGAGGTAAGTTGTCTGGTCCTGGGGCGGTATTTTTGGCATTCAGCACGGATCCCTGTTCAGAGTCTCCAGCGATTCCTCACGGGCCAGCCTCGGCCTGCTTGATTTCCGCTCGGAGGGCGATTCTCGCCGCTCTGTACCTCTCGTATAGCTCCGCCTCAATGGCTTCCGTATCCGATGGGCGGTTACGGAGCCTGCGGTGCCTGGTGTACTGGCGTCGTGCAGCAAAACACGCCTGGCGCGTCCTGGCTGGACCCGGGGCATTGCCACGTCACATATGTTGGACATGGCCTCCCGGAACCACCATCCGCCTCATCGTTAATGTCCGCACGCCTGTCCGGTGATGGCACCCAGGCCTGCACGATCGAGGCTTCCAGGAGGAGCTCCCGGTCCAGCTGTTTCAGCACCCACCGCGGACCACTCGGGGTCTGTCGGACCGACGCGCTCGAGATCTGGGTGGAGACGTCGAACCGAATATACCGTTGGTCGGAATAAGTCTCCACCTACTCCATGACGCGCCAGTCGACGACACGTGGTGACAGAGCGGCGCTGGCGAACTAAATGTCCACCACCGATTCGCCCTGCATCCGCATACACGTGGGGCAGAACCCAGGTTTAGGACGACCAGACCTGTCTCCAGAGCCCAGTCGTCCACCGTCCTGCCCCGTGTATCCGTATATCGGGAACCCAAAGCCGCATTCTTGGCATTGAAGTCCCCAAAGACGAGTACAGGGAGGTAGCGGTACCCGACGACAACGATTCTCAATTGTGCAAGGGAGTTGTGGAACTCGGCGAGAGTTCGGTTCGGAGAGAAGTATACCTCCACCACGGCAATCTCTCCGAAACGTGCTGCCACGCAACCCTGTCCCCTCTTGACACCATCGAGGGACGGGTTACCGGTGGCGGCTGACGAAATTAGGGTCACTTAGCCGCTCAGGTCCTCCACCCAGTCATCCCTGGGTGGGACGAAGTACGGCTCAGCAACCACGGCGATGTTAATCGACAACAGCGCCATGCTCTGGAGCAGCAGATCCTGAGCAGCAGCGCAGTGGTTGATGTTCGCCTGGAGGAGACGTAATGGCCATTGGAGTGGAGGCAGATATGGAGTGCCATTATTTATCCCGCGACGACTATTGACAAGATCAGAAGTCCCATCGTAGAGTATGACACGATGTATTGATGCACATCGTGTTGCGACATTTCAGTCTATTTTGTTTGATCTTCCAATTCTTTCAGCAAATTATGAAGTTTTTCATAATCGTTTCTTACAAATTGTGTGTCCAGCTGATAATTCAAGTGGCTGGAGAGATGTTAAATTGTTGATGTCTTCCAGATCAATTAGTGGAATTTCCGGGTTGACATAGATTTTTTTTTGCGTAGTTACCTTGTGTGTTGTCTTTCTTCGTTGTTTCTAATTACACATCCTTCCTTGGCTTCTAAAATTCCCGTTAAATGTATTGCCTTAGTGGTCATACGACCTTTACAGATTATTTGCAGTTGGCAATCCGTGCAGCAGACATAGAGCCAGGTGTTAGAATTTCGTAATGGTGTCCATTTTTTGTTGCAGTATTCAGATGTGTAGATACATTTTTATAAAGTAATGTTTGTTATTGCGCCGTTTTTGCATGGAATTTGATGATTTCTCATGTTACGTATTGGTTTGTTAAGTGAACATACATATGTACTTGGTTCAATTTTAATACAATGTGTCAGGTCACTGTCTGTGAGCTGCATATATATCTCTTTTTTTTATATTCAATGCAACATATTCTGAATTTGTTTTCATTGTAAGTGAATGTTTGTTGTTTTTTATCATCGGAATAGGAACTGTTTTATATATTGTGAATGGAGTGTCGCCTGTTAATGGTAATGTAATTTCGATGATAAAATATTTATCAAATAATCTGGATTTTATTTCTAGTAGTTTGTATATGTCAGCTAATTGATTTTGAATGTTGTCAACGGGTAACGATAGTTGTTGTGGCAATTGTCCAGAGATAATGTTGAGCTCCTGAAAGAGCTGGTTCTGCGGTAAAAGTCTGGTGTCTACATGACCATGGTGAATGTTAATAGCTGTGTCTAAAAGGATGTGTTGGATGCGGCGCAGTTTAGACAGAATTGTTGAACTAGTCAGAGCCATTGTGTTAAATTAGTTCAAAGCTTCCTCATGCTCAACAACAAATGTTTGTTATTGCGCCGTTTTTGCATGGAATTTGATGATTTCTCATGTTACGTATTGGTTTGTTAAGTGAACATACATATGTACTTGGTTCAATTTTAATACAATGTTTCAGGTCACTGTCTGTGAGCTGCATATATATCTCTTTTTTATATTCACTGCAACATATTCTGAATTTGTTTTCATTGTAAGTGAATGTTTGTTGTTTTTTATCATCGGAATAGGAACTGTTTTATATATTGTGAATAGAGTGTCGCCTGTTAATGGTAATGTAATTTCGATGATAAAATATTTATCAAATAATCTGGATTTTATTTCTAGTAGTTTGTATATGTCAGCTAATTGATTTTGAATGTTGTCAACGGGTAACGATAGTTGTTGTGGCAATTATCCAGAGATAATGTTGAGCTCCTGAAAGAGCTGGTTCTGCGGTAAAAGTCTGGTGTCTACATGACCATGGTGAATGTTAATAGCTGTGTCTAAAAGCATGTGTTGGATGCGGCGCAGTTTAGACAGAATTGTTGAACTAGTCAGAGCCATTGTGTTAAATTAGTTCAAAGCTTCCTCTTGCTCAACAACATTACCCAATTTCTGAAAATAGTTCTCGGTAGCGTTAAGATGTTGGTTTAAGAGATTGAATTGAGTGTTCATCGTGTCTTCATTTCTCTTTAAAATGTCATTATGTGCCTCAATGATTGATGTTCGAACTTTGATCAGGTTCAATAAATGGTCTCTATTATTTTGGAATGTTTCTATGTCCTTTTTATATTGTATAGCGAACCTTTCATCTAGCATGCCGAACAGTCTGTTTGCAAGGTAACCTATTCCATTGACAAGACGTCGGGTAACGCGTCCCTTTGTCTGCCCATGATGTGTTTCCAACATGTAATTGTTATGATCAAGTTCGTTGAGATCCTGTTTGAATTCAGACATGATGGTTTTGCACATCGTTTGGTATGCAAATTGCTCACACCTTTCTCCCAGGTGTTTTACAACTCTATGTATGTTTGCCATGCCTTGCCAGTAAGATGTCATATTATAGTTAGTAACAATCTTCCAGTCATCGTGTACGCTTTGCAAATTTCCGATTTTGTCAAAGTACACGGCTCTATTTGGTTCAAACGGTGTGATATTTATAGCGTCGTTGCTTTGATATGTGGGCTTAAATAATGTTAGTAATGTTACGAGTATACATAGAAGGCTGGAACTTATATTCCTTGTTTCCTGGTGGTTGGTGGTGTGGTTTTGTGTGGTTTTTGTAGATTTTTGTGTTTCAGTGCAGGTTTTGTCATTGGTGGTGGTGTCAGGTATTTCTATATGCGATTCAGATATAGGGAGTTTGACTAATTTTGTTATTGGTCTGGTTAGCAGTCCTGTTTTGTTTTCATCGTCACAACTCTGACTAGATTGGCTCTCCCCGGGTGAAATTCCTGTATTCGCCCAAGTGCCCATTTCGCAGGAGGAAGGTTGTCTTCTTTGATCAAGACAATATCCCCTATTGATAAATTATTTGTTTTGTTCAGCCATTTACTACGAACTTGGAGTTGTTGCAGGTATTCTGACGACCACCTGGTCCGAAACCCTTGTTTCATTTTGTTTAGTAACTGCCACCTATGTCGAATGTTGATGTTTTGCTCTTCGAAATGTTTCGATGGTAAGAATGTATAAGGTAAGAAGAATGTATAAGGTAAGATAATCAATATCGTCCACGTCCTCCGTTAAAGGGCAAAGTGGTCTAGAGTTATACAGGCTTCGATTTGAGTAAGCAGTGTTAAAAACTCTTCGTATGTCAACTATTGTTCTCCTAGGATACGCTTTAGGTGATATTTCATAGACTTAACTGCAGCCTCCCAAAGTCCTCCCGCAGTCGGCCAGCTTGGGGAGTTGAAATGCCACTCTATCCCCATCTCGGTGTTCCTTTTCAATAAATTGTCGTTGTTAAATGTTTGTGAGATGTATAGTTGTTTGGCTAACTCCCTTTCGGCTCCAACAAAGTTTGTTCCGTTGTCGGAGTAAATATGTTTCGGACAGCCTCGTCGTCCAATCATGCGGTTGAGAGCCAGTATAAATGTTTGTGACGTTAGATCTGATGAAAGTTCCAAATGCACCGCCTTTGTTGCCATGCATACGAATACAACGACATAACCTTTACTCGTTCTGACGCCTCGACCCTTGTTTAGTTTAGCACTAACGAATCCTGTGAAGTCCACCCCTGAGTGATAGGATGGTGGTGATTGCGTTATCCTCTCACTGGGTAGGTCGGCCATTAATTGGTATTTTTTCGATGGTTTAAAGCGACAACATTTTACACAGGCTTGCAGGTATTTTTTAACAATGTTTTTTCCTCCTGTTATCCAATATTTTTGTCTCAATGTAGCCATAGTTAGTCTCGCTCCACCATGTACTGTTATTACATGGTGGAATGTATTTGCATCTAGGTAAGGGCAAAGTTTCTGAAGTCTTCTGTTGTTGCTTACCTTTCCATTTGTTTTTAAATCTTGGATTTCTTGTCCGTAATGTTCATTTTGTAAATGTTTTATAATTATATTAGTGGCGTATCGAATAACACCAAGTGTTAAATTACATTGTTTTGACGCGGGCGGGTCATTCATGTTTGTATGATTCATAGCTGCGTCTTCCCTGTGACGATTGTTTTGTGAAGTGTTTGTTATGAAACGCGACACCCAAGCTACGATACGTATTATAGTCATAATACAGCTGTTCTTGTTAAGGAGTTCTGTTACAATTTTCACGTTTTCAGTAGTTCTTGACGTAACTGCATGCACCTTTTTAACTACAATTTCTGGTGTCTTAATCGTGGCATATGTATCAGGGATGTCTTTACTGTTAAGCCATTCGGGTCCATCAAACCACTGAGGAAACTTTTGTAACTGAGAAGGTAGTAGTCCATGTGACGCGCAGTCAGCCGGGTTTTGCTCCGATCTTACGTGCTTCCAATTCCCTGCGGGCACTACTGATGTTATCTCCTGAACTCTGTGTCCGACATAGGCCTTCCATCACGAGACATCGCCCTTCAGCCAGCCAAGCACGATCATTGAGTCCGTCCATGCTGACACTTTAATGTTAGGTTTGTCGAGGCAATGTTTTATTTTCTTGACCAGTTGAGCTAATAGCTGAGCACCGCATAGCTCAAGTCTGGGCAGTGTTTGTTGTTTTTGGATTGGAGCGACCTTTGTTTTTGCCGCAACCAATACAATTTGTTGCTGTTTTCCCTCTGTAACTTTGCTGTACACTACGGACGAGAACGCTTTTTCTGGTGCGTCACAGAATGCGTGTAATTCCCAATACTTGTTTGCTTCTAATCCTAGCCATCGGTTAATTTTGAAAGGTTGCATATTTGTTACCTCAGTGTTTAGTGTTCTCCATTCCTTTTCTATTTCATCCGGAACAGTATCATCCCATACGATTTTGTACTTCCAGATTTGTTGGAATAATTTTTTTGCCTTGATTGTTATTGGGGATAGCAACACCAAAGGATCAAAAATTGTTCATATGTCGCTTAAGATTTGCCATTTTGACGAGTTTTTGTAACTGGCTAAAAGAAGCAAATTGGCCGTCATCGATTTTCGCCAATAAGTTTTGTTTCGACTTCATTATAATACACTTAGTTTTTTCGTATATTTGTTCTAGACGCTCGTAAATGCGATTCTCGTAATAAGGTCCAGACTTCTTGCCTTCAAACAAAGCAGCATTACCTATGCAAATCTCTGATCCAATTACTCGGGTTACAACTGATTTCATCGGGTTACATCCCACATTTTTTTGCCCGGATGTTATTCCCAATCTTCTTGTATTATCTCTTATCTTTACACCTCAGTTCGCGCGAAATAGATAGCAATCCGAAAGAGAACGATTGCTATCAGTACATAGTGCAGGTCCATAGTTAAAACTCCATGCAGAATACTGTTTTGGAACACAATATTATAAAACAAGGCATAAATCCTTCGTACGTAACTTGGTATAAGCAGATACCTACATACACATTATACTCATACTTGCTGCAACGCTGTACGTTCCCAAACTTTGGTAAGGAGACTTATCGTCTATCCAACTAAAGCGCTCGAAGCGTAACTCAGGTAGTTTCCGTTACAGATTAAAACACTGTTACCCTATTGAACTTCAATGTTTAAAATATACATAGTAAACACATACCTAAAGCAGGTAGGTAGGTTTTGAAGGATCGCGTTCACAGTTCCACATCGTATGCATCTTGGAAATGGTATTAAGATTCCCGCAGATTGGACTAAATAAAGATGCGACGGCCAGTTTTTGTATGGATATATTATCCGTAGAACAATTTATAACATATGTTTAATGTGCATCCTACCGTTGTCGCAATGTCACGTCGAGCCAGTCTGCGGAAGCTATAAAATGAATCAGTTAACGGTAATGCGTTCGCTGTATACGCAGCAATCGAATTGCTGACACGTGTCAATCCGATACGTGTCAGTTAGGTCTCAGATTGCCAAGCGTAGAATCGGAAATACCGATGGGCTGATCCGTGAGATGGATATCATGGCACTTGTATAACTTCCTATTCATAGAAAATTTAAACCTGATTGATACGATCCGATCAACCGTGGACGCGACGACCAGTTTTCATAGTCTTCAATTAATTAATAAAAAACGCTAATATTTTTTTATTAAATCGTGTTGACGCATTGTTGCATCGCGCCTGCCTGAGCAAGCCCTTTACGTCCGACCGATGGGTCCCCTTTCACGCCGGACCGGACAAATGCTCGCTATTTAGCCCAGCCCCTTTAGACTACGCTGTCTTTACTTAGGTACACTTAAAAGGGTTGTAAGCTATATTATTATTAAAAAACACCGGGACTGAAAGCAACAAGCACTTATTTTGTAGGCTTAGTTAAAATGTTCTTTTGTCTTAAAATAAATAGAAGAGTAAAGTTAATTGGATGATATTTTTTTTGTTTTTTCTTTGGTTTAAAATTGCGTATAATTTTAGTATTCAACAAAAAATCGTGTGACTGTAAGCATCCTACGTAGGCTTTTGTTTGGATTGTTAAGGACAGTCCATAGGTGAATTTAGATAACTATCCTAATGAAATAAATAATATTGATGAGAATGCTGGACTGCTCTCAACTTTGCTTAAATTGTCTAATATTTTAGCAGCTGACGGTTGAGTTGACGTTGACATTAGGACTATAAAATTTGTGACCGACCGCGCTGAACGTGACGATTCGGTCTTCGAACTGTTTTTGTGGAAATCGAATTTCAACCAGCCGATCGTTACTCGAAATTGTAATTGCCGTTCGTGAGTGGGATTGTGGGTCGACTGTTCATTTGACTTACTTGACTTAATGTCCTATAACCCCTAGATGGGGCAGAGGGCATCCACAGATGTCCTCCATTGCGCTCGGTCTTGAGCTTCACGCTTCACCTCGCTCCATGTCATTCCGATGCTCGTTGCTTCTGCCAACACGGTGCGACGCCAGGTTTGACGGGGACGGCCACGCTTTCCTTTCCCTTGGGGATTCCAGTCCAAAGCTTGCTTGGGTATGTGATCGGGACCCCTTTGGAGCGTGTGGCCAATCCATCTTCACTTGCGACGCTTGATATGGCGGTCGATCGGGTTCTCGTGGCATTTCTCCAACAGCTCTACATTGGAGATGGTCTCTGCCCAGTAAATTCCGAGAATGCGACGAAGACAGCGGTTGACGAAGACTTGTATTTGGTGTGAGATGTCCTTTGTGACCTTCCAAGTTTCGCACCCGTAGAACAGCACGGATTTGACATTGGACCCGAAGATTTTGAGTTTAATTCTTCGGGTCAGTTTCCGCGATTGTTAAACAGGTCTCATCTGCGCGAAGGTTGCTCGGGCTTTGGCGATCCTAGAAGCGATGTCCTCTTCACTACCCCCAGTCTCTGACACGACACTACCGAGGTACGTAAATTTGTGGACACGTTCCACTGCCTCTGTGCCAATCAGCACACCAGATCACACCACACCAGATCTCATTTCCGGAGTCTTCCGGATGTTTATCCGTATATATATGTTAATCCGTATCCACTTCCAGACGTAGATCGTTTAGCTTTGCTTGCATATCGGCGAGGGTATGACTCAGCAGGCATAGGTCATCGGCGTAATCCAAGTCTTCCAAGACGTTGGATAATCCCCACTTTATGCCGCGGTGCCTGTTATAATAGATGCGAAGCATAGTTCCATCAAGAACGACTAGGAAGAGGAGCGGCGATAGGAGGCAGCCTTGGTGGACACCCGCGTGCACTGTTACGTCATCCGATATGAGGCCGTTATGAGTAACCTTACAGGAATATTTCTTGTAAATAATCTGCAGCGGTATTGCATGTTAAGGTCTGCTCGTAAGGCGTCATTATGGGTCTCAAGCAGTCTCAGATGAAGATTCCTTCTATCTTCGATCAGGTTCCAAGTGCGTTGTGACATCCAGTTCTCTCGAGAATGAGTCGATTGTGCCCTAGAACGACGGAGCTGGTCTCTGTATAGGCCACTTTGATGCGTTTCCACTCCTCGTCTAATGAGTCCGTAGCAGCATTGAGCACAGAAAAGCGATTGCGCAATTCCAGCTGGAAAGTTTTCCGCGTGTCTGAGTCATGCAGTTTGCTCACCTCAAACCTTCTTCCAATCTTGCCAGTCCTCCGGCCGCACGGGCTACTGCAACCTTGAGCCGGACTTCAGCAACTACCAGATGGTGGTCGCTATCAATATCGGCGCCCCTACGGTTGCGGACGTCGAGCAGTGAAGACCACCATTTGGAACTAATGGCGAGGTGGTCAATTTGGTTCATGGTGACCCCATCGGGTGAGTTCCACGTGTATTTATGGTGGTCGTCATGAATGAATAATGTTTCTCCGATGGTAAGGTCGTGGTTCTGACAAAACTCGATAAATCACTCCCCATTCTCGTTGCACACTCCAAGTCCATATGCCGCTCGCGGTTAGTGTTAACACTCCCAACCTTTGCATTCAGGTACCCCATGACGATGACGATATCGTGCTTTTTTATGCTCCTAAGGGTGGCGTTGAGGGCAATGTAGAAGTCGTCTTTTGGATCCTCTGTTGATGCATTGGTTGGGGTGTAGCACCGGATAATGGAGATCTTGTACACTTGTACACTTGTATATAAAATTAGAGCGGAATTGAGATGGCTCACATCGGCGGCCTCTTTGATAAGTAGATCTGATAGATCAGAGGCTTTGTTGGTCCGACGTAGTGACCTCCCAGCTCGTCAAGTCAAGATAGATGGATATTATGCGGAATGTTTAGCGTTATTGTCCACCGAGGACACTGAGTTAGCCGGAATCGTGGTGCTACAATTGTCTGGGATAGCATTTGCAGCGGTATTGTCAGAGGTCGGTCCTTGCCCGCACTGTTAAGGTAGGCACCATCGCGTGTTGTGTCTGAACCAAAATGTTGTTGGCGGGCCTGATAATGCCGGACGCTCCCCCATAGGCAGGGGTCCGCATCCCCACCAACCCCACGTGGATCCTCAAAGGGGTTCACCTCGCACAGGCACCCCTCCAACCCCTCCTCAATTGGAGGAAGCGTCCGCTTTTCAGGACGACTACCAACCCCAGGGGGATTAACAACAATAAGAAGTCGCCTCCCTCTCTTTCACTCCAACCCCCCAGCCATAGACAGTCCTTCTACTAACTGTCTCTGTAAGGATCTGGGACCTAAGGGTAAATCTTTGTTAGTTCATGCTCTTTTAGATTCGGGTTCTCAAGGCTGTCTTGTATCCTTTTGTTTAGTGGAAAGATTGGGTTTCCCACATAGATTCCACCCTTCTACCATATGGGTGGTATTGAAGCGCTTGGTCAACGGGGAGAAATTTAAATTTGTGTTTCGCCTGTTCATGGTGGGCCAAGAATCTTGGCCAAGGCCTTTGTTTTGAATGATATTATGGGCAGACACCCGCAGGTAACCATTAACCAAGCGGTGGTGAAATTAACGTCAGACCTAACTTCTGCCGACCCGAAGTGATTTGTATCCGGACTCGTAGATTTGCTTTTAGGTGCGGATGTTTTGAGTTTGATTTTATCCGGGACCAAGCGGTTTCTGCAGATGAATGAGTTACTGGTTAAACCGATGAATTTTGGTTTTGGCTTTACGGGTCCCGTGTTGAAGGGCTCCGCCCCGCGGATTGAGGACGAAGGACTGATAGTGAGATAGTCTTTTGTTGGCTTCGCACCTCAGCTCATACTTTGGAGGTTTTCGTTGCGAATGGAGTCTCACAGTTTCGGAACTCTGAGACAGGACTGATCTGGATAGAGGTCCCAGGAGAATTAAACCCCGCAGACTTATCATCGCGTGGTTGCGAGGCTCCTGTCCTTGCCAACCATTCTCTTTGGTAGGGACCAGACTGGTTGACGCATCGAAGTCGTCCTGGCCCCAGAATAGGTTCTCCTCTCCAGAGGTTTTGCCAGGTTTAGCGTATTGGAATTGTGGAAACGCAACCTGCATACAATTTGCATGATCTTTTGGACAAATACAGTCTTTTGTCGAAATTATTAGGAGTTACCGCTTGGATCCGGCGTTTCATACGTAACAGACGGAACCTGAATCATAAATTGTTATCCTCAGTTTTGTCTCCTCAAGAACGAAAAGAGGTATTGATGTTGTTGGTTCGTGCTGTACAAGCCGAGCACTTTGACCAGACTATTCAATCCCTGAGAGATGCTCAAATTTTAAGAGGCTTAATCGCTCGTCTTTATCCATTCTTGGACCAATCTGGTTTGCTCCGAGTCGGAGGTCGACTTCGGAATTTGAATTTGCCTTATGGTGCTCGCCATCTTTTGTTGCACCCTAAAGGAGGAGCGTTAGTGAAATTGTTGGTGTCCGATCGACACATTAATAATGCTCACGCCGGTTGCAACGCTCTTGTAGCCATTTTGCATCCCTTCTTGGTGAAGTCTTCTCAACTTTGTGATGCCAAATCTGTCAAATCCTGTTTGTGTGTGTTGGTTTGTCTGGCCTCCAAGGCGGTTCACTTGGAACTTGTAGCTGCCCTCAGCACAGATGCGTTCGTTGCAGCGCTAGGTAGATTTGTTTTCCGCTGAGGACTACAATCTTTGAACTGTTCTGATAACGGTACTAATAGGAACGGTACACTTATAGAGATTTAAGTGAAATTTGTAATTATTAAAATTGGCGAATTTGTAAATTTTTAATTGGCAATTTGACCCCCCACAGTCTGCCCACATTGGGGTGACATTTTTGAAACCGTTGTAAAAGTAGCAAAGCCGCATCTCCGCCGTGTTATTTTTGAAACTATTTTCATATTTGAGGAACTTGTTAAGGTATTTTGTAAAATTGAGGCCGTCCTCAATTCGCGACTTCTCTGTCCGATCTCCTCAGACCCAAATGACCTGGAAGTTTTGAACCGTGGTAATTTTTTGATTGGTCAGCCACTGCGGAATACCCCATCCGGGAAGTTAAATCTTCGCGATTGACGCATTTTGAGTTGCTCCAACAGATGACCCAACATTTCTGGCATCGTTGGTCTTTGGAATATTTGCATATTCTGCAGCAGCGCGTTAAGTGGACTGACAAAACTGACCCTCCCAAAGTCGGAGACCTTGTACTTGTTAAAGAATCTTATTTGTTGCCTTTGTATTGGCGTCGTGGACGCAATGTAGATTTATTTTATGGGTCCGACATAGTTCACAGAGTTGTGGAGGTCATGGTCGGAGATTTAGTTTTGAAGCGAGCAGTGGCAAGTTTAGCACGATTGCCCATTTATTAGCCGAAACGAACTTCTTTTTTTTTGTTGTTATTTTGTTGCATCACTGTCTCAGCTCGCTGTCATCGATTTTGACAGCTGTCGGTTGAGTTGACGTTGACATTAGGACTAGAAAAATTGTGACCGACCGCGCTAGACATGACGATTCGGTCTTTGAACTGGTTTTGTGAAAATTGAATTTTAACCGGCCGATCGTTACTCGTAATTATCGGAGCTCGTGGCTAAATAATAACAGCCGCACGGGTCGATCTTAAGGTTAAGCAACGCTTGACGAGGTCGGGCCGTGGATGGGTGACCATTTCAACATACCGGGTTTCCTCCGTGCCTCGGAAAGCACGTTAAGCCGTTGGTCCCGGCTGTCATTTGAAGATCTTTGACAGTCGTTACGAGTAGTCAGAAGCTTGAAATCTGACACCAGTCTAGCCAAGGGGTACCGTATTACTCAGTTACTGGGTTGTGGAGGTCAGATAGGCAGTCGCTCCATGTAAAATACTGGTACTCAGCTGAATCCGGTTAGACTGGAAGCCGACCCTAACATAGTTGGGAAAAGGCTAGGCAGATGATGATGATGATCGTTACTCGTAATTGTAAGCGCCGTCCGTGAGTAGGATTGTGGGTCGACAGTGCATTTGTTTGTGTGTATATTTAGCGCGCGGCGAAGTATTCTGCAGGGAACGTGTCTATCAGTCTGGCGGTATACCACCAGATCACGTTTGTTGTCCTTTCCAAATCTATTATATATAAAAATAAATTCCTCTACCTAATCTCCCGACCGGACACGGGATTGGACGAAGGCCAGGAGACCACCACGAAGACAAGGGTAAGTGTATTTGTAACTGTACCATATTCAGTTTTAAACTTTGGTAGCCCAAGAAACAGACCCCTAGCTACCGCTGCCACGTATCGTGGTTTCGCGGGTATAGACCTTGCAGATCAAGGAGTCACAATATTGCTATGGGCCCCAGTGTTCGGCTCTTGGCTTTGTGATCCGCAGGCCTGTATTCAACAGAAAAATAAATATAATGATGAATTAGTTGACGTACTAATAAAGTTCAAGGCAATACCATAAATTACTAATCAAATGCCACAGTTTATAAAATTATATCCTTGAAAATCCATCCGCGAAAGCACAGAAAAGCTGAAGACTAAAGCCACCTTATATCCTACCACCTTATATATATATTAAAGTATGTTTTTGACGTTAAAACTGTACCCACTCCAGAAGCAGCTATAACATGAACATATATTTTATTTACAGCCTTCTGATGTTCGGGCACTGCTCGGGCGAAGTTTGGTCCGAGCGAAATCAACACATTACACCGGTGCTTTGGCGGACGCGGCACAAGCAGCTGGTATTACTACACATTAACTATGTATCTGTATTAGGTCATAAAATTTCCATATTGCTTGAAAGTTTTAAAAGTGCGGCAAGAAGAAAATTACTAAGGTGGAGGTACTTATAAAAGCCTTTGTTGTTCATTATTTAAAGAATGTAGTCACCTATTTTTTAGGTAGGTACGAAGCTTTTATCAAATATGGACATAGATAATATGTACTTCGATTCTTTTAATTATTGTGGATAGTAAGATCATAAATTGTAGCTAACATAACTACCTATACATTAATTTGACTGTATATTTAACAGACTAAACATCGTTTTCATTTTATTTTTTTTGCATGCTCAAAAAATTGAAATATAATAATTAGGTATGCTCGCAGCGTTCATGGACTGACTTTATTTTGAAGACATGCGATATAATTTAGTAGAATTTTTACTTAGTTAAAATGTTTGGTGAACATTATCTTTTTTTATTGTTCTGGGTTGGAATATCCTCATTGGATGGTGAGCGGGAGAGATTTGAGGGGTCTGTCGCACTCCTACTTACTAAAAACCACACATTCCATATGACACCTACACAGAGATAAGAGTATCAGCAGTGTGAGCGATTATTCATTAAGACTGATTACTTGATATGTAGGGATAATAGCTCCAAATAATAATATTCAATTCTCCCCAGCATTGGAACCTAAAAATTCAAGGGCTTTACAAATTCGCGCTAGACGAAATACGAAAAATGTGCGTACGAACGTTCTTTGGACTGGCGCACCGAGGATAGCGCATGAGAAGGTTTCCACCGGACTTTGCTGAATGTGCAAGATGTGCTGAAGAAACGGTAAAATGTTTACAAAGCTATTGAAAACTCATAAAGCAGTTCTGGGAAACTAAAAAAGTTGAACATGGTCCATTTTATTTTTAACCGACTTCCCAAAAAGGAGGAGGTTTCTCAATTCGACCGTATATATATTTTTTTATGCGTGTTAGCGGATATCTTCGTCGTTTATGAACCGATTTTGATGATCCTTTTTTTGTTGGAAAGGAGGTATCCCAAGGGTCGTTTCATGATAAGGAGACCAGGATCTGATGATGGAATCCTAGAGAAATCGAGGGAACTCCTCAAATATTCTAGGCATACATGTACCGATTTTGGTATTTTCATTAATAATGCAATCATTTGCACTCAGAAAGTATCATTTGGTGAAGTGGAACTAATGAAGAAGACCACAATGGCCACTGGAAACCCGAAATAAAACAATGTATCCTAGTCGTGTTTGGGATTATTGGAATTGTCATAAGATGTACTTTGGCTATAAATGATTATCATATTAATTGGAGGTACCTACCTAAAAAAAAGAAAACTAAAAAAAGAGAAAAAAAAAAAAAATATAACAAAAAATCAAACCGACTTCCAAAACAAAACACTTCAAAGATAAAAATAACTTTCTTTTCTGAAGTCTGTGTCGAATAACGGAAAACAAAGGGTACAAAAGACACCGACTTCCGAAAAGAAAGTTATTTTTCACTTTGAAGTGTTTTGTTTTGGAAGTCGGTTTGATTTTTTGTTAAAAAGTTTTTGTGTGATTAATTCATTTCACCTAAAGGGTAAATATTCTACAGATAAAACGGAGTTAATTCATTATTTTGTTCAATGATTCGAATCTTAATCTGCAGCCATGTAGAGAAGTCGACACATATCATAGCAAATCACTTACTTTGTGACTTGTTGTGTCTTTGAATCTTGTACCAGTCAGTAATCTAAAATTCAAATCCGCTGACCATTTAGTGGTAACATTTCAAAAAACCAATTTTAAATCGTCTGATAAAATTATCTAGAGACATCCTGCTTTCAATTTATTTTAAGTAAAAAGTACGAGAGAGTCGCTTAGAGCTATTTAAAAAAATATCCATCTTTTGACGACATTCAGCTCTCTTCTAATGGAATGTTTTCACACAACGTGGAAACGCATTATTTTTCAAAAAAAAAAGTTTACCGCTTTGCGTACTCTTTTGAGCGAACTTAAATTTTTTTGGGACGGTACGGTGTTATAACTATACAAAAGTGCTGGTAATAATCTACCTTTATGTTGATAAGTATGTATGAAGATAGTACCTAATATAGAAGACTGTTGTTTAGTTTTATTTGAGAAAGTTTTGAGGGTATGTCCAAACTTTACAGAAATACAGACATATTGATATGTATACCTACATGAATGATTATCTTAGAGAAATAAAGTTTATGTAAAGGACTATTTAACCTCTCACTCCACATGAGCTTATATTTTTTGCCATTTAAAGTCCAGCTAGCATAGTGTTTACCTACGCAACATTTTGCACTCAGTCCATCCGTCAACTTAATAAACTTAACACGTACCACCCGTATCATTTAGGTCATGACAAGACACAATTTAAGATGAAGCTACAGTGTCTCACAATTTTTTGTAAATTTTTTTAGGTGCGATAATGTGCCGGCGAGACGGCGAACAAAGTGTTGCAAACAGCTGTGAAATTGCTAAGCAACATGGAGATTAAGAGGGAGTCCAAAGTCGAAGATGCTCCGAAATTTCCACTGCATCGTGGACGTATGCACCCGCAGAAGGAACAAGAGGTTCGGAACTTGGCTCATATTTTATAACAGCTGCGAGTTTAATGACCAAAGTACGACAAACTAATTTGTTGTTTTTGATGCTAAATAATATTTAGTGTGACAAACAGTGCTCAACTTTGTTGTTGTTGTGTAGTTGCGTGAAGTCAACCGTTTAAAAGTAAATACAAATTAAAAAGTTGTTGACAATATTATGTTTAAGTTTCTCTAGAATACAGCAGCAGTAGTTGGAATACTTATGAAGAGGAATTTTATTGTAAACCACGCTTGCAGCTACCAACAACACGCCTTACTGTCAAAATAAATTACTATGTAGACAATAAATATTCTCAATGATTTTATTTTACTACTTCCCTGTAACTATGTCTCGTTTACTAAAGTGCAGATACGTCTTTGTTTACAACGAGAAATAAAAAATATGTTGGCAATAACCGTTATTCTAGGTCCATGAAATATCCCACGCGGAAAAACAGAGAGCCGAACAAATCACTCGTTTAATGGCTTCGAAATATTTGGAGCGAATGGCACATGACAAATATTTCTTAACTGCCTTATGTAAGGACGAACAATTGCTCTCTGCCAATAAACAAGGATCACTAAAGCTGCAAGAACTGGCCAATAAAGCTCTAGCCGAAGTGGAAAAACGACAAGTACGCTCACACTATCTAACTTAATAAAATTAACCTCCAACCTGTTGTCCCTTAAAATATAATACGTTGCACGCCGCCATTCTATAAAATCGGCCGCTAAATTGAAATATATAGCACTTGTTCAGATTCTGAAATCTAACCCTGTAGTTGATTCGGTGTTCACATCATTCACGGCATAGCTGTAAGCTTAATTTTATACAACGGTATTTATTGGAACAAAATATGACACGACAGCTGAGTATTATATTCCAGCATTACTTAGAAGATTTTTAGTATTGTCTGTGTTTTCGTCTAGTATATTTTTCCAGACAGATATTATCATTTAAATTGCGTGAGCCTGTCACGTCGTCAGAAAAGCTGTTACATAATTATTCAGCTTTTTCTAATGTGAGCTTTGTAAGTGTTGGTCGTTTATTTCATATAAATCAGGCTGTTCTACGTAAGCGTAGGCCGCAATCGCAACACGCTACCGACGCACGTCGCCTCGTACAGAAAACTCAATCCATCTACGAAGAACGAGACACCGCCAAGTGTCTAGAACAAGCCGAGTTCGCAATGGACCAAATAACAAGAAAGCCAGCTAGCTTATTACCGGGAAAAGATAAATTCCTCCAAAAGCTACACGATTTAGTTGGAAAGGCTTTCCTGGACCAGGTAGGTTCATTTCTGTATTTCATTATAAATTGTGTGGCCATGGGTATTACGAAGCTTAGAAGTTTAATAGAGCTTGTTTGCCAAGTCACGTATATCTTGAAAAATCTCTCTTATGTTATGTACAGAAACGTGTTCGAGAAAGTATGAGCGAGTCGGATCGGGAACAAAGGGCGTTTATTCTCCTGGGCATGTCGGTGTCCCGGGAGCCGAGCCGTGACTCCGTGCTGCGAGTGCGACCACCCGCTCCGCCTCGAGACGTTAAGTAATTTTTGTACTCGACTTATACCTTAATAGCCCCGGAGATGAATATGGTGTTGTTGGACGTTTTTAGCAGCCAGAATTACTTTTTATGATTTTTATTTTAAATTTATTCTTTCAAACCTATTTGATAAAGGGATCTTTGCCAATGTGCTTAGTCGTTCATTTATGTGTATCTAGTGTATATGTTTATTGCAAAAACTTGTACACTTTTACAGTTAATCTTACATAGTGGGTTAATCTTATCCTTTTAAGTAAGAAATATAATACATTTGCTAGCAGGGCTCTTCAATGACAAAAGTTTCAAATGGTAAAAGTTATGTATAAAAGTAAAACAGAATCCAAACAAAAAATTACAAGCAAAATCTCAAATTAAACAAGATCAGACTTGACTTGTTGCTTTTTAAACTGGTACAATCTAAAAAAAATACCATTTAGTACATTTTTGTAAGTGTCCCAACCAAACTTTTTGTTTCTGACTGTCTGTGAAAATGTCCACCAAAACTCTTGAGTCAATTTAATAATAAAGATCGTTGGGAAATGGCTTAGCTTGGCAATGAATTGTATCTAGCTGATGATTCATTGCCAAGCTAAGCCATTAATTGATTTGCGGAGCATGGTTGGCCCTGACTTTGGTCGGCCCCAACTCCATACTAAATACGTTGTAAACAAGTGGCTTACAGCCTCAACCCCATTCTAAATGAGTTGTTACCAAATGGCTATGAAATCTAAAATATATTTGTCTCAGGGTCCGCCTGCGCACCCTGGAACGTTCACTGACGATGAGCACACGAACTTCAGAACGCTGTTACTTGTTTCACGAGCTGGCTCGTCTCAATGCTGACATTAAGCAACCTTTAAAAGCCAGAGTCTACGACTCCAAATGTCAAACCGGTAAGATTCTTTCAGTAGAACGGAATTTATCATTTTGTTAGCACTAAAATACTTGTACCCCACGAATTTACAGCCCAGTGAACGGGTAGTTGATTCGAGGAAATAAATTAGCCTCCCTCTAGCGAATGAATGTCTTTTTATTTTTAAATTGTTTGATTTCCTTAGAAAATATTGACTCAAACACCCCTCCGTACCTGCAGTCGTTTTCTCTTTACTCTCTTTAGATAATTCAATTTCAAATATTAGATAGACATTAAAGTCATGTTAGGTTAGACGAGAGTTCGAAAGTACGGGAAGCGTGGTAACATAGGTACGTCAAGCATATTTGCATACAGTTAGCAGATTGAACCGCGGCTCAAGCCAGAAATGGTGGGTCTACACTGAAGGCATTAAAGTAATGAATAAACTTGGCAACGTTATACACACAAGAATACGAGATTTTTATTTATTTTAATTTGTTTTACGACTTTTATTCATAACTGATATGGTACACATGCACAAAGAGCACAAAGAGTATGTGGTATGTTTAATAATAAAATCAGACACACAAAAGGGTGAATCAGTTAAACAATTAATTATTCGATTCAATGATTTGCTGTATTCTGAGCTTTCAGACAACATCGTAAGTATTGCTTATTCCAACTACGAGTAACCTGTCACGACTTTGTCCCTTTGATTCGATAATGACTGCAGTGGGTAGTAGTTTTGAGGACGCTCCGTGACTTTTGATTGATTCGTGAGCTTTGATTTCGAGATACAGCCCTTTATGTAGTATTAGGTTTGGTCTAAGATCGTCGGAGGAGATGATTTCTTGGCTTCTATAGATCTGTTATACCATTTACAGTAGTGAATGTGGTTCTCCAAGCGTACCTTAGACAGCTCTTACATGTCTTATTCATGTCGGTAGAATGATTCTTGTGTTAACATAAACAAATTAACAATACAATGCACTGCACTCCCTCTAGTGTGATCTCTACGTATTATAAAATCAAGTTTTCCTTCGGGAACGGCTTCTATGTTTATAATTAGTAATAACTAGCTGTGCCCGCGGCTTCGCTCCCATCAACTGCCTACCCTACCCTGCTTATCTTCCTATCTAGTTTACCCTGCATACCTGTCTACCTACCCTACCTACCTATCAATTTTTTATAGGGTCTACCAATTCTTTCGTGGAGAATATTAGCACCGCCATTCAGAAAATCACTTCACTTCGTGGTGTGTTCTGTCCCGAGTTTATGTTTACTCGCAACACCGTGTCCGTGGGCTGTCAACGATTTTGACAGCTGACACTAACAGTAGTTAGAAAACTTGAACGGAACACGCGAGAAAATCGGTGTCTTGTATTCTAATAACGTAATCGAGCGATATTTCGGTGATTGTATTTGGTAATCGCGCCCGCCGTTCGCAATCGGCGTTGTGGGGCGTCCCTAAAGTGGGTTTAGAGTATATTTTCACGCGCATCGAGGTGCTTTTGCGGGAAACGTGCTGCCTGGTGGACGCCGGCCGGATTCTTCGGTCCAGACAGCCGTCAGTCTTTCCCATTACTTCCTTTATTATATATATTCTCCTATCCCTAACCTCACGGCACGAGATTGATCGACGCCCAGGAGTCTACCGCAGGAATCTAAGGTAAGTACGAACGTATATACGCCAATCCTTGTGCCACCTGTGAGATAGGTACCAGTATCTCTCGCAATAGGGAGCAAATCCCTAGCTTTCCACTGCTGCGTTACGGCAGTTTCGTGGGATACGGTTCTGATTGGATCCAGGAGTGGCACGCTGCTAATGGGCCCCAGTGATGAGCTCCTGGCTTGGGATCCGCAGACCTGTATTTAACATTTGGTAGCAAGAGCGTGGTTTGCATTCCACGAGCATAGTAAACGCTAGGACACTCGTTCACAGTGAACGCTGTATTGTTTGTTGGTTTGCTTTTTATTGTTGAGAGTACTGAGTTGGAAGTTGGTACATTTTGAGTCACTCAGAGTTAGCTGTGTCCTGTTAGAGGCGAACAGCCCCCATAGTTACATTCCAATTTGTTAAAATAAAGTGTACAACTCACAACTTAATATTGTCACTCCGGGATAGAAGGTTACAGTTTTGTATTGAAATTTGTTTATTTGTTGTATACAATAATAAGCTTTGGACAAGATTAAGAACTGCAGGTGTCCCAGCCGATCTTGTCAATATCCTCTCCTACTGGTACAGTGAGCAGCTTAACATAGTAAGGTGGGGCAATGTATACTCAGATGAATACTCTTTAGAGTGTGGCGTCAGGCAGGGCGGGCTGACTTCGCCTCGGCTCTTTAATATATATGTTAACCAGCTGATTGAGGAGCTCAGCAGCATGCATGTTGGATGCCATATTGATGACATTTGTGTCAATAATTTAAGTTATGCCGATGATATGGTGCTGCTGAGCCCCTCAATTGGGGGCCTCAGACAGCTGTTAAAGGTGTGTGAGGTTTATGCTGCGGAACATGGCCTGAGGTACAACGAAAGTAAAAGTAAGTTCATGTTATTTAAATATAAAAATAAAAACAATATCTTTATACCACCTATATTACTTAATGGTGTACCTCTAAGTCGTGTTGCACAGTTTAAATATCTGGGACACATTGTAACTGAAAATTTGAGTGACGAATTAGACATTGAAAGGGAGCGCAGGGCATTGTCGGTGCGCGGTAATATGTTGGCACACAGGTTCGCTCGATGTACTGCTCCTGTTAAAATAACAATGTTCAAGGCATTCTGCCAGTCATTCTACACGAGTGGCCTGTGGGCAAACTATACGCAAAAAGCCTACAATGCCTTGCGCGTCCAGTATAATAATGTGTTCAGGGCTCTGTTTAGGCTCCCTCGATATTGCAGTGCATGTTTACTGACGCCAGCGTAGATGATTTCTACGCAATCATGCGTAAAAAAGTTGCGTCGGTGGTGCGACGAGCACGGGAGAGCCCGAATAGCGTCCTAAAGATGATTAGTGAGAGAACCGATACTGTTCTGCTCAGTAGGTTCATTGGACTCCATGTGTTGCGAGACCGATGAGCCTACTGTGCAGGGTTTGTTATGTTTCTTCTTACATTTTGATTATTTTTGGGTTCCGTAGTAAAAAAAAACCAATATGAATTACTAACATAGTTATAAAGTTCTTGTTACTAACAACCTTGCCTTGTCTATGGACTTTTTTGTCTGAAATAAATTATTTTTATTTTTATTTTATTTAATGTAGGTTTGGTGCAGACTAAATAGTCTTCCCTAATTGTATTTCACTGAATCATAGTTATTTTTGGACCTTGAACCTTCTATCTTGGGTTTGTAAGTTTGTTTACATTATAAACATACTCAGTGTCCACTATAGAAGTTATTGTTGTAAAGTATATTGTTACCAATTATATAAGAAAATTGGTTAGTTTGTTTGATATTGACAGTAATATTCTAATTGATTCAAGTTAAATCCATTGTTTTTAACTAATAAAGTAAATTGAATATTGAATTCTATTGTAAAATCAACCTACCCACTTTGTGTTGATAATTTTCACTTTTTAGAATACCTTCTTGTGTGTTGATAATTTATTTTCTTGAGGTACCTACCCACTTTGTTTTTGATAATTTATAAATTGACATTTGGGGTTCCATAATAATTTTGTACTGGAAAATAATTAAGTAAATGTAGCAGGGTTCAGTACTGTTTGTTAAATTGACTTGTTGTTTCTCTTACAGACTTTATTATTTGATATTTAATTTGGTAAGAGAATTACTGTCAAACTGTTATTTTGGTTACACACATACATTATTAATTTAATTTGTTGAACCTTTTGTTTATTAATTAATATTTGGTCACCGTTGCTTACATTTTGACAGTATGACTGCCAATACATTTGCTTGTAAGATTAGATCGGAATTGAGATGGGTGACCACGGCGGCCTCTTTAATAATTAGACCTGATAGATCAGACGCTTTGTTGGCGCGTTCTAGTGAACTCCCAGTGCGTCAGGCCAGGGTAGATAAATATCATGCGGAATGTTTGGAACTATTGTCCACCGAGGACACTGAGTTAGCCGCTGCGGTTGAGGCAGACGTCACACAGTTCTACGGTTTCTCTGATGATATTGTTGAGGCAACCAGTAAATTGAGGGGTTCTACACAGGATGTTTTGAAGGTGGAGACGAGATCTCCCACCCATCCTGCTTTGTTAGGACGGTTGCCTACGCTAGACTTGCCACACTTTAGTGGAGATTTGGGTTGCTGGACTGCCTACTTCGACCTGTTCAACAGTTTGGTGGATGCTAGGACAGACTTGTCGCCTAGTCAAAAGCAGGCCTACTTGTTCTCCACGTTAAGAGGAGAGGCCCTAGGTTTAGTCAGCCACCTAACTGTTACGGATCAAAGTTATAATACTGCCCGGGAACTGTTGATCAAGCGTTATGCGAACGTGAGGCTGTTAGCGGACGCCCACGTCTCGCAGATTTTGTCGTTGCCTCGCATCCATCGAGTTGCCACCCTACGAATGGATTTGGTCAACCCACTGACGGTGGCCTTGAACGCCTTGAGGCGATTGGGCCTACCTATTGACCAATGGTCCTTCATGCTACTTCACCTTGTTCTGTCAAGGATGCCTTCCGAATTGAAGGTTCGCTTCGAGCAGAGGTATGGTGGGGTTAATGCCACATACCTTCCCCCTTTCGATGACTTGTTGAAATTCCTGGATGAGGAATGTCGCCTCTTGGACCAATCTGGATTTGAAGGTCCCTCGCGGGCCCCAGAGCGGTCCTCTCCGGACCCGCGTCGTGTTGGTGCGCGCCCCCCCCCCTCGTGGGAAGGGTGAGTCACGACGCCCTCCTCATCAATATGTGGCGACCCAGGCTCGCAGTATGCGCTGCATATACTGCAACACGGATGGCCACATGGTCACCTCCTGTCCGAAGTTCCTGGCAAGGAACACAAAGGACCGACGGGGAATCGCCAACAGCCGCAAGTGGTATTACACCTGTCTGGACGGCACTTGCAGCGGGATTGCCAGAGGTCAGATCCTTGCCCGCACTGTCAAAGTAAGCACCACCGCGTGTTGTGTTCTAACCAAAATGGTGTTGGCGGGCCTGATGATGCCCGACGCTCCCCCATAGGCGGGGGTCCGCATCCTCACCAACCCCACCAAACCCACGTGGATCCTCGACGGGGCTCACCTCGCACAGGCGGGGGCACCCCTGCAACCCCTCCTCAACGGGAGGAGAGGTATTTGGGAATGGAGAGGCAGGCCGCGCCGCGGCCATTCTCACCACCGCTACATGAGCGACCGCGATTGGAGCGCCGCCCGCCCCAGTTTGGACGTGCCCGTGGTTACCAGAACCCGGTGACTGGGCGAGTCGGAAGACACTTCGGCACTCCGGTAGACTACTACCTACACTCCAACTGGCCCGCGTCCGATCTTCCGGACGACTACCAACCCCAGGGGGGTTATCAACAATAGGTGGTCGCCTCCCTCTCCTCCACTACAGCCGCCCAGCCAGAGACAGTCCTTCTGCCAACTGTCTCTGTAAGGATCTGGGGCCCGAAGGGTAACTCTTTGGTAGTTCGTGCCCTTTTGGATTCGGGTGCTCAAGGCTGTCTTGTATCCTTTTGTTTAGTGGAGAGATTGGGTCTCCCACGTGGACCCCACCATTCTGCTATATACGGCATAGGTGGTATTGAAGCGGGTGGTCAACGGGGAGAAGTTGAAATTTGTGTTTCGCCGGTTCATTGTGGGCCAAGAATCTTGGCCAAGGCCGTTGTTTTGAATGATATCATGGGCAGACACCCGCAGGTAACCATTAGCCCTGCCGTGGTGAAATTAACGTCAGATCTAACTCCTGCCGATCCGAAGTGGTTTACAAACCACCCGGACCCGTAGACGTGCTTTTAGGTGCGGATGTTTTGGGTTTGATTTTGTCCGGGACCAAGCGGGTTCTGCAGACGAATGGGTTAGTAGCTATACCGACAGTTTTTGGCTTTAGCTTCATGGGTCCCGTGTTGAAGGGCTCCGCCCCGCGGATTGAGGACCAAGAATTGAATGTGGGGATCTCTCTATCCGACGCCGTTCAGCGCTTCTGGGAAGTCGAAGAGCTTCCACTTGCTCCAAGAGTCGATCCAGCTGAACAAGAGTGCGAATTGAATTACCAGAACAATACTGGTCGCCTCGCTGATGGTCGTTTTGTCACTCGTTTGCCGTTTCAGGCTGCGCGTCCTCCTCTTGGTCATTCCTATGCTTTAGCGGAAAAGAGGGAAAAGAGGTTATTGTCCATGGAGCGTCGAATGCGTAGAGATTCGGATTTTTGTAAGAAATACGTGGACTTCATGCGGGAGTATGAAGATTTGGGACACATGTCTCCTTCTTATCTTGATTGCCGTTCAATCGAGCATTACTTTTTGCCGCACCATGCGGTTTTGAAAACTCCGGGGGGTAAAATCCGCGTGGTATTCGATGGCTCGGCCCCTACGTCCAATGGAGTTTCTTTGAACCAGTGCTTGCACTCGGGTCCCAAATTGCATAGGGACATTTCGGATATCCTCACCAATTTCCGCCGTCACCAGATTATTTTTGTGGCTGACATCCGTATGATGTTCAGACAATCTCTTGTTCATCCGGACGACCGGCGCTATCAAATGATCCTTTGGCGTGAGCGACCGTGTGATCCGATTGCTGTGTACGAGTTGAACACTACAACGTATGGACTCAGGTCTAGTCCCTATATTGCCATCCGCACTTTATTGGAGTTGGCCAGCCGTGAACAGTTGAAGTATCCACGTGCAGCTGCTATTCTGAAAGACTCCGTATACGTCGACGATGTGTGCACCGGGGCCTCTACAGTGGAAGAGGCCTTGGTTTTGCGAGATGAGTTGATTGGAATCCCGAAATCAGGAGGTTACGAATTGCGTAAATGGTTGTCGAATAGTCCGGAGTTGTTGAGTGATCTGCCAGTAGAGCATCAGCAGGATCCTCTCCTTTTTGAGGATGTGAATAACCCTCATTTGATTGCCGTCCTTGGTATCCAGTACCAGCCCGTCCAGGATGTCTTCACCTATCAAGTTAAATTGGATACTCCCCAGACCTGGACAAAGCGCATGGTCTTGTCAACTGTTGCCCGGACCTTTGATCCCAATGGATGGATCACTCCTGTCATATTCTTGGCTAAGTGGTTTTTGCAGAAACTTTGGTTAGCCAATATTACTTGGGACGAGCCTCTGCCGGAAGAGTTGATGAGGGAATGGTTTGCGATTGTATCTTCCCTTCCGGATGTAAACCGGATTTCCTTGCCCAGACTCCTTCTACCAGCTGGTAAGTGTCGAGTGAGTCTCCACGGATTTTGTGACGCGTCCGAACGAGGTTATGCGGCCGTGGTATTTTAACGGACTGTTGGTCCATCCGGTTCTGTAGAGGTCCACTTGGTGATGGCTAAGAGTAAGGTGGCGCCTATTAGGTCACGGTTAACCATTCCTAAATTGGAATTGTCTGGAGCAGCTCTTCTTACTAGGCTCCTTCACCATGTTTACAGCACTCTGGGTCGCTCAGTTGATATCTCAGACGTTTTCGCTTGGACTGATAGCGAGATCGTTCTTTGTTGGCTTCGCACCTCAGATGAGCTGGTTTTTGAACTGGAACTTTGGAGGTTTTTGTGGCGAATAGAGTCTCACAAATTCAGAACTCTGAGACTAAACTGATCTGGAGACATGTCCCAGGAGAATTGAACCCCGCAGACTGCGCGTCCCGTGGTTGCGAGGCTCCTGCCCTTGTTGACCATTCTCCTTGGTGGGGACCAGACTGGTTGTCGCATCGCGAGTCGTCCTGGCCCCAAAATAGGTTCTCCTCTCCAGAGGTTTTGCCAGGCTTGCGTATTGGAATTGTGGAAACGCAACCTGCATATAATTTGGAGTATCTTTGGGACAGATACAGTTCTTTGTCGAAATTGGTAGGAGTTACCGCTTGGGTCCGGCGTTTCATACGTAACGGACGGAACCCTAATAATAAATTGTTATCCTCAGTTTTGTCGCCTCATGAACGCCAAGAGGCCCTGCTGTTGTTGGTTCGTGCTGTACAAGCCGAGCACTTTGACCAGACTATTGAAACCCTGAGGAAATGCTCAGCTTTGAAAGGCTCAATCGCTCGTCTTAATCCATTCCTAGACCAATCTGGTTTGCTCCGAGTCGGAGGACGATTGCGGAATTCGAACTTGCCTTATGGTGCTCGCCATCCTTTGTTGCTCCCTAAAGGAGGAGCGTTGGTGAAATTGTTGGTGTCCGATCGACACATTAATAACGCACACGCCGGTTGCAACGCCCTCGTAGCCATTTTGCAGCGTGAATTTTGGATTTTGTCGGCCAGACGCACTATTCGTGGCATCATCTTTAAATGTATGCAGTGCTATAAGTTGAAGGCTGCTCCCACTCAAGGCTGACCCATAATGGGTGATTTGCCATCCGACCGAGTGACGGAAAGCAGACCATTTGCTTCGGTCGGAACCGATTTCGCTGGTCCTTTCTTGGTGAAGACTTCTCAACTTCGGAACGCCAAGGCTGTCAAGGCCTACTTGTGTGTGTTCGTTTGTCTGGCCTCCAAGGCGGTTCACTTGGAACTTGTAACTGCCCTCAGCACAGATGCGTTTGTTGCAGCGCTAGGTAGATTTGTTTCCCGCCGAGGACTACCATCTTTGATCCGTTCTGATAACGGTACTAATTATAAGGGCGCTGATAGATATTTAAATGATATTTGTAATTATCTAAATAAGGATAAACAGAATTTGAGATTTGCCATGGCGCAAATGGGAATTAATTGGCAATTTGACCCCCCAGTGTGCCCACATTGGGGTGGCATTTTTGAGGCCGTTGTGAAGGTGGCAAAAACGCATCTCCGCCGTGTTATTGGTGAAACAATTTTGACCTTTGAGGAACTTGTTACGGTATTCTGTAAAATCGAGGCCATCCTCAATTCACGACCCCTCTGTCCGATCTCCTCGGACCCAAATGACCTGGAAGTTTTGACCCCTGGTCATTTTTTGATTGGTCAGCCTCTTAACGCCCTGCCGGAATACCCCTTCAGGGAAATTAAATCTTCGCAATTGACTCGCTTTGAGTTGCTCCAACAGATGTCCCAAAGTTTCTGGCATCGTTGGTCTTTGGAATATTTGCATATTTTGCAGCAGCGCGTCAAGTGGACTGACAAAACTGACCCTCCCAAAGTCGGAGACCTTGTACTTGTTAAAGAACCTAACTTGTTACCTTTGTATTGGCGTCGTGGACGCATTGTAGATTTGATTTATGGGTCTGAGGGAGTTCCCAGAGTTGCGGAGGTCATGGTCGGAGATTCCGTTTTGAAGCGAGCAGTGGCGAGTTTAGCACGCTTGCCCATTTATTAGCGGACATAACTCCTTATGTCCGAGACGGTGGGATGTTCTGTCCCGAGTTTATGTTTACTCGCAACACCGTGTCCGTGGGCTGTCAACGATTTTGACAGCTGACACTAACAGTAGTTAGAAAACTTGAACGGAACACGCGAGAAAATCGGTGTCTTGTATTCTAATAACGTAATCGAGCGATATTTCGGTGATTGTATTTGGTAATCGCGCCCGCCGTTCGCAATCGGCGTTGTGGGGCGTCCCTAAAGTGGGTTTAGAGTATATTTTCACGCGCATCGAGGTGCTTTTGCGGGAAACGTGCTGCCTGGTGGACGCCGGCCGGATTCTTCGGTCCAGACAGCCGTCAGTCTTTCCCATTACTTCCTTTATTATATATATTCTCCTATCCCTAACCTCACGGCACGAGATTGATCGACGCCCAGGAGTCTACCGCAGGAATCTAAGGTAAGTACGAACGTATATACGCCAATCCTTGTGCCACCTGTGAGATAGGTACCAGTATCTCTCGCAATAGGGAGCAAATCCCTAGCTTTCCACTGCTGCGTTACGGCAGTTTCGTGGGATACGGTTCTGATTGGATCCAGGAGTGGCACGCTGCTAATGGGCCCCAGTGATGAGCTCCTGGCTTGGGATCCGCAGACCTGTATTTAACAAATTGCACAAAGTCATATTCGATAATATGGAGTTCAACTGTCCGAGTATCTGAATTGCGTGTATTGTGATAATTTTACTTCTTGAACACTATAATTTCATCTAGCTTTTGATTGCGATGAAACATAAACTAAGTAATATTTCAAGATACGTTTTTTTTTATGTATAACATTTTATGTGTTGCTTGCACAAATAAACAGACAAACCGACATATAGAGAAACAGACAAAATTTCCAAAAATGCTGAAAATGGGTTCTGTTGGTTATCCTTTAACTTATATAACTATCCTTTAGATCATTTTATAGTTACGCAATCCTCAAAACGATCTGTCACTAATGTTTACGTAAATTAGTGGTGGCGCTGTGGTCTGATCATTTTCCTCTAATCATAGTGACCTTGATTCACTTAAACCTAGATAGATTACAGAATGAAATGTCATTGAACGATAACACTGTATCGTGGGGCACTAGAATAAGGAACAAATCGCGAAATATACTGCAGTGTCATAAACTTTTAGGGTTGGTTAACTTTCCTACCGAGTTTATAAATTGTGCTGAGTTTTACTGTATTGACCCCTGTCACCATCTTATTCTTGGTGTGATGTACTCTGATATTGTGACCGCCCTTCGTGCTGCGTCGTTGGCTGGTCGAGAGGGCATTATGAGGAATAGGATGTAACGGCTAAGGGGCTGCGCTAGGTTGCCGACGCAGACCATTAACTTGTAGATAAGTAGGTAGGTACAAAGAAAACAGCTGGACAAGTTAATACATATATTTAGATAATGCTCAGCTAGGTCGCGGATACGTGGTCACAATAGTTCTGCTCCGATACACATCACTTAATGAAATAAAATGGTACCGTCCCTTGGCATCACGTGGTAGTCGCGGGGACCTGCCAGCACAGGCTCAGTGGTAGGCCGCCGGATCTGGAGCTCCAGGGGTTTCGGCAGGGTAGGCTGCGCAGGCACCGGCTCGCGTGACGGTAGGCCGCAGGTAGGCAGGCCCAAGGCGTGGCAGGCGTGCGTAGGTAGCGTGCAGGCACAGCAGCAAGCGAGTTCAAAGGGTCTGCCCTCAGCCGTACGGTGAAATGTGACCCTGACACGTGGCAGAAGTGGGGACGCGCGACGGTAGTCCGCGGTAGGACGCAGGGACTGTAGTGGCTAGAGCTGCGCAGAGTAGGCTGCAAGCCGCACGGCGCACGGCGTGCACGGCGGTAAGCCGCAGGTAGGTAGGGAAGACCCGGGTCGCATGCGTAGGCAGCGCACCGGCGCAGCAGTAGTAAGGGCAAGGGTCAGCCCTCTGGACAGCACGTGGTAGACGTGGGTACTCGCGACGGTAGGCCGCAGGGACTGTAGCGGCTAGGGCTGCGCAGGCCGCTACGTCCTGCATGGTAAACGGTGGAGCGCGTCCCTGGCGGCAAGAGTAGGCTGCAGGTACTGTGGCGGCTAGGGCTGCGCAGGGAGGCTGCGCAGGCCGCTACATCCTACACGGTGAACCCTGGAAGCACCATAGGGTGCGCATGTTAGATGTTAGATGCGGTGCAATTAGCAGCAAGCCGCATGCGATGTACTAGTTTCTTTCCCTCTTTAAGCCAAGGAACGGTGTGGGAAACATTGTAGGTGAAAGCTCAGCACATCGCAGCGGTTTACAGGCAAGAACTTGCAAACATAGCAAGCACATTGACAGATGCAAAATTAGGTTAAGTATGAACAAGCTAGCATTTATTAACATAAGTAAACGTGATCACTTAGAATAAAACACGGAGGCACACCCCGATGCAGTAGAAACGCTTACTCATTGCAAATTCCTTTGTACCGGACGACGCTTAGCCACGCGTCCAACATGACCGCTAAAACTAATATTAAATAGGTGATGGAGTCGATATTGGTCGTCCGCCACAGAGAATTAGGTACAATCATTAAACTTATGTGAAACTCACCCTGAACTGGGCACAGAGTCGTGAGGATTGAAGGATGGTTATTTCAGCGTAGCCAGCGGAATCCAAGTGACAGCAGCGATGGCGTTCCGTAAAATTAGAGTTTTTCCGTGTTTTAAGGGGTGGCTATTAACCGTGTTAACTTACTAATTTTGATATTTAGTATCATTCGACTATTTTCAGTTGTGATCCTTACAACGCTACAAGGAGTGGGTCACGCATACTGGGTTGGAATAGGCACGTCAGCCAGGCTCACCGGAAGTCTAGAAACTACTACTCCGTAAACTGTATACGGAGTGATAGCCACTCCGTGCGGTACACCTAACGCTGGCCTTATCTAAAATGAAATTTGTGCCAGCAGAAGAGTTTTTAAAATACATTTAAAATAGTGTCAAGATCATCAAGTCCAGATTAAAATGGACCGTCTTGCGGAAAAGTACGCCAAATCAAGGCTTTTGGAAAAACACCAACAAAGTTAACGCCAAACCTGGACTTTCGGTGAGTGTCGATGGGGTGAGTGATTGTAAAGGCATTGCTGAAATCTGAGTCCAGGTCATGATTCTCATCATTGAACACCTGGTTCACGCTGGCCCACATATAAATGGAGTATTAGCAATGATCTACTCGTTATGCGAGAGCCACTCTTATCTTCTGCCGAATCTTATGAAAAACTGTGGTTTTGCCTATAGTTAAAGACAAAACCGGTGACTTAGCTGATAAAAGCAACTATAAGCCCATTTCTCTAGCTACAGTTATGGTGAAGGTGTTTTGCTTAATACACTTTTAAGTAAATATAATACCTCTGCACGATAATCAGTATGGATTTAGACCCCGATTATCAACGGAATGTGTAATACTGTGTCTTAAGCATACCGTCAGATACTATTATGACCGCAAAAGCCCGGTATACGCGTGTTTTCTCGACCTGTCCCAGACCTTTGATTTGGTTTCGTATGGTCTCTTGTGGGAAAAAACTTGAGAGTATCAACGTACCACCAGAACTTGTTACAATTTTCAAGTATTGGTACAGGTCGACAGCGACAGGTGGTCGGGGGCAGTGTCGGAACCATATCGGTTATAGTGTGGTGTAAGGCAGGGCGGACTGACCTCACCCTCGTTAGTCAACCTTTACATGGACGCGCTGATCGTCGCGCTGAGCAGTCAGCATGTCGGCTGTTATATAGATGACGTGTTTCTCAACAATTTAAGCTATGCAGACGACATGATTCTCCTGAGCGTCTCGCTCTAAGGAGGTTGATTGCAACATGTGAGAATTACGCTGCTAAACATGGACTTGTTTATAATAATAAGAAAAGTGAGTACATGAGGCCTGTGGTGCTATATATCCCGACTATGTACCACCTATACGTCTGAATAGTATACCCTTAGACAGGGTGAATCAGTTTAAATTTCTATGACATATAGTAACGGCTGACCTCAGGGACCATGCTGACTTAGAACGCGAGTGGAGGGCGTTATGTAAAAGAGCTAATAAGCTGGCCCGCAGGTTCGCACGTTCAGATATACATTGTTCAGATGGCGTAAAAATAACTCTTTGCCGAGCGTACTGCACGTCCATGTACACCTGCAGCCTGTGGGCTAATTACACGCAGAAAAGCTACAACACCCTCCGCATTCAATTTAACAATGCTTTCAGAGTGATTTTGGGTCTGCCTCGCTACTGCAGCGCTTCGGGTATGTTCGCATGGGCGCGCACGGACTGTTTTTATGCAACCATGCGGAAGCGTTGCGCTGCGGGACAGCTCCAATACCGTTCTGAGCATATAGGTTGTACTGACCTTATGTGCGACACTGTTGTGACAGACAAGTTACATATAGTGTCGCACGTAAGAGACTACTGTAATTAATATGATTATTATTGAATATGAATTTGAATTTATTTGATGTGGTATTTATAATGCATTTATCTTTGTGTATTTATCTATGTGTGATTTTGTATTTATTATTGATTAAATTAATTTAAAGATGTTGTCTGATATGGGTTTGAGACCTGAAATATATGAATTTTAATTTTTAATTATTTAAAACCTTGGCTATTTTTATTGTAAATATTTTCGATGTACAAAAACGACTTTTCTACAGATTTATTATATGTACAGATCTTGTTCCTGCTGTTTAAACCTTGCCTGGACTTCCACGAATATTTCAAGACTAAAATTATCCATTTCGGTTTAGCCGTTTTCGAGTTTTAGCGAGACTAACGAACACCAATTGATTTTTATATATATAGATAAATTGAGTACCTGATTGTATTAACACATGCATGCAAGTAATTTTTTTTTATTCATTGTCAATAAATAATCAAATTTAACTCAAAAACATACAATCCCAGATAGAAAACCCCAATCCTGTCGCTTGACACGAGAATCAAACCCTTCACGCTCAACAGTAGCGTTTACGACCAACGAGGCAGTATTCAGTTATTAACAAGTTCTAAATTCAACGGAAGCTCGCTCATCCAACCAGCGTCCATGGCTCCTAAACGCTCTATTCCTCATGGCTTGCCGTCACCTCCTGCAGAACAATCGCCCTGAAACTCGTGCGGTCCTGTTAGATGCAGCTGGCCTCACTCGTTCCTACGGCTACCATGAAGTTGCCGACTTCTATGACACAGTAAGCTCCTTAAAACTTTGAGCACATTGTTTTATTTTTGTTGGATCTTTAAGCCAGTTAGGCGGCTGTTTTGCTATAGTTTCTAAGCAAAACTATATTGCCTTGTGGCTCTTGAAGCGTACCTTAATCTTTATATTTTTTAAAGGACTGTTTGACGTTGCTTCGTTTTAAAGATTCTAAGAAGCCTTTTATTATAATGGCCCAGACTTTTTGAAGTTAAAATCTGTCGTACTCATTCAATAAGACTCTAAAAGAAATTCAATATTAACAAACCTGTAAGACAGCGAAAAAGGCCAAACAATATTTGCTCTAAAATCCTGTTGTAATTCGCTTTTGATAAGCTATGTGCTACATGGCGGACCTAAGCTGGGTAAGTCTGTCAGTATCTGAAAATAAAAGAAAACGATTAACATTTTTAACACCTCAAGCTAATTTCTATCCAGTGAGTTTAATGCTACTATTTTTGTATACGAAACACTTTTGCCGACGAAAATATAATGTGCGATTGTGAACTCAATTTTGTTTAGACTGATTTTATTATAACAAATATCCGATTTATTAGGAGGTTTTATTTATAGTTAATTACAGGTTTAAAATAAATAAGGGTATTGCAGGCATTGTATTATTTCGGGGACTGTTTTAATCGCCAATAAACATTCATACAGATTGAAATATGTATAGCATTTTTAAAGAGTATAAGTGCCACGGAAAAACAAGCCACATAAGACATTTAGCTTCCGCATCTTTTAGGCTGGCTATGGTCGAAATTGGAGGTATGTTTAACAAAATGCCACTAGTCTAACCATCATTTAATACTTGGCAAATCAACAACCTAAATGAAACCTTATTATTAGGAAGATAAAACACAAAATCAAGTAACCAAACACTTATTTACTAGTGTGTGAACGTATCATTAGAAGGCGAAGTCCTTGCTGCAGCTGCTCCTCTGGAGAAACGCGAGAAGGACCTGGTCAGCTTGATGCAAGACGATGACCTACGATCAGCTGTCCAACATCTCTTCAAACGGATGTCTCTCATACCAGCGTCCAGGTCAATATTCTTTACTTATTGCTGCGAAAGGGAGTCATTTGTAAACTTTCAAATTAAAGAATCAATAGTATGAGTGAAAAACAGTCCGGTTCCTATAAACCTAAGCTTTCCCCAAGGTCTATTATACAGATAATGTTGAAATAGTAATCTTTTCGAAAAATATCTATAGCTGGGTAAAATTACGATAGTTTAAAGGTAACTGAACACACTAAACACACAAAAATACCAGTACTATTTGTAACACCTTCGCGCTACCAAATCCAAATAAACTTTATATGATTTTGTTTGATTTGTTTATTTCCTAAACTAGGTACAAAAATAAAATTTTTACATGTATTATATTACGTCGCTTCATTCTTCAGATACAAATAACCATGTAGTGTCTTTATTCTACAAGGCTCTATTCGCACGTTTAAAGAATCGACTTTTAGTCGATTACCTACCCTTTTTTTTGTCAACCTCACTAGCGTGGCACGATGTTCGTGCCGTCAACTTCATTCCTTTTTCTTGTGAGGCATCGTTCGCACGTGCCTTACACTAGTGAATAATTCGTTCTCAACAATCGCCATTATAATGCCGAAAAGAAGAAATCAGGATAGAATTGAACGTTATCAACGTAAAATTCGAAAACAAGAAGAAAAGAAAAAAGAAAATATAAAAGAATTATTTATTCGTCATCGGAGGACTCCGATGAAAGTTCAGGTTAGTAAATCATTACTTATTAAGTGTTAAGTGCGCTGATGACAAAATATATTGGAGAAATATTTTCTCGATTATAAGGCCTGGAGGTTGACCGTGTGTCATCACGAAGGTAACTTACTATACCTAGAGGTTAACCGTGTGTTAACACAAGATAAAAAATAAAAATTACGTCTATCCTCAATTTTTTACTTTTATTTTTTTATTGTTTTAGACAACACACACGTCATAATGACGACGATCCAGACCCCATAGGGTTAATAGATCAGACTGAAATGAACGACATTTCACCCGATGAGGAGACAAAACCTGATGGCGAACAGTCATCAACCGCAGTTCCGGCTTTGGATCCTGATATTCTCTCCGCTTTAGGTGAGACCACCTAAAGCGGAGAGAAACCTACCGCGGCTTTGGTTACCTATTCTCCGAAAAGGGTTGAATAAGGAGACAAAGGAAAGGCTTCACAAAGAATACCTAATTCCTGAGAATTGTCCATTATTACAAGCGCCTAAATTAAATCCAGAAATATCGGCCGCAGTAAATGAAGGTACCCGTCTTCGTGACAAAAGAGTAGAAGAAGTACAGCAGCAATTAGGTCACGGAATAGCCGCTCTTAATAAAGGTTTAGAATTGCTTCTTGACGATAGCAAAGACAAAGTTAAGACCATAAAATTTTTAAGCGACAGTTGTCGAATGTTGAGCGATCTTCATTTTGAACAAACGGAGGCGAGAAAGAAGTTCGTCACTTCGGGCATGGATAAATCGTTTTTAAATATCATGCAAGACATTGAGCGGGATAAAATGCTGTTTGGAATCAAACTTTCGGACAAAATAAAGGCCACGAAAGTGATTGAAAACATGGCTTGCAAATTAAGAAGCCCACACAGAACGTCAAAACACCTTCTACTTCAACAACGAATCGGTCACGCTCCCAGGGAAACTGGGGAGGCCCTCCTCGCTTCTCTTCGAACAGGGGGGGAGGGGAGGGCCCAGGAGGACTGCTGCAGCACCTCGCAAGCCCCAGACAGGCGCAGCTCATCAGAAGTCATCTGCCCAGAGCAAACAGCGTGCGGCAGCTCAACAATAGAGGTTTATGCTGGGAGAATCCAGCTTTTTTATAATTTTTGGCTTAAAATTACTGGTAACCCATTAATTCTTAAGTGGATATCTGAAGGATATTCCATTCCTTTTTGTAAAAACGTGGAACAAGTATCAGCCATACGTAATTCTGTTTCCCACAGCGATCGGATCGAACATATGCGGATGTTACAGCGATCGGATCGAACATATGCGGATGTTACAAGCTGTTAAACAATTATTAGAGTTGGGAGCTATATCCCCTTGTCATAGATCTAAAAATGAATTCGTTTCAAAAATATTTTTAACTCCTAAACCTAATGGAGGAAAAAGGTTTATTTTAAATTTAAAAGATTTAAATAAGTTTGTTTCCACTGTTCACTTTAAAATGGAGGACCATAGGACTGCAGCTAGACTATTACCTAAAGATGGTTTCATGGCAAGTATTGACCTAAAGGAAGCATACCTTTTAGTCCCTATTTGCAAAGGACATCGTAAATACTTACGTTTCCAGTTTGATCAAATATATGAGTTCAACGCAATGCCCTATGGTTTATCTGTTGCTCCTAGGGTTTTTACGAAGTTAATGAAGGAGGTTATTAACCATCTAAGACACAGAGGTTATAGGTCAGTAGTGTATCTCGATGACATTTTTTGCATCGGTAACACTATCGATGAATGCCGCGACAACGTTAACGAAACACTAAAATTGCTCAAATGCTTAGGTTTTGTTATTAATTACGAAAAAAGTTGTCTAGAACCTAGACAAATTTGTAAGTTTTTAGGTTTTATTTTTAATAGCGTCGATATGTCACTAAGCCTACCAGATGACAAACGCACAGGGATTAAGAAGTTAGTAATTAAATTCTTTTCTCTTCCCAATTGTTCCATTAGGGAACTATCACAGTTGATGGGAGTACTTACTGCAGCCTGCCCTGCAGTTAAATATGGTTGGTTATACACCAAAACTCTCGAACGTCAGAAATATTTAGCCCTTGAAAAGTACGGTGACTTTGAAGCAAAAATAAGACTTTCTGAAGTCGTCTTACCTGATCTACAATGGTGGAGACGGAATATCAACCTAACATACAACGCGTTGAGAAGAGATGAGCATTTTGATTTAGAAATTTACACGGACGCTTCTAGGACTGGCTGGGGGGCAGTCTGTAATGGTAATCGAGCAATCGGTGGCTAGAAAAACCAGGAATTATCTTTCCACATCAATTATCTCGAACTGCTCGCGGTTTTTCTATGTTTAAAGTGCTTTGCAAGCTTGCATTATAATTGCTCCATATTGCTTCGCGTGGATAATACAACTGCTATCAGCTATATTAACCGTATGGGAGGATTTCGGTTCCCACATTTAAATGAACTGACCAAAATAATTTGGCAATGGTGTGAGAAGCGAAATATATTTATATTTGCGTCGTACATTAATACACATGACAATATAGAAGCCGATGAAGAATCTCGGAAAATTAATGCAGACACAGAATGGGAGCTATCGGATTGGGCCTTCCAAACGATAGTTCAAACGTTAGGTAAACCAAGAATCGATCTATTCGCTTCCCGCACCAATGCCAAATGAAACCAGTACATTGAGACCGGACCCTGATTCAATAAAAGTTGACGCTTTTACAGTTAGTTGGCAATCAACCTTTTTTTACGCCTTTCCACCGTTTGCTTTAATCCTAAAATGTTTGAGAAAAATCATTTACGACTCAGCTACAGGGATCCTAGTATTTCCATACTGGCCTGGCCAATCTTGGTTTCCATTGCTGAAAAGAATGCTCATGTCAGATATTGTTTTATTTGATCCTAATCAGGACCTTTTGCATTCAAATTACAGATCTCGTCACCCGCTTCACAGCAGTCTTACACTGGGGGCCGCGACGCTCTCAGGGCAGCATTTACGAGACTGAATACCCCAGACGTAGCGCTAGACTTAATGCTAGGCTCCATCTCGGATATTACCCTAAAATTATACCTTATACATTATACATTTAACTTATCAAGTAATATACTTAATCAAGTAGGTAATTAGAAAGAATTTATAGCACCATCAACACACCTAAAACTGGAACGTTTGCCACTGGAAAAACATTTATTGCAATAAATTAAAGTTGCGGGTATACTTACGTGAAATACTCTTCGCATAACACTTTAACAACACTAACATAATTATCACGTCTGCTTGGCGACCATATGTCACTGCAGGGATCCAGCAGAATATCAGCGTCAGGTATATGCCTGACACGTGCTGAGCTGGACTCCCATTTGGTGCAACCTTGAGACGCACACCGCACTGTGTTTTAAACGTTATAACTACTATTTGAGGTATGTTACTATGTCACTTTTATTTCCTGTATGATTTTGTTTTTCTTTTTCTTTCTTTTGTATGTTGGCACCTTGTTTTTATATACCTCGTACAAATTAAAAATTTTATTGTGATTTTGTGTTTTGTGCTGTGTCTTTTGTGTGCACTAAATAAATGTTTTATCTATCTATCTATCTATCTAAAACAATATTCCGTCACTTACAAATATTGGTGGAAATTTTGCTTCGAAAATAACCTTAATACCTGCTGATGCTTCGACATCATCAGTCATAGCCTTTCTGGTGGATCTCTTTCATAAGGGAGAATCATACGGTGCTATCAATAGCCATCGATCTGCCCTTTCATTACTCCTCGGGAATAACATTGGAGCAGATGAGAGAATTAAACGTCTACTCAAAGGCATTTACAGGCAAAAGCCATCTCTCAAAAATAGTCGACATTTATTAGCTACATTGTTAGCTTTTAATATACACGCAGTTATTGATAATTTAACTGAGACTAGGTTTAGTGATTTAACAGTATTATCCTGATAATACTTTAAACGATGATTCTTTAAACGATTAGAGCCGACAAAAGAAAGAAAGAAAGAAAAAACAACATCAAAATATAAATCGCTTCTCCGGCAACATTTTAGACGTGGAATTGTTAGTAGATAAATACCACATGGATATCTTATGTTTTTGTGAAACTTGGTTAAAACCAGATAGGATGTTGTTTAATGTAAATAATTTCTCAGTTGCCAGCGCGTACAACAGATCCACAGTGGGTGGTGGTACCCTGATACTTTGTAATAGTCATTTAAAATATAAGGAAAGGAAGGATATCACTGCTTACTCTGTTGATCGCTTGTGTGAGGTAGCATGTGCAGAGGTCGAGGGGCATACTGTCTTGTGCGTTTACAGACCACCAGCATCAAACTTGTCATTGTTTTTGATTACAATGGAAGAATTATTAAGTAAACTTTTCAGAGATAATAAATTAGTTTTTGTTTGTGGTGACTTAAATATAGATCTGTTAGTCAACTCGCCTGAAAAATGTAAGCTCATTTCATTATTTAAATCATTTAACCTAAAATATTTATTTAATGAACCAACAAGAATAACAGCGATTTCAACTTCTTGCATAGATAATGTATTCACTAATTGTAAAGTAAAAGATTCGTTTTTAATTGGTGGCGTTAGGTCAGACCATACTGGTCAACTAGTATCTTTTGAGTCAAATAAAAAAATTAACCTAGCTAAATCAATTCGATTAAGACCACTTACTAAAAATAAATTAATCTCTTTTAATAATAATGTTTTAGCAACCTTTGTAACGCCAGTTTTGATTCAAACGACCCCAATATAAATTACGGCACGTTGTTTTCAACAGTTTGCCAAGAATTCAATAAAACGTGTCCTGTAAAAACAGTTAAAGTCAACAATTCCAAATCGAAAATTAGTGAATGGGCCACTGTGGGCATAAGAAAAAGCCGAGATATCTTATATAATTTATATTACGAAAAATCTTTGACCTCCGATCAAGTTTTTCACACTTATGTTAGAAACTATTCCAAAATATTCAAAAGAGTCTGCGCTCAAGCAAAATCTCAAATAATAATTAACAAAATTGGTGCTTCTAATAACAAAATAAAAACTGTGTGGCAATTAATTAATAGAGAAACTGGAAAGATACAACAACGCGATCAGAATGAGTTGTCTTTGAAAATAACTAATCAAACCATTTCTGATAGGGAAGAAGTCGCTGAGACATTAGAAAATTTCTTTACCAACATTCCGTTAGAGGTTACGAAGTCTCTTCCTTCCTCATCTAAATTAGCTGAAGCTCTTCTTAAAGAAAACTTTACTAAGGACATACCAATCTTTAAATTTAAACCAATATGTATAGATACAATTAAAAACGCGTTCAAAAGTCTCAATATAAAGAATACTGAAGACTTGAGATACTGAATACTACTGAAGACTACAGACTTGGGGGATATCCGTTAGGGTTCTTGGAGATATTATTGACTCAATTGCTCCTGTCCTAACAGGCATATTCAATCAATGTTTGGACAGCGGCACTTTTCCTGACTTAATGAAACACAGTAAAGTAGTACCAATTTTCAAATCAGGCTGTAAGAGCGATCCTTCTAATTATAGACCTATATTCGTGCTTCCAGCATTGAGTAAAATCTATGAAAAAATCATGCTGGAACAGATGTTGTCTCACTTCAATTCAAATGGGATCCTGCATAGTCAACAGTTTGGTTTCACGAAAGGTAGGTCGACAACGGACGCGGGAGTAAAACTCATCAGCCACATCTTGGAGGCTTGGGAGAGGCCCCAGGATGCCATTGGCATTTTCTGTGATCTCTCAAAAGCTTTCGACTGCGTCGACCACAACACACTGATCTGTAAATTACACCACTACGGAATTCGTGGAAAATCTGCTGATCTCGTGCTTTCCTATTTATCAAACAGACAGCAAAAAGTAAATGTTAATGGGGCGACGTCCTCCGGGTCTCTAGTCAAGATGGGCGTGCCCCAAGGTTCAATTCTCGGCCCTTTCCTTTTTCTTGTTTACATTAATGATCTCCCTTTTATGATGGCCAAATTATCGGATATAATTCTATTTGCTGATGATACTTCGCTAATTTTTAAAATAGATAGGCAAGATACGGATGTTTTAAATGTCAACGAAAGTCTAATTGTTCTCTCAAAATGGTTCGCAGCTAACAATCTTTTACTGAATGCGAAAAAAACAAAATATCTAAAGTTCTCTTTACCAAATGTACCACAACATGACCTAAACTTAAATCTTGACGGCAAAAATCTTGAAGTTATAACGGACACTGTATTCTTAGGGATTACTATCGATTCAAAATTGCAGTGGGGCGCGCACATTAGAACTCTTTCGGGTAGGTTAAGTTCGGCTGCATATGCAATAAGGAAAATAAGGCAGCTAACCGATGTAGCTACAGCTAGGTTAGTATACTATGCTTATTTCCACAGTATTATGTCTTATGGCATTCTGCTGTGGGGATCAGCAGCAGACGTTGACTCAATTTTCATCCTACAAAAGAGGGCAATCCGCGCTATCTATAAAATGAGTCCTCGCGAGTCCCTCAGAGAAAAATTTAAAGAGATCGATATACTGACTCTACCTTCACTTTATATTTTGGAATGTATTTTGTATGTCCGTAAAAATCGGGGGCTTTTCAAAACTAGAAGCCCCTGCCCGTAACATCATCGCAAACATCCACCTTTTCAAATAACCAAATAAATGTTTCACAGACATTTACTGCCAGCCAAGAGCCCGTTAATCAAGATGTACAACAAACAAATATAAATGCCCCCGGTAAATCGATCACAATATCTATCAGTAATTGCCCTAATATAAATGTAACCTTCAGTATTAATTAAACGAATTTGTTGTTAAACTTTCTTTCATTTTTGAGAAAAGCATTATACAAGCCTCAACCAGTAAGAAAACCACCCTGGCCTCGTATATAGCCGGTTAACTCATACTTGAACAGGAAAGCTTACTTACTGGATTCTGCAGTAATGTACTATGAAATTTGTTCTATTTTTTTTTGTTTTGTTTTGATTTTTTTGTTGACATTATTTAATTTAATATTGGTTCAATTTTATTTTGTTTACTTTTATTTAATTTTATATCCTTTGATTTTACTTTATGTTTATTTTAAATTCTTATTTTATTTTATGCGATTTACTGTGACAATGATGTGCATGCCATGCCTTGCTTACAAAGGATATTTTATGAATTTTATTTTCTTATACATATTTGTAAATGAGTCGTTGGTGTGCCTTGTTCAATAAATATCTTAATACCTTTGAATTAAATACCGCATTGATTGCTGTTTTATGTTGGCTAAGCAATAACCGCAGTTACATAACATTTGAAGGGATATTAATTAATCTTTGCATTGATCCATCTTTTAGAAACCAGGGGCCTTATCATGACATGTCAAAACTACATGGTGTGACTACGAAAAAAGGACAGAGCTATTTGTTTTGCATAGCTGCGTCTCTATCTCACAGTGGTACCTAGGTAGTTTTGTCAGGTCACGGTAAGGCTCCTGGTCCTATAAACAGGTATTATATTTAGACATTATCTTTGTCTCGTGAATGCTTTTATTGTCTTTCATAGAGCCAGACGGCGGGTGTATGATACATTGAAAGTATCATTTAAATCAGCTGGTATTCAACGGTTTAGCTTTGAAATGCGACTACACCTTTATTTAAAGCAGTTGGATTAGGTAGCGGGAATGTAGTTAGTTAAAAGTAGGTGTGGGGGTGGTGCAGATTGATTTAAAGTTTTCTTTAAGGTTTTGTCTCATCGATTGGAATGCTACACAAACAATATGTGCTAATGAGTTACTGATAAGGCGAGCGCAACGTTATGATGTGTTCACTTCGGGGTTCGAAAAATAAGTGATAATTAGGTAAAATGGGTGACATATTTATATTTTTGGGTAGCTTGTTTATCGGTTAATCGTTAGGTATTAGTAATTAAATTGGGGATTATTGATAATGAATTTTTTGGATTTATGACCTAAGGTGTTGCACATCTATGACTATACTAATATTATAAAGAGGAAAGATTTGTATTTTTGTATCTTTGTCTATATCTATAATATACACTATATTAATATAATATTATAAAGAGGAAAGATTTGTATTTTTGTATGTAACGAATAATCTTAAAAAATCTTATCTATCCCTTATACTTTGGCATTTTGACCATCGCCATTGCTGATGGAATGAAACTTTGACTAGAGTATCTGGTTATATTTACGTCTATTTTGTTCCATTACAGTATGCGTCAGCGGTGAAAAATTAAATGTATCTGCGGGACCGCATACTGCATCTCTTCTTATTCGTTGTCTTCATTGCTGGAGGTTGTGCCCGTGTTTGCAACGCCTTAACGGAGTTACTGACCAGCTGCTTCCACACCACTCTGTCTCTGCTCTTCTCAGGGCAGTGGTCACCGTGAGTCCTGTAATCGCTCTTATCTGGTCTGACCAGCGAGTAGGTAAACGTTCGCGAGGTCTTTTACCATCAACCTTTCCCACCACAACCAGTTATACGAGGTTGTCTGCCTGTCTCTGAGCGATATGACTAAAGTAACTCAGGACTCTCTGTTAAGCTACCATTCTATCTTCATATCATCTGTATCTCGTATCTGGATTTGATATTTAGTTGATTACACACACACACACACCGCTGATTACACTATCGTTAAGGGTTTAGTTTAAGCAAAACATACTTCTACTGTTTTTTTACTTGTAAATTGCTAATGTTTGTATGTCACTATGTGGTTTATAAATTTTTTTCTTTTTTTCTGGTCTAGGATGGACTTGCATACTCCATACCGCAGCGTTTTGAGTCCCGATCATGAGACCAAACTTTATTACTTGTAACAGTTAACTTATTTATAGTTTTTGTTTTTAACCGACTTCAAAAAAAGAAGGAGGTTCTCAATACGACTGTATTTTTTTTTTTTTTTTATGTGTGTTGCCTCAGAACTTGTTACTGGGTGAACCGATTTTGATGATTCTTTTTTTATTTGAAAGCTGGTGTTTGTCATGTGGTCCCATTTAACTTTAATCAAGATCTGATAAAGAATTTCGGAGATACACATCAGAACTCTTCAATAAATTACGGCAGATCACTCGGGATAGCTGCAATCGCATTTATGTTTATTGTTTACACCATTTCATAACATAACATCACACTAGTACGCTCTAAAGGGGTACGCAGGTGTAAACAGTTCACCTTGGTGTACCCTTATACGACCGGTTTTGTTTAAGTTTCATGTTATTGGGTAAATCTATTCTGGTTTCACTTTGGGCAATATTGGTACCTAGCCTATATAAATTATGTAGCACAACTAAAAAGTGAAAAATAAAAAATAAAAAAGTCGGTGTCAAAAAACGAAGAAAATAAAACAAGAACACCGACTTCCGAAATTGAAGTTATTTTACACTTTTTTGTTTTTCTATGGAAGTCGGTTGTATTTTTTGTAAAAAGTTTATTTTTTTTGGTGGTACAATAATGTTAACCTAGTTTATTTAAGTATCCATATATTTTTCAAATCTAAACACAATTGATTACTTCAGAAACTCAACTTTAATAACCCAAGACCTTGATATGACTACATTGCTTCCAGTTAAAATAAGAGGTTTCCTATTTCTGTGCTAACTGAAGACAACTAAGTGTATGACTACTCGGATCAACCAATTTAAACATAAACTAAGTTATATTTGCATAACAACTTTTCATCTTGCAGCAAACATGAGACACAGAGTAACTTGGTATGTAATCATTTTAGATTTAATCACTAAGTGCCTATCTGCCAACTTGCGTTCTATGTAGAAAGCTTATGTTTTGAACTAAGGGGATAGAAAATGGAGATGTGCATTGTGCATGTTTTTGAAACATTATTGTGGGAAAATACATCCAAATGAAAGAAAACAATACTATTGTCTTTCTATGAATAGCAAGGGGCATAATAACTGACGTTAAGTTAATCATGCTTAGATAGATATATTTATGTAGCTACGCAAAAATATTATTCTTCCCAACAAGATTAAACGCAAGTCAAGATATATTATGCGATTGGTTATTGAAAATTTATTCAATAAATCAGCAACTTTCGCACGATCTATCATTTGGCACATTTATTTTGCGATAGTTTTTGCTTAGAAATTATGACTTGTTAAAAAATCTTAAAAATAAGTACTACAACACCCATTTCCTTTATATAAAAGCTAAAGAAATCGAACTTAAGTCCCTAGAATAATATTATACTCACTGTGCCCAAACTTTGTCATTTCAGCGGTTTCAGCGAAGTGATCGTGATTGTAACCGACAATACATTTTTATCGCATCCCGCAAACATCGCTCGTACATAATCACTGATGTATGTAAAGCCTCCGCGTCTTATCTCCATTTTTTCTATGATCCGAGTCATCCCAAACCCGTGGCTTGACAACGAACACGCAATTAAATTACGGGTACAGTCACAATTATGTCGCGAGCTTTCGTTTCGCATGAAGAACTTACATATACAACCCCTATGACCCTTATGACATGGTAACAAAGATCAAAATCCAAAGTTGTCCAACATAATTAGCTGTTCTGTGCTTTGAAACATTGTGAAGGGTTTTATTATTCAACCGGCGGTAGGTATGTCTTATCTGATGACGTAATGCTTAATTCGTGTTAAGATTTATGTTTTACAATAATGTGACGTTTCATATACAGGGAGAGATGATATTTTAGTGTGGGATTGTGTGGAGATATTACTTCGGTATTTTGTCATGAAATATTTGTAAATCGTGAACGAGTTTTATTATTTAATTAAAACAACAATTTTACTCGCATATTGACGATAGGCGAGTTGCTCCCGCAGATAACCAAATTTTCCTCCTATTGAGTACAGTACATTATTATAGCGTTATCAGCTTTTTTAGGCAGGTACTTGGCAACTTTTCTTGAGAGTCCATAAAAGGTGTTACACATATTTGCATGTGATTCATACCCTTAGAATAAGTTTGTTTTAGTACAAGTACCATAGCTGGTAGCTCCTGCTATCTTCCTGGTTATTACTGCTCAGAGACATGACAATATCATTTTATTTTTCAAACAAACCACCAGATTTTTTAATTTTAGTTTTTTCTGTCTGTACTTTAGCCTGGACACCTGGCAAAATTTGGCATTAAAGTAGGGTTTGGTGTGTTCTTAACTCTGAATGCTCAAATTAGAAACCCGCCCTCAAACTTTCTGGATTTGATAAAAATGATTTCCTCATTCAAATGTACATAAATGCGTTTCCAGTCACAATGCTTACAAATGTGAATTTTGGTAAGTTGCTCTGCCTGGCGCGCGTCTTTAATCCTTCTGTCAGCTTATACACTAAGCGCAGGGATGCAGGAGAGACGCCTTCATCAAACGCGGCTTTGGCGTAAAATAGTAAAACCTGGCTTTGGCGCTAACGTAATTTGTATAACTTGTCTTAAACGAGAGTATAAGTAATGGCTCCTTTATTAATGAAGAAATAATCCTATGTTTATTGGATTTGTAATGGGATATATTGATAATAATGTAACACCTTACTCGAAATTGGGGAAAGAAAAAGGGCTGAATGGGAACGTAAAAAAACCCAGTCTGCAGATAGTTGTACCGTATGTGCCTGTTTGTGTATGTGAGTTTATATATGTTTCTAAAAACATCCACGAGATATTCCCAGGGTAAACGTTTAAAAAATAAACTCTTAAGGTTTATTGACTGCCAAGTACGTAATACAATTAAATGAAGAGCTCATTATTTTTTGGCACATTTTACAAAGTATAATCTTTTTTGTAGCAATAAAAGTATATAATAGTTATTAAATTATTCACAATTTATCCTCCAATATCTAATGACGATAAACGACTTTAGTTGACCAATCAAATCGAGCATAGCGATTATGACGAAAAAAAGAGCATTTCCTCGTTCAATATTCATTGAATTTAAATGAAGTAATAACAAAAAGAGGGTTTTATTCGCGTATTTATTCGGTTAACGATCTCGACGCTAATTAGCTATCGGCATGACATATGACCCAAAACCCTGAGTCACTCAATAATGAATACACCCACCAGAGGAGTTTATTAGGAAATGAACAAACAGCATTAACTTGTCGTAATAACGTGTCAGCTATCATTCAAATCACTGACGTGCTTGTAATTATATGTTTTTTGAATCATTTAATTTAACTACATATTTTAATCTGCATTCGGCGTTTACACTGGTTTCGATTAGTGGAATTAAAATAAATGGATATTTTATTGGACAACGATTTACAAAGCACAAGCCTAAATTGAATGCTGAAGGCAAAGTCTAAAACAAATAAAATAATATATTTAACCAAACAATTTACATGTTCTATTTACATTATAAAAACAATTTACATGTTCAATGTATCATATTATGCAGAGTATTTATATTAGGTATATTATTCGCAACGTTTCAACTAATACCAAGCATATTCTGGCGCGCAGACAGCGAAAAATTATGACAATGAGTTTTCATCAGAGCGTCTTTTGTTATTCTGATTGTATGTTTATGTAAATGAACGCTTCGTAGACAAGATGCGGCAACATTGGCAGCCATAATGCAGAGGTAGACGGAGGCGTGAAAAACATGATGATAAAAAATGGCCTCACTCCATAATTACTTCTTTTAGAAAGGGTTAATTCATTATTATCCGCGCCGCACCGCCAACTGTGGCATGACAAATTTGTAACGTTACACCGTATGATTAATGTACAATTTGAAATATCCTTTATTGTTGTCATATAATATTGGGCCCTTCCGGGGATGAATTAAACTGTCCTCTGTTCTTTTGGAATAAAGATATGTTTATTTGCAAACGATCATTAATCACTGTTCAAATTAATGCGGTGGATCAAGAAACATGTCAAATTCTTCCCTAATTAGATCTCTTGGGAAGTGGACGCATCCTCATTAGAAAGCGCAGGACCAACCAAGGGGATTAAGAGATTACATTAACTTGTCGCTGTCGTCCAACCGACTACTTACATAAATCCCTTAGTTGCTTCTTACGATACCCTTAGAAAGGGGCCACCTATACTTAGCCAGGAGTAGTATTATATTATCTGTGGCCAGGATCACCCTGTTCTTAATAATAATCGTATATATGTGCCTACCTTACTTCTAAAGTATTTCTCCAATAGTCGACTCAATTAAACGTGTGTTAGACAAAAATTGTGCCAACAATTCAACAAAAAGTTTATTCATAAAAAGAGCACTTAACTAACCCGTAGCTATTCTGTTAAAAAGTGGGTCACAAGTATAATACTCTCCCGTTTAGAGCAGCCCAAAATATTCATGATAAAACATAAACGCAAAAAATAAAAAAATGAACTGCCTTTGCTTTTTTTAGAATGCCTACTTACTGAATTATAAAGAATAAGTTGATATTCGGTGCTGAGTGCGGTTGAAATCCTGAACTTTAATTTCCTGTCGACAAACTGACGCGAGATTTGTTGTTGAACCTACTCTTGATTCGGAATGCGGTATTATGCGAAAAACATGAGTACAGTGCACCGCTTAGGTACGTGTCCTCACATGACGAAACGAAATTGCCAATGAAATTGTGTCTCTGTAGAAAACATAAAAATAACATACGTTTACTTACACATTAACTAAGAAAGATTTTTTAATGTAAATCATCTACGCGATTGTTTGCGTTAATCATACTAATTTTATTAATGCAAAAGGCTGTCTGGCTGTTTGTTTGTAACGTTTTCACGCCTAAACCGCTGAATCAATTTCGATGAATTTTGCCATAATTTTTATCCCGGGGGTACTTACCCCCTGGATACTACTGGTACTTACTGGGTATAATTCTGTCTTTCAGTCGGGCGAAGCCGTTGGCGAAAGCTGATTACGAGAGCTAAAGAAAAAACCGACCTAAATATCCCATTTTTGTCCCCAAAAAAACTCCTCATGTAGAAAAGGATTGGTCTAGATAGCATAAGTGCGCAAAAAGGTTCGAAAGAAGAAAATACATTTTGATGTTTAAATGTTTACTACGACCTACCCTCTAATGGATAAGAATTATGAAACTTGTATGTAGGTACGCTATTCTATTTATACCTGGACTACAAAATCATCTTTAATTTTAATGAGAAAGTTTTTACATCTTTTTAGTAAAAACGGAGATAGACATAATTACATTACTAGAAATAGGGACCAATTAGTTCAACTAGGTTTCAGACTGGCTAAAGTAGCCTCATTTTTCATGGGGTACTGTACAAAATGTTACAATAAATTTTCCTCCTATCATTCTAGAACTGAATGAGACGAAATTTAAAACTTGTATAAAACGCACACTATGCAGACAGGCATATTATAGGTTGGGGGATTACATCGCTGATAAAAATGCTTGGCCTAACGCTCCAGCTCCACAGCCACTAGGGCACAAAAACAAGTGATAAGCATAAAAGTTCTGTAGTTTGTTGGACCTGCTGAAGACTGTATGAATATATTTGTATTATATAGACTCAATTTATTCTAGTATTGTATAACTGCGCAGCACGTGTGTGAGTACTATGTACCCAACTGTAAATCTACCATCTGCTGTACCTTTGTGTCGTTCGTTGACTTATATGTGCCCTGGCAGTTGAGTGTGTCATGCTCTCTCAAATGTCTCTCTGATGGTGGCGCGTGTGTTGGATCATTCGGTTCCCTTCATGATGGTTGAGCTGGGTGGTGCCGATTCATGCGTCATGTTTGTGAACGGGCGCCGTCAGTTGGGATTGGTCTTAAATTAACTGCTTCAGATGCTAATGTTTTTCTAGTACCTATTATGTAACTGCACGGTACATGTGTGAGTACTTTTAATACTTTGTACCTGTACGTAGTATAGTATTTAGTGATTCTGGGTGCATTATCCTCACACATATGAATGTATTAATGCATGTACTTATGCTAAATATTGTAAAAAAACTTAATCGCGTTTTTTGTTTTTGTTTTTGTACAAGTAGATATTTATTTAGCTCAGCTCAGCAGTTGTAGCAGTAATTCCGATACTTTTTATTCGTTGTATAATGATGATGAAAGTTATGCAAGTGTTCCATCTCCAACCGACACTCTTGTTTCACTTTTTTCCGATGTCTACAGGAACTTTTATGTAGTCCACATAAATGCCCAGAGTATTCAGGCCCACTTCTCCGATATGCTGGCAAGCTTTGACTGTAAAAATATTCATGCGATTCGTGTTTCTGAATCATGGTTAAAACCTTGTCTTTCCTCTTCCTCCTACTATGTGCCAGGTTTTAAGCTTATTAGGAATGATCGCGCGGACGGTGGTGGTGGTGGGGTGGCCATATATCTGCATAATTACATTCCCTTTTCTATTGTTAACATATCCACTCAGCCACCTCCGCCGAGCGCCGGTGAACATCTTTTCCTGGAAGTTGAACTGCATCATTCTAAGATTCTCCTTGGGGTCTACTATTGCCCTTCTCTTTGTATTAATTTCTTCTCTTCTTTCGAACGTATTTTAGAAACTTTAATTCCTTCTTACAATCATAGCATCATAATGGGCGACTTTAATACATGTCTTCTTAAAAAAGACACCCACTCTTCTTCTCTTTGTTATGTTATTGAATCTGTCAATCTTTCTATTCTCGATCTTGGTGCCACTCACCGTTTTCCTAACTCTGTTTCCTCGGTTCTTGATCTTATTGTTGTCTCATCCTTCGATCACGTCGCTAAACATGGTTAATGTTTAGCTGACGCCTTTTCCTATCACGATCTAATTTACACTTCCTATAAGATTCGACCTCCTAAGCAAAAGTTTAAAAATCTTCTGCTTCGTAATTTTGATGATATGGACATTGATCGTCTTCAGGAGGATGCCAGTAAAATTGACTGGACGCCGTTAGTTACATCCTCGTCCGTCGACGAACAAGTTGAAATCTTGTCTTCTACCCTCATCCAGCTTTACGACACACATGCACCTATTCGAGCCGTGAGAGTTAAGCATCTGCCAGCGCCATGGCTGACTGACGACATTAAAATTTTACTAAGCAAAGCAGCAGCTGCAAAGTTTGGGTTAAAATTCGGCCCAACGATGTCAACAGGGAAAAATACGAGTCAATTAGATGTAGGAACGCACAACGCCAACATATTCATAATTCGGTTCAAAACGGTGATCCAGCTAAAGTCTGGAAATTTCTTAAAACATTAAGATTCCTAAAGACTTGGACTTCAACTTACTTAACAGTCATTTTTCTACTTCGCCCGTATTGGATAGGGCCACCAAAGCTACTACGCTTAGTTATCTTTCAAATCTTCCGATACCTAAATATTCCCCTTTTGTATTAAGTCACTGCTTGTGATGTTAAAAAGAGTATTCTGTCGATTAAATCCAATGGTGTTGGTAGTGACTGTGTCAGCCGTAAGATGATCATCACCATCCTTGATAACATTCTTCCTGTCATCCATTACATCCTCAACTTCTCTGTTTCTAGTGGTGTCTTCCCACAAGCCTGGAAAGATGCCCAAATTATTCCTTTACCCAAAAAACCACATCCTGCATCTTTCTCTGATTATCGTCTCATATCTATTCTTCCTTTCCAATCCAAAGTCCTTGAAAAGCTTGTCCACCATCAGCTCAGTACGTTCCTTTCCAAACACAATCTGTTAAATCCTTTCCAATCTGGTTTTCGGCGTGGACACAGCACTACCTCAGCACTTGTGCACATCACGGACGATATCAGGTCAGGAATGGAGGAAGGAAAGTTAACAGTACTTGTTCTGCTTGACTTTAGCAATGCCTTCAATGCTGTTGACTTCAATATTTTGCTTGGCGTCCTAAACTCTTTTAACATATCTCCTCCGGTAGTTGACTGGTTTCATAGTTACCTGTTTGGCCGCCGGCAGCGTATTTGCACTGATGATTTTTTCTCTTCTTGGTGTCACACCTCTGCTGGTGTGCCGCAGGGTGGCGTTTTATCTCCTCTTCTCTTCGCACTCTTTATTAATGCTTTCACTCAACGAATCTCTTTTTTCTACCACCTGTACGCTGATGATCTTCAAATTTATACGCAAGCCCCTCTCAGAGAGTTATCTGATGCCATTGGGAAAATTAATATGGACCTGGCTCGAATAGGTGACTGGAGCACTGAGTTCGGGCTGAAAATCAATCCAACGAAGACTCAAGTGACGGTTGTTGGTAGTACTCGGACTGTCTCTAGGCTCGATTGGTCGACACTTCCCCAGGTTTCTTTCAATAATACCATTATCTCTTTAAATCACATTGTAAAGAACTTGGGGATTTATATCGACAGCACTCTATCCTGGACCAAACAACTGCAAGAAGTCAGTCGAAAACTGTTTAGGTCTGCGGGCTCCCTAAGACGGCTTCGTAATTTTCTTCCCATAACCACTAAAATTGCGATAGCACAATCTCTTCTTCTCCCTATCTTAGACTATGCTGATGCCAGCTATCTTGATCTCACCTAAGACCAATTGGATAAGCTTGAGCGACTTCAAAATCTCTGTGTCAGGTTCATATTTGGCTTGCGTAAATATGATCACGTTTCTGAATTTTGTACTAAGCTCAAATGGCTTTCTATTCGCCTTCACCGGAATGCCCACATACTTTCTATACTTTATTATGTGCTATTTAATCCTTTTATTCCTTTTTATCTCAAAGAACGCTTTAAGTTACTCTGTGACACCCATTCTAGGTCCTTGAGATCATCGGCAAATCTAAAATTAAGTATCCGTACGCATTCCACTTCCTTCTTTGACATATCTTTCACGATTCAAGCAGCTCGGTTGTGGTCATTACCTATTTAAATAAGACGTGCTCAAACACTGCCAATATTTAAGAAAATGGTGAAGGAGCATTACCTTTCACTATAATTTTTATTCTTCTCCTGTCTCTGTTATATTTGATATATATTAGTATATTTTGTATATTGTATTTTATGTTATTATGTCTAAGTAGTGTATTATTTATGTTAATTTGTACACTGACAGCCCTAAATTCTTCTCCTATTGCTCAGTCCATCCAAGGGTTGTCTGTAAGAGATTACCTAGTGCGATAAGACCGCCCATTGTACACTTGTTATTTTTAATGTTTGTCCTGTATGTTTGTTGTGGTGTACAATAAAGTATATAATAAATGAGTAAATAATGTAGAATTTCCCTCAAGTGATCTTTTGGACAAAGAAAATTGTCGAAGCCAAAAACGTAATTCTAGAAACGTCTAATCCGCATTCTTATTTTATGTTGTATTGGTAGTTTTTGAGAAGCTCGAGACTTAGTAAAAAAAGCCGCACGGATCGAGTAACGCTTGCTGTTGTCAGTCCGTGGATGGGTGACCATCTTAGCGCACCGAGATTCCTCCGTGCCTTGGCAAGCACTTAAAACTGTGTACCGACTATCATTTGTATATCTAGGATTGTTGTTACGGGTAGTACAAAGTAAGAAAATATGATACAGCTCTTGCATAGGGCTGTCTTGTTACCCAGTTATTGAGTTGTGGAGGTAAGATAGATAGGCGCGTCATGTAAAATACTGGTATCAAGCTATATCCAGTTAAACTGGAAACCGACCCTAACATTCCCGTAGTTGGGAAAATGCTAGGCCGATTGATTGAATTGAAGAATGGAATTGAAAACGTTTATTCGACACAGACACAACACAGCAGACCAACACGATTACAAGTAACAGGCAAGAACAGTAAAGTACAAACAAGGTTCAAGAAGAGCTACGCTTGGCGTGCCTACACCAAAAGGGTTACCGACTCAGCATTTGCTGGGCGTAAGACTGCTAAACAGCTAAGCGCTGGGTGCGCTGATTTTCAGTTGGCACCCCGCTAGTGTCACATGGACGTGGGTAAATAAAATAGATACTAAATATAATGTTAACATTTAGGTGCTGAACTAGTGAATAATAAAACAATATAAAAATAGATTGTATAAAATAAATAGAAAAAAAATAAAAATAAAATTGTTTTATTGTACCTAAAGTGAACACAACTTTTTTTGGAGCTTGTATATTTACTTTTCACATCACATCACATCATCAGCATATTAATGTTCCCACTGCTGGGAGACAGGCCTCCTCTCTGTGAGAGGGAGTGGGCCGTAATCCACCACGCGGGCCCAGTGCGGGTTGGTGGATGTCACATGTCTTCGAATTTTTGATTCTAGGACATGCCGGTTTCCTCAAGATGTTTTCCTTCACCGTTTTGAGAGCAGTGGTGATGAAATAATTTACACAAAGTAAAGCGCCTGCCTGGGCTCGAACCCACGACCTACAACTTGTAAGTCGCGGCCGATACCACTGGGCCACCACTGCTCTATTTACATTTATTATTGTGCAAATGCACTAAATTCTTCAATATCCTTGGCTACACTCACTGCTAAATAAGTTCTCCTCTCATCTTCACCTGACCTGCTCAAAATAGAATAAGTAATGGACCTATACGCTAAGCTGTCTAGCTGCATGGAGGATCTTTCTGTAACATTTGCCACGCGCATGGAGACCTACGAGAAGGATCTGAAGAATGTCAGTGGTAATGAAGCTACCCACAAGACAATAGCCAGCCTATCCCGAGACTTCATAGAATTCAAGTGTCTTATTTGGAAAACTATGAATGCGCTGAAGACGCAGATGGAGTTGCTGACGGTAGGGTTGGATCGTCACGAAATGGCATCTCGCAGGCAGGTCTTACTCCTCCATGGCCTTCCTGAGCGGAGGGATGAGGATTGCACTACCCAGGCTGTGTCAACACTGACAGAAAAACTGAAGATTTTAGATGCCTCTTCTTCAGACATCACGTCGTGTCATCGCTTGGGTGTGGACACAGGCAAGCCACGTCTTCTTCTGATCAGGTTTGCCAATTATAACTTGCGTAGTGAGGTATGGCGCAGCAAGACTATGCTAAAGGGTTCTGGTTTGGTCTTCTCGGAGTTCCTAACCAAGCCGAGACACGACGTGTTCCTAAGTGCTCGCAAACACTTTAGTGTAAAACAGTGCTGGACTTCCGAGGGCAAGATTTTCATCCTGCTACCAGACAAGTCGCGCCGGAAAATTGAGACGGCGGCTGAACTTAAGCAACTCATTGCGCAGTTCCCGCTGGCTACATCTACTAATTTCATCGGATAAGACATCACGTAGGCAAGCAAAATAATTACATCCATTACTTATAATAGTCTCTTTGTGTGTCTAATTATTATGTATATTAATTATGTCGGTCACTGAACATTTTGCTACAATTCTTTGTTTTGTTTTGACTTTTGTGATTTTGATTTGACACTTTGACAGCACTGATTATAGACTGTATACTTCAAAGATTATTTTCGTTCGGAAACTTTTCCAAGAGATTGTATTTTAGTTTACTAATTTGGGGCATAGTATTTTAGCTTCTGTTTAAATGGCGAGTGTATCGAGGTTTTACTGGCCATGGAAAATCGGTTCCTTACAGTTTTGATTTTATTGGACTTTAGCAGTGCTTTTAACTCAGTTGATTTTGACATCCTCTTAGGTATCCTTTCCTCTCTAAACATGTCTCCTTCTGTGATTGCAACGTTTAATTCTTATCTTCGGGGCCGCTCGCAGTCGGTTTGCTCAGAGGATGCTTCCTCTGACTGGTGCGATCTCGCGGCGGGTGTTCCTCAGGGTGGCGTCCTTTCTCCTCTTCTTTTCTCGGTTTTTATAAATGCTATCACGAAGATCTTATCTTCACACTTTCATCTCTATGCAGACGACCTGCAGCTTTATCGTCACTTTAAAATCGAAGAGCTCACTGAAACTATCGATGCCATCAAAAATGATCTTGGAAACATCTGTCAATGGGCTAAAAGTTTTGGACTCCTAGTGAACCCAGCAAAATCACAAGCTCTTATTATTGGTGGCAGATACTTCATAAATCTGTTGAATAGCCAGTCTCTTCCCCCTGTTTTGTACGATGCCGTCGCCATAGAATATTCCAAAAAAGTTAAAAACTTAGGGGTTTTCCTAGACTGCCACTTATCTTGGAATGTTCACATTGCAGAAGTAAGCAGGAGGGTGTTTTGCTCGTTTCGGTCCCTGAAGCGTCTCCAGAAGTTCCTGCCTTTTCCGACTAAAGTTGCTCTTGGTCAGTCTCTCCTTATTCCTCTTCTTGACTATGCTGATGTCAGCTTTCTTAATGCGACGAATTACTCTTTTCTGTACTTCATAATCCTAATTCTCCTTTGTATCTTCGAGAACGCTTTGAGTATCTTGTTCCGAGAGGAAAACCCTGTCGTCTGTCATCATCTCTTCTCCTTCGTTTTCCTACCCACTCTTCAAGTCGTTACGGTGGATCTTTTACTGTTCGCGCTGTGCGCCTCTGGAATAGTCTGCCACACTCTATGCGGGATAGCCTTTCATTGGAGGTTTTCAAGAGAAGAATTAAGGAATATTTCCTATCAACATGACTTATTAATTTATGTATTTACAATTGTAATATTTTAGTTTTGTAATAAATAGGTATATATTATGTTTATGCATTGTGTGTTGCACACGTATTTGTTTAGTTTATTTAGTGAGTAAGTATTTAAAATTGTTACGAGTTTTTAATAAGCTTTTGTTGTGCACATGGATGTACTATCCTTTAATGCATATTTCCCTACGCAACTGAGGTTTGCTGTTAGACAACCCAACTATGGGTTAAGCTCGCCTTTGTACATAAACTGTCCTATTGTATTTGTATGTTTCTATGTTTTGTGTACAATAAAGAATAAGAATAAAGACTAAGAATAAGAATAGAAAGTACATAATTTAAAACAATAAAAAGTATATAAAGTGCTATATTATGTCATGACGGTATGCTTTTCAAAATACCAAAATAAAGCATTCAAAACATCTTAATTTCAATGTCGGCCGGAGCACAGAAACAGTGACGTCTGGCACTCAGACTATCATTAGGCTGAGCTCAACTACTTCTCGAGTACCTAGAATTAAGCACATTGCTTAAATGATAAGTTTCCACCCTAAATATGAAAATAAAGGATGCATCATCATCATCATATCAGCTGAAAGACCTCCCCCAAGTGTCGCCACATTGACCGGAACCGTACGTCTCGCAACCAGCGGATCCCTGCAACCTTCACCAGTTCATCGGTTCACATGGTAGGAGGCCTTTCAACGCAACGTCTTCCGGTTCACGGTCGCCACTCCAGAACCTTTCTGCCCTATCAGCCATCCGTTCTGCTATGGCTATGTCGGTAACCCTGGTTCTCTTGCAGATTTCTACATTTCTGATTCGATCACGAAAGGAAACTCCGAGCATAGCCCTCTCCATTGCCTTTTGAGTGGTTTAGCTTTCTGATGAGGCACATTGTGAGAGACCACGTCTCAGAGCCATATGTCATCACTGGCAAAACACACTGGTCATAGACTTTCGTCTTGAGGCACTGTGGTAAGTTGGACGAGACGATACATAAAAAATACTGTGATGGTGATTAAACTTACTCAGCTTGTTGTACCCTAAAAATCACATATTTTTAGGAAGGTTCAGCAACAATGTAGAGCTATATTTTTTGGGGTTAAAAGGGATACGGAACTCCATTGTATTGCTAACGGTAACGGTAAAGGTAACGGCCTCTTTCCGTTTATCAAAAGCTTCTTGAAAGAAATGTTTAGGTTATACAAAATTATTTGGGCTCGAAATTATTTTATAGAACAAGTGTTTTGGCCGACCTTAAGGCCCATGTTCAAGAGTTTTTATTGAAGAAATTAATTAATTTTCTAAATTCTCGTTAAAATTCGAAAAGTGTCAACAGTATATTATAACATACTGACATTCTGGTCGCGATAACAATTGCTAAAATAGTCCAAAACAAAATAGCGAATTTTGACATGTGTTTCGAATTTTATATCATAACTTAAATGAGGTTCGGATTAAATTGTACAGAATTCTACTCAACATTTTTCTAGTACCGGTACAAACCAAAAAGACTCACTAGTAGTAGTAAAGTACGGTACCAACACAACATTCGCAAGTTCTCCTAAATAGTAGTATAAGCTAGTCGTAACTAACAATTAATTACACGACAAGACAAAGCAAATAGCACACTATGAGTAGCATAAAACGAAGCCCTTACCGCACACGTGAAAGCGTATCCAACAGAACTAATAGTAAAGTAATTTGGCTAATTGTAGTTTGTAGCGAAGTTCAATAATTGACTCCGACATAATTGTTACTTTCTCGTGTTCAGTTTACTCGGTGTTCCTGTTTTGTGATCTTCGTTTTTTGACACCGACTTCCGAAATTGAAGTTATTTTTCACTTTGTAGTGTTTTTATTTGGAAGTCGGTTGAATTTTATGTTAAAAAGTTTTTTTTATTTTTCACTTTTTAGTTGTGGGTACATAACGGACCAATTCTCCAAAGTGAAGCCACAATAGATTTATCCAGAAACAAGAAGCTTAAACAAAAACGGTGGAATTAGAGTATACCAGGGTGAACTGTTCACACCTGCGTACCCCTTTAGAGCGTGCTAGTGTGATGTTATGTTATGAAATAATGTTAACAATAAACAGACATCCGATTGCAGTTATCCCGAGTGATTTGCCGTCATTTATTGAAGAGTTCTGATGTATATCTTCGAAGTTCTTCATCATATCTTGATCAAATTTAAATGGGACCACATGACAAGCACCAGCTTTCAAATAAGAAAAGAATCATCTAAATCGGTTCACCCAGTAACAAGTTCTGAGGTAACACACATAAAAAAATAAAAAAATACAGTCGAATTGAAAACATCCTCCTTTTTTGCGAAGTCGGTTAAAAAACATACAATTCCTGAAAGTTCCTTACCTTTTGCAAATCGTTTCTTTTTTGCAAAGAAAGTCAAGTTTTTTCTTAGTTTTTTTATACTAATAGAACGGTACTTACTACGAATCATAGAAAACTACTGCTGATACAAATAATCTTCTTTCGTGTAGCTTTGTTTTGCTAAAGCTTTCACACTTCGCCCGGGGTTTCCCTAACTAAGGATATGAAAGATCACAGCTTAAGTAGTAGGTTTGTACCACCACTCGAAAAGGCTATTTTAATAAGGAATGTATTAAAATAGCCTTTTTGAGTGGTGGTACAAACCTACTACTTTATGGATTTGGGTGCACTTCGGAACATATGTGTAGACCATGACCCACGGACAAAGCCGCTTGCAAAAACTGACCTGTCTTCAGTCTTTAACGGATAAGAAATAACATGAAACTGATTCAGTTGAGCCGTTCAGAAGGCACACATTTGAAACAGACGATGTAGGTACTAGAAACAAATGAAACAGAAGGTACCTTCATATGTACGTATAAACACATTGAAGTGGATCCAGTCAGTATTCGGTTTCGCTGCAGAGCAATCCAGCTTGCAATTGCAATATTCAATTACATCCTGTGAAACAGTGAACCTATTGAGAACACAGCTATTATGAGTAAAACAAAATTATGTAGCGTTTGGAATATCTATAGTTTAGATGATAAATAAAATGACATTGCATAAAACGTTAAGGCAATCGAGCAGTATTCTCTTTTGTATAAACAAGTATCTACTACTAGGTGTATATATTGTCCGACGAGCATGTCACCACCTGAGGCATATAAATGGAATAATAATAATCTTTATTCAAACTTGAAATTAGTAAAATATACTAATTGGTCTTATTGACGGACTCAGACAGTTGCTTGAGGTGTGTGAAGGATACGCCGAATCACATGGCCTCCTGTATAATGTGGGGAAGAGTAAGGTTATGGTGTTCCGGACGGGTACCAAGAAGCCTAGAGTAGTTCCTCCGGTGTGCCTTTATGGTGTACCACTAAAGAGGGTGGCAAAATTTAAGTACATAGGTTACATCCTAAACGAGGATCTGCACGATGACGATGACATCGAGAGGGAACGGAGGGCGTTGTCAGTCCGATGCAATATGCTGGCCCGCAGGTTTGCGCGATGTATGAGGGAAGTAAATATTATACTTTTCAACGCGTATTGTTAGATCTTCTACACGTGCAGCCTGTGGGTTAGACATACGCAGAGGGGTTACAACGTTCTCCGGGTCTAGTATAATAACGCTTTCAGGATACTGTTGGGGCTCCCACGTTTCTGTAGTGTATCAGGGATGAATGCAGAAGCGAATACTGATAGTTTTCAGCCTATAATGCGGAAGAGTGTAGCATCCCTGATGCACAACATGCGGGGGAGCGTAAACGGTGTCCTGAAGGTTATTGCGGATAAACCGGACTGCCCTATCCTGGGGTACTGGACCCGCTTGCACAGCGGCGGCTCCAGTGCAACGGGAAATCGGTATTTGAACTGATTGAGTTATTTGTTAATTTATTTGTTATTTATTAATTTTATTATGTGTATGGATTATTATTTTTATAAGAATGACATTATTAAATTATATAAATTTACTAACATAGTCATAAGTGTATTACTAACAAATTATGGATCATGGTCCGAAATAAATGATTGATTGATTGATTATATATAAAGTGGGTACAACAATATTAGGTGCCTGTACTAGGTAATCCTGTATCACAGGAGGCGGGGGCTCAAACAATGTAATTGGAAGGACAAGGATTTTTTACAATATTTTCTTAACATTAGAACAGTGACAGAGATATATTGATTTATTGATAATCTTAATTAATAAAACAGATTAAAATTAAATTGTATTAATAATGTTAAACATATGATTCCTAACTTAGCTTAGATAACGTTAAATTGATTGCACTTAATTATTAACACACGGACAACGAACTTTGAGCGTCAGCAGATATTTGAGCTGGGTTAACCACTATTGAAAAATGTTTTCAAACCATTTTGCCAAAGTACGCACGGCGGCAAATTTCCTAGGACAGCAACAAATCCAGGCGAAGTAGGTCAGTGCAATGACTTGTTTTTGTTGAGTTGGCATCACATGAGTGTGACGCTCTAGGCGCCCTCGTAATATAGATAAAGAGACACTCTGTCAGTGATAACGATTGACTAAAGACAAAATGTTTGCAATTGATCGCGTGACATTTCGGAAGCGCATGTCAACTCATTAAATTTTGAAGCTATTGACAAGCGACATTCTAGATAGCTCTGTTATTCCTTTCATACAAGTCCCGGAATGAGCTAGTGGTTGTGGGATGTCTTTGGATCGGCACTGTGACCTGGGTAGGGTCGGAAAACTCTAACTGGCTAGATCCTTGTAACTACGGCCTATCTATGCCCACAATCGTTATGAGAAACTCATTTAATTCACGATTTTTTTTTACTTTTTTTCTATTCAACCACTTTAAAAATAAATTCAGACAAACTGCATGCAATTTTTCTTTAAGACGCTTTCATATTTTTAGATATAGCTTAGCTAGACCATTAAGGAATTCAATAGCCACGATTTTCTTTTATTCTCTTACATCCAATCTGCGAGACTGAAAGAAACAAGCTAAGCTCAAGTTCTGTCCGTCCGGCGACGTATTCATCTTTCTAAACGGGGTCTTCTAACACCCGCCCTAATTTAAAATGTCTCCTTGCATCCGTTATCTCGGCGTAGGTCTACATTTTTGTGGCAATACGTAAGTGCTGTGCTTTTGGCCTTTAGCCAGAAGTGGGATCTAGTCCGGTGGTACTGCTATCAGTAAACTTTTTGCTTTAGAAAATTATGGTGATTAATAAGTAAGAACCTACAAGCCATTGTACCCATAGGTCAAACCTTTATGAAACGAAAAAATAAGACTTTAAGTGTGTACCGTCTATAAATAGGGATATTGACTGAAAATTAGTTTTTGTTCGAAGGTATATTACTAACATATTGGACATGTATTTTTCTTTTGACACGTAAACATACGTAAAGTGACGACGATATAAAGCGTTGAAATATCGTGTGACGTCACGCCGTCAGTACACTTTATACTGACGTCACAAGCCCCCACTCCTGCAGCCTTAAGCAGAGTATGAACAATCGACCAATCACATAGACGGAAATCAACATCGCGTCTTTCATCTCACAAGTAATTGGTCGATTGTTTATACTGTGTCCTTTGCCTTGCCAAATTCACTAACGCAATAAAGCTGCTAAACTTTGATGCGCTTTATCTTTGTCAATTTTTATTGATTTGGTAAAGCAAAAAGTACGTGTCCAATATTATTTGATATTCTCACTGATGAATTACACAGAACTATCATTTTTCTACCCAAGAAACATCCACATTGTGAATATTAACAGTTATATTGATGAACCTAAGTGTGCCTCCTCCATAACTTTGTGTCAAACTTAGCTTTAGTTTCAGTCTTGCTGCTCATTACTTTTCTAACGGGTAAGCTTTTATCCAATAAAAACAAACCGAACCAGATTGTTCGCCGCTCTAAACTGCAAACATTTTAAAACTCTATTCGAACATAATCCTTCTCAGTACAGTCGTGCACAGCACCGGCGTTGCAATGCCATTCAAAATATTTTTCCGCATACGGTGTCGCGTTTCGATATATATCTTTATGGAATGCACTCGGAAAGCAGATATAAATTTATATTGGAATACCCATTATAGTGTTGTGAACCTCAAAGATTTGTGCGAATCGTTCCAATGGACTACAATGGAAGTTTTGAAATCCTCAATGCGATATTATTGGCACGTAAATGTAATAGATAAAATACTGGATACCTTTGTAAGCCCGATGAAATTGTATTAGAACGGAGAGAAAATATGAAGTATTAAATCCGACTCCTCAGAGAGCATTGTAAGGCTACACAATATGGTATACATTGTAGCGTTACGTTTAGCTCAGAGGGAGCTAAACGTAAGCCACGTTAATAAAATTAAATAATTATAAACTAAAAAATTAATAAAAGGATATTGAGTATAAAAACAGAAGGGCCGGCTTCGCACGACGTGGGGTGCTGGAGTTAGGCAGCTAACCAGGCAGCAAGACGGGCTGGAAGCCGTGGTATGCCCGAGGTAGGCGGGTGAGTGGGCACCACGACGACAAGCAGGCAATCGGGCAGGTAGGTAGTAGGGTAGGTAGCATATCGGTTAGGCAGGCGGCTGGACGGACTGGAACTCTTCAAAAGTCGTGGTAAGCTTGAGAGAGACAGGTGAGCAGACACCACGACGGTCTTTCAGGCACACGGTTTGGTATGCAGTTGTGTAGGCATACAGTAGGAAGAGGAGAGGGAGAGTAGGAAGGCAGGCAGCCAGGAGTGAAACGGATAGTAGTCAGATACGTAGGTAAAATCATATATAGTATATCACTCACAATATATATATTTTAGTGCATTTCAGATTATATTACTCTTACACAAGCTAGATATTTAGGTTTAGAGAGTTTTAGATAAAAAAGTCCACTTCGGAATACCCAGTAGTATACCGACTTTCGGCGTTCAGTCCCGATTTCAAAACTAAAAACTGACGCCCGTTTTTCATCGTTCTATGTCGTTTCGTCTACATTTTAAATTCAAATTTCAATTAAGAAATAAAGACCAGAACGAATAAAAACTTCACTTCACAAAGGTGACGGATGAAAATCATCAGTGCCACAAGGAGTTCTGGGGAGGAATAAGTGAGAAGAGAGGGGAAATTTATTGGGAGAGGGATCTTAAATTTAGGAAGACGGCGGTACAAATCAAGCGAGGGAACGTTGTTAGAACATTAAAAAAAAATGTGATCCAGGGTACCCTCGCCTAATCCACACTCGCAGAGAGAGGAATCGCGTACATGGATTTTATGGAGGAATACGGGGGTGCAGCAAAAATCTAGTCGGATTCTGCAAAGGACAGATGATTGGACTTCATCCGCAGAAACAATTACAATCTCCGATGTTGGCAATTCCAACTCTGCGATTCCTTGCGTTGAGAAAAAGTATAAACGGCGTGGCGGATATTCAATATGCACTACAAGTTCACGTTTTTGCTTGATTTCACTTCACAAGGAGGATTACGAGAACCAATCAGTTAATCAATTTCTAGCGAAGCCTTTTGGGTAATTTTTAACCCTATTTTGAATCGGACACAGCGCGGGAGCAGTTATCTGCTTTTCGCCATTTTTTCAAGTCATAGTTTTCACTCTCACCGCAGTGAGGCGCTAGCGCGGCACCAGCGGGATGGCGCCAATTTTAAATTAGGAACGGAAATAATTTGGATAGGATATTTAGAAGGATAGGCTTAATGTTTATCCATTTCCCCCCACTCGAAATCGACCAGGATTTCGCTAGTTAAAGGACTGCCAGAGTACAACTAGCATTGCTCGAGAAATATAAAATTCTAACTTAATAAGCACAATTACCTAAGTGCCTTAAACTATTTTAATTGAACAATACTGATCAATACACACTATTGTTCGAGATATAAGATAAGATAATAGTTAATTAATTGGTAGCGGAAAAAACTTAACTACTGGTCTGCGCATAGTTTTACCGTTTGCAGTTCGAAGAGTCACAGCCCGGACTATGTTATCTGATCCCGGATGGATCTGTTCTATACGAGCTAATTTCCATAGTAAAGGAGGCAGATTAGGCTCATTAACAAGGACTAAGCCGTTTATTTTTAGGTTAGTTATATCTTTGAACCATTTAGTTATTTGTTGAAGCGTATGCAGATAATCACGTTGCCATGCAAGCCAAAAACTTTGAGTTATTTTCTTGAGCATTTGCCAACGAGAACGTGGACATAAGCAGTGACTAACAGGTTCTTCAGGTAGTGAAATTAAAGGACCTCCCAAAAAGTGTCCTGGAGTCAAGACGTTCGATTCTTGCGGGTCTGAAGACAAAGTACAAAGCGGGCGTGAATTTAAAATAGCTTCCACTTTAGCGAGAATCGTAATAAACTCTTCCAGAGTTAAAACTTGAGCACCAACTACACGCTTAAGGTGATATTTTGTGGACTTTATGCCACTTTCAAATATGCCACCGAAATGAGGTGCACCTGGCGGGTTAAATTTCCATTTTATTTGACGGATAGCCAAACCATCTGATATGTCAGCTTGATGTTTGCGAAGCTCGCCGGTTATTTCGTTAAGATATTTGTTTGCACCCACAAAGTTGGTGCCACAATCTGTAATGATTGTATCACACATTCCGCGACGGGAAACAAATCTATCAAGAGCCGCGAGGAATGCTTCAGAACTCAACTCAGTGACGGCCTCCAAATAATTATATAATAAATATTAAATATTTGCTCCTGCCATGAACTCTGAAGATTCAATTTAGGAAGGGACAACAGATCATAACTCAGGTGCGAATTATGTGAGAGATCGGCCGTTACAGATGAACACGCATCTTTAGCCAGTACATCAACACATTCGTTACCCTTGATGCCACAATGACTAGGTATCCAAACTAACTGAACTTCTCTTTGACTGCTAGCACATGCGAATAAAGATTTTTAATTTTTAAGATTAAAGGGATATGTATTCTACTTTTAAACGGACTTTGTGCTAAGGCCTGCAAACAACTGTGTCTGTAAAAATTACGGCTTTATCAATATTAGTGTGTGATTCAATACAAACGCAGGCTTCCAATATTGCCACACATTCACCGGTGAATACAGAAGACTCTTTCGGACATTTAAATTGTAAGATTATTCTGGAGTTTTGGTAGTAAACAGCGGCACCAGTGTTTTCAATATCATTTAATTTTGATGCATCAGTAAAAAATAATTGAAACCCATCCCATCGCTCGCCTACCACCACATTGAAGGCCGAATTCGCCGATGGAGATGTTTTTGATATACCAATATCATAGAAAATTTAGGGGAAAAACAAATAACTTCATAAGCGAAGCTAAAAAGGGGGAGTCTGGGATACTGGAAAATCGGACACGCTAAATTTTTAATAGTTCGGAAGGCTCTAAGGATTAAAGGTATTTCTTTTTTTCTCCAAAAACTTGAGCTTCTGCATATGGCATTAAGCTCATTCAATCTCGCTAAAAGGGGTTGGGGCTATCTGGAAATTATCTTAGACAGAAAACAGGAGGCTAGATATTGCCGCCTCAGGGTAAGGGGAGGGTCAGCGCATTCGACCTGCAAGGCGTTAATAGGAGAGGCCTTCATACAACCTGAGATGATCCGAAGGCACTTGGACTAAACCCTATCCAGCCCCGCCAGAGCGCCCTTGTTGCAAGGAATCAGGTAAAATGTTCCATAATCTAAAACGCTGCGAACTAAAGCATTGTATACTAATTTCATGGTGTAAGGGTGAGCACCCCACCAAAAACCAGCTAGAACTTTTAAAATTGAAATTTTCCGTTCGCATTTTTGGATAAGAGAATATTAATACGTGATACTTACCTGCTAATTTTGGGTCCAAAATGACGCCTAAGAATTTAGCTTTGGCTACTACAGGGATATTATGACCAGAAATATTCACGGAGAACTGAGGAAGCTGTCTTTTGCGAGAGAATATTTCTGCCAAACTTTTAGGTGCGGAAAGGAAAAGGCCATGGCTTAAAAGCCACTGGTTCAAAGAATCCAAAGAGAGGCATAGAGATGAAGCAGCGTCGACGATCGAAGGATCTGTCACGTACAAAACAATGTCATCGGCGTATTGTAGAATATGACAATCATTGTTTAAACAGGACCCAATGTCGGCCGTATACAAATTGTATATAAGTGGAATGAGGACAGAGCCCTGTGGGAGCCCCTTCCACGTCTGCCTCTCCTCAAACTCCTCCCCCCGGACCCTCAAAACCAGTGACCGGGACATAAGGAGACTGCATATGCATTGGATCATCTTAGCCGGAAGACTCAGCTGTTGCAATTTTTGCCTGAGTACGGGAAGGAGAACGTTATCATATGCGGAGGAGATGTCGAGGAATGCGGCAACAAGGGATTGGTTTTTCGAGAAGGCTAGTCGAATATCCGTAACTAGGACACCGATACTGTCCATTGTACCAAGCCCTTTTCTGAAACCAAATTGGAAATTCGGCAGTAAATCTCTCGACTCCACTATCCACTCAAGACGATTTTTAATTAAGTGTTCCAGTAGTTTGGCCAGGACTGAGGACAAAGCAATAGGCCGAAGACCATTCGGATCATCTGCATGTTTGCCAGGTTTCAATAAGGGAATTATAATTTGGAGCTTCCATTGTTCTGGGACCCAGAGCCTTGACTATATTCATTATATTTAGAAAGTAGGTTTTTGCCTTGTCACCAGCATGACAAATGAAAGAATATGGCACCCAATCAATACCAGGAGCTGAGTCCCGGACATGATGGAGTACCACATTCAGTTCTTCCAAAGTAAAAGGTGCATCGAAGGGATCCTCTGCTAAATTAGAAACATTACCTATATTCACACATTCGGATAAGAGGGGCACATATGGTGAAGCTATTTTGTCAAAGGAAAGTTCAGCTGTTTCCCTAGTTATTGGTGAGAAAGTAGAGTGAGAACATCCACGTCTAAACCTTTTAATTGTTTGCCAGACTACTGAGACTGGAGTAGAAGGAGACAAGGAGGTGCAGAATTTCACCCAGCCAGCACGTTTCTTCTTGCGAAGAAGACGTTTGGCTCTAGCGTTAGTCTGGAGGTATGCCAGAAGGTTATTGGTACACATATCTGTATTATAGCGTCTCTCAGCCTCATTCCTTGCTTTAACCGCGGAGGTGCCTTCTGAATCCCACCATGGGGGTGAAGGGATTTTATTTCTGGTACTGTTTCTTAGCGGAAAAGGAGAATCTGCACTCGAGGTAACAGCTGTCACAAAACTCTCATAACAACTTTTGGCATGGTGGTGACCAGAGGGGTTTGATAAACATGAATTTAAATTAGGAAGAGAATCAATTTTATCCTCCAATAATGAGACAAACCTAGTCCAATCTGGTTTGGATTGGTTGTATTTCAAAAGTGGAGGCGAGGTTTTTTCTAAATATGTTATATTAATTAAAGAAATGACAATGGGGTAATGATCACTACCATGCGTCAAGGCCGTACATTCCCAGTGAGTTGATGCAGCCAATTCCACCGAATAAAATGTTAGGTCTACACAACTATTTTGTTGACCAGGAGGAGATCTACGAGTTGGACAGCCATTATTTAAAATGCAGAGATTTAGATCATCCAAAATTTCAACCAGCGCTACACCGAAGGCATCACAACGTTCAGATTCCCATCTATAGTGGTGGCAATTAAAGTCACCCATGACCATCAATGGGCCTTGCACATTGGTAAAAAGGTTTCTTAAAACAGCTAGAAAATCAGGATGAGGGTGTGCAATATAAATTGAAAACACTGTGATGCCCTCGACCCTTCCCGCTACAATACTCAAATTGCCATCAAATGGAGGCAAAGAAAAGGGAGAAAGTGGGACCTGATTATTAACGAAGAGAGCTGACCCTCCGTACCCATCGGATCTATCACACCTAAGAATGTTAAAATGTGGCATACGGAAGCTAAGACTTGGGGTGAGCCAAGTCTCAGCTATGGAACAAGCCTATGGCTTGTATTTGTTCAAGAGGAATATGACGTCGTGCTTTTTATGCCACACGTTCCTCACATTCCACTGGAGAAATATTTGCTAGGACTCCATTTTTAATGTTTAATAAGAGAGAAATAAGTTGATCGGCAACGTTGGACGGTAATTGAGAGTTATTTGTAGTAGAGGAAATAAGTGATGGTAAAATTTTAAGTAAAATTGCAATGACTGAAAAGGTATTATTACTGGGGGTATTATTATTAAGAGCACAGCCATTAGACTGTGAAGATTGAGGAGTGTTTACTATTTGCTGACTAGTGAGACTGTGAAGCTTTATTATAGGATTGAGAAAGTGGGGCATGGGTCCTGGGCTTGAGAGTGACGGTTTTACGGTAAGACTGTGACTCAGTGACATTGGCGTAGTTGCAGGACACTGCTGGAATCGCTTTGCTAGCCTCAATATACGAGATCGATTTCTCAGGCATGACAGTCTTAATGGCTTTCTGCCTACCATGCTCGGGCAAGACTTGCTATTAGCGAAGTGGTTTCCCGAGCAAAACACACAGAAGGCCTCGCCCTCAGAAATGTTACAAGCATCACCAGGGTGATCATGGCCACACTTACTGCAGCATGGGTTTGACCTACAGACATTTGCAATATGACCAAATCTACAGCACTTACGGCATTGGATGGTGGAGGCACAGGAAGGGAAGTGTAACAGCAAAATACCCGCTTCGGTAAGGCCTGTCCAAGGTAAGCACTCCAAGGTTCAAAGGTTTCACTCCACTCTCCCTTCAGCCTGGACCTTCCGGTTTATTCTACGCACTTTTAAAATTTGCCCCCAACCTGAGGGCACAGACAAGTAGGTTAATGCCTCCTCTTCACTTAAGTCCGAGGGAACCCCCGTTACAACACCCATCCTGGTTATATTGAACGTCGGGTTAGCAGCCGTATATCCATGTTTGGACAACAAGGTGTTGACTATAAAAGCATTTGCATCTTGAGGGGATGTAAACTCAACTGAAACCCTATTTCTTCCAACCTTGTTGACTCCATCGCGGATAATATTTACAATTTTATTAATAATTAAAAATTTCCCAAAATTAACGAGATGCAGAGTGGTGCCAGAATTAACCTGCGCCTCCACACGAGAAACGTGAACAATGAATGGTCCTTTATCCAAAGCGGAGTATCTTACACGGCCGATTTGGCTCTTAGGTTGTTTGTTTGGAGATGTTGGTGTGGGTAGTTCTGCATTACTGGGACGTTTGCTCGTAATATGAAGGACTTCCATGTCAGATACACTGCAGACCACATCTGCAAACTGCGATAGGGGGTTCGGCGAGGGAAAAGAAGTTAAGGAGGTTGGGATATCAGGAGAGTCAGGATCAGGCGGTTTGTTTCTATCCATTATGGATGAAACAGGAGCAAGGGGTGGACAAACACGGTACAAACCTGTTTCTACAGTCTAGGACAACACACTTAAAAATTAAAACAAGTCACAACAGTAGTAAAATAAAATAAAAATTTAATTTTAACCACAATAAACTAGAAACAACGTGCGCTCCAAGAAACCCGTGGCGAGAATCACTGTTTTATTTATTTATGTTGGAGCTGTAAAAAAAGTGTTTCTTTTTTAATAATGCTTTAAATTGTAAGTTAGTTTTAGCCTCTTTTATATTTTTTGGTAGGGAATTGTAAAGTTGTACTCCTTCATATCTAATATTTTTCTTGCCGTGGTTTGTTCTAGGTCCGGCCAACAGTACTAGGTCATTCGCTCTACGTGTCGATCGCGTTTGCTTTTCGCTGTTCTTTTCGAAGGATATTTCCGTGTGAATGTCCTTTGTGAGGACCCTTCTTATTAGTAAACAAGTGTTGTATTTGTGTATTTTTAGACGCCGAATAACCCAGTGTCATTATAGATTTTATTTGTGAGTGTTAAGTAGTGGTATTAAAAGAGGGCTTTAATTAATTTATTTTGGGCGATTTGATGCTTTTAGAAGTTTAGTTTAGAAGTTTATCCCCAGACTTCAATTAAATATTCAATATGCGGCTTTATCAACGAATTATACACAGTGTACCGAACTTTAGGAGGTAGGCATCCAGCCATTCCACGTAGTGCCCCCGTAAGGCTTGACAACTTGGAGCAGAGCTTAACGTGTGGTTGCCAAGTCAAGTGACTGTCAAGAGTAAGGCCCAAGTACTTTTCAGTGTTTACCTTATTAAGGACACTTCCATTTATAGATAGAGAGTTGTGATTATGGATCTTTTTTTTTCTTGGCTGAGAAAATTATGTAGTTAGTCTTAGATGTGTGTCAATAGGTTGTCTAAGAACCAACTTTCCAAAGTAACTAGGTCCTCCTGTGCGTCTTGTATTATTGTTTCTATGGCGCTGCCGAAGTAAAAAAGACAAGTGCCATCGGCATAGAGTGTTATATGGCCTTTTAATCCTAGATCATGTACATTATTTATATAGATGAGGAATAAAAGGGGACCGACTATTGGTCCTTGAGGTTGTAGCGTAACGTTAGGCTCGGTCGAGCTAACGTTAGCCACGTTAGTAAAAATAAAAGAAAAAGAATAAGAACAAGGACATAGATAATAAAAACTATGATCCGGCTTCGCACGACGTGGGCAGCTAACCAGGCAGCAGGTCAGGCAGGAAGACCTGGTAAGCCCTGAGTAGGCAGATGAGCAGGCACCACGACTAGGGCAGGCAATCGGATAGGCAGGCTGTAGAGTAGACAGCAGGACGGAGAGGCAGGCACACAGATAGATGGTCGAAGGCAGCTGAACTAATAGTCAGGCTAACGGGCAGGTAGGCAGTAGCACAGGTGCAGGCACAGGTAGCAAGGGGTGTGGAGGCCGGGATGTGGCTTCATACGCCGATCAAACGAGCCCTTTAAGATGAAGCGGTGACCGACGAGGTTAATGACCCAGTAAAAATGCTCACATTTAAGTACCACACTCAATAAATTATACATATTGCACTCAAAGAATTGATAACATTCACAGCCGTATAGTTTAAAGAGTCTTCAGATACGATAGTACACTTGATCCGTCTTTCGGCGTTCAGTCCAGATCCAAACTAAAAAGCTGACGCCCGTTTTTCATCGTTCTGTGTCATATCGTCTAAATTTCAAATTCAAATTTCAATTAAGAAATCAAGACCAGAACGAATAAAAACGGTTCACGAAGGGGGCCAGTCTATGCTGCCCTTATAATAATGTACACACAACACAATAAGGTACCTATGTTACGGTCTATGGTTTAAGAAAATAAAATAGACAGACAGATGTCAGGTCAGACGAAAATGTCACAGTAGAAAAATATTGCCAGAATTACAAATTAGCAATATAATTTAAGTTTTAGATATTAAAACAATCAGAGATAACTAAAAGTATGCTTTTCAGATGATAACAATAGAAAGAAAACGTCAAAATGAATTACAAAAGTTGATACAATATCAAAAGATATGAAAGTGTGATTTGTATAGTGTGTTATAGAACGTAAGTAGACTAAATATGTGGCTCTGTTTTGCAGAATACCACAAGGTACACCACATTTTATTGATTTAGAGCCACTGATAGTATTACCTATCTTAAGAACCTGCAAGCGACTTTCCAAATAAGATTCGAGCATTTGGAAAATGTACCTGTTATTCCTATGGAAGTGAATTTTCGTAAAAGTACAGTATGTAGTAGTACTCACGGTATCAAAAGCCTTTTTTAAGTCTATAAATACAATTAATTGTTTAAACATTAAATGATATAATCTTCCGAAAAACAATAAGAGTTAAAGGAAAGATTTAAACTTCTAAACAAAAGGGGCGTTCTATTTCGTTATTCAACTACAAAACGTTTCGCCACTCATAAAATACTTAGGAATTATAATATGAGCACTTCTCTTTGTTACAGAGCAAGACGAATGAGATGGCTAAACAACAAACAACGGTGTCGAATGGAATTATGCCAAATTGCGTTGAGATTATTGTAGACGGGTAACTCGGTCTTAGCCTTTAATTATGTCATGGTGGCCCAGTGGCTAAGACCTTGCCTCTCGTGATTGAGGTCATGAGTTCAAATCCGGCCAAGTACCAATGTGACTTTTTTCAAATTCTTATGTACTATTACTACAAATACTATATCATACTACTCATATGAATTATATAGTTTTATATAAAATTTCTCAGTAGCAGCCTGGTGTGTAGATTAGTGCTGTTGTGATGGCAACAGGCACGCCCCTAATGGGGCTACCATTTTATTGCTCACCAATTGGCGACACTGTTGAGTAACTTCCAGAAGTATAGCTGTTTAATGTTGTTAATAAGTGCACGGAAGCAAAGATTGAATTAAAATCAGTTCTAATGCCGTATAAGTGCAATTAAATATAAAATCAAGTCTGCTGCAGTTTCTCGCAGCCCCTTTTTGAGCAGCGTAAAACGCTATTAAAGCAATGGTTGGTAAAAAGCGTACCTATCTTAATCTGACATATTTGGAAAATATTCACAACAATAAAACCGGCCAAGTGCAAATCGGATTCGCGCACGGAGGTTTTCGTACCATTATCACAAAATTGATGAAATACAGCCTGGGGACAGACAGACAGACGGACAGTGGAGTCTTAGTAATAGGTTCCCGTTTTTACCCTTTGGGTACGAAACCCGAAAAATTTAGTAAATAAACTCGCGTTAAAAGCCAAAAGTTGCCAGCTATGAAATTTGACATTTAAGACATCACGCAACACCAGCGCCCCTAGCGAAAATTCGGTAGCCCTCACTACAAGGGACTTAAATATAACTAGCAAAAAGCGCCGTTACGTTATGTTTAAAAAGACTGTGCAAACAAAGTCAAGACTGAGAGTAGACTGTATAAAACCTGCACAAGACTAAGAGCTTCTAACTTTAGTACACTTGTTTAAACACTTTTCAAGTCGGGTCGCTATCACCAAGATAGGTTCAGATATCAGGTTCCACTTGACAGGATAACCTTAATTTTTTTTTAATTTTGACTATAGTCTTCGCTGACATCGAATGTCACTTGTCTAAAGGCTCTGGCCACACATCATAGCTTTGAAGGAAATCTAGCTCCGTCGACAAACTACCATTCTATGAAAACTTGGAAACATGATGCCGCGCACTCATTGTCGAAAAGTAAAAAAAAACGTATGGGTTTGACTAGCGCTACCAAAATATCACGTGATCAATCTCTTCCAGTTTCACATTTCGACTATAGCTATCGCTACATTTTGTCTGGAGCCTAAAGTCTGGAGTGTGAAAGTGTACAAAAAATTAATCTTTTTTATTTACACATTTTTGAGAAAACATCTCGAAGCGACGCCGACCTCTCTTAACTTTATTAATTCACTTTATTTAGAAGGCTGGATTTACTAGATTAACATAACTCCTAGGTACGCAATTTTGTTAGGTTCAAAATATAAAATTCTTGAATCAGGGTAGCTTAGCAGCGAACTTATTACAAGAACAGAAAGAAAATGTATTAATTTAATCATATTATTTAGTTACGGTTCGGTGAGCCGCCATATATAAGGCTCGTTAATTATCTGGATTTAAACGAACTTAGCATAAGTATTCAGTATAGAATATTTGAATAAGAAAAACATTTCTGTACATATTTAATTAAAAGATCTATGTTCTGTGTAAACATTGATACCTACTTGTTTTCAAGGATCTTATCATTTAACGAAGAATTATTATTCACTCAATTGACTTAAAGAGACGTAAACATTTTCTTCTATCGTAAGATAGCACATGGATCCATATCCAATTCCTCGATTGAATAACGAACACTTAATATGTATACTTCCTAACACACTTTTGCATCTAGTAGATACTGACTTAAGCCCACAGCTTGGCACGCTTGAAAAGTATTTTATTAACAGAGGGGAATATATGTACTACCGCAGTAATAAAAAACATTCTAAGTCCTAATCCAGCAGCCGAATTGCGCAAGTGAATTCGGCAAGGCAAAGGGTTTACCGCTATCAAATCGACCAATCACATGCGACATGAATGACGCGTTGTGGATATCGGTCTGTGTGATTGGTCGATGGATAGCGGTCAAATTTAACTCTGCGTTGCCGTATTCACTTATGCGATACGGCTGCAGGTCTGCTTATGTGGCAGGTGCCATCTAAATCAGTTCGGTTGTTTAGTTTGGGCTTGATGGATTATCAATCCGCCAGACTTTCGAATTTATAGTAATAATAACTACCACCTGCGGTTCCTCGTCTATGGGTTATCCCGATGTAATTTTGATGTTTTCATCAAAATCTGTTATGTAGTTTTTGCTTAAAAGAGTAAAAAAAAACATCTGTCCAAACTTCCACATTTCAAATTTTAAGTAGAATGGTAGTAAGTAGGATTGGTAGTTTTTTGACACACTTGTTTTCTATTATCCTATATCAAAAATGAAAATGTGAATGTGGATCTGGCGTAAAGGCGGAAGCAGACTTGTGCGAAGCGACATTGCGATGCGACAACCATTAAACTTTTTTTTCTACGGGTACAAAATAATATCTGTAGACAGATTTTAAAAAGTTGTTGTCGCATACTCGCGTCGCGTCGCGTTGCGTCTCGTCGCGCATTTAATCGGGAGGCTTATTGCAAAAATTGTGGTCGCCACTCCACTTGATAAAGGGGAAGAACAAACTGTTTTTATTCTGTTGTAATTTACGGAAGATCTTCTCACGGATTGTATGTAAGTAGCTAATGCTTAAAGCGTGACAGTTTTTTTGTTGTTTTTTTCTTTCAAAGCAAAACATTTTGTGACTTAATGACAGAGTACACCGAAGCTGTTGGTTCGAAGATAGGTCTAATTAAACAAAAATGTTATAAATCCTGTCTTTTTGCGATATTTTCGAATTTCATGACCTAATAAATCTGGCTGCACAGATTGCCTCTAAGATAAAATTGGAATCCGACTCAAAAATAAAACCAGACATTCTACTCGCTGAACAAAATTGAATTTAGAACCTCGCAATCTATTTATAAATGCTTAGCAATTTCAGAAAACAGAGACGCAAAAATGAATAAAAAGCAAAAGCTATGCACCATTGCTAATATTATAAACGAGGCATCCGTTGAATCCCTACAATTTTGTTATAGAAAGAAAAACTGCCTTATTGCCGAGTTCCGTAATTTTAAAACCCCTTGTTTTAGCCCAAAACAGCGAAATAATAAAGATTGAAATAAATTTACTCTTTCTAATAATTTTGCCGGCTACCTGTCCAAAATTATATTTGAATGTTTTTACTAAGCGAAAATAAATGGCCACATATTTCAGCTTAAATGATAAAAGAGATTTTGTAATTCGCTTCCTATCTTCGCTGCATCTATTCCTGGTGGTGCTCAAACATGGTGTTGATATCAAAACGTACTGTAAGCTGATGGCATTTATGAAGAGACGGCTCGGACGGATATATTGGTCGGAAATCTAATGTTCTGTCACCAGCCAACGTTGAAAACTTTTTGAAAGAGGCTCCGGATAGTCAGTGCCTAGCAACAAAGGTACATTGAATATTATTTATCTAAACGAATATAAATAATTGCGTAACCTGAGCATAACTTCTTAAAAACTAATTAATTGATTTCGTTGCAGGTTGCCAAAATATTCGGTGTTATTGGTGCGTGTAGACGACAAGAGCTTCATAATATTACAACAAAGGATGTAGAAACCCGAAATGCCTATGTCACCGACATTTACATAAGAAGAAAACTAAAGTATCTACTAAAAAAGTGGCAAGCACCAATGTAACACAAACTGTGAAATTGCCATCTAAATCAATCCTATATCGCTTTGAAAATATATACGTTCACCAATTGTTTTAATAATTGTTTTGATAGTTGTTCCTGCTCTGGGTGTTGTGTATGTGAGTTTATATGTTTGTAAACGCACCCACGATACAGGAAGAAATTCCTAGTGTGGAGCAAAGTATAAAAAAAAAAAAAAGATATAAGCAATACATGTTTGTTTTTGCCTCGCAAATGTGTTGAAAAACTTTGTATGAAACTCGTGAGCTGTGCTAATTACACGTACGGCTGAATTAGGCTTATTATTGGTTTATTTTTCCTAGAAACAAATAACCCGATCTCACCACCTAATTAAGTAGTGACTTTATTAATTATCTATTTAAAAATTAAATAAGCATCAATCAATTATAGGAGCCAAACTTCCATGTTCGTTTTTAAATAAAATTACGGTCAAACAGATCACTCGTCCTAGGGAACGTCTAGATGCTCATTGGCGCTCTCTGAGCCTTTTCTACGCGATCTGACGTATATCGTGTATTAATAACGATGAATAACAAATGACTACAATTCTCGACACGCCTTGTCAAGATTGATTTGTCAGGACCAAATTTTTGACGTAATCGCACAACGGAAAGTGTGTCACATTGGAAAATAAATGTAGCACAATATAATTATTAGAGTGTGTGTAAATAGTTGTAAGATTTTAGGTACGTAAGTGGATATTCTATTTACCTACCTTAAATCTTACAACTATTTACACATAACCTATTAGTTATATTGTGCTACATTTATTTTCCAGTGTGACACATTTTCCGTTGTGCGATTACGTCAAAAATTTGGTCCTGACCCTGATGTCAAATTGTCTGGCTTCTGACTACCCGTAATGGCTGTCAAAGGTCTACAAATTACAAACGGGACCAAATGCTTAACGTGTTTTCCGAGGTTACAGACTACAAGCAATTATTCCTTAACTGGAAACATGAAGACATGGACGTTACAGACTGCCGTTATCTTTGCAAGTACATACATCGTACAACCGCAAAATTAAAAGTATCTGCCCCGGGATATTTAATATCAGGAACATTTTGTTGTTACGAACAGACACTGAAGATATTGATTCGCCTTACTAACTTACTAACATGGGAAAGGTTCACTTCAAGTTTGTAAAGTTTTGAGAACAGTTAGCTAACCTACTTGCATGTTTCTGACGGGTTCCCTATACTAGTTAGTTATACATACACCTTGTTAGATAATATTTTGTGATATTATAGTTATGTTTAGTTTATGAAATGTATCTATTGGACAAAACAATTACAAAAGATGATTAACGACATCAACAATGTCAGTAAAAACATAGGCTTAGAATTAAACATTACTAAAACCATGGTTATGACAAATAGAGTAGAACAACCAATCATAGCTGATGGTAGCCTACTAGAATATGTACACGAATACCTCTACCTCGGCTAACAAATTTCCTTAAAAGATCCAGACATATATATGAATTGAACAGACGTGTAAACTTAACATGGAAAAAATTTAAGAGTTATATGGAAATATTCAATAAAATCTATTTTTTTATTTCATATAGGCCTACATGGGCACTTATAAAACGTCGACAAAAGGTGCACGGGTCGGGTTGATCATTTTCTATGGAGAAGAACCGGCAAGAAACGCCACGGTTACTCTTTTAAAAAAGGGTTGGTTTTACAATATTTCCATGCTACAGCATCAGTACTTAGATGGGGGGGACCACGTAGGCCCAATCGTAGGACAAAAATTCGTAAGAAACTAAAAAAAAAGATTATATATTATATAAACAAAAAATGTAAACAAATGTTAACAAGCATCTAGAAATCTAGAAGGCCTACAATGTTCATGTTAAAAGTATAACAAATGCTGTAACTGTAATTATCAATGCTGTAACTATTCTTAGCAAAGGGCTATAAAGATGATTGATAACATTGTAAAAAAAAAATAGAAAAAAAAATTAGAATAGTTAGAGATCCACACATTTGTGCCGTTTATGAGTTACCAGGGAATGAGCAGAAGGAGCTAAAACCATTTTTTTTCATTTTCCTTATTTCATAAGCAGCTGACTTAACCTACCCGAATGAGTTCTAATGTGCGCGCCCCACTGCAATTTTGAATCGATAGTAATCCCTAAGAATACAATTTCCGCTATAACTTCAAGATTTTTGCCGTCAAGATTTAAATTTAGGTCAAGTTGTGGTACATTTGGTAAAGAGAACTTTAGACATTTTGTTTTTTTCGCATTCAGTAAAAGATTGTTAGCTGCGAACCATTTTGAGAGAACAATCAGACTTTCGTTGATATGTAAGACATCCGGATCTATTTTAAAAATTAGCGAAGTATCATCAGCAAGTAGAATTATATTCGATAATTTGGCCATCATAAAAGGGAGATCATTAATATAAACAAGAAAGAGGAAAGGGCCGAGAATGGAACCTTGGGGCACGCCCATCTTGATTAGAGACACGGAGGACGTCGCCCAATTAACATTTACTTTTTGCTGTCTGTTTGATAAATAGGAAAGCATGAGATCAGCAGCTTGTCCTCGAATTCCGTAGTGGTGTAATTTACAAATCAGTGTGTTGTGGTCGACGCAGTCGAACGCTTTTGAGGGATCACAGAAAACGCCAATGGCATCCTGGGACTTCTCCCAAGATTCCAAGATGTGACTGATGAGTTTTACTCCCGCGTCCGCTGTCGACCTGACTTTTGTGAAACCAAACTGCTGTCTATGCAGGATCCCATTTGTATTGAAGTGAGACAACATCTGGTCCAGCATGATTTTTTCATAGATTTTACTCAGTGCTGGAAGCACGGATATAGGTCTATAATTAGAGGGATCACTCTTACAGCCTGATTTGAAAATTGGTACTACTTTACTGTGTTTCATTAAGTCAGGAAATATGCCGCTGTCCAAACATTGATTGAATATGCCTAACAGGCACATGGGCAATTGAGTCAATAATATCTCCAAGAACCCTAACGGATATCCCCTATAAGTCTTCAGTATTATTTATATTGAGACTATTAAACGCGTTTTCAATTGTATCAATACATATTGGTTTAAAACTAAAGTTTGGTAAGTCTTTAGTAAAGTTTTCTTTAAGAAGAGCTTCAGCTAATTTAGATGAGGAGGGAAGAGACTTCGTAACCTCTAATGGAATGTAAGTAAAGAATTTTTTTTATGTCTCAGCGACTTCTTGCTTATCAGAAATGGTTTGATTAGTTAATTTCAAAGACAACTCATTCTGATCGCGTTGTTGTGTCTTGCCTGTTTCTCTATTAATTACTTGCCACACAGTTTTTATTTTGTTATTAGAAACACCAATTTCGTTAATTATTATTTGAGATTTTGCTTGAAATTTTTGAATTGAATTTACTTATTAAAGTCAAGTCTACCAATAAACCTAAAATCTATTGTTCAGGACTCCCGTTTACTAGCTTGCCTATCATATGCTTGCCAAACATGGGTCTATAATAAGAAAACCGAAAGAAAAATCCAAACCTGCCAAAAAGTAATGGAAAGAAGTATTCTAAACCTATAACGCATGGAGTAACACAGATATAAGGAAATAAAGAAAGGTAATAGGTGCTCTAAACCACTGCAAAATACTAAAGTAGAAATGGGCAGGCCACATAGCACGTATGAAATCAGATGAATGGTCCAACAAAGTAACTCACTGGCCTGGCCCGTTTGAAAAAAGGAAACAGGGTAGGCTCCCTGATAAGTGGCTTGCTGAGATTAAAAAGATAGCAGCAGACAACTGGACGTCAAAAGCCAAATATGGAAAACTTTGGAGTAAAATGGAGGAGGCCTTTTGCTCGAAAAGGTCCTTAGTAAAGAAAAAATAACTAAAGGAGATTGGCCATTCTTCTATGGACCGCAGGTGCAAATAAAAAAAAATGTATGATAGCATAAATTGGAAATAAAAAAGGGGAAACTTTCAAATTTATTTTGTGGATGTTTTGTTTGTTTTTTGATTTTCTGTTCAGTTTGAGTTTTTTTTTTTCAGATTTTTGTTTTTTATTTATCTGTTTTGTATTCAGTTTTGAATCCGATGTCTCTACTGAACACGAACTCAACGCAATGATAAGTTTATTAATTAGCACAACAAACTCGATAACTATCAACGCAAAAACAAAAGTTCGCTGCCGCGCCGACACGATGCTTTGTTTGACTTGACACTGACAGTGACATTTTTGACAGTTCACCTTTCATTTACATCGCCCGTGGTAGTGTTACCAACAGTTAATCTAAATCACCCTGACCATAAGTGATTTGATAATTAGAGAAAGATTTTTAATTAATAAAGTAATATCATTTTAATTATGTTATATAAAAACAAAAATATTAATAAAGCGGGAAATGACATACTTGAAGTTATTTTTAAAACTCAGCGTCTGCCCTTACACTATCAGTTACACCGATTATGGGGAGGTTCATAAAATGGCAACACTGCTTTCACTAACAACACAATCGAATAAATAACTAAATAAACACAAAATATTAACCCCACATACGATTTCGATCAAGTTAACTAAGAAAACTTAAAAAAAAATATTGTATAATTTATGAGTATTGTTTTGTGGCTATACTGTTTTATTATAAAGCGATACTGATTTTAAGCATTCTCCTTTACATGATTTACTAAAAATAACTGATTTATTGTATGTTAAGGATAAATAAATAAATAAAATAATATATCTATTGGACAACAAAACATAAAGCTGTATTAAATTAAAACGTAAATACATGCATAATTAGCGTCCCAGTGAAGTTCTCTAAAAGATGAAAAATTATATTTTTTTCCTAAATTAAAATTTAAGCATTTTAGTTAACCGTGCATTCTCATTAAACATTAATATGTATACAAAATTTCAGCTCAATCGGTCGGGGATAACCGTTTCAAAATTCAGTTGTAAGATGTGACCCATACATACTAACTAACAAGATAAGTTCAATACAAACTTATAAAAAATTATTACAATTTTTTTTTTTTTTTAAACAGTCTTTTTTTCGTATTCTTCTCAGCAAACTTTTTCATTTGATACCTATATCATGGCAGTGCACAAAAAATAACTAGTTCGTCATCTTGGGCCATCTACCATATTGGATTCAGAATTGGTTTGTTGAACCAATTTTTTTTTGTTAAAAATGGAAAGATCATACATAAGTTTACATACAAAACTATTTTTAGTTTTTTTTTTTTTCGCCGTAATTACAAAGTTATATTGAATTGAAAAGTTGTTCTTGAATCCAGTACCGAAAACACCTCGACAGTTCCCGAACAAACCCGAGCCCGTGTGACGTCACGACGTTCATTTTTATTCATTGTAGCACTTAACTGATACAGTGTTTTGACTTTTAACCGATTCAATCTTGTTATTATCGTCAATATATTGATGCAAATCAAATATATTGATCAAAAATATTGATCCTTAAATGTTATCGTGCTTGCTTCATACCATTATGTACAAATACTATTAAAAAATCTCCATTATATGTGAATCGCGCAATAGCCAAGTACCTAGCAAACTATACCTACTAAAATTTTGAGAAATGTTCTATGTCTTACTGTTACTAGATTCCAACTAGAATGTGTATTAATGTCTTACTTTGATCATTACAGACTGAGATAAGTAATTTTTTATGGAAACTTTCGTGCAAAGTTGACATTGTTGTATAATTACGTAACTTGAAAATATGATTTTTTGTTTATGGAGATATATTCATTATTTTATTCTTAAATGATTGATAAAAGCGTACAACTAATATTTCTGTTTGAATTGTGAAAATCGGTCAACGCATTTAAGAGATATTTACTGAACAATTAGTGTAAAAAATCTACCAAGTTAATATTTTCACGTTTTTGTTCTACAAAGTTTTTTAGTGTTTGTAAATATGTAATTTAGATATTAGTGTTTAATATTATTATGAGATATGTAAATAATGGTAATTACCGAACATTTTAAGGATTTTGTGCAAAAAATTAATATAAATAAAGGCTGCACAGATTTCAGGTTGTATCATATTTAGTGGTATCTAATGAAGTTTCTTGATATCCAAAGTCGAAGTTTCGCGCCAATCTTGTTTGTTTACTTTTTATTTTACACCAATATCACCTACCCATATGTGAAAACGATCACGTTATCACAATTCTGTTTCTAAATGTACCTGGTAAAGAACAATAACAAACACCGGTCCACTAACACGTAATATTCATTACCACTTCCTACTTTATTTATGCTCAAAACTGCCAAATCGTCCATCAGGTGGGTATATTATCGAAATCAGCATTTAATAATCCTTTATCACACATGACTAAATAAAATTTGCAGTTATAAATAATATTTTTGCACAAATTTTCGGATATTTTAGTCAATTCACGTGTAGTTGACACTGTAATACAAAATTCATTGAACGTTATGACGTCACCAACATGGCGACCAATCATGGCCTGTTCACAGACAGGTGGTTCTTTTGAAAATTTTATCGATTTTCAATTGCTTATAATAAATTGAAAAAATATATTTAAGAGATTTTTGCAACGACAATATAATTTATGATATGTAATGTTTACTCGTTTTTTTTTTTTATTCAACAACCCAATTACGTCACTTACCTAACCATGCATTGTCATCCAACCTAAGCGTGTATTTCATCTTAATCAGTGGAGGATAACTGCTTTAAAATTCAGTTGCAAGATTTGACCCGAACACACTTGCATACATACATACGTACATTGCAAGTTAAAATTAAAGCTTGTAAAAACAAAGATTTAATTCTTTAGAAACAAACTAAGGTCTTCATTACAAACCACCGTTATAATGCCCAGCAACATTTCTGAAACTAAAATTTAAAATGCATTGCTTTCTCAGTATGCATGTAGATGCAGAGATAAAGTCGCATGAAGCAAAAATACTTTTGTTTCCACTGGGTAAATCGGTCACACTAAAACAAAAGATTTGTCCCTATAGAGGGAGAGCTGGCAAGGTTTTTGAGCATGCATATTCAGGGCAAAAAAGTTGATAACTGAGTACGTGCGGCTTGCTGAGAGAACACCGAAAATATGTATATCTTGGGGACACTTAACTTGTCGTTCATTTAATTTTTTGCGGGTGCAGCTCAACACAAAATGACATAAATAGGCAGATCTGAACAAGAAATTGTGTGCTTTCCCTAAATCAGACGAACAATTACACTTTACTTGAAATCTAAAGATTTACCAAATCAAATGAAAATGAAAGATCTTGCACATTAAGTGTCTTTTTTGGAAATCTGAACCTGACCAAAGTGGTCTCGTCTGAAACTTTTCAGATAAATTCTTTCAGCAAGCCGCTGCTATCAACTTTTCTCCCTAAAATAGCTTGCTCGAAAACCCTTGCCAGCTCCTCCTCTACTAGCCTAGAAACTCTTGTAAATACGGTCAAAAGTTTTTAAAAGCACTCTTTGTCTTATAGCCAGGCAGCGGTGAACTAGGAAAAAGAAAGGCGGCGGGCGGCGCGTAGTCAGCACGTTCGGGGATGTTTTACGAGGAAGAGATGAATCAAATAGGGGTGTGCGAAAAATTGTCTAAGCGTTCGCTTTAATGTTGAAGAAATAGGTTAGGTTTTGGTATTTTTAGACGTGATGTTATTCCGCTTCCACACGCTTGCTGTTTGCCACAAACAGCAAACAAGTGCCGAATACTGTTTGGTATGTTTATACGTGACGTTATGCCGCCTCCACACGCTTGCTGTTTGCCACAAACAGCAATCACGTGCCGAACACTGACCACAATCACCCAACACAAATACGCCATCCACATGCTTGGCGAACGTGCTTGTATATTCCGGATTGCCAAACATGTCAGACGTGCTTGTTGTGGCAGCGATTACCTACTTTCGGGATAAACTCCTCATTTTTCGTTACAATTTAGCTTAGGATACACAAAAATTTTACCATCACTATTAACTCCGTCCGCCGCCCGCAAGCTCGCGCGCACTACTGAACTGAACAAGCGTCTGGATACTGTAGCGTTACGTTGACTGAGTCGAGCTAAACGTTAGCTACGTTAATAAAAAAATAAACGTTATTAAAATTATAGCTACAAAAAGGATATAGGGTATAAAACTAAGGGCCGGCTTCACACGACGTGGGCTGCTTGAGTTAGGCAGCTAGTCAGGGCCTGCAGTCTCGAGAGATAGCGATCGTTAACTCGTAACGATCGGTCGCTAAGTCCTAACGATCGGTAGATAACGATTTTTGGTAGTCTCGACAGTCAAATCTATCGTTTTTTGACGTTTGTCATCGCAAATTTAACGTATATTGTCGCTAAGTTAACGATTTATCGGTATGATTTCTAATTTCCTAGCGAGCATTTTTGACAGCCCGCTAAGTGTCGTAACGATCGTTGTCATTGGTTTTAGAGGCTACAAAAACAATAAATAAATAAAAATTAGAGTAATATGGCTGTATAGTATTAAGCGTGGTCGTGCTAGAACACAGACTCGATATAATAATGCGGAGTAAAACTCAACCCCTCCTACTTTCTCATGTTTTCAACTAACATAGTATTCTCTTCACATACTCAGCTGTTTCCTGTCACATTACAGGTGTCGCTTAAGGAAAACATTCAATATGATGACCCGGGCAGCTACCGTTCGTGCCATGAGTATCAAACTGAAAGCAGTGATGAGGGAGCTGGATTCATCTAGAAATGAGTGCAGCAAACTACTGCGGGAACGAGAAGAAAGTGAAGTAGAAATTGAGTTAATAGTGAACAAAAACACTCAACTCAAGAACCAGCTTGCAGAACTACACTCCCAGCATATGGATATACTGGACCAGCATCACCATCTCCGTCAACTGGTGTCAGATTATCAGCAGTGCCATGACACTCATGACCAGGCACTGAAGCGTATATCTGTACTAGAAGCAGAATTGTGCAAGGCTCATAACACCATTACCTCCATCGACTCGCTGAAAGTCAGCGAAGAGGTTTCTAACACCAGTAACCTGTACAATGAGCTGATGGTTGCATCCAAACTGGAGTGTGAGCCGCCCACCATTACCATAGACCTCACAGGGGATGATACCATTGCTAAATGTCCAATTATAAGTAGTCGTAATAAAATTAAGAAATATATTAAAATCAATAAAAGTATTAAGAAATATAAGAAACTTATAAAACTCAAAGTGTTTGCAAATATAATGTTAACCTTAGGAAAGATTTAAGAAACTTAAAAAACCAATTAAATATATGTAATAGTAAATTAGAAACTAGTACACTTTTACAATTATTACTTTAACATTTAATTTTACACAATTATTGAGTAGGGAAAATACACTTACGGAAATATTTTGTAAATATGAATGTAGTCAACAGATGTTGAGTGAACGCATGCAGGAGGCCTGTGAGGTGGTGGACCTGGTGAAGTATAATGCAGAGAGGTGCGAATCATTGACTAACAACCTCACCTGTAGTTGTGCTGCCGCTCTGCCACCTCTCATGTCACAACATGTTGCTACTACAACTTTACCCATTGATCATACTGCAACAACTTTGAACCCCACCAAAAGTAATGTCTTAGTTTTTTCTGATAGATTAAGAACAGGTTTTGGATCTTTGTTAAATAACCGCTCTAAACATACAATAGTGAACCATTGTTATCATAAACTGCAATTTTATGAGATTATCCATAAAATTCAACAGACACAACTGAATGAGCAAACTACCGTAGTACTTCTTATTGGAAATAGCCTTAGTATAACAAAAAGGGACATAGTTAATGGTATTGACACCCTACTTAAGTTAAGATTAGGCAAATTAATATTATGTGCATTGCCCTATTCTGGCAAGTTACTTGTTCATGAAAATGAATACATTTATAGTTTGAATAACCTGATGCATATATTATCTTGTCGTCATAGTGACCGTTTATTGTTTTTTGACACCAACAATTTTGTTAGTGATTTTGTTTTGATTGGGAACCATATGTTTCTTCCCAAAAATAGTCGACATTTATTAGCTACATTGTTAGCTTTTAATATACACGAAGTTATTGATAATTTAACTGAGACTAGGTTTAGTGATTTGATGATTCTTTAAACGATTAGAGCCGACAAAAGAGAAGTCGAATAGTAATATTTTACTATATCATCAAAATATAAATCGCTTCTCCGGCAAAATTTTAGACGTGGAATTGTTAGTAGATAAATACCACATGGATATCTTATGTTTTTGTGAAACTTGGTTAAAACCAGATAGGATGTTGATTAATGTAAATAATTTCTCAGTTGCCAGCGCGTACAACAGATCCACAGTGGGTGGTGGTACCCTGATACTTTGTAATAGTCATTTAAAATATAAGGAAAGGAAGGATATCACTGCTTACTCTGTTGATCGCTTGTGTGAGGTAGCATGTGCAGAGGTCGAGGGGCATACTGTCTTGTGCGTTTATAGACCACCAGCATCAAACTTGTCATTGTTTTTTATTACAATGGAAGAATTATTAAGTAAACTTTTCAGAGATTTTAAATTAGTTTTTGTTTGTGGTGACTTAAATATAGATCTGTTAGTCAACTCGCCTGAAAAATGTAAGCTCATTTCATTATTTAAATCATTTAACCTAAAATATGTATTTAATGAAACAACAAGAATAACAGCAACTTCAGCTTCTTGCATAGATAATGTATTCACTAATTGTAAAGTAAAAGATTCGTTTTTAATTAGTGGCGTTAGGTCAGACCATACTGGTCATCTAGTATCTTTTGAGTCAAATAAAAAAAATAACCTAGCTAAATCAATTCGATTAAGACCACTTACTAAAAATAAATTAATCTCTTTTAATAATAATGTTTTTAGCAACCTTTGTAACACCAGTTTTGATTCAAACGACCGCAATATAAATTACGGCAAGTTGTTTTCAACAGTTTGCCAAGAATTCAATAAAACCTTTTCTGTAAAAACAGTTAAAGTCAACAATTCCAAATCGAAATTTAGTGAATGGGCCACTGTGGTCATAAGAAAAAGCCGAGATATCTTATATAATTTATATTACGAAAAATCTTTGACTTCCGATCAAGTTTTTCACACTTATGTTAGAAACTATTCCAAAATATTCAAATAATAATTAACAAAATTGGTGCTTCTAATAATAAAATAAAAACTATGTGGCAATTAATTAATAGAGAAACTGGAAAGATACAACAACGCGATCAGAATGAGTTGTCTTTGAAAATAACTAATCAAACCATTTCTGATAGGCAAGAAGTCGCTGAGACATTAGAAAATTTCTTTATCAACATTCCGTTAGAGGTTACGAAGTCTCTTCTTTCCTCATCTAAATTAGCTGAAGCTCTTCTTAAAGAAAACTTTACTAAAGACATAACAATCTTTAAATTTAAACCAATATTTATTAATACAATTAAAAACGCGTTCAAAAGTCTCAATATAAAGAATACTGAAGACTTGTGGGGGATATCCGTTAGGGTTCTTGGAGATATTATTGACTCAATTGCTCCTGTCCTAACAGGCATATTTAATCAATGTTTGGACAGCGGCACTTTTCCTGACTTAATGAAACACAGTAAAGTAGTACTAATTTTCAAATCAGGCTGTAAGAGTGATCCTACTAATTATAGACCTATATCCGTGCTTCCAGCATTGAGTAAGATCTATGAAAAAATCATGCTGGAACAGATGTTGTCTCACTTCAATTCAAATGGGATCCTGCATAGTCAACAGTTTGGTTTCACGAAAGGTAGGTCGACAACGGACGCGGGAGTAAAACTCATCAGCCTCATCTTGGAGGCTTGGGAGAGGTCCCAGGATGCCATTGGCATTTTCTGTGATCTCTCAAAAGCTTTCGACTGCGTCGACCACAACACACTGATCTGTAAATTACACCACTACGGAATTCGTGGAAAATCTGCTGATCTCGTGCTTTCCTATTTATAAAACAGACAGCAAAAAGTAAAAGTTAATGGGGCGACGTCCTCCGGGTCTCTAGTCAAGATGGGCGTGCCCCAAGGTTCAATTCTCGGCCCTTTCCTTTTTCTTGTTTACATTAATGATCTCCCTTTTATGATGGCCAAATTATCAGATATAATTCTATTTGCTGATGATACTTCGCTAGTTTTTAAAATAGATAGGCAAGATACGGATGTCTTAAATGTCAACGAAAGTCTAATTGTTCTCTCAAAATGGTTCGCATCTAACAATCTTTTAATGAATGCGAAAAAAACAAAATTTCTAAAGTTCTCTTTACCAAATGTACCACAACATGACCTAAACTTAAATCTTGACGGCAAAAATCTTGAAGTTATAACGGAAACTGTATTCTTAGTGATTACTATCGATTCAAAATTGCAGTGGGGCGCGCACATTAGAACTCTTTCGGGTAGGTTAAGTTCGGCTGCATATGCAGTAAGGAAAATAAGGCAGCTAACCGATGTAGCTACAGCTAGGTTAGTATACTATGCTCATTTCCACAGTATTATGTCTTATGGCATTCTGCTGTGGGGATCAGCAGCAGACGTTGACTCTTTTTTCATCCTACAAAAGAGGGCAATCTGCGCAATCTATAAAATGGGTCCTCGCGAGTCCTTCACAGAAAAATTTAAAGAGATCTTTATACTGACTCTACCTTCACTTTATATTTTGGAATGTATTTTGTATGTCCGTAAAAATCGGGGGCTTTTCAAAACTAGAAGCGACTTCCATAATTTAAATACACGCAGTAAGCACGAAATTGTAATACCCAAATTCAGATTAACGAAAACTAGCAAGTCTTTTCTTATAAACAGTATACGCTTTTATAACAAGTTGCCAAAGTCAGTTATAGAACTGACCGATGGAAGGTTCAAAAACAACATCAAACGTATTCTTATTAAAAAAGCATATTATAAAATCAAGGACTACGTTGAAGATAAAAACATTTGGCCTTAGCTCCTTCTGCGCATGCAGCTTCCCTGGTAACTTGTAAACGGCACAAATATGTGGATGTCTCTAACTATTCTCAATCTCATTTTTCTTTCCTTCTTTTAATTAGACTTTTTACAATGGTTTTCAAACATCTTTATAGCCCTTTGCTAAGAATAGTTACAGCACTGATAACAAAATTTGTACCACATGTTAAATTTAGTCTTGTTATACTTATTTTTATTTACCTTTGTATAGATTCTTTTACCGATTGTTTTGTGAATGTGTGAACATTGTAGGCCTTCTAGATGCTAGTTAACATTTGTTAACTTTTTTATAAAATATATAATACTTTTATTTTATTTTTTAGTTTCTTACGACTTATTGTGATAAGTCGGGCCTACGTTGTCCCCCCATGTCTAAGTACTATGGTGCTGTAACATGGAAATATTGTAAAACCAAACCATTTTTAAATGAGTAACCATGGAGTTTCTTGCCGGTTCTTCTCCATAGGAAACGACCAACCCGAACCGTGCACCTTTTGTCGACGTTTTATAAGTGCCCATGTAGGCCTATGTGAACCATTGCTCGCAGAACGGATGGCCGATGGGGCCGAAAATTCTGGAATGGCGACCGCGAACCGGAAGACGATACGTTGGAAGGCCTCCCACTAGGTGGACTGATGACCTGGTTAAGGTTGCGGGAAGGCGCTGGATGCGAGACGCACGGGATCGGTCAATGTGGCGACGCCTGGGGGAGGCCTATGTAAAGCAGTGGACGTCTTTCGGCTGAAATGATGATGATGATGAGGCCTATGTGAAATAAAAAATAATAATTGAAAATTGAAATTGAAAAATGCACGAAACCGGCGTGAAGGTGAAAATCCTTCGGATTTAGAGGATGGCCAATTTCTCTATCTTGAGTCTTTACCGAATAAACAAGGACATGTTTCATGAGCTCGTTGGTGAACTTCGCCCATCTATTTAAAGACGAGGGCCTTACGGACTTTCTGTGGAGTCTCAAGTGAGTGTCTATGCGTTGGGTACTTATTGTGCCTAAATAATATTTCTATTACTTTTTTCTAATATCCAAGATGTACTTATAATTTTCTTCTTAATAGTCAAGTGGGTGCTAACAACTACCTATTGGCTTGCAGTGGGGCTGCAGCATAAGCTAAAAGTCAGTTAGCCGATTAATACATACTGTAACTTTGGCTATCAATGAAAACCTTTTAAGAAGATATGTAAAATTTCCTATGACCCAAGAAGAACAGTGTGTAGTTAAAGCAACGTTTAGGAATACGCCACAGCCATGCCCAGTTTTCTTTTTTTTTAGAGCAGTGGTGGCCGAGTGGTATCGGCCGCGACTTACAAGTTGTAGGTCGTGGGTTCGAACCCAGGCAGGCGCTTTACTTTGTGTAAATTATTTCATCACCTGCTCACTGCTCTCAAAAACGGTGAAGGAAAACATCGTGAGGAAACCGGCATGTTCTAGAATCAAAAATTCGAAGGCATGTGACATCCACCAACCCGCACTGGGCCCGTGTGGTGGATTATGGCCCACAGAGAGGAGGCCTGTGTCCCAGCAGTGGGAACATTTATAGGCTGATGATGTGATTTCCAGTTGTGATTGGAGCCATAAAACATATAAAAAAATATCATTTGGGACCACCGTACATGGCTGCTTGCTAACAAATAATAAATGTTAATTATAATCTGTCTGGCACAGTTGCCCATTAAAATGCTGAAAGTACTTTCTATGTTTTATCTTTTAGGTGATGATGAATATCCTCTGGAACTATGGTTCTTGGATGATGGACTCCTTTAAAAAATCAATGCCCTGGGACATCGGCGTATCAATAAACAAATGCTCATTGTTCAGACAGGAACGTCGATGAAAGATGCTTTGCTGTGCTGAAGTCTGTTTAACGGGGTCTGTCCCACTCAATGCATGTGCAGTGTTACAAAACAAGCATTTGACTTTAAAAATCTAGCTAACTCATTACATGCGCCGACAAAACAAGTACCATTATCAGAGTAAATGGTTAGCGGTCGTCCTCTACGGGCAACGAACCGGTCTAATGCAGCTAAAAATGTTGTGCTGCTTAAGTCAGTGACAAGTTCTATATGTACTGCCTTGATGGCCAGACAAACAAATATACATAGATAGGACTTTATGAGTCTGCTTCCTCTGCCCTTTCGGTTCAGTATCATGACGGGACCGGCATAGTCGACTGCCGTGTTGGCAAACACATACTCTGTATGCAGGCGACTGGAAGGAAGGTTGCCCATGATCGGTTGAATACCTTTTCCTGCAAAACGACAACATTTAATGCATTTATGAACTATCTGTCTGGCAAGGTTTCGACCATTAATAAACCAGAATTTATGACGAAGTGTAAAAAGTAATAATTGCGGGGGCGCATGCAATAAAATTATATGATAATGCCTAAATAATAATGTGGCCAAATGATGCCGTGAATCAAGCAGGATGGGGTGTTTTGTGTCAAAATCATAAAATTAATTTTTAAGTCGACCACCTACTCGTAATAAGGTGTCATTTTCGTTATAAAATGGATTTAATTGAAGTAGTTTATTTTTAACTGATAATTGTTTATTGTTTTTTAATAAGTTGTATTCTGAGTTGAAAATTTCAAGTTGTACAAATCTGCACAGTGAAGTTAATGATGAATTTAATTCATAGATTTTTATGAACCCAGTACGTTTGTGTTGAGGGTGCAAACAATTGTGAATGAACCGATGCACTTATACAATCACACGTTTTAATTTACTAAAATTAGAGAAACTCTTTATGAAGGTAGAGTAATAAGTAACATAATCGGTACAGTCAGAAGTCAAATTACATTTAACCTTGAACTCTGGTAAGTCAGGCTCTTGAAGGTGTGACGGTTGGTTAGGCCATGACTGTTCGTCGTGTAGAAGGAATGGCGGCCCTGACCACCATAAACTACAGTTTTGTAACTGTTTGGCATCTGCCCCACGTGACCCAATATCAGCTGGGTTATTTTTTGTGGGCACATAACGCCATCTGCATGATTCAGTTTTCTCAGATATTTCACTGGTTCTGTTAAATACAAACGGCTTAAGCAAGTGTGCTTTAGTTGAATGTATCCAACCGAGGACAATAGTGGAGTCACACCAATAGACACACTTATTAATGTTTAATCTGAGTGATGATTTCACTTTATCTGCCAAGCGCACGGCGAGGAGAGCACCGCACAGCTCTAGCCGGGGCACTGTCATGGGCTTCAGGGGAGCCACCCTGCCCTTTGCAGTCACTAAATGAACAGACACACGATTATTATTATTGACACTTTTTATATATACGCACGCGGCGTAAGCTTGTGTACTTGCATCACTAAATACATGAAGTTCGATTAAGATAGGTCCATCACCTAAAATATATCTAGGGATTCGAATATTATTTATGTGAGCAAGTGACGTTATAAATTTAGACCACATGTTCACTATATCCAAAGGCACAGATTCATCCCACGTTATCTGTGAAGACCATAGTTTTTGTAAAATATTCTTAGCTAGCAGTATACATGGGCTTATTAGACCTAATGGGTCAAATATTTGTGACATAAGTGATAATATCGTGCGTTTAGTTAGAATTTTTTCTTCATTAATATTGACTGAGAATAACAAATTGTCCTCTTTGGACGACCAAAGTAATCCTAACGTTTTTGAATATTCATAAGTACATAAGTTAAGCAATTCGTCGCTAGTACTTTCACCAACGATTTCAGTGACAACGTGCGCACTATTTGAATGGAATTTACGTAAATGAAATTTTCCATTTTCTAACTGTCTAATTACACCCTTACATGTGTCAATGAGTTGCGATTCAGTAGCGGCACCTGTAATTAAATCGTCGACATAGAAGTCATGTAAGATGACTTCTGAGACGGTTTGATCTGGGCATTCGTTACCAAGCTGCGTCAAACACCTTGTCGCGAGATAAGGAGCAGACGCGGTTCCGTACGTAACTGTGTGTAGTTTATACTGCCTCAGTTGTTCATGAGGTTCGAATCGCCATAGGATTTGTTGAAGCATTTGTTGTGATGGTTTGACATTCACCATTCTGTACATTTTCTCGACATCTGCAGTCACGAGAAACCTATGCTGGCGCATTCTAATCAAGATACTAATTAGGTCATCTTGGACTGTTGGACCTACCATTTGAATTTGGTTGAATGAGACACCAGAGGTCGTCACTGCAGACGCGTCATATACTACCCGTAATTTTGTCGATAAGCTTGAGTCACGTAATACACCGTGGTGTGGTAAAATATAAGTGAGAGTATCATTTTCAGGATTTTCATTTAATGACATATGATTTAATGAAATGTACTCTTTGATGAAATTACAATATTGCTCTTTAAAATGTAGTTCGCGTTTGAATCTGCGTTCTAAGGATAAGAATCTGGACAAAGCTTGTTCATAAGAGTCGCCCAGCTTATCAGGCGAATCTTTTAATGGAATCATCACTTCGAATCATCAGGCAACCGAGTGGTATTATTTATAAAACTTTGTTCACATTCAAGCTCTTCCTTAGATATTGGTTTACGTGTAGCTACTGTTTCTATTTCAAAGAATTGAGATAATTTATTATGTAATTGATCGTCGTTGTTTTGTAAGGCAATATGATTGCAGTGGACTGTATTAATGTTTTTTGTATGTTGTGTTGGCACTGGGCCTGAAATTAAGTAACCCAGTTTAGATTTATTTAGTGTTGGTTTATTTTTACCCAATGATATGTTTTGGGAACCTAGTATTGTCCAGAAGATATCAGCGCCAAGTAGCATATCGACTGGACCAGGTATGTGGAATTTGGGGTCCGCCAACGTTATGTGAGGCGGTATATTTAGTGTTGTACGATCAACTTTTGTAGTTGGTAATAACTGAGTGATGCGCGGAACAACATAACAGTAGACGTTCTCGCTATAATTATTAAATAATGACGACATGAGTACGTCACAACGCTTTGACAAGCAAGATATTTGAGAATTTAACCCTTCGACTACAGTCGAAGTGGAAAATATAGGTACCTTAAGTTTGGCACATAGACTTTCAGTTATAAAACTGGATGTACTTCCACTGTCAAGTATGGTACGCACTTTATGGCATATACCATTATTGTCTGTCACATGGACTAAGGCCGTGGATAGTAGAACACAGTTATTTTGAGTGGCTGACAAAGCAATGTCTTGAGGAGGACTGGGAGGTTGTCCTTGACCGTCAGGCTGTGGCAAAGAGTGTAACATGACGTTATTTGTTGAAGGTACAGGCGCAGACGTTGCAGGAGCTTCATGCTCGTGTAATAAGCTGTTGCGTCGCAGGCCGCACAAGCGACATGGCCCTAACATGCATGCATTGTCAGCATGACCTTTACGTAAACAATTTAAACATAAGTTAAGTGCCTTAGCCTTTTCAACCCTGGTTGCTAACGGTAATGCTTTGAATTTTTGACAAACATAAAGTGCATGATTAGTTTCGCAATATAGACAAGGGTACCTGCGAGCGGGGTGAGTTTCTGAGTTCGCCACAAATGTTTTATGACGAACATGAGTAGGATCACTTGACTTACGGTTTTTATGAGTATTCTCCATTGTTTCCAAAAAATCAGCACGATCTTTTAGAAAGTTATTAAACATTTTAAGGGTAGGGAACTCTTTCACTTTATTACGATAAGATTCCCACTTACTGCTTGTGACTATGTCAAGCTTGTTTGACAAGATTTGAATTAATAGTACATCCCAGTGTTCAGTAGGGAGGTTAAGTGTTTTGAGTGCTCTGAGGTTCCTATTGACTGTATCGATTAAGCTACGTAATGCTTTAGGTGATTCTTTTGCCAACGGTTCCAAATTAACAATGGCTTGAGAGTGATTATTGACCAATGACCTTTCATTATTATAGCGGTCACAAAGTAGTTCCCAAGCTACTTCATAATTACTACTTGAGAAATCTAAAGACTGAATGACTACAGCGGCACTGTCTTTCAACGCAGCCCGTAAATAATGAAATTTATTAATATTGGGTATTGACTTGTCTGAGTGAATGAGACTGCTAAACGTGTCACGGAATTCCAACCAGTCATGATACTGACCCGAAAAACTAGGCAAATGAATAGTAGGAAGTGCAAGTTTTGGCCCACCTTCACGCGCAGTACAACAAGAACCCGTCACAGACCTGTCGCCGCTCGCAGGGCCGGCTGGAGCCAGCAGACCATGAGCTCGTGCGATCGCCCCGAAGTACTTGGTCTCGAATGCCTCGCGTTCTTTGTACTGCTCATCTGGAATTTCCATAAAATTTTCTATATCACACTGAATTGAATCAAACTCTGTATAGATTTCTTCAATTTTTGATAACCGGATGTTCAATTCATTTATTTGTAATTTACTTAAGTTGTCACAACACTCAACATTTAGCAAATAAGTTTCAAATATTGTAAGCTTAGCTTTGCATGTTGCACGCCTTTTAATTAAAGTTTTATCTTCCATGGTGAAGTAGGTATAAGGATATTTTTAAGTAAGAATTGAAATCAATGTTCAAAGGCGACTATTTATGTCAATGAAGGCTAAGTCTAAGCCAAAATGAGAATAGATTGTATGTATATTACACCAAACAATGCGATGAAATGAGTTGCTAGAAAGAATCACAAACAATATATTATTGCAATGCAGTTAATTTATAGACAAGCAATGGAACGATTACTTAAATTATCATATGTGAAGCGGAGTGAGGGTACGCGCAAAATGTGCAATAATCAAGCAGCCGGTGGTGCGCAAAAGTAGCAAGCTAGCAACAGCGCGGCTTGCCGGTCCGGC